>JAQQAC010000477.1:589198-678997 GCA_029783875.1 Phataginus tricuspis
TTGATATAGTCCCACTTGTTCATTTTTGCTTTTGTTTCCCTTGCCTGGGGAGATATGTTCATGAAGAAGTCGCTCATGTTTATGTCCAAGAGATTTTTGCCTATGTTTTTTTCTAAGAGTTTTATGGTTTCATGACTTACATTCAGGTCTTTGATCCACCTTGAGTTTACCTTTGTGTATGGGGCTAGACAGTAGTCCAGCTTCATTCTCTTACATGTAGCTGTCGAGTTTTTCCAACACCAGCTGCTGAAGAGGCTGTCATCTCCCCATTGTATATCCAAGGCTCCTTTATCAAATATTAATTGACTGTAAATGTTTGGGTTAATGTTTGGATTTTCTATTCTGACCCCCTTATTTTTTATCATTCTCCGAGTTATTTATTCTAAGCAATCAACTTTTGGCTTTATTGCTTTTTCTATCACATTTTAAATTCTTTTCTTAACTTCATTAACTTCTGCTTTTATGATTTCCTCATTTCTATTTTTTTTCCTTGGGTTTAATTAGTGTTCATTTTCTACCTTCACACAGTTAGATAATTTAGATAATTATTTCTCAGCTTTTGTTCTTTCCTAGAATATGCATTTCAGGCTGAACTTTTCCCTCCAGACATAGTTAGCCACATTCTACAAGTTATAATATATTTTCATAAACACTCATTTTGAAATATTTTCTAATTTCCCCTTTAATTGGGCCTGTTGTTTATTATAATTGTATTTAATTTCCAGATATTTGTGGATCTGTTAGTTTCTATTTGAGTTCTAGGTTAATTTAATAGTGGTTAGAGGACATATTCTATGTGATATTGGGCCTTTAAAATTTGTTGAGACTTGCTTTATGGAAAAAATAATAATAATTCTGATAAATGTTTTATGTGCATTTAAAATATTTTGTAATTTTTTTGTAATTATTGCATGCAGCTTTCTATATTTGTTATATTAAGTCAAATTTATTAAATACTGCTCAAAATTTGATATACAAGCTGATTCTTTTCAAGGACATATGAAACAATTTGATAAATTAATCCATATATGTTAGAGGCTAGTAGGAAATAAATGAGAAGCTAATAAGAAATAAATGAGAGCTTTATAGTCCTTCTTTCCTGAAATCCTGTATTTTGATATTAACCACTTTAAGACTAAATCTTAACTCAAAAAAGTAACTCTAATTATTAGGCAGAAAGACAAATATGAGAGTGATGAAAACAGAGTGGGGCCTACCAAGAACTCAGGGAGTTAATCAGATAAAGACAGAGAGCCATAAAAGACTCACAGAGTTAACGTCCTTTGCAATGTGAGTTCATTCCACATGCTCTGAATCTGGGCTGACCTAGAGACTTGCCCTGGCTCATACAGGTGAGATAGGGCAGAGACGTGAGATAAGCATGATGATTAAATTTCCCCAAAATGCTGAGATGTGAATAGCATGGTGGGAACAAGAAGGACTTATTTTGAAGCTAAGAGCAGAGAGTTGGGGTGTTAGATTCCTAACATATTCTTTGGTAATCAGTCAGCAACCTATCTTAAGCGATCTTAACTGATTTGTTCTCAGTACTTGGGGAGTACCCACTATCTTTGAGAGGAACAAACAGTTTTTCCTGTAGCATTACCTAGAGAACTGACTATAGATAATGACATATTGTCTCTCACCAAAGATAGACATCATGAGACTGCCTGACAAGCCTGTGCCTCCTGACCCTTTACATTTATCCCACTCTTGAAACTCCTTAAAAGACAGAATCCCAAATTTTGGGTGCACCTCCTCCACTCTGAGGTTGTCCACACTCACCGTTCTTTGAGTGTGTCACTCTCTTTGTCCTACTCAAGATAAGTAAGGAGGGGCTACTGAGAGCTCTGATTTGGGCTTGCAAGTTCCCATCACTGGAGTGACCTGGATGGAACTGCAGCTAATATAATCATGCTCCTTAGTAGCCTGCCTGAAAATCTCTTTTCTTTGCCTTTAAGAAGTTCTCAGAAAATAATCTCACTTCATCTAGTACTCTGTGCCTCCCCCAAATCCTGGGGTGATGGGGACTCCACGCTGTGCAGATTCAAGTGGACACTGGATGCCAGGTGACACTGGCTTTAGGAGTTGGCAAGGGATTATACCCTATGCCAAGCAGTGGTTCAACCAGCTTCCCTTTCCTCCCTCTGTTTTTCCTTCTTCTCTACTTTGTTCAAGTAAATCTGCCTGTGTCTATCTTGACTCTGGCCCACCCCTCCCTTGGAGTGTAATCAAATAAACCTGTCTCTATCCACCTTGACTCTAGCCGGCTTCTCCTTTAGAGTGTATTCGAATAAAACTTTCATTCTGCTTCATGACTGTGACTCTGCCCTTTGATTCTTTGCTGTGGCAGGGACAAGAACCAAGGAGAACAAACTCAGCCTCCCTAACATGATGATGGGGGTTTCAGACACAATTTTGTCTGTGAAGAAATGGCTTTAGCACTGCAATAGCTAATAATCATGGGAGAGGGAAATCTGGGTATTTCTGATTATTAGGTAATAAATATGCTGCTCAGACATATTCTGTGGTTGATTTACCTGTTTTCATATGCATTGTAAAAACATACTTCAAGGAAGTGTTTTATAATAATACATTATTTTTGTATTTTTAAAACAAGGGTATTACTTGAATCAGATTTTGTTACATTACAGTTATTGATAACTCCAGAAATAAGCACTAGAAATTTCACTTAAAAATATTTTTTGTCCTCTTTTCTAAATTAGTTACAGGTTTGGATTTTTGTTTCTTAGAGGAGAGTGGTTTTTCAATTGTAAGTGAATCTAAACTCTGAATTATCCCAGATTTTCCCATGCTTGATTCCTGTCACACACAATCTTGTGAAATAATTTTCCAGATAGTACCACAATGTTTGGCCACTATTTAATCATAGTTTTCCATAAGTTTAGCTGTCCTAAATCCTCATTTGTTCCCTCAAATACTTGTTACTTTATTACATTCAAAGATGAAATTAAGTCACTCTGCATGTCTTTTAATGCTATTTTGAGAGTTTCATTGAAAGATTTGTACAGAGGGGATTTCCATCACTACCTGGTTTTATTGATTTCTCAGGAAAACAAACAGAAGCTTAGAGGCTGATTTGGTCTACTAATACTAGACATACTGAAAATATACTCTATGGTATAAATACAGCAGAAACTGATTCCATGAGTGCTACACTGAGAAGGAAAATATACTTTGGCTTTCATACAAAGCACATAGTGAACATAGCCATTCTCTCCCTTGCCACCAAATGGATTCTCTCAGAGGTAATGACTCAACTCAGCAGCTGGAGAAATACCTTTAGGCTAAAAATTTGCTGCAGTTGTCTTGCTAATGTGGATGAAAGACCTATAAGCATTTATTTCAAACAGTCATAAATTTGTTGGCAGTTTCATTCTTCTTAGTGATTTATATTGTGAAAATTCCCAAGAGTTCTTAGAGAAGAGGAATATAAGGTTTAGACTCAAACTGGAAACCCATTATTGTAAAAGCCAGGCCATGTTATGTGTACTTTCTCAAGTTGATTGTGTCTATATGTTATCAAATCATGTAAATGGATAGAGAAAAATAAATTCAAGATACAGGAACATGACAAAATTTTATTTTGAAGGAGATTTGTTATATAGACTAAGGCTAAAATGTGTCCATTCACACATTTGGTTAACCTAAGAATATGGTCACTATTCTTAATTGGAATAGGAAAAAAGAATATATGTATACTTTATAAAAAACACTTTTATGAATTATTATAGACAGTACCTTTAGAGAATGATGTTACATGTAAGAACACCTTGCACAGAAATTCTGCTGTATACTTTTGTACCAATTTTGTGTTTACATCAATATTCTACTTTTGTGCAAAAACCTTTGTTTTTTAAGACTCAGAAAATGTTGAAATACTACATATTTCCTTTTCTTGTGTGAGCATTTTACGACCATTGGGGCACTCCCAAACTTTACTAACAATTTAGGCATTGAGCTTCTTTTTCTTTTTAAGTTCTTCCATCGTCTAGGAGACACCAACACCCCTACACCTATATTTTAGTTTGGACATATAGACCAAAGGAATGGAATAGAGAACCCAGAAATAAACCTACGCATATGTGGGCAACTGATCTTCAACAAAGATGTCAAGAACACAAAGGTGAAAGAATATTCTCTTGAAGAAACTATGTTGGCAAATCTGGGTACTGATATTCAACAGAATGAAATTGGACCCTTATCTTACATTATACATAAAAAGTTAACTCTAACTGAAAGAACTGAAACTGTAAAACTCCAAAAGAAAATAGGGGAAATGTTTCCTGACATTGATCTAAGTGGTGTTTTCTTGGATATTACACCAAAAGCACAGGCTTCAAAAGAAGAAATAGGCAAATGGGACCATATCAGGCTTAAAAGCTTCTGCACAGCAAAGGAAACAATCAACAAGATGTAAAGGGAACCAATGGAATGGGAGAAAATATTGCAAACCATATATCTGATACAGGTTAATGTAAACTCCTTCACTCAATAGCAAACGTATCATCCACTTTAAAAATGGGCAAAGGAACTGAATAAAGATTTCCTCAAAGAAGGCAAACAAATAGCCAACAGGTATATGAACAGGTGCATAATATCACTAATTATAAGAGAAAGGCAAATCAACCACAATGAGATAGCACCTCACAAGAGTTAGGACGATGGTTTTAAAAAAAGATAACAAGTGAGTTTTGGATTCAAGATTGCGGCATGACAGGTGAGACAGAGAACTCCTCCAAAAACCACAGATTGTGTGAAGATATAGTTAATACAACTAACAATAAAACAGCAACAGGAAAGAAGGCTGAACCAGACTGCATACAGACCTCACGAACAAAGCAGACCTCACGAAACAAGGTAACGTACGAAAGCCTTGATCTAGCAGGACCCGAGCCCTTCCCTCACCCCAGATCACTGGCAGGAGGAAGAGAAATGGAGTGGGAGGGGGTGGAAGCCTGGGACTGCTGGACACCTCGCCCTGGAGATCTGCTTTGTGAGCAGAAACCTACATAGTGTGGTGCTCTGGAGGATGGGGAGCTGGGACAGGCAGAGTGCTTGAGAGACAGATTCTGGCCATTTGTGGAGGACAGAACCACAACCAGCCACTCTGGGACAAGGGAAAGGCAGGCGGTCTGGGAGGCTTCCTAGCAGCAAGAAGGCTGCTGAAGGCACGGGGTTGCCCAGAGCTTGCTGTGTGGGAGAAGGGATAGGGGGACAAGGTTGTCTGGGTGCACTCTGCCCAGCAGATTGGGTACTTGGGGAGCTTCAGGCGCTCCATCTCCCTGGCTGGCTGCTCAGCTCCAAGGCCCCCATACAGCCTGCTGAGGCTTCCTCCTGGCCTGACAGCACCAGCTCGCAAAATGGAGGTCACTGCTCTGGCATCAGACCAGCCAGAAAGGGGCCTCACCTACGACAGCTAGGGAAGCCAAGCATAAAGGCTTACACCTGTGTGCTTGGCCCACTGGCTGTGATACTGGAGACAAGCAGGGCAGGCAGGAGTCAGGAAAAAGATCTTTCCTCCCCCCAGATGCCAGCTCTGCTCCCCTAGGACCAACAACCTCACTCTAGGGCTGAGCTCCAGAGACTGGAGCTTCTGGGCAATAGAGGGCACCACACAGAAATATGAAACGTCAAAAGAACATGGTACAGACCAAAATCTCACAAACACCAGAAAAAGGGCCAAGTGAAACTGAACTCACTAATCTTCCTGAGAGAGAGTTCAAAATAAAAATCATAAACATGCTTATGGAAGTACAGAAAAATATTCAAGAACTCAGAAACAAATTTAAGATGGAGCTTCAATCATTAAGAAATTCCATATCTGAAATGAAAAATACAGGAGGGATTTAAAAGCAGATTAGATGTAGTAGAAGAGAGGGTAAATGGAATAGAAATTAGAGAAGACTAATATAAAGAAGGTGAGGCACAGAGAGAAAAAAGAATCTCTAAGAATGAAAGAATATTGAGAGAACTGTGTGACCAAACCAAACGGAACAATATTCGCATAATAGAGGTACCAGAAGAAGAAGAGAGAGAAAAAGGGATAGAAAATGTCATTGAGGAGGTAATTGCAGAAAACTTCCCCAGTATGGGGAAGGAGATAGTCTCTCAAGTCATGGAGGTGCACAGATCTCCCAACACAAGGGACCCAAGGAAGACAACATCAAGACATATAATTATTAAAATGGCAAAGATCAAAGATAAAGACAGACTTTTAAAAGCAACTAGAGAGAAAAAAAAAGATCACATACAAAGGAAAACCCATCATGCTATCATCAGATTTCTCAACAGAAACCTTACAGGCCAGAAGGGAGTGGCATGATGTATTTAATGCGATGAAGCAGAAGGGCCTCGAACCAAGAATACTCTACCCAGCAAGGTTATCACTTAAATTTGAAGGAGGGATTAAACAATTTCCAGATAAGCAAAAGCTGAGAGAATTTACCTCCCACAAACCACCTCTACAGTGCATTTTGGAGGGACTCCTATAGATGAAAATATTCTTAAGACAAATAGATGTCACCCAAGGGATACACAAAGAGTACAGAATATGATTCATAACATACGAAGAATGAAGGAAGAAGAAAAAAAGGAATAAAAAAAGAATCTTTAGGTTTTGTTTGTAATAGCATATGAAGTGAGTTCAATTAGACTATTAGATAGATGAACCTTAGGTAACCACAAATCTAAAGCCTGCAATGGCAATAAGTACATACTTTTCGATAATCACCTTAAATATAAATGGCCTGAATGCACCAATCAAAAGACATAGTCACTGAATGGATAAAAAAACGAGACCAATCTATACGGTGCCTACAAGAGACTTATGAGAGACTCACTTCAAACCCAAGACACACACAGACTGAAAGTAAGGGGATGGAAAAAGATATTTCATGCAACTAATAGTGAGAAAAACTTAGAGAGTGCAGTACTTGTATCAGACAAAATAGATTTCAAAACAAAGAAAGTCACAAGAGACAAAGAAGGACATTACATAATGATAAAGGGGTCAGTCCAACAAGAGGATATAACCATTATAAATATCTATGAACCCAACAGTGGATCACCCACATATGTGAAACAAATACGAACAGAATTAAAGGGGGAAATAGAATGCAATGCATTCATTTTGGGAGATTTCAACACACCACTCACTCCAAAGGACAGATAAAACAGACAGAAAATAAATAGAGACAGAGGCACTCAACAATGTATTAGAACATATGGATCTAACGGACATCTACAGAACACTCCACCCAAAAGCAACAGCAGGATACACATTCTTCTCAAGTGCACATGGAATATTTTCAAGAATAGATCATATACAAGGCCACAAAAAGAGCCTCAGCCAATTAAAAAAGATTGAAATTGTACCAACTAGCTTCTCAGATCACAAAGGCATGAAAGTAGATATAAATTACTGAAAGAAAATAAAAAATCCCACAAACACATGGAGGCTTAATATCATGCTTTAAATAATCAATGGATCAATGTCGAAATAAAAACAGAGATCAAGCAATATATGGAGACAAATGACAATAATAATTCAACACCACAAAATCAGTGGGACACAGCAAAGGCCATGCTAAGAGGGAAATATATTGCAATACAGGCCCACCTCAGGAAAGAAGAACAATCCCAAATGAATAGTCTAAACTTACAATTAATGAAACTAGAAAAGGAAGAACAAATGATGCCCAAAGTCAGTAGAAGGAGGTACATAATAAAGATTAGAGCAGAAATAAATAAAATTGAGAAGAATAAAACAATAGAAAGAATCAATGAAAGCAGAAGCTGGTTCTTTGAGAAAATAAACAAAATAGATAAACCCCTAGCCAGACTTATCAAGAAAAAAAGAGAGTCAACACATATAAACAAAATCAGAAATGAGAAAGGAAAAATCACTACAGACACCACAGAAATACAAAGAATTATGGGAGAATATTATGAAAAATTATATGCTAACAAACTGAATAACTTAGAAGAAATGGACAACTTTCTAGAAAACTACAACCTTTCAAGGATGACCCAGGAAGAAACAGAAAATCTGAACATACCAATTACCAGCAAAGAAATTGAATCGTTAATCAAAAAACTACCTAAGAACCAAACCCCTGTACCAGATGGTTTCACTGCTGAATTTTATCAAACACTCAGTGAAGACTTAAAGTTTTCCAAAAAGTAGAAGAGGAGGGAATACTCCCAAACTTATTCTACGAGGCCAACATCACTCTAATACCAAAACCAGGCAAAGACACCACAAAAAAAGAAAGTTACAGACCTATATTCCTGATGAACATAGATGCAAAAATACTCAACAAAATATTAGCAAACATAATTCAAAAATACATCTAAAAGATCATCCATTATGACCAAGTAGGAATTATTGCAGGGGTGCAAGGATGGTACAACATTCGAAAATCCAACAACATCATCCACTACATCAACAAAAAGAAGGACAAACACCACAGATGTTGAAAAAGCATTCAACAAAATTCAACACCCATTCAGGATAAAAACTCTCAACAAAATGGGCATAGAGAGCAAGTACCTCAACATAATAAAGGCCATATATGACAAACCCACGGCCAACATTATACTTAACAGCGAGAAGCTGAAAGCTTTTCCTTTAAGATCAGGAATGAGACAAGGATGCCCACTTTCCCCTCTTTTATTCATCATAGTTCTAGAGGTCCTAGCCACGGCAATCAGACAACACAAAGAAATGAAAGACATCCCGATTGGTAAGGAAGAAGTAAAACTATCCCTGTTTGGAGATGACATGATATTGTACATAAAAACCCTAAAGGATCTACTCCAAAACTACTAGATCTAATATCTGAATTCAGTAAAGTTGCGAGATACAAAATTAATACCAGAAATCTGTTGCATTTCTTTACACTAACGGTGAACTAGCAGAAAGAGAAATCAGGAAACAATTCCATTCACAATTGCATCCAAAAGAATAAAATACCTAGAAATAAACATAACCAAGGATGTGAAGGACTTATACTCTGAAAACTACAGGACACTCATGAGAGAAATTAAAGAGGACACTAACAAATGGAAACACATCTCATGCTCATGGTTAGGAAGAACTAATATTGTCAAAATGGCCATCCTGCCTAAAGCAATCTACAGATTCAATGCAATCCCTATCAAAATACCAACAGCATTCTTCAATGAACTAGAGCAAATAGTTTGAAAGTTCATATGGAACCACAAAAGACCCTGAATAGCCAAAGCAATCCTGAGAAGGAAGAATAAAGTGGGGGGAATTATGCTCCCTGACTTCAAGCTCTAGTACTAAGCCACAGTAATCAAGACAATTTGGTACTGGCACAAGAACAGACCCACAAACCAATGGAACAGAATAGAGATGCCAGATAGAAACCCAAGCATATATGGTCAATTAATATATGATAAAAGAGCCATGGACATACAATGGGGTAATGACAGCCTCTTCAACTGCTGGTGTTGGCAAAACTGGACAGCTACATGCAAGAGAATGAAACTGGATTATTATCTAACCCCATACACAAAAGTAAAGTCAAAATGGATCAAAGACCTGAATGTAAGTCGTGAAACCACAAAACTCTTCAAAAAAAACATAGACAAAAATCTCTTGGACATTAATATGAGCAACTTCTTCATGAACATATCTCCCTGCACAAGGGAAACAAAAGCAAAAATGAATAAATGGGACTATATCAAACTAAAAAGCTTCTGTACAGCAAAGGCACCATCAATAGAATGAAAAGACATACAGTATGGGAGAATATATTCATAAATGACGTATTCGATAAGGGATTGACATCCAAATTATTTTAAGAGCTCATGCACCTCAACAAACAAAAAACAAATAAGCCTATTAAAAAATGAGCAGAGGAGCTGAACATAAACTTCTCCAAAGAAGAAATTCAGGTGGCCAACAGGCACATGAAAAGATACTCCACACTGCTAATCATCAGAGAAATGCAAATTAAATCCACAGTGAGATATCACCTCACACCAGTTAGGTTGGCCAGTATCCAAAACACAAACACCAACAAATGTTGGTGAGGATGTGGATGTGGAGAAAGGGGAACCCTCCTACAGTGCTGGGGGGAATGTAAATTAGTTCAACCATTGTGGAAAGCAGTATGGAGGTTCCTCAAAAAACTCAAAATAGAAATACCATATGACCCAGGAATTCCACTCTTAGGAATTTGCCCTAAGAATGCAGAAGCCCAATTTGAAAAAGACAGATGCACCCCTCTTTTTATCGCAGCACTATTTACAATAGCCAAGAAATGGAAACAACCTAAGTGTCCATCAGTAGATGAATGGATAAAGAAGATGTGGTACATATACACAGTGGAATATTATTCAGCCATAAGAAGAAAACAAATCCTACCATTTGCAACAACATGGATGGAGCTGGAGGGCATTATGCTCAATGAAATAAGCCAGGCAGAGAAAGACAAGTATCAAATGATTTCACTCATCTGTGGAGTATACGAACAAAGAAAAAACTTAAGGAACAAAACATCAGCAGACTCACAGAACCCAAGAATGGACTAACAGTTACCAAAGGGAAAGGGACTGCGGGAGATGGGTGGGACCGGAGGGATAAGGGGGAAAAAGGGTATTACGATTAGCAGACATAATGTAGCAGGGTGGGGGCATACAGGGAAGGCTGTATCGCACAGAGAAGACAAGCAGTGATTTTATAGCATCTTACTATGCTGATGGACAATGGCTGGAATGGGGTATGTGGTGGGGACTTGATAATAGGTGGAGTCTAGTAACCATAATATTGCTCATGTAATTATACATTAATAATAGCAAAAAAAAATGGGTAGAGGGCCTGAATAGATATTTTTCCAATTAAGACATAGATGACCAACAGACCCATGCTGTTGCATTGTATTGTTGTCAGTGTGATATTGTTGCTCAATATCACATACATATGCTCAGTATTACTAATCACCAGGTAAATGCACATCAAAACCACAATGATGTATTACCCCAGACCACTTGGAATGGCTACTATCCAGGAGACAAGAAATAACAAGTGTTGGCAAGGATTGTGAGAAAAAGGAACCCTCCTACACTGTTGGTGGGAATGTAAAT
The DNA here is from genome assembly GCA_029783875.1 of Phataginus tricuspis. Lineage (NCBI taxonomy): Eukaryota > Metazoa > Chordata > Mammalia > Pholidota > Manidae > Phataginus > Phataginus tricuspis. Next base: position 600,338 of record JAQQAC010000477.1, read on the forward strand.
TAGCACAGCTACTATGGAAAACAATATGGAGGTTCCTCAACAAACTAAAAATAGAAATACCAAAAGACCCAGCAGTTCCACTTCTGGAAATTTACTCAAAGAAAACAAAATCTCTGATTCAAAAAGATATATGAAATACATGCACCTATGTTCACTGCAGCATTACTTACAATAGAAAATATATGGAAGCAACCCCAATTCCCACTGATAGATGAGTGGATAAATAAGAGGTGGAAGAGGTGGTACATATACAAAATGGAATATTATTCAGCCATTAAAAAGGATATCCTGCCATTTTTGACAACACGGATGGATGTAGAAGGTATTATGCTAAGTGAAGTAAGCCAGGCAGAGAAAGACAAACGATTTCTCTGAATCATTCTGTTGATGAAAAACATATGATTTCATTTATATGTGGAATCTAAAAAACAAAACAAACAAACAAAAAGGAAATATACCCACAAATACAGACAACAGACTGTTGGTTACCATAGGGAGCGGGGTAAAGAGGTTGGTAAAATAGGTGAAGGATATAAAGGGGTACAAATTGTAAATTGTAAAATAAGTTAGCCATAGTAATGGAAGTACAACATAGAGAATATAACCAATAATATTGTAGTATATTGGTATGGTAATGGGGTAGCCACATTTATTGTGGCAAGCATCTAATAATATATACAATTATAGAGTCACTATGTTGAAACCATATAGAGTCATTATATATGAAACCAATTATAGAGTCATTATATATGAAGCCAATATAATATTCTATATCAATTTTACTCCAATAAAAATATCTTTAAGAAATTGAAAATTTAAATTAGAAAAAAAAGATAACAAGCATTGATGAGGATGTGGAGAAAAACAAGGAATTGAAAATGGAACTACCTTATCCAGTAACCCCACTTCTTGGTATATATCCAAAGGAATTGAAGTTAGGATGTCAAAGCAACATCTTCACTTCCATGTTCACTGCGACTTTACTTACAATAGCCAAGACATGGAAACAACCTAAATACCCATCAGTGAATGAATGAGTACATGCTTATTATGGAACACTATTCAGCTTTCAAGAAAGAATGAATTCCTCTGATTTGCAGCAACGTGGATATACCTGGAGGACATTATGCCAAGTGAAATAAGCCAGACATAGAAGGACAAATACTATGATACCACTTTTATGAAGAATCTGTAACAGTAAGACTCATAGGAGAGAATAGAATAGTAGTTTCCAGGGACTGAGGGAAAAGGGAAATGGGGAGATGTTAGTCAAAGGGTAAAAAATTTTAGTTGTATAAGATGAGTTAGTCCTAAAGATCTACTATTTAGCATTGTGCCTATAGTTAATACCAGTTTTGTCTTGTAGGAACTAAGGGCAGGTCATCCCTAGATGTGCCACTTTGGCATGCAGATTATTTTGTACTGAAAATCATCAAGACCAGAAAGACTAAAGAAGATATTTTGACCTCCCACCTCATCCCCACCCACAACTGTGTAAAATGGATGTATATGGAGGAACTGTTCCTAGAAGAGAGAGCTGTCACCATAAAAACTATATTATAATGTAAACTAAGGACAGGGAGGCATGTGGCTAAGTCTGTTAAAATTCCTCTTTGTGCCCCTTCATCATTTCTTTGTGCTCAAGTATTTTGTTTATTAAACATTTACTCTTTTCATATTCCTGTGAATTACTTCCCTTTTTCTTTGATGTTTCAGACCCCTACCTCCTACTCCCGGGTTCAGGATGACACCTATACCTCATTCTCCCTGACTGCCTTGAAACCCATATCTATGGCTGCCCAGTAAGTAAGTAAACATTTTTTTTCTTCTATTAATCTGTCTCATGTCAATTTGATTCTTAGACTAGCTAGAAGAACCTCAAAGATCAGAGGAAATTTCTTCCTCCCCAGTGGTAAACTGAAAAATTTGCTAAGAGGGTAGGTCTTATGTTAAATGTTCTTATATACAAAAAAATGTAATAACGAAATTGGGAGAAAATTTTTGCAGGTAATGGATATATTTAGAATTCAACAATAAAAAGACAAGCAACCCAGTAAAAATGGATTGAAAGATACTTCACAGTTTATCAAGAAAATGCAAAATAAAATTGCAAGAAAATATATACCCATCAGAGTGACTGAAATGAAATGTAAAAAACCCAGAAATCTTATATAATTATAGTGAAAATTCTTCAATATTATTATCATATTCATAAAAAGGTTTGGCAGTTGTTAAAAAAATTAATCATATATCTTCCCTAAGCCCAGAAATTCTATTCCTAGGTATTTACCCAAGGAAAAGAAAGCATATGTCCACAAACTCAAAACATAAAAGAATACATCTGTATTATTCCATTTATATGAAGTTCTAGGCCAGGCAAACTAATTTACGATGAAAAAGAATCAGAACAGTGGGATGTGGGATTCCCAAGGATTTACTGGCAAGCAACATAAGAGAACTTTTGGGGGACTGATGGAAATGTTTTATATCTTGATAGATGTTTGGCTTGTATAGGTGTATGAATTTTTTAAATTTACTCATCAATGGAACAATCTATGTATGTTTTCACATTTTGTATATTTTATCACAAAAAATGTTTTAAAAATATTGAGCAATAATTAATGGTATACATATTGAAAGGTTGAGCAGCAACATGGTTGGGAAAATTGAAGTGTCTATGGCCAGGATCCTCACCTGACCCTGAACTACTCGATGATGTAATTGGTCTGCTGCTAGGCTGCTGCTTCCACACCCACAGGCAATAAGCCTTTTGTAATGTGGATTAGATACCTTCCTTCATTTTGAAGGACCTTATACTAGTTATTACCCTTGATGTACTTGATATTTCCAACCTCTCTTTTTCATTACTGCTTAAACATGCTCAAGCTTCTCCTATTTTAAAGACAATATATATTTTTTAATTCCTTGAAGTTTAACTAATTATATATATATATATATATCATTTCTTCACTATCACAATTTTTAAAAGTCTCACTTTTTTCATTATATTCTCCTTTCATAACTGACACAATCTGGCCTCCATCTCCAGCACTCTACTGAAAGTAAACTTAAAGTAACAAGGAATCCTATTGCTAAATCCAGCTGGCCATTCTCCTTCCTTAATTGGCTTCTCGGCAGCATCTGTCATGATTAACACCTGTTCTTACTGCTGGTTTGTGTACTATATCAGACCTCAGTATCTAAATAATAAAAAGTGCTCACTAATACTGAAACCATGCAGATCCTCCTCCTCCCACACGACTTAACCAAACCTCCCCATCCTTTTGCATGTTTCAGCCCATTCACAACATTCTCTCTGACTTACTATGACAATCATTACCTTCAAAATTCATTCAGTATTCACATAACATCTATTGAGCATGTGCTTAGCTCTGATCCATGCATATGATAGATCAGTGAATAAAAAAGATGAAGATCTCTATAATTATGGAGATTTCTAAGCAGGAGAAGACAGAAATTAAAGAACATTGTCTTTATCACCCATTTAAAAATCACCCTTTGCTTTTCCTTGTTAAAAAAAGGTGCTATTATAATCTGCTTCATATATTTTTGTAAGCATGAGTTTTAATACATTGAATTTAAACTCTTTCATATGATTTTATTTTACCATTTTAAATTCATTTGTGTTGGAATGCTTTGTGTATCTTTCCTCTCCATTATATTCATAATCATTTCATGAAAGGATCAAATATCAAAAGCGATACAACTTCTCATACATTTGGTAAAGTACTAGGTAAATGATAGATACTCGAAGCAAATATACTTTAAGAGAATTGTATATTGTATATTCAACTGTTTTGTTTTATAACAGTCAGTGTTTGATGTGAGGCAGAGTGGATCAGGAAATACAGGTATTAAGTGCCTTTTATGCATATCACCCTACATTAACATTTTTTAATCCTTTTAACCAGTCTGTTTACAAATGAGGATACTGAGATTAGTGGAACTGAGTTACCTGTCCAAGGTCACCCAAGCAATAAGTATCAGAGTAAAGATTCAAAGGCAACTTGTTTTTACTCTTATTAGCTAACTTGCTAGATTTATATATAGTTCTTAGAAATAAACAGGTATAGGATCATTCCATTGTTTCTCTGACCACTTTTACAACTTTCAAAAACAGGTGTCCATAGCAAATATCTACACATGGTAATAATTTTGCTAGCAATGACTGACTGTAACGGTCTTCAACAAATGAAAACTAAATATTCTAAAATTTGCTAGTATAGTGTAAGAGGAAAGCATTGCTCTCAAAGTAAGCAACACTGATACATATCTACCTTGGTCTTGGTTAATTAGTAATTAATTAGTAACTAGTGAGTATGGTGCCTACATTTTCTTGAGTTTTATGTTTTGAAAGTCCTTTTCAATGTAACATTGGATATATTAACTTGTTTTTTTAATTAATTACATTTATTAAGCCTAAATAAAGTACATCAAATATTTCATACAACTGTCTTCTCTATAATAATAATGATGAAAAACTTCACCTAAGAAATAAATTCTAAGCAAATATTTCTTTATCAGCACAACCAACTAGCAATGTTGAAAATCCCCGACTAATTGACAAGTTACTTTGTGGCAAATGTATGAAGCTTAAGGTCAATATTAAATATTTTAGGCAATGTATAAAAAAACTAAAATAAATTTCTGACACTTGTCTTTCCTAGAGGCACAAAATATAAATTATTTGGATTCTTGTTATTAAACAGTCATCAAATTATACATATTTCAATTTTTCCACTCAACAGACTCTGAATGGGTGATAGGTCAGAGGAAGGGGCAGATTTCACATACTTCTTTATTTTGAAGGAAGTTAAGAATGCTATTGCTATGATAGTAGTACAATGATATTCAGAAACTTTTTAATTGGAGGCAGGAGGTGAGGCTCTTTGGGATTCATAGTTGCAAAGCTGACAGAGTGATTTGAGCTCTACTCAACAATGGTACCTTCATTACTGGATACAGGGATTCAATCCTTCCTTTTTTCTTTTCTTTTCTAATTTGAATCACCCTCCCATATGCCATCTATAACAATATACACAGCTCATGTTTCCTATATCACTAGGAGACAGAATTCCATAAGCTCTGAATTACCTATTAGTGTTGAAATAAACCAAATTCCATCAGAACTTCCTATACCTGCAGGCCTATGGATGCAGAAATAGGGAAGGTAAACTTAAGGAACTTAATGAAAAAGAGCCAAAGGATACAGAGGACCTGGGTGAAGAACATACAAAATTTTGCTCAAAATAAGTCCAACATTAAGTGTCAATAGACTGAGCACAGTTTGGGACTTGATAGCTTGGGGTAGGGACTTAAAAGTAAGTGGGACCATAGGTTACAATTTTGAAGTACTACTTCTGGGGAAGATTAATATATAAGGAAAAGAGGTGATGTGGCCATATGGATAAAGAAAAGGTGATGTGTGGCCATATGGATAAAGAAAGAGGGAAAAATTAGTTTTTCAGGAAAAGCAAATGAGAAATGAAACATTCAACCTCTATCCTCCCAGCATTAAGAAAATTGTGTAAAAGAAGGCAGACATGGCATATGAAGGTTCTCAAGACAGGAACATTCACCCCTTCCCCCAAAAAACAAACATGAAACAAAAAGAAAACTGTACCACTGCATCCTACTATATTCCATTCTACCACAGCATCTCACTATATTCCACAGCACCCAAGCAAGCTTTTAGGAATATGAGAAAATACCTGAACCAGAAATACCAAATATCTTCATGTTTGAGTTGTGTGTATTGTTATTTTCCCCTCCTTGATGACTACATGATTCCTTTTGGGAGGGTACATGGGGTGATTCAAAATGAGGCCCAGAAGCCTACTGCTTGTTTTTTGGTATTTACATTTTACATATTATTTATTATCTATTATCTTTGTACTCTGGAAGAAAATTTTTAAGTTTTAGACATTATATATTACTTATACTCTGTAAGATAATAATATAGCTCTTTTATAACAAAGTGCAACCTTCGAAGATCCCTCAGGAAGGATGTACATGTACACCAGAATGCTTATGGTGGCCCAAACAAAACACAAACTTTCATACCTGTTCTCAGCTAATGTTTTTAAACTTTGTTGGAATGTCCTTTTCTCCTCTCAACCTGGTCAATCCCATTCATACTTCAAGATGTAAGCTTAATAACATTTCCTTCATAAAGATTTCCTGAATTCTCTCACAAGCCAGAATTAAAAGCTGTAATTGGTCATTTTTAGAATATTGCACACATATATCGTAACTCCAGGGGAAAACCCCAGGGTAAAATGCCTTTGAAAGTGAAATCAGTCAAAGGGAGAAACAAAGTTTATTTTTTACAAGCAGTTGTCCACTTCTGCTCCCCTTTGTCTCTCGTGACCAGGCTCCAGAAGCAGCAGCCCCACCCGGTCTCTACTGTCCAGATAAGTCCTTGCTCGCCCTTGTAATTACCTATTGATATGGAGATGCATTAAAGCCAGGCAAGAGGTACAGGAAATATTGCAATTTTACCCACAGGCCCTCCCTCCCAAAATCACTTCACCAGCTACTTGCTCCCCATCTTCTGGAATGGCCCCTGTGAGAGGAAACTGGATCAGTGTGACAGGACTAATAACATAAAATCATGTTAATCCTCAAGCTGGAGTATTCAGCTAGGTTCAAATTCCAACACAAATTTAAGTCCATAGCTCACCCATTCCACAGGGAGTCAGTAGCTGAACAGGTAGGGAGTTCAGAGTAATCATTACATGGTAGCTTCAGCCAGGGGATGCATCCAGGCCACAGGGACTGTAGAAGAAAATAACCGTAAGGGTGATAAGATACAAGTTTTAATGACACCAGCATAGGCAAATCTTGTTCATCAGGTAGGATGCATGCAAGAGAGTGGTCCTGTGATGGGACAGTGGCAGGAATGCGATCTCATCCTGGTCTATGATACCAGACTTTCATCCCCCACCACTCGTGGGAGTTACAGATGGGTCAGTATATAAGGCTATGGGAGATACATGCACTGGTCATAAAGATAAAACAAAACATCCCCGTAAAATGCTCTTCCTTCCTGGACGTTTTGGTACACTACCATGATCTTTGGGGTCCACTCTGCTGTTGCTCCAGGAATGCACATGAGGCCAGCTTCCAGGCCTTTTCCCCACAGTGTCAGAAGAGCCAGCCATTGCTAGTCCGTGTGTTGAAATTTCCAGGGCCATGTCCACTCAACAGTGTCTCCAGAGTTTAATGCAGTAGGAGCTGGCAGTAAGATGTTGCTCTGCTGGCCATATCCTGGCTTCAATAGCTCTTCTTTGGTTTGGACATACAATTGTATAGGAGAGGCAGCAAAGTGTGTTAGCAAATCCACAGGCTCACAGCTCCTTCTAGGGCTTCTCACTCAAGTGTTGTAGCACTGCCCGTAAGCAAACTGACCAGCCCTGTAGACTATTGGTGTCTGATTTCAGGCCAGATTTCAACAAACCATTGTACCTCTCTCTCATGCTTGTCCCGGTAGGGTTGTATGGTACATGAAACTTCTACCTTATTCCTAATTGCTGTACCCATTCTTGTAACACATGCCTAGTAAAGTGGGTGCCTAGATCACTCTAAATCACTTGTGGCCAGGCATAGGCTGCAAAGAGATGGTCTAGGCCCCTCTTGGTGGTTTGCTGATCTTCACAACATGAAGTAAAACGATCCACCAGCCCAGTAGCTGTGTCCACACAACCATGACATACTGGTATCCTTCTGATATGGGCAGAGGCCCAATATAGTCTATCTGCCACCTGACAAGGAGTATCGGCCCCTTTACTATTATCCCATGTTGCTTTGGGACTCTGTGTAAGTCCCTCTTAGAGCACACAAGGCACTCCTTTTGGGCTCGGCTGATATATTCAAAGGTCAATGGCAAGCCTCACCGATGGGCTACAGCCACATTGTCTTTTGCCCCATGTGCAGCAAACACTGATGTAACCATTGGGCTGCACCAGAGACACATTTTCCTTTTAGTCAACATACTGGGCCAATGCGTCTACTTCATCATTCCCTGGGGATGCCAAAGGCAAATGGCCAGTCACATGATATATGGTAACAGTCTTAGACTGACCAGAGGCCCATAGATCTTACCACAACTCTTGCTTCCAGATGGGCCAGTGACCAGCCATCCAATTGGCATGATACCATGTCAGTAGCCACAGGGTCAGGCCCTGATAGACATCCCAGCTGTCAGTGCAGACAACTATGGGGGAAGGCGCCTGGGTGATCACAAGCCATACTGCCCGCAACTCAGCCCTCTCCATCCTCCATTTATATTGTCTCAGTCTTCAGATGGAAAGTCAAAGCCCTCCACTTCAGAGGCTGCCCATGATTGGAGACAACTGTATACTAAGCATTTTCAGGTATAGGGGCTTTTCCCTCCTGATAAGGACTCTCAGCTACCTTTGGCTCAACGCCAAGTTCTTCCTGCTTTCCACTGGTATAGGTCACTGGCCCCAATATGCATTGGAGTTCTCCACTTAAGGGGCTAGTGGAGAGGGCACTACCATGCTGTAAGTATGCACCCCATTTGGCCAGCACAGGCATCTGTGCCACACCACTCTATGGCCTTTGGGTCCAGATTTGCACCCACCCCACAATTACCTTGGTCAGAGCTGTTCTGACGATGGGCTCCATAGCCAGCAAGGCATGGTGCATGGCAGCCAGTTGCTTCTCTATCAAGAGGTCTACTGGACCTCTGCTCCTTTCCGTAGTGTCACCAGAATCCAATAGGTTGGCAGGTCCATTCAAGTCTCTGCCAAAGACCCCATCCATAACCATCTTTGGTTACATGAACATGTAGCTTCCAGGGCCTTGATGGGTTCATTACACTCAAGGCCTATATGGCCTTGACAGCTCACTTAGCAGCAGTAAAAGCAGCTGCACTTGTCTCATCCCAGTCCCATCTGATGCCCTTTCATACCAATGGTATAAGGGCTTCAGAATTTGTGCCAAGTGCAGGATAAACACTCTCCAGTAGCCCAAAGACCTCAAAACTCTTGTAATACTGCCACAGGGGTAGGGGTGGGTTGAGCCTGGACCTTGTCTTGGCTTACTGCTTCAGGAACAACTTTAGTTTTACCCAACCAGACAACCTCCAAGAACTTTACAGACAAACCAGGTTCCTGAACCTTGGTACAGTTCACAGCCCATCCTTTCTCCTGTAGATGTTGCAGCAGTCTAGGAATTGCCCCTTTTAAATCTGCAAGAGAATCAGATATGATCATATCACCAATGTAGTGATACAGCTGCACCATTTGTGGCTTCTTCCATGTGGTCAAGTCCTGGGCTACAAGTCCATGACAAATGGTGGGACTGTGGAGGTGTCCCTGTGGAGGACAGTGAATGTCCACTGCTGGTTGTCCCATGTGAAGGCAAACTGTCCCTGCCTTTCCTATGCTAGGTCAACAGAGAAGAAAGCATTAGCAAGACCCACAACATAATGATATGTCCCTAGTTTATGACTGAGTGTATCCACAAGGACTGCTACAGAGGGGACAGCAGCGTGGAAAGGGTGTGTGATTTTATTCAATTCCCTGTAGTCCACGGTCATATGCCAGGAGCCATCTGGCTTTTTTACTGGCCACACTGGGGAATTAAAAAGACCATGGGTGGGCTTTATGATGCTGACACTTTCCAATTCCTGTAGAATTTCTCCAATTTCCAAGTGTCTCCCAGGCAATTTATAATGCTTAGTATTTGTCACTTGTCTAGGTACAGGCAGAGCTACAGGTGGGAGCTTAGCATGTCCCCTCACAATTGCCTTTACCACATACTCTCAGTCTGAACTCAGCTGCAGTGGTCTGTAACCACAGACCCTACAGGATATCTATCCCCAAAATATATTCAGGGATGGGAGAAATGTACATGGTATACTCCTTTGGGGGTAAATGCTCTATCCCCAATGGGATTTGGGTTTTCCTCACTCTAATTGCTTTACCCCAATAGCCATCCGTTACAGCAGGGGTACCAGGAAAATGCTCAGGGTTGTCATAAATTAGAGAACACTCAGCTCCTGTGTCCACCAGTGCCAGGACATGTTGTACATTCACAGGCAACCAATGAATTGCTCATTCTACATGTGGCCTCTTGTCCTCATCATGTCCCCGAAGGTGGGGGCCTTGATCCCTCCTCAGTTGAACCGCGATGCCCAATCGTCCTCCTGTGGGGGTGAGGGCCCAGACAGAACTTCAGTAATGTCCCCCAGGAAGTCTTGCAGGGACACAGGACATGGGGCTTTGCCTCTGGCTTCTGTGTCCTGGACCTCAGCAGCTGTCACTGCTGGTCTGGCTTTAATTGGTGCCACAGTTCTAACGAAATCCTATTGGGCTGCCCATCAAGTTTTTCTTTCACTACCCCGGCCTTTATCAAATCAACCCACATCTAGGTCTTCGAGACCTTCTCGGGACCCTTTGCACCTCTCCTTTCAGTTGTAACCTGAACTTCCTTCCGTTCTCTTATTGTTTCAACCTCCCCCAGATCTGCTAAAGTGCGAGTAACATCACTTATTGTTTACCCTATGTGGGGGACAAGAATAGTTACTAGGGACCCAAAGAGAGATGGGAGAGCTGTATAGAGCAACCGATTTCTCATTCCTACAGTGAACAACTCCTTATCATGGCCCTCGGGGTCCATATTATAGATGATATTTTTCATGCCCATTTCCCGTAATACCTGCTGGAGCTCTGCATATGTTTTCCACGTAGTGGGTAATTATGGTAAATCACCCTGATAAGGCCAAACTGCCCTGATGGCAGCCATCAACAATTCAGAAAGCACCTGATTCCCTGAAGTATGATGGGCACTTTGCAACCGCTGCTGGAGGGAAGGGTGAGTCATCAGGGAAGCCAGTCTACTCATTTCAGAACCCGACATAACAACGTTTTCCACCCCCATATGTCAGAGATGTAAAAGCCATGTAGGCAGAGGTTCCGATGGCCTCTGCCTATACCAGACGCTCATGTCCACCAGCTCATCCTGGGCGTGGGGCAGAGTATGGAGTGCTCCACAGCCTGGGGAGGGGGTGACTTCTCCCTCTGATGAACCTGGGGTTGTTGCATCTTTATTTTTTTAATTACAACCAGGAGGGGTCTTTAATAAAAGACAGGCAGGTGCCTCAGGGGCGGTGGCCTTGCAAGAGAACAGCCCTTGGCCCCACCCCCTCATGCTCTCCTGACACCTCCTCTACCATATCCAGGTATGAAGATACTGCTCTTTCCTCCGCTACCCCACGAAATCCTGCAGCACAGCCTCTCCTGCTGCCTCTCCCCTCGCTTCGGCTAAGGAATCTTCCAGGAGCATGACCCGTCTTCTCAATAGCTGTCTCTCTTCCTTAAGGACATCCCATAGGTCATCACCCAGCTCCTCCAAGTGATGCTAATATTTCAAGGAAAAGAGATCCTACAATCCCAGCTGCTACACAGGCACTCAGGGCCTCTATCTCAGCCTTTTATCTCATGAAGGGCTAATTCCACAGCTTCTGGTGTTCCACCCTTCCCCAGTTCTGGGGAAGGCTTCACCCCTCTAGGAGTTGCTTCACCCTAGACCAATTCCCCACTGGAGGCTCCACAGATAGGGGACTCCACAGTGAAGCTGCACCCTCTACTCCTGCAGCCACAGGGGCCTCCCTACTATCTACGGGGGGGTTCTGGGCCTCTCCCTACCATCTCTAGGGGCAGCCCACCCAAGGGTCACACCCATGTAGACAGATTTTGGGTTTAGAGGTCCTGCTGACTACCATCAGATGTAATTCTGGGGGAATATCCCAGGTCAAAATACCTTTGAAACCAAAATCAGTCAAAGGGAAAAATAAAGTTTATTTCTTATAAGTAGTCATCTACTTTTCCTCCCCCGTGTCTCTTGCAACCAGGCTGCAGAAGAAGCCCCCACCCAGCCTCTCCAGTGCAGATGAGCCCTCACTTGCCCTTGTAATTACCTATTGATATGGAGATGCACTAAAGCCAGGAGTGAAGTGGCCCTTCTTGAGCTCCCATAGCATCCTGTGCTTACCTCTATTGTGCAATACATGGGATTGTATTGTAGGCTGCCTGGCTTTCACTTCCAACAGATGGTAATTTCATGGAATACAGAGCTATTTTAATCTCTATCTCTGGTGTTTAGCCCAGGGCGTGAAATACAACAAGAGCTTAATAAATTATTAATAAGAATAATAGGTATTATTGTAGCACAGTCATAATTATTTTTCTTGATTCTGCAAGTAAATGGCATTTGTCTTCAAAACTCTAATTGGACCTCAATTATATTAATCCAAAAACCCAAAAGAAAGCCTATTATGTATGTACCTGACATTTGATAAAGATTTCTTAAATGAAATAATTTTATGATAACTACATCTCAAAAATTAATCCAGCCAACTCATTAGCTGGAGCCAAAAAAAAAAAATTTAAACTATTCTATCTGTAGGGAATTGCCACCCATATATTGTAGAAAGTAAAACATTCTGCTACTAAAATTGAAATCACAACACCTGTGTCCTATAAGGACTAGAGAGCACATGAGCAATGTGTCACATTACCTTCTTGGTACAGTTTCAAAATTTCTCAGGTGAACTTTTCGGCACAATTTAACATAAAAAAAACCATTGAGTGTTACTCCTCTGGAGTTTATACAATTCTGCCCCTCCCCTGTGATCTAGAATTTATTGCAGTTAGTAAAGAAAGTAGGAATTTTATGGCTACTGATATCAGAGTCAAATGACAAGTCATATAAAGAGGAATAACTTAAGTGAGCAAACAGTTACACTCACTGAAGCTGGAGAGACATTATATGTGTCATAGGGTTCAGTATCAGTGTTTGGGGTAATATTTGAAATCCTGTAGTTGATTTCTATAGACTTCAGGATGCAGTTCATCAAGAATGGTTTGTTGCAATAAATGGCAGTCTGATTGCCTATTTTTTGTGGCTACCTACAAAATTAAGATTTCTTCATGTCTTTATGAATTGTCATCACATTCCACAGTGAATAATCTATGTACAAGTAGAAATTTCACAATAATTGGAGGCAGTAGATTCTTAATACCCTTTCCAAATATCTGAATAAAGTACATACATATTTTAAAAAATATATGTATATCCTAAAATAAGAAATAAAATCCAACAATTAAAAACTAGGATTTATCTACCTTTGTAGAATTAAAATTTGTAAGAAATTTCTATAACCATGTAAAACAAAATAATCTAAACCATTATTGAGAAGATATTTGTGATTATATTTTGAATGTTTAAGAAGTCCACTAATGATGTTGGTTTATGATTTGGCCATAATTATATGTTACTATCAATATAAAATATGAAGAGTAAAGGACATTCAAAATTATTTGATCTCGTGGTTATTCATCAAAATGTGAGAAGATGAAGATTTTTCAAGACATGCTGTAAGACAGTGTCTTCTCACTTCCGATTCATAAAGTTTGAAATAGAGTGTATACATGAGTGTTTTTTGTTGTTTGCCACTGGTTCACATCCATTGGCAAGTAGAGCTCAAATACCTGACAAAATGAGAGGTGTTAATATAAAAAATTTACAAGACAGTGGAGTCACTTTTGTTAGAATGGTGTATAATTATTGAGAATATGAAATATATGCTGGTGGCTTTAAATTCCCATATCCCCTTGAAAATACGTAAATTTCTTGAAGATAAAACTTCTGGATTAGAAAATCATGTGCTCATAAGAACCTGTACTAAATGTCCTAAATTCTCCAAATTTTATTATAGTTTTTTCTTTTTTATGAGCAGTAATGTTTCCTTTCCTTTTGAACAGCTAATTGACTTTGCATCTTAGTGACTAGTAGGGCTACTTTAACAAAAACGCAAAAAGAATTTTAGAGGTAAGACTCTCATGATATAAAACTAACCATTTTAAAATGAGCAATCCAGTGATATTTAGTGCATTTTCAATATTGTGCCTTCACCACCTCTGTCCAGTTCCAAAATATTTGCATCATCCCAAAGGGAAGCCTGTACCTTTTAAGCAGTTGCTTCCCCCACCCTTTTCCCTGGTAACCACCAATCTGCACTTTGTTTCAATGGATTTACCTAGTTTGAATATTTCATGTAAGTTAAATCATATATTACCTTTAGTATCTGGATTCTTTCACTTAGCATAAAACTTTAGTTGATGTATATATCAGTACTTCATTCCTTCTTATGGATGAATAAAATCCCATTGTATATACATACCATAATTTGTTTACCGATTTATCTGCCCGTGAACATTGGACTGTTTTCACCTTTTGGGTATTGTGAATAGTGCTATGAACATATGTATGCATGTATTTTTTTGAGTACCAGTTTTCAATTTTGAGGGGTATTCATAGAAGTGATGCCGGGGTTCTTGTTCACGAAGCCGAAGAATGAGCTTCACAAACACCCAAGGTGGGAGAGCAAGGTGCAGGCTTTTATTTGGAGATAAAGTGAAAGGACAGAGCTCCTGGCTCATGCTAGGAGGGGACAAGAGAGTCTGGGGTGGTGTGTTGTCTAGGGGGTTTTATAGGCAGATGAGGATTTTTCGAGAACATGAAAAAAGCTTAGGGGTGTGGACTTATTAAGCAGTCCTAGAATATTTACAAGTAACTTAACATAAGGAATTTCCTGCCTTGATTTCTCTCTGGGATACCAGCGTCTTGGTCTAGGGGCATATCAAAAGGTGGCCTGCCCAGCCCCCAAGGTGGGCTGAGGTATTGTCTGTTTGCTAAAGAGTAAGTTAAGAATCTTGCTTCTTAAACTTTCTGGGTGTTAAAGTGCAGTCTCATCTTTAAGGTGGAATCCTTCCTGCCTTTTACCATGTTGTTTACAGCTGGGTCTGCATGCTCAATTAGTTGCCCAGTTTGCAAAACTACCCCATCAGATGTGAAAGAGGAAAGACAGCACATAGGCCTGGGCCTTTAGCATGCTAAAGGGAATCTTACACATGATTACAAATGATTATCATAAAATAAACATGTGCTGCTCTTCTTTATATGGGGAACATTAACTGATCTCACTGAAGAATGACCCTAGAGCTTCATGTTTAACACAGAGTTTTGGTAGGGGGTTTCCTTGCATGTAGTTACATTGCTCTGACTGCATCTCCTACCTTGGTTTTTCCAGAGGCCTTCCCCCTACTCTGACCACACCCACGGTCCCTGTCTCAGAAGGACTACTTTTATGTCAAATGACAAAAGAACTCCTGAGTGGGATTTCACAGATCTAAAATGAAAAAAAGAGATATTAAAAGAAATATTAAAGCAAAGATTTATCACACTGGACAGGTGTAAATGAATTAGTGCAATGACGTGCATTGCCTGTCTTTGACTGTGTGTGTTTTGATTCCCTTCATCCTCCCTCCCTTCACCCTTCTCCACACACCTTCCCGTCCCCCTCCCTACGGCACATCTTATCTCCCCTAAGAAAATGATTGAGGGTATAATAACAATGATGTATCTCATCTACAGTGGTAACTTCCAAATTTCTTTTATCCATTCAGGACAAAACATCTGTGACTTTTATGGGATATGGCCTTGCTTATTTTAGTCAGACTACTCACAAATCCCACACAGGGTGACTTGCTAAATAAATAGAAATATGAACAATGTATTTTAAATGCATTAAGGTATATTGTATTTATGGCCACTTTGCCACAGGACTAGCTCAGTTTTTTCTAAATGAGGTGTGAAACCATATCTTCCTTTAATGATGCAAATTATTGGGATATGTCATGGCTGATTTTTTCTTAACTGTATTCTGGACTTGACACTGAATTTGTGGAGAGAGTTGAAAATACTGAATCAATTTTATCAAGTCTAATTAAGAACCATAGAAAAATAATGGTCTAAACAAGAACTATTAATTTCTCGTAAAAGTAATAATGCTTCAAATGGGACCTGAACATTGAAGGTAGCCTGAGATACTATCTTTCTAAAAAATAAACTATATGGAAAAATAAAACAAATACTCCACATCTGAGTGCATTACTCATTTTTACTAGAAGAATTAGATAGTTCTCTCTGATATCTAAGTTCTCAATCCATTTCACAGGCCTTATTAAAAGCCAAAGGTTTCAATAATTATATGAAAACCATAACTTATTTTGTACCAAGTCATGTTATTTCAAACTTTTTATGTCATTCATAAGGCATAATATTTCTTTTTCCGCTAAGTATATGTTCATATACATGAGTATGCTTTTCTACTTCATTACATCCTTATTAAGTCATTCTCTTAGATTACAGAAAGAACAAATCATCATGATTTACATTACACTTCTTTGGGAGAAAGGTGTCTGGAATTTACAATCAAAGCAGTTTTACTTTCAACTTTTATCAGCATTACTGCTTTTGCATAATTTCTATGATGTGGTCTCTGTTTTAGTCTAAAACTCAATTAAGTGGGGAAGGATAGTACTGCTAATGATAAATGGATTGTTAAAATAAGAATAACTATACTTAAAGCAAAATACACTTCTCTAAACTTAATATTTATTTACATTTTTAAATATGTACTAAGTACTAAATTGTAATAAAAGATAATAATATTGCAGTTATATGTCATTTATGTATATATCATTTATGTGTACATTGCATATGTGTATATATTTTCCATGTATATAGTATACATGTATATAATAAATTTAAAATAGTTCAATTTAAATATTTTCAAATCTTAAAGTATACTAGTTAGGGTTTTTTTATTTTCTTTCAGTATTTTTCCCTTACTATTTCAATTTTAGTCTGGATTTTATTACAGAAAAAAGCCTCTTTTTCTGATTTTTCTAGTCTGCCCGTGTGATTAATGGCGCTCCCGTTAGTTATGATATCATTGCAGTCTCAAATTCAGAGACATGGCACATGTAGACTTCTGCTTTTCTAATTTCCAAAAGCCAAAATACACTAGGTAGTATTTAAATACAACTAAGGGAAGGATTCCTATTAGGTCAGAAACCAGGAAAGAGAGGCTTAATGCTGAATTTACCAGTTGGAGCTATAAAGCTTCAAGTATGTTTTGTGATTTCTGCACGTCTTAGGCCCAACTAGGTCTTACAGAGAGCCTTCAGGGCACACATTTCCTGTCTTAGGTCAAAATTGGACCCAGCCCCAGAAGCCTCACAATGTTACACTGACTCTTTCCAGACCTTGGTCAGGACTAAGCCTCGTCTCATGGACACATTCCGAGCCTGATTCCCTGACGTAGAAAGGCTGAAGGTGTCTGGTTTATTCACTCACTCTAAAATTTACTGCTAAAAGGGAGAAATAAGTAATCTGTCACCTTGGCTTGAGCCACTTTTAGACATGGTTTAAATTCTGGGATCACAGTTTCAGGCAATCTTTGTTTTATCTAGTTCTGCAGTAACATTACTTAAATATGAAATGTTTTTCTGGGAAAAATGGTTTTCCAAAGTCTTGCTGTAAAAATTCAAGCCAAATTGGAACTTAGTCATTGGGAACCAGGGAGTGTATTTCAACATTTAGGAAAATCCTCCACAGAAAATTACAATTCCCCACAGAGTTATGGAAAAGCACATGTTAGCCACTTACTTGCCATCTTAAGAAGTTCTCAAAGTTAATTTAGTATCTTTAAAGGATCTAGTTAGAAAGTGAATAAGAAAGGAGATGCTTAGTCAAGATAACCACAGTTAGTCATCAAAATATTTTCCTGCCTATGACAGATCAGTGTGGTTTAACATTGTCTGCTAAACCTATATTTCTTTAAGTATATGGTTTTCAGGGTACTTTTTTCCCATAAAATCCGACAGAAGAAGATTTTTATAGTGTACTTTGTTCACAGAAATATATAATCTAAGATTAGAGGTAGCCACTGCAGCACTAGTAAGAACTCAGTGTTCTCCTAGGAAGAATGCCTCAACAAGATACACACCACTCATTTCTTTATGAAACAGCAACTTAAAGTTATCAATATGGTGTTCTATTGTAGAGCAAAAAGAAATAAATAGTATTGTACTTTACCCCCCGCTTGCTCCAGGTAATCATCTATGCTCAGGGAAGAGGAAAACACTGAGTCAATTGCAGGTCATTTTATTTATAAGGAAGAGAACAGAGACTCCCTTTTCCTACACTCAGAGACCTTCAATGGTAAAGCTGTTGGGCACTAAACACCCTCTAATTTAGCAGGTCTTCATGACAACTTCTGTTACGACCCAGTGAATGAGACACTTAACCTTTTCTTTGGATGCACACTGCTTCTCCCCTGTGAAGTTTCTCACTGTGAGGACTGCCAAGACAGTCCTTAAACATCTGCAGGAAAAACCGTGCCCATGACAAAAGGACTCCATGACTGTCCCTATTACCATATGTGGATTCCAGTAATTTGGAAAATGAAGAATACTGAAATGTATCAATTAAATTAGGTGGAGGCAGTCTTCTGCTCACTCATTTTTGTTGTGCTTTCACTTAATGAAATCACCAGGTTTATAGAACAATAATAAATCTTGACCTGCTTTTTCCCAGCTCAACAAGAACACCCTGCTAACCTGCCAAAGTACAAGGACACGAAATGGTCTCTGTGTACTGTCTTTTGTCTGTGACCACATGAAGGTAAGTAGCGTGGAAGATGGGCAGTTATAAAGGTGGCTTCAGGTCCCTTTGTCTTTTTTTACTACTATTTTCATCCTCGGTAATAGCCCTTTCCCCATCTAAGTGCTAGTTTTTTCTTAGATTGATCTGCTACCCCAGTCTAATAGCAATGGATCTAAGATCAGTTGTTTAGAATAATTACTGACTTGTTGTTTTATTATATTTCTATATGAATGGGAAAGATAAAAATAAGGAGAGAGGAAGGATGCATTGTTCTATCAAAATCCCATTAATCATCAATCCACTTGGTATGTTGTGGTCTTTGAATATACTGTAAATAATAATTTCTGCCATCTGATATTCTAGAATTTATCTTTGTATCTGCTACAGTTTTCCTCTTTCAGTAGCAGAATTTATAATAACTTCTATAAGTAGATCATATCTTTTTCTAAACTATTGAAGTTGCACTATAACAGATAGAAATTTATCTGAACCAAAGTTTAAATGTCTTTGAGATTTTGCTTTTAAATACCTGGGATGAGATGAAATAAATGCATGAAAATGGAGAAAATATATTTACCATATTGTTTTCACAGTACTTTGCTTTCAATGTTGGATTTCCTTTTATAAATAAATGGGCACCCAGAGTCTATACCTGTGCTGGATTAATGTATTTTGAGAGCCTGACTAAAAAAAAGGAACAAGAAAGACTCACTCAAATGAATAAGAATGGAATGAAAGGTAATTCAGGGGCAAAACCAAGTCTAGACATTCCTTCCAACCAGATCACCGATCAGAAAAAGACAGAACAACAAGAGAAATGGAGAATGAGGCAATAGGAGCAAGTGAGAGAAACAGAGCAGGATATGAGTGGCCTGAAAGTCAACCACCATTATTATTAATGCAACATTCACATCTCAGTGGCATTAATAGACTGTTAAGAGCACAACCAATCAGGATATTGTGCAACACAATCACATATAAAAGCTCATTTAATTTTCACATAAACCCACTCTAAATATATTGAAATCTGGTTACTTGCTGTTACTCCCATGACCTCCTGGCAGAACTGTATATACGTTACAGTCTTTGTATCCCTTGCTTTTGATTCAAAGTCTGAGGTAGACATACCTTATTAGTGGACTTAGGTCTTGTTGATTTTTTTTTTTGGTATCATTAATGTACAATCACTTGAAGAACATCATGGTTGCTAGATCCTCTATTATCAAGTCGCCCCCACATACCCCATTACAGTCACTGTCCATCAGTGTAGTAAGATGCTATAGAATCATTACTTGTCTTCTCTGTAAATACTGCCTTTCCCATGCCCCCCCACTACATTATGTGTGCTAATCATAATGCCCGTTTTCCCCCCTTATCCCTCCCTTCCCACCCATCCTCCCCAGTCCCTTTCCCTTTGGTAACCGTTAGCCCATTCATTCTTGGGTTCTGTGAGTCTGCTGCAGTTTTGTTCCTTCAGTTCTTGCTTTGTTCTTATACTCCACAGATGAGTGAAATCATTTAATACTTGTCTTTCTCTGCCTGGCTTATTTCACTGAGCATAATATCCTCTAGCTCCATCCATGTTGTTGCAAATGGTAGGATTTGTTTTCTTCTTATGGCTGAATAAGGTCTTGTTGATTTTATTTCCCCTTAACTACAAGGGGAGCTTGGGAAGCAAGCAAACATTCTTAGGTTTTATAATAAGAACACTTTACTTGCCAACAAGACACATAAGCTGCCACATATTTGCTTATATCATGGAGTCTTAAATCAGACCAAAATAATTCTCTCTTTAGTCAATGGGCTGTAAGAAATTCTCAAGGAGGCAGACTGTGACATTGATGTAAGTTCAGAGAGTGATGGAATTAAAATAAGAATAGACCCAATAGAAATGTGAGTCACCAGCTCATGCAAATTATGTACGTCTAGAACTCTCTTGGACCAAATTCTGTTTATTACGTTTTTACCTAATATATATACCGGACTTTATGAGAAGACACATCAGATAACCCATACTTTATGAGCTCGAAGAGTTTATTACCTAAATAATGTCATGGTATTGAGACACTTAATAAATAGTCTCCAGGGCTTGGTTTTATCTTTTCATTATGGAAGCTTTCAAATATGTATAAAAGTAAGAAAATAGTATAACAGATTCCAAAGTACATCTCATCCCAAGCTATTCAACAATTGTCAATATACAGGTAATTCTTGTTTATCTATACATACCAGTTTCATACCTGACTAGAATTTTTTAAAACAAATACCAGACATGTTGTCATTTTAACCATAAATGAGCATATATTGCTAAGGAAAATAACTTTATTTGAAAAAAATGTAGAAAAGGGATTAAAGATGGCGATGTGAGAGGTGAGACTGAGGCTTCCTCCTAAAACCACATATAATACAAAAATATAATTAATACAGCTAATCTTGAAAGCCCAACAGGAAAGAGGGATGCATACACCTGAAAAAAAGAATAGACCTCACGGAACAGGGTAATGTACCAAAGCCGTGGCCTGGCTAGAACCAAGTCCTTCCCCCACCCCAGCTCACTGGCAGGAGGAAGAGTAACACAGTGGGAAGGGAGTGGAGGCCTGGGACTGCTGAATATCTAACTCCAGAGATCTGCCTGGGAGCACAAACCTACATTTCATGGTGCTTTCATGGTACTCTCATGATTAGGGGTTGGAAAGCTGAGACGCAGAATTCCTGGAGAGACTGAGATTCCAGCCACTGTTGAAAGCAGGGATCCATATTCGGCTGCCCTGGGACAAAAGAAAGGTGGGCAGTCTGAGAGACTTCCCAACAGCAAGAGGGCTGCTAAAGGGGCAAGGATTGCACAGAGCTCACTCCTCAGGAGAAAGAACAGGTAGACACAATTGTCTGGGTGCACTCTGCCGAGCAGGCTGGGAACTTCCACAATCTACAGGAGCTCCAGCTCCCTGGCTGGCTACACAGCTCCAAGGACCCCCTCCATGATACGCAGCCTTCTACACCTTTCCCCCATCCAACCCCATGTGGCTCGCAAACCAACAAACCCTACTCTGGCCTTAGGCCAGCCAGAGGGAAGCCCTGTCTACAGCAACTACAAACACAAAGCACAGAGGCTTATAGCTGTGTGCTCAGCCCACTGGTACTGGCAGTGGAGGCAGCATAGTTGCTGGGAAGCAGGAAACAGCTCTTTCCTGCCCCCAGGCACCAATACCACTCCCCTGCGACCCCTGACATTGCTTCAGGGGCTGAGCAGCTCCAGGGAGTAGAGTTTCTGGGCACTAGAGGGCGCCATATACAAATATGAAATGCCAAAGGTACCTGGTTCAAAATAAAATTATTAATACAACCCCCGAGAAAGATTGAAATGATATCGACCTCATGAATCTTCCTGAAAGGGAGTACAAAATAAAAATCATTAACATGCTCATGGAGGTACAGAAAAATATTCAAGAAGTCAGGAATGAATTCCAGTCGGAGATCCAGTCACTGAAGAACACAGTGGAGGGTATTAAAAGCAGACTAGATATTGTGGAGGAGACGATAAATGAAATAGAAATTAGAGAAGAGGAATACAAAGAAGCTGAGGCACAGAGAGAAAAAGGATCTCTAAGAATGAAAGAATATTGAGAGAACTGTGTGACCAATCCAAATGGAACAATATTCGTATTATAGGGGTACCAGAAGAAGAAGAAAGAGAGAAAGGGATAGAAAGTATCATTGAGGAGGTAATTGCTGAAAACTTCCCCAAACTGGAGGAGGAGATAATCTCTCAGGCCATGGAGGTGCACAGATCTCCCAACACAAAGGACCCAAGGAAGACAACACCAAGACATATAGTAATTAAAATGGCAAAGATCAAGGATAAGGACAGTCTATTAAAAGCAGCCAGAGAGAGAAATAAGATCACATACAAAGGAAAGCCCAGCACTATCACAAAATGTGTGTCAACTATATACAAAATTTACTCTAAATCTCATTAAAATATTCAACTTGGGGAAGGTCACTGTATTTATTTTGGTGATAACACAAATGCCTAATGTTCCCATTTTTCTAGGACATAGCTGCTCCAATTGTTGCTTATATTACACAGCTGTCCTCAGAATTTTCCATTTTCTATAGTTCAGTACAAAGCCAGATATATCCAACAGTTTCATTGTTCATGACTCTCCAGTGAATATACAAACATCCTGCAAATGGCGTGACCCACACATTGTGAACACATGGATGAAAGGACTAATAACCAAAGAGTAGCTATATTCTGAGTCACTGTTTATTAATAATTTATTGTCAGTGACAAATATAGCAGCACATGCACAAAGAGTAATTAAAATCAGAGAGAGATACATAATTTAAATAAAATGTCTGGAAGAAGAGTGAATGTTTCTGAATATAATTAAAAGTGGTATGTGCTCTAAATTTGAATAGTTGAAGGAAATTAGCAACCATCCCAATGTCTCCTTTATTTATTCTAACTGTGAGTGAACATGGCAGTATCGAGAGGATTATATCTTTAGGTATTAGCTTTTAAATTGAAAATTGTCTAAGAATGGGTCATATTAAGTTATTGTTAGCTATATTGTTAGCTAGTTATTGTTGCTTGTATTACACAGCTGTCCTCAGAATTTTCCATTTCCTTTAGTACAATACAAAGCCAGATATATCCAACAGTTTTACTGGTCATGGCTCCACCAATAACTTGCAGGATTAAGTGTATAGGTGTCTGAGAGTAAGCTGATGTAGAAGAGATGTCTAGAGGGCTTCCTTGGATAACAAGAAAAGGGGAAATGATATTAGGAGCAAAGATAGACATCTTATGAAAAGTAACAACCATAACACATTTATTGATTAGTTAATATGTGTTAGGCTTAGTGCTGGACAATTCTTGTGTAAGAAATCATTTTTCACATAAAATCCTCTGAAATAGGTATGGTTTTGTTCCAGTTTTATACAGAAGGGAGCTGAGCTCCAAAGACTTTGAGCATTTTTCCCAGCTAGCAAAGGATAGAACCAGGATTCTCCAGAAGTCTGATTCCACAACCTGTATCCTGAGCTGTTATGTTACAGCTATCTTTAAGAGCACCTCTTAAGTATTGTGAAATTGGACAGTGTGCTTCTTAGATGTACAAGAACACAACCTGCTTTGTTAGAGTTAGTTGGACAAACTTACTATAACAAAGAACCAGGATATAGCTGAAGAGGTATATCTCTTACTGGTCAAGGAACTGAGGCAATGTTTAAGAATCTTGTGGGGAAACATAGGAACAAATTTGAAGAGTTTAAAATGATCTTTCTCAGGATCAGTCTGGTAGAGAATGTCTTAATTTATTCAACATATATTTATTGAAAACTTGGTATGTACCAGGCATTGGGGAAGGGATGGGGAATAAGACGGATACTCATCATTTTAGTTATTCAGCAAATGTTTGTTGAACACCTACAAAATGCTTGACATCCTTATAATTTTAAATATTTCATGTTTGAGGCATTCTAAAATCTCAATATACAACTTATGTCTAGCTATGGTGAAGGCAATATTTATTATTTTCCCCCTTTTTTAACAATATGCAGCTTTAATCATGTGGTGTTAGCATACATTTTTCACTCATCTAGAAGCATATAATAACAAGTTTCCCATTAATTTTTCCTTTACTTTGATGTAAGTCTCTTTTCAAATACCTCTACTCTCTCATTTCTTGAAATAATGTTCTTTCTAAAAGTTGTCCAGCATCCGAACTGGCTAATGTTTCTGCCATTACTGACATCCCAGTATTCTCAGGAAGTTTAAGTTTTATTAGTTAATGTAAGTTTTTATAATATTACATAGCAGAGATATTTAAGATCTACTGCAGTACCTGCAATTCTGAAAAATATTGGATTTCACAATGTTGAATATCAAATATAAGTGGGCTTATGAGAAAAATAGAGTTGTTCAAAACACTCAAAACCTATTGAAGTTTGTATCCATGGCACTAACAAATATTAGCTTTTCTATTTAAAATTCTAACACAGTTTTAAAGATTTTTAAGTTACTAATAAGTAAAAAATTATTGTAAATATACAGTTTTGATTTTTTAAAAACATGATGGTGGATGGATAAAGATGGTATAGAAGGCGTGAGGCTGCTGAGGTATAAAGATAAGGGTAAAAGTAAACAGTCAGAGAGAACTGCACAATAAGCTCTTCAAAACCTGAGCACATGGTCAAACTGAACCCAAAGAAGAACAAGGAATGAACAGGCTTCCTGGACGGTGAGGTATCCCTCTGTGGCTTGGTGCACTTAACTGTTCTAGTGCATTTTGCATTCAGCTGTGATTCCTGTAATGTGCCAGGAAAAGTTTCATAGAGACCTACATGAATTTGTATTATGCCAACATCACCCTCCATTTACCTGTTGTACGTGGTCTCATTCATCTTGCAGAAGTACGTGTTATGGAACACTCTGGGTTTAACTATCCATATGTATTAACCATATGTACAGGCTAATGCTTGAGCTCACCTTTCCTTTAGCAGAAATGCTGCAGAGTTTATATTCATCTGATGGAAATAAGTAGATATACATACAAGCTGTCATCTATAAAGAAAAACATTTTCAATCTAGTAAGTTCTTAAAATGAGGTGTGAGTGTGATGTTATCCTTTGGGTAATAGCCATAGGATGATATTTCATGTGAAAGAGAGCTAGAATGTCTCTCTAGCCAGCTAATAATGAAAACTCTTCAGTGTTTCCCTGCCATATTAAAATTGCCTACCTTGTATTGAATAGCCTTCACTGAATGGATGAATTAAGGAATAGTAGTCATTAATTAAAAGCTGCTCTTATGAGCCCCCAGTGTATTACTCTAGTTTCTTTTTAAACTATCATGTTCAAGGTGACATTTCATGATTGTTTCCTATAAAATAGAAGGAATGAGATTCGTAGCCATTTTAATCAATAGAAATAAAACATATAAACTTTTATTAAAATGCCAATATAATTATGTTAATTTCTCAATTGTGGAGTATTAATTGCTATCATAAGTTGGTGAACTTCACAATTACTACCTGGAGAAAGACATTTCTTCAGAATGTTCAGTAACACTGTACAGTAGTAGTGAACAGGCCAGACAAGAACTATATGGAAGGCAGGAGAGACATCAGAAAGGCAAAATGAAATAATGTCATTCCCTACCTAGATGTGAATGAGGTAGAAGGACTGAAACAAGGGGTAGGCTAGTGGATACCATATGACATTTAAGATCCTGTTAACACTAATATTTGCCTATATCTTAAAAGAAATTAATTGCAAACCCCAATGCACTTTCATTTAGCACAAACAAATGGAAAGAGTGTTAGAGCTAAACAGAACATGGTAAGGAAGTGTGAGTTTTTTCTTAGAATATAGTAGGTAAGTTAAAATAATGTGCTAGATAATTTTTTTCTTTTTTTTGTTATTGTATGCAATTAAAACATAATTATTCCCAACACCCTAACAACAAAGATCCATAACCATAAGCATTTAACAAATAGCATATTTTAGACTATAATAATTAAACATGTATATAACAATTTTACTTATTGAAAAACAAGAAAAAAAGTCAAATCAATATAGAGAACTTTGGGGAAAATGAGCACATGAATTTTTTCTTCTCCATTTTTAGATGATTCCTCTCATTTATTGGTATCCCCTCTAATTTCTCCTTAACTTTAGCTGAAAAATAAAATTAAGCAAAGATATAATATTCTTAAATAATATTAAATAATAAGTATTAATTAAAAGAAGATGAAAAACATTAGTTTTTAGTCTTCTTGAAAAACCAATATAATAATTCTTGTGGTCATTGAAGGAGCCCCATATCTATTATCTCTCAACCATCATCTGTATCAATTATCTGTCTGTTGATACCCCACCATACATCAATAATTATTCAAGAGCTTTTAAAAATAGAAAGATATAACATGTATAAAATAAATACCATAGTAAAATTATTCCCATATTCCCATAATTACTCTGATAATGTTCAAGCTAATCTTCCAAAGGAAAATAAGTTGCAGAGCAAATAGGCTGTGCCAGCCCCTGAATGAATGCGGCATACATGGACCAAGGTGGTCCAAAACCTTCTATGAGATACAGAAGAACCCAGTTGACAGGGAACAGGAATAGAAGTTAAGTTTCTAAAATATTGTAATAACTTGTGAACAAATGCAGCAACCTCACTAGACGTCCAGTGTATAAGGCAATTAGACTGAGTAACTTGTCTTCTTTTTACCCCCAAAAGCATTGATACACTTCCTGCAAAAGGCAAGAATGGATTGCAGGTCAGTTCGAACTCCTTCGGCCCAGTGATGCAGTCAGGGAAAGAGACAAGGACAATCAATGTCGTGTTAACTCTGTGCTTGCCCAGAATCATGGTAATCATAGCTAATATTTATTGAGTACTTACCTGGGAAAGGCACTGTTCCAGATGCTTTTCAATCATTAATTCATTCACTCCTCATAGCAATCGCATATAGTAGGTACAGGTGAAACTGAGGAACAAACTGTCCAGGGAAATTGTCAAAAGTTCAAGTGGTAGAGCTTAGAGTTGAAGCTTGTCAGAATATCTCCACAGCCCCCTTGCTGGACCAAATGTGCTCTGCCTTGGAATACTATAGAAATATCTCAGCAGAGCACAGGACCCAAACTAATTCATGGGGGAGTGCAAGAAAAAGCTTTCATCGCAGACACTGCAAGGACCAGTTTTGAATAATGGCAATTGACTAATGGTTTGGGGGAAAAAGCAAAGGAAGAAGCTTTTGCTGAAGGTTTAGTCACCTTGAATAATTGCTTCTAACTTTAGACTTGTTTCCAAAAGCAACGATTACCTATTTTCCTGGGGAATCTTTAAAGAACAAGCACATTTCCTTTCCTCACCTCCCAAACCAAATACATATTCAAATCATGAAACACTTAAATTAGAAAACTTCCCAAAGACATGCTTCACTTAATCAAATATTCAAAATAAGTGTAAACTAAATATTTTTTTAAATGAGCTAGAGGACCATATCATTAAAATAACCCTCTAAAAATTTTTTATAAAGCAATTTGTTGACTATTAATTTCTGTATACTGGGAATTCAGATTTTTAAAAAAAAAATTTAGCAGTAAGCTTCCTTAAAGAATGGTATGGCAATATCAGTATGAACTCAAGCCAAGCAATGAGATGCGAGAGAAAAAGCACCGTACAGAATAAGATACTTGGGGTCAATACCTAGTCCTACTAATTGCAGCTTGTGGGGTCTTGGACAAGCAATTCAACTTTTTTGAGTCTTGATTTAGTTGTCTGTAAAAGAGAAAAATAATCACCTGTACTCTTGAGTAATCACTTAACTGTGAAATTGCTGGCCATTAGGTCGGTGTATATTTAATTTTGTAAAAAAACGCGGCACCTGATTTCTAAAATGGTGTATCATTTTATACTTCCACAAGAAATGTGTGAAAGATCCAGTCATTCCAGCTCCTTAATAGCATTTGATATCAATCTTCTGAAGTTTTGAGTGTAAGTTGTTCTTTAATAACTAATACATAAGAAGTTCTTTAATAACTAATACATTGGCAATTCTTATATCTTCTTTTGTAACATGCCTGTTGAAATGCTGTATCACTTTTTCATTGTATTTTTATTATTGAGCTGTGCAAATTTTCTTTATCTTTTGCATATAAGGCCTTTGGCGGATATAGGCATAGAGGTTATTTTCTCCTATTGTCTGGTCTTCTTTTCATTTTCTTAAAAGTGTCTTTGATGAACACACATATAAATTGTTATGTCTCTTACTTGTCAATTTTTTTCTGTTGCTGTCCCTTATTATATTCTGGGTAAGACATTTTATCCATCCAAAAATCACATGTGGTCTTCTTAGTTTTCCAGTTTCATGTTTATTTCTATTATATATTTGGAGTAATTTTTGTATTGGTAGGACTTGTTCATGTAGATATCATATGGATATACAATGGTAACGTGATCATTTGTTGAGTAGAAGTTTTTTCCCCAGTTGAGACTGAAAACTCTACAAATTTGTTCTTATTTTTCAAGACTGTTTGGCCATTTTATTTCCACTGAGTTTGCATACAATATTTAGAATCAGCTTTTCTACTTCCACTAAAAAAGACCTGCTGAAATTTTGTTTAGAATGGCACTGAATCTATAGCTCAATGTGGAGAAGTTTTAAAAGCTGAAGAATTATGGAGATAGAAGTGATATTTACCAAATATTATAAATGTATTTAGTACCACTGAATTGCACACTTAAAAATGGCTAAGATGGCCAATTTTATGTTAGGTGGCTTTTACCACATTTTTTTAAATCTGAAAAAAAATGCAGTGTTAGATACTGATGTTCCTAAGGTTTCCTTCCTCATTCTAAATACTGGGGTCCAGAGTCAGATCATGTAGCCAGCATCATCTTTTACCTATGGTTCGGTTCTTGCTTTTATTCTTTTTCACACCCCCATTTTGCTATTAATTTCCAATACAAAGCAATTTAGTTCTACCTTTTATCATGGCAGACTCTCTCTTGTTTGCAAGGTCTTACTTCTACTCCTAAATTCCTTCCGTTATTTCCCCCCAACAAATGCAATATCCTCCTTAAGAGAAATTCTGCATTAATTGTTAAGATAAGAGCTTTTTTCACCTCACTGCAAATGCATCATTATTTATTGACTTTCTCAACACGAAGGTAAATATGGCTGGACTGTGCACTCTGGCATGGTTTCTCTCTGCCAGACTGAGCAGCTGCCCTGATCTCTTTTAAGATGGTGGGTTTGCCAAGGCACTTGTTTCTCAATCATAAGTTATTTAGTCCGGGGAATCCTTCTCTAGTAACACAGTCTGAAGAAGTGATCTTCCCTCTTGTAATTACGGGAATAGGCCTGTTGTAAATTATCCCATATCCTAAAACCTTTACATTTAATTTATCTACCCAGCCACCAACTTAACTCAATTCTCTATATAGCATAGAAAGAAGACACAGTGAGTGACAATGTCATTTACACTTACTGCACTGGGAAATGTTATCCATGAACAATTCTGTGAAAACATGTCATCTTCAACACTGTTCTGTATCAACTGACTCACCCATTCAAAGCTAGAGGGCAGATATTTCTGAGCTCATTTATTTCTGAAAGGTTACACTGTTTTGTTTTGTTTTTTTGCTTACATATAATCTTATTCATATTCCCTCATATTCCCATTTTTCTTTCAAAAGCATTTCAAGAATTATTGTGGAACAGAGTACTCATTCAGAGTTTTACTTGGGTGATATTCACAAACTGTTGCTTTTTTTCTGAGGGAAAAGGTGGGTTTCCAGAGGGAATAGCCACCTTGAAGGAGTATATTACATATTAACAGTTATTAAAGTAATTTTTAATCAGTTCCAAACAACTCGGTTTTCCTTTAAGCTGTTTTAGAAAAGTTTGCATCTTGTTTTGTAGCAGTAAACCATATAGATGTTTTTAAGTAAACAAACTCGCCTCCCCATCGTTCTTTCTTTGTCCCTGTTACAAAATGCATTCTGTGCCTATCCAGCTGTGCTGGCCATGTGTCAGTAAAGTGAGTCACTGCCTAATATTCTTTACACATGAACAGGAACTAAAACAAAGAAAAAGAAAAGATACTGCTCTTAGATTTTGTTTATAACAAACATTAGCAAAGAAGGCAACTGTGTGATTTTCAGTGAAGTGTGATTAACTGTATTTCTTTTCTATTTGTCAGTGACATTGATATTTTTGGTTAGTTGTAGGAGATCAAAGAGATGGAATTGGGACAAAGAGGGATATGGTCTTTGGAGATATGTCTTGGTTATATTTTAGCCCTTGACAATGTTAGCAAACAGTTTTATTAAGCTATCACAAAGACAAAGCATTAGTGATAAAGTGTTAACTAAGGATTGGTTTCTCAAATCCAAAATTCTTGCAGTAAACAACCTATTGATAACATATGTGTTTATCTCTTTCTGTGTGTTGGTTAGAATTACAGAATCTGAGACCTGGAGAGAATCTTATAAAGTATATAGTGAAATATTTGAGAAATATTACTCCTAATTTTTAAGATAAGAAAATCAAGTTCCAGTAAACTTAAGGGATTTACTCAGTCCCATCCAGATAAATTTTGTCAAGGTCAGGGCTAGCATTCAATCTTATGACCAAGTCTACTGTGATTTCCAGTACACACCCTCCTTGACTCTCCACTTCCCTGCTCTAATAATCAACAAAGAAAATAACTGACTGTTGTTTAGTTAATCCTACAATGTCTGATAATTAAGTAAAATTGTCAGTTGATCCATGTCAACAACTTGTTCTTGGATTGAGGTGGGTTAAACAATATGATGGGACTCAGAAGGTTCTAATTAAAGGGCAATTGTACTTCTCACTGCCAATCATAAGAGAAGCAGATTCACAAACATATTCTCATGCCTCATGGATGAGAAAGCTTTAATAAAGCCAGTTGGCTGAAACAGTACTTATTTTTTTCTTTCTCTTTCTCCCTAAGGAGGAGAAGGGTGAGAAAGAGTCCAAGGGCAAAAGTGAATCTGAGGATGAAGATATGCCACGTAGCTTTCAGAAAAAAGAAAAAAAATCTTAGCCCATGTCTTTCAATAACAGAGTGAGGTCATAAATCATCCTACATTCTGAAAATTCAAAAAATTGAGCTATCTCTGCAATGATCTCCAAACTCTAAGTCAGGTTTATCTATCTTAACTTTTATTACTTTATTAAAAAATTAAGATGCTTGTAATTCTGCCCATCATAAGGTGGACATGTGAAGAATGGGGACTTGGGTTCACTTTGAGAACTATGTAGTTATGTAATTAAATATTTACATGATTCATGCTTTGTGGGTTAAGTTTAATTCAGTATAGAGTTCCCTGAGAACTCTGTGTTACTGCAAGTAGCAGGGACCAAAAAGCCTGCTACCTCCCAGTTTTCCTGACTGTGTTATGGATAGTTAAATGTCTGTCCTTTATCTTGTGAGCTCAGTCAGTTAAGGACTACATAAATATTGTTGACCAAGTGACTACTGTTATTTTTGTCTCTGCTTCTTTGTAAAGTCTAAATGCTAACTCCATTTACTCAAGTCTCCTTGATTAAGAGTTCTGGAAAGTTTCATGAGTATATAGTAAAAAACAGTGATGAACTGCCTTAGGAATGCAACTTTACAAAGTTGTCAGGATAACAGTCAACCTATCGGAGCTGGGAAATAGAAGATATGGCAAAAATGCTCATCTCAGAAAATAAAAAGTTAATGGGCAGTGCAGCCTTCTCTCTTGTCCTCCTTCCCCTCAATTTAAGAGCCTGCATTAAGAAACTCAAAGAGAGGGAACAGCTTTCAGGGGAGAAATGGAGAGACAAGAAGGAAAACTAGAAGAATATGGGGAAGCAAGAGTCTAATTCTGGAGTCTACAACAGCTTTTAGTGGCTGCAGTCCTTTGACCTGGGGTAGGAGGCAGTGTTTGGATAGAACTTTAGCTTGGAAATGCTGGAAGGTGAGGTTGGGAGGCAGAGATCAGAGCAGATAGATTATTGCCAAAGACTCATTTTCAACAGTTGGCCCAAAGACAAAAGATTAAGAACTTGTAGATATATCCAAGTATTTGCCAACTTAGTTCGAAAAATACAAGGGCCTAAAGCTCTCAGACCAATATGAAGTTTAAATTTCCCTTGTGTCATGTTTTTGTTCCATCTCCCAGGCAGGCCTCTCTCCCTTTCCAAATGACTCACTTTTATTTCAGATGATTTTCTTGCTACTGTCCTTTTCCAGAGAACAGGATTGCCATTTCTCTGAAATACGATTTGGAGGTGTATCTCTCTTAGGTAGAAGGTTAGACAGAGATTATGCAATGTCATGTGAATCGAGGGAAAAAATGGTATTTAATAAATTGCTGAGCACTCTCTGCATCTTATGCAGTGTCAAAATTCATTTCTAGGAAAGCTCTGAAATAGGCTTTTAAGTTATAGGAAGTAAGGTAAGAATATGCACAAATTGATGAATATAAGTATGTAAGCATGATGAAGTAAAGTGTATTAAACTGACAGAAAATGTTTTGTTTTGTTTGATATGTATATGAATTTGTTCTATAGGTTGGTTAATGGCATAGTGGGAGGGTTCGTGAGCAGTGAGCTCCTTTCGATTCTGAGGCCCTTTTGTCATCAGAATAGATCTGTGCCTAAGAAGAGGGCAGGCACAAAAAAATGCTCTTTTATGAGAAAGGATGAAAAACTTAAGAAACATGATATCTACATCCAGTTATAAATGATTTCATGTCCAGGGCTGTGATTCTCTACTGTCTTTCCAAAGCTTTGGTGTGCTCTAATGCACACACTAGCTGTGTGTTAATGGAGACTTACAGAAGGATTTTTGTCCACACACGGGACCAAGTGGGTGCAGGGAGAGGACGGCCTCTCTCATGAACAGTGAGCAAGGAGGCCGTGGTGATTCCAAGAAGCTGGGAGCTCAGAATGAGAGATAAGAGTGACCAAGAGAAAAAGTATGTGTCCTGGTGACCTTCAGAGTTTCGGCAGAGGGCTCTGGACTTGATAGGGTTACATTAGATGAAAAGTTAGAGGATTTAAGACATTTGGGTTACTAGGAAATATTTTCGAATTATTTCAGGATATTGATAAAATAAAATGAGAACTCATAAGTATCTATAAAGTATGTTTCTATATAATATTGCCTCCACTGGTTTAAAAAGCAAATCATTTTAATCAGAGAGGATCCAGAAGATGGAAGAAAAGGAATGACAAAAAAAAAAAAGCAAAGACAGTCTGTTGCCTGTCTAAGGTGGAACTTGTTATACATGATTATGTTGCTAAAGAGAGAAGTAAGGCCTGCTTTATGTCGGCCTCTGCTTCAGGCGTGCGTTTAGTCATCCAAGAGCTGAAGGTCTGCGCTGTCCTCAAGACATAATTAAAAGACTACACATATTTGAAATTCATTTCCATATCCTTTAACTGTTCATGAATAAACATACTTGGAGACTGAGGAAGTATTAGAGATGCGACTCTTTGATGTGTAAGAAAGGGCAACAACCAGCCAACAAACTTAATGAAGTTTTATCTGTTACAAAGAATCAAATACTATGTTATTTCTCCAGACCTAGTTTAAATGAATAATTATTTTGATGTGATTTTATATAGCTGATTTGAATAGGCTGTAAGTTCCTTGAGGGTGTTCATATATTTATTCCCATGGCACACTTGAATAAGTTTAAGTGAAATAATTTAAAAAGAAATCTTCATATGTGAATTACCTTAAAATATAAATGGTATGTGATTAATATATGAATTACTTTAAAATATAAAGTTCTCAGAAAAATTTCTTTGGGTTACTATACATTGATTGATTAATGTAAATAATATAAATTCATAGGTATATATTTAAATTTAATATATTGACTAATACAGGTCCCAATAACATACACCTTTAAAAACTGCCTTTAAAAGATTGCAACACAGATTTTCACTTTTATTCTGCTCTAAACCCTGACATATTAAAAAAAGTTCCAAATTCTATGTAGGACAGAATTATGGGTCTTCAGAAGCATATACAACATTAGAATCTTTAGTAACCATTAGGATAACTCAACGAATATTTTTACATTTGGCTTTTTTATTCCTAATGATTGTAATCCCCAAAAAAGTGAAAATCTAGAATTAGAGCCTGAGCCCATGAGGCTCAGTTTTGTGTGGGCTTTTTGGATCAGAACCTGCAGGGGAACACATCATGTCTCCACACCTGAAATACGTGTGTTATTTTCCATAACAGTTGTAACTCTGAGGGAAAAATATGTTCCCAGCCTAGGGCAAATAACCTTTGAAGCTGAAATCAGCCAACGGGAGAAATAAAGTGTGAGAAACCCATTTATTGCTTACCAGCAGTCATCCACTTCTTCTTGCCCAGGTCTCTTGCAAACTGACGACCCCACCAAACTAGTCAACATAAGCCCTCACTCCCCACCCACACTGTAATCACCTAGACATGGAGATGGACTACTTCTCTCCACCCCTCGGAAACACATTGATATAGAGATGCACTAAGGCCAGGTGAGAGATTCTGGAAATATTACAATTTTACCCACAGCCCCTTTCAGAAATCTTGCCACACAATCTACTCGCTTCCCATTTTAGGCAATGGTCCATGTGTGAGAAAATGAGCACTGTAATCAGATTAATAATATACAATAACAGCAGCAATAAAATCATGATAATCCTCAAGTGGAGGATTCAGCTAGGTTCAAAGTCCTATGCAGATTAAGTCCACAGCTCACCGATTCCACAGGAAGCTAGTAGCTGAATGGGTAGGCAGTTCAGAACAATCATCATGTGGCAGCTGCAGCCAGGGGGTGGTCCAGGCCACAAGGACTGTAGAAGAAAATAACCTTGAGGGTGATAAGATACATGTTTTAATGACACCAGCATAGGCAAATCTTGTTCATCGGGTAGAATGCAGGCAAGAGAGTGGTCCTGTGATAGGACATTGGCAGAAATGAGACCTCTTCCTTGTCTAGAATACCAGACTTTCACTCCCTTCCTGTGGGAATTACAGATGGGTCAATATATAGGGCACTGGTCATAGAGATAAAAAAAAAAACTTCCGTAAAATGCTCTTACCTCCTGGGCATTTTGGGTACACTACAGTGATCTTTGGGGGCCACTCTGCTGTTACTCCAGGAACA
Organism: Phataginus tricuspis; assembly: GCA_029783875.1. Classification (NCBI taxonomy): domain Eukaryota; kingdom Metazoa; phylum Chordata; class Mammalia; order Pholidota; family Manidae; genus Phataginus; species Phataginus tricuspis. The sequence continues at coordinate 635,586 of JAQQAC010000477.1, forward strand.
CATAGGAGGCCAGCTTCCAGGCCTTTTCCCCAAAGTGCCAGAGGGCCAGCTATTGTTGGTCCATGTGTCAAAATGTCCAGGGCCATGTCCACTGAACAGAGATTTCAGGGTTTAGTGAAGTTTGGGCTGGCAGCAGGATGTTTCTCTGCTGGCCATATCCTGGTTTCAATAACTCCTCCTTGGTTTGCACATACAGCTGTATAGGAGAGACAGCAGTGTGTGTTAGCATATCCACAGGGCCCTAGGCTCCTTTTTGAGACTTCTCATTCAAACACCGTAGCACTGTTCATAAGCGAACTGACCAGCTCTGTAGACTATTGGTGTCTGATTTCAACAAACTGTTGTACATCTCTATAATGCCTGTGCTGGTAGTGTTATATGGTACAGGAAACTTCTACTTTATTCCTAATTGCTGTGCCCATTCTTGCGATTCATGTCCAGTAAAGTGGGTGCCTTGGTTGCTCAGTCACTTGTGGCTGGCCATAGGCTGCAAGGAGATGCTCTAGGTCAATTTTGTCATTTGTTGATCTGCACGATGTGCAGGAAAAGCAACCAATAGGCCAGTAGCTGTATTCCGGCAAGTCATGGCATACCGATATCTTTCTGATACAGGCAGAGGCCCAATATAATCTACCTCCCACCTGACAAGGAGTATTGGCCCCCTTACTATTGTCTCATGTTGCTGCGGGACTTGGTATACCTCCCTCTTAAAGCACAGGAAGCACTCCTTCTGGGCTCTGCTGACCTCTTCAAAGGTCAATGGCAAGCACCACTGACAGGCTGCCCTGAATGCAGCAAATATTGAGGTGACCATTGGGATACATCAGAGGTAGGCTTTCCTTCTAGCCAAATCACTTGGGTTAATGTGTCTGGTTCATCATTCTATGGGGATGCCAAAGGCCAGGCAATGATATATGGTAACAGTCTTAGTCTGACCAGAGCTTGTGAGTCTTGCCACAGCTCTTGCTCCTAAGTGGCTGCTGGCCAGTGATCTATTGACATGTTACCATGTCGGCAGCCACAGGGTCAGGCCCTGATAGGCAGCCCAGCTGTCAGTCAGACAACTACAGGGGAGGGCTCCTGGGGGATCATGAGCCATACTGTCCTCAACTCAGCCCATTGGCTGCTCTTCCCCTCTCCATCCTCATCCACACTGTCTCAACCTTAGGGTGGAAAGCCACAGCCCTCTGCTTTGGGGGCTGCCTATGACTGGCGCTATTTGTATACCAAGTGTCTTCAGGTATAGGGTCTTTTCCCTCCTAATAAGGACTCTAGGCTACCAATGGCTCAAAAGGAAGATTTTCCTGCTTTCCGCTGGTATAGGTCACTGGCCCCAATAAGCTTTGGAGATCTCCACTTAAGGGGCAGGTGGACAGGGTGCTATGCTGCTGTAACTATGCACCCCATTTGGTCAGCATAGGCATCTGAGCCACGCCACTCCATGACCTTTGGGTCCAGACTTGCTCCCACCCTGTGATGGGGTAGGTTGTTTTTACCTTGGTGTGAGCTGTTAGGGCTCCTTAGCCAGCAAGGCGTGGTACATGGCAGTCAGTTGCTTCTCTATCGAAGTGTACCGGACCTCTGCTCCTTTCTATAGCTGTGTCCAGAATCCAATGGGTTGGTGGGTCCACTCAAGCCACTGCCAAAAGCCCATCCATAACCATCTTCAGTTACATTAACATCAAGCTCGTAGGGCCTTGATGAGTCCATTACACTCAAGGCCTGTATGGTCTTACTGCTCACTCAGCAGCAGCGAAAGCAGCTGCACATGTTTCATCCCAGTCCCACCTGATGCCCTCATACCAACCAGTATAAGGGCTTCAGAATTTGTGCCAAGTGTGGGGTAAACACTCTCCAGTAGCCCAAATGACCCCCAAACTCTTGTAATACTGCCACAGTGGTAGGGGTAGGGAAAGCCTGGACCTTGTCTGTGACTGCTTCTGGGATAACTTTAGTTTTACCCAACCAGACAACCCTCTGAACCTTGTTTTATAGACAAACCACATCCCTGAACCTTGGTGCTATACACAGCCCATCCTTTCTCCTTTAGCTGTTGCAGTAGTCTAGGAACTGCCCCTTCTAAATCTGCAAGAGATTCAGACTTGAGCATTACATCATCAATGTAGTGATACACTTGCACCATTTGTGATTTCTTCCATGTGGCCAAGTCCTGGGCTACAAGTCTGTGACAAATGGTGGGACTGTGGAGGTAACCCTGTGGAAGGACAGTGAACATCCACTGCTGGCCTTCCCACATGAAGGCAAACTGTCCCTGACTTTCCTGTGCTATAGAGAAGAAAGCATTAGCAAGGTCCACAACATAATACATCCCTAGTTCATGACTGAGGGTGTCCATAAGGGCTGCTATAGAGGAGACAGCAGCATCCAATCAGGTGTGACTTTATTCAGTTCCCTGTAATCCACAGTCATACACCAAGAGCTGTCTAGCTTTTTCAATGGCCACACCAGGGCATTAAAAAAACTATGAGTGAGCTTTAAGATGCCCACCTTCTCCAAGTCCTGCAGAGTTTCTCCAATTTCCCTGTGTCCTCCAGGCAACTTATATTGATTAGTATTTGTCACGGTATAGGTGGAACTACAATTCTGAGCATGTCCCCTCAGAACTGCGTTTGAACTTGAAGTTCCTCAGTCTGAACTTATCTGAGGTGGTCTGTAATCACAGGCCCTGCAGGATATCTACCCCCAAAATATATTCAGGGATGTTGGAAATGTACACAGTATACTCCTTTGAGGGTAAATGCCCTATCCCCAATGGGATTTGGGCTTTGTTCACTCTAATTGCCTTATCTCCATAGCCATTTATCACAGCAAAGTTCCCAGGAAAATGCTCAGGGTTGCCACAAACCAGAGAACATTCAGCTCCTCTGTCCACCAGTGCTAGCACACATTGTACATTCACAGGGGACCAGTGAATTGCTAATTCTACATGTGGCCTCTGGTCCCCATCACTTCCCCGAAGGTGGGGGCTTGACCCCCATCTCAGTCAATCATCCTGTGGGGGTGAAGACCAAGGGGGTTCTTGAGTACTGACCCCCAGGAAGTCTTGCAGGGACACAGGCCAGACACGGGGCTTTGACTCTGTCCTCCATGTCCTGGATCTCAGTGGCTGGCACTGCTGCTCTGGCTTTAATTGGTGTCACGGTTCTAACAAGATCCTATTGGGCTACCCATCAAGTTTTTCTTTCACTACCCCTGCCTTTATCAAATCAACCTACATCTGGGTCCTCGAGACCTTCATGGGGCCCTTTGCACCTCTCCTTTCAGTTGTAACCTGTGTTTCTTTCTGTGCTCTTATTGTTTCAGCCTCCCCCAGATCTGCTAAAGTATGAGGAGCCTCACTTATGGGTCCCCTAACTGGGGGGAAAGAATAGTCACTATCGACTCAAAGAGAGATAGGGGAGCTGTATGGAGCACCATATTTCTCATTACTACGGTGAAAAACTCCTTATCATGGCCAAGGGGGTCCATATTATAGATGATATTTTTCATGCCCAGTTCCCATAATACCTGCTGTAGCTCTGCATATGATTTCCACATAGTGAGTAAGTATGGTAAATCACCCTGATTAGGCCAAACTGCCCTGATGGCTGCTGTAAGTCAATCCAGAAAGCACCTGATTCCCTGAGGTGTGATGGGCACTTTGTAACTGCTGCTGGAGGGAAGGGTGAGTAGTCAGGGAAGTCAGTCTGCCCATTTTAGAACCCCACATAACAATGTTTTCCACCCCCATATCCCAGAGATGTAAAAGACATGTAGGCAGAGGTTTCGATGGCTTCTGCCGATACTGGACACTCACATTCACCAGATCATCTTGGGCATAGGGGTGGAGCATGGAGTGCTCCATAACCTGGGGAAGGGGTGGCTCTCCCACTGAGGAGTCCATGGTTGTTGCATTTTTATTTCCTTAATTACAACCAGGCAGCCTTTAATATAGGAGAGCCTGGTGCCTTTGACAGTGGCCTCGGCAAAAGATTGACCCTCAGCCCCACCCTGTCATGCCCCCCTGACATCTCCTTTACAATCTCCTGGGCTGAAGGCATGGCTCTTTCCTCCCCCTCCCCCATGGCCTCCTGCAACATGAATTCTCCTGATGTCTCCACCCTTGCTGCTAATGTATTTTCCAGGTGCGTGACCTGTCCTCTCAATAACTATCTTTCTTAAGGGCATCCTATAGGTCAACACCCAGCTTCTCCAAACGATGCTGAAATGTGTCTCTCTCCTGCCTAAGTCTCTCTCTCTCCTCGATAACCCTTTCCACTATCAGGAAAAAAGCATCCCACAATCCTGGCTGCTTCAGGGACACACAGAGCCTCTAAGCAGTCTTCTCTCTTATGGAGGGCTAATTCCACAGCTTCCAGTGTCTCCACCCTTCCCCAATTCTGGGGAAGGGCCCACCTATCTAGGAGGTGCTTTACCTTAGACCAGTTCCCCTCTAGGGGCTCCCCAAGTGGAAGCCGCACAGAGAGGGGGGTCAGGTGAGGCTGCACCCTCCACTGGTGACATAGGTAAGGATGTGTCATCACCCCCCACTGCTGCAGCCACTGGGGCCTCCCCACAATCCACAGGGGGTTTTCTGGGTATCTCCCCACCATCTCTAGGGGCAGTTTGCCCAAGCATCGCACCCATGAAGACAGGTTTCAGGTTCAGAGATCCTGCCAACTATCACTAGGTTTAACTCAGGGGGAAAATATGTTCCCAGCCCAGGGCAAATAACCTTTGAAGCCAAAATCAGTCAAAGGGAGAAGTAAAGTGGGAGAAACTCATTTATTGCTTACAGTCATCTACTTCTGCTTGCCCATGTCTCTCATGACCTGGCTGAAAAAGGACCCCACCAAACCTCTCCAGTCCAGATATGCCCTGCTCCTGACCCACTTTGTAATCACCTATTGATATGTAAATAGACTTCTTATCTCCACCCCTTAGAAACACCTATTGCTATGGAGATGCACTAAAGCAAAGCAGGAGATTCTGGAAGTATTGAAATTTTACCCTCAATAGTGTATACATTAAGGCTGCTATTTGCTCACCAAAATACCTCATGGGTAAAATGAAGCTTTCTGTTCTTTTTATTATAGTTATATGGTCAGATTACAGGTGTGACTGAGACAGATAATTCATTATGAGAAAAAGAGTACCTTTTGTTTCAGTTAGAGATTCCCTTAAAAAACATCAGAATTTCTTATTTGTTGTATCCACAGATGATCATTTGTATTTTCTTAAGAAGAACTGTGTGCCATAAAAACTAGAATAAGCATGTGCCTTTTGGACTTGTGGTTAAGAACATTATTATATGACACAAAGATCATTCTGTTAGTAAGACCAAACTGAATTCCTTTATATCAGATGTTGCATTTCATCCATAGTTGCCAAAACATGACTATAATTCATTTATGTTTATATATATATATATAACGTTTCTCTTTATATTACTACATGCATATTGTATATAAGTATATATTATATATTTTTATTCAAATATGTCAATGATAGGAAAGATGACATTCATCAGAAGATTTACCTGTGGATGTAAAGCATCATTTTGAGAAATATGAGGGGTAATGAATAGAGAAAAAAAATTTTAAATACATGTTTATGATAGTATTTGTATGACATATACTATTTAGTTATATATATTCTTATAATTAAATATTTGCATAATATATGTATTTATAAACATGCACCACCAAAATAATAAATGCTTCTGGCACCAGGTTATTATGAGAAAAATTCAACAGAAATTTAAAAGTGATGTGTCATGAATGCCATAAGAGAATCATTTTGGCATTTGGTGAATTATACTTTTGTTAATGACAAGTGTCAATGAAAAGTTATTTGACATAAATATTACTCATGGTAAGATTTACTAAGTGTCAAAAGTATCCCAGTTTTCTTTTCTCGTGCACCTCAGAGTGGGTCAAATTTTAGTTTTAAGTCAATATCATTTGCAGTATAATAAAGTTTTTAAACAATGAGGAGTATACTAACAACAAAATTTTAATATACTCCTCTTCTGGTAAAGCAAACTCATTATGGAGCTGAGCATTGGTGTAATTTAAAGGAGACAGGGAATAGCAAAGAGTGTCAGGATGGGGAAGCAAATAACGGGATTCCTAGAGTGGGGCCATGTCACCACATCTGTGGCTGATCCTTGATGAATTACAGGGCCTTTCTCTGTAATCCTCAAAGCATATTATTCCTGGTCTCTTTTGGAGTAGCAATAAAGGCATCCGGAATATTCATTTTCATTATGTCTAATGGTCTATGAACAAAGTTTTAATGTGCTCCCTTCTTACTATTTCTGAAGTTTGGCCCTGAACTCAAATTCCTTCAATTTATGCTCCAGGCTAAAACCAGAGGTACAGAAACAAATACATTAAATATGTATCCAGGAAATGACTCAGTATGGTCTAGCAATTATTTTACTTCCTTCAAAAAAAAAAAAAGCTTTTGGATATTAACAATGTAATATATTTAGAGGTTACTCTGGGTCCAAGGCATAATTCTTCGGCTTTTATTGTTAACTGAGAAGTTTTGGTTTTAGTTTTAAAAAAAATGTAGACAAAAATGTAGATAGAATAAGACGAGTTGGGGGTGGCACCAAAAATATGAAAGAGTCAAGGGAAAGCCCTTTGTTGTGAAATCTGTAAACAAAACTATTGTTTTGAGTTGGTGCTGAACCATCTTCCAAATTTTGCTATCTCTCATTAGCCTAAATCTCAACTCCTGCCCCTCTTTCTAAGTCTCTGAATTCCTGGACTGTATCCTATTTTCATGGTGCCCTCTCAATTTTCTTGTCTGCCTGATGCTGGCCTAGTCTTGGCCCTAGTGTTCCTTATATCATACAGTCATCAGGCAGAACACTGCAGCCTCAGGGTTCTGTGTTTCAGCTGCCACGGGAATACAAGAGGCAAAGAAGTATATGTAGTAAAGTAGGGTAAAAAAGCAAAAGCTTAGAACTCTGATAAAACTAAGTTTTAATTTATTTTTGGTCACTCGATTATGTTGCAGGAAGGGCAAGATACATGTGAGTTTCCTTTTGTACTTTGCTTGGTAAATGACTATGTAAAACACTTAGCACAGTGCTTGGCACATAACAAGGATTCATCAGTTGTTGTGGGAGGTGATGGTATATGAATAACGTTATTACTACTATTATGTCTTCATAATTATTACTTAGATACTCTCTGGTCTAATCCTTCTTTCAGTGAAGCAACCCCTTCTACAAATTAACTTCTGGATGACTATCCAATCCATTTATTTATCTTTTCTGCCCACTTTTGCTCCTTAGAACTAGTGTGTGTGTGTGTGTGTATCCACATTTACTTTAAAACAATACACATAACACACATATATTTAGCACCATGAGTCTGCTTGGAAATAAGCTGGTTCCAGGTATGCCAGAAATTAGCAGACATTGGGCTTGCAAATTTGTAGTCAGAAAAAAATATGTAAGTGTTATAAACATTTAGGACAAGATAAAGCAGAAAGACACATTTTATGATTCCACTTATATGAGGTATCTAAAATAGTCAAACTCATGGAAGCAGAGAATGTAATAGTGGTTGCCAGGGATTTGGGAGTGTGGGAAATGGGGAGTTGTTGTGCAATGGGTGTGAAGTTTCAGTCATGCTAGATGAATCAGTTGTAGAGATCTACTGTACACCAGAGTTATACAGTATAGTGAATAATATGGTATTGTGTATTTCTAAGTTTGTTAAGATGGTAAATCTCATGTTAAATGTCTTTACCATAGAAAAATAAATATAAACAAAATCTTATCTTAAAAACAAGTAAAGACAGAGAAAGGATTAAAGATGATGACATGAGAGGTGAGACAGAGGCTTCCTCCCAAAGCCGCATATAATACGAAAATATAATGAATACAACTAATCCTAAAAGAGCAACAGGAAAGAGGACTGTGTCAAACTGCACACACCTGGAGAAAAGAATAAAGCTCACAGAACACGGTAATGTACCAAATCCATGGCCCAGCGGGACGTAAGCCCTTCTCTCACCCCAGCTAACAAGGGGTAGGAAGAGAAATAGAGTGAGTAGGGAGTGGAGGCCTGGGACTGCTGAATACCAAACTCCGGAGATCTGATCTGGGAGCACAAACCTACATTTCATGGTGTTTTCATGGTACTCTCATGATTAGGGGGTTACAAAGCTAAGAGAAGCAGAATACCTGGAGAAACTGAGATTCCAGCCACTTATGGAGAGCAGGGATCCATATCTAGCTGCTCTGGGACAAAAGAAAGGCAGGCAGTCTGAGAGACTTCGTAACAGCAAGAGGGCTACTAAAGGGGCAAGGATTGCACAGAGCTTACTGCTCTGGAAAAAGGACAGGTAGACAAAATTGTCTGGGTGCACTCTGCCCAGCAGGTTGGGAACTTTCCCGATCTTCAGGAGCTCCAGCTCCCTGGCTGGCTACACAGCTACAAGGACCCCCTCAGTGATATGCAGCCTACTGAACCTTTCTCCCGGCCAGCCCCACCAGGCTTGCAAAACAGCAAACTGTACCCTGGCATTAGGCCAGCCAGAGGGAAGCCCCGTTTACAACAACTACAAACACAAAGCACAGAGGCCTATACCTGTATGCTCGGCCCACTGGTTCAGGCAGTGGAGACAGGCACAGCAGCCAGGAAGCAGGAAACAGCTCTCTCCTCCCCCCAGGCACCAATACTGCTCCCCTGCAACCCACGACATTGCTTCAGGGGCTGAGCAGCTCCAGAGTGTAGAGCTTCTGGGTACCAGAGGGTGTCTTATACAAATATGAAATGCCAAAGGAACCAGGTTCAAAGTAAAATTATGAATACAACCCCTGAAAAAAAAATTCAAATGACATCGACCTCATGAATCTTCCTGAAAGGGATTTCAACATAAAAAATCATTAACAGGCTCATGGAGGTACAGGAAAATATTCAAGAACTCAGAGACGAATTCCAGTTGGAGATCTAATCATTACAGAACGCAGTAGCAGAAATAAAACATACAATGGAAAGGGTTAAAAGCAGATTAGATACAGTGGAGGAGATTATAAATGAAATAGAAATTAGAAAAGAGGAATAGAAAGAAGCTGAGGCACAGAGATAAAAAAGGATGTCTAAGAATGAAAGTATATTGAGAGAACTGTGTGACCAATCCAAACGGAACAATATTCGCATTATAGGGGTACCAGAAGAAGAAGAGAGTGAAAAAGGGATAGAAAGTGTCTTTGAGGAGGTAATTGCTGAAAACCTCCCCAATCTGGGGGAGGAGATATTCTCTCAGGCCACGGAGGTGCACAGATCTCCCAACACAAGGGGCCCAAGGAAGACAACACCAAGACATATAGTAATTAAAATGACAAAGATCAAGGATAAGGACATACTATTAAAAGAAGCCAGAGAGAAAAATAAGATCACATACAAAGGAAAGCCCATCAGGATATCATCAGACTTCTCAGCAGAAACCTTACAGGCCAGAAGTGAGTGGCATGATGTATTTAATGCAATGAAGCAGAAGGGCCTCGAACCAAGAATACTTTATCCGGCAAGGTTATCATTTAAATTTGAAGGAGGAATTAAACAATTTCCAGATAGGCAAAAGCTGAGAGAATTTACCTCCCACAAACCATCTCTACAGTGTATTTTGGAAGGACTGCTATAGATGAAAGTGTTCCTAAGGTTTAATATCTGTCACAAGAGATAATAAAAACACAGTAAAGAAAGAGAACAGCTAATTACTAAGCAAATGCAAAATTGAATCAACTATCCCCAAAGTCAATCAAAGGATAGACAAAGAGTATAGAATATGATACCTAATATATAAAGAATGAAGGAAGAATAAAAAGAAGGAGAAAAAAAGAATCTTTAGACTGTGTTTGTAATAGCATATTAAGTGAGTTAAGTTAGACTCAGATAATAAGGAACTTAACCTTCAATCTTTGGTAACCATGAATCTAAAGCCTGCAGTGGCAATAAGTACATACCTATCGATAATCACCCTAAATGTAAATGGTCTGAAGGTTCCAACCAAAAGACATAAAGTCACTGAATAAATAAGAAAACAAGACCCATCTATATGCTGCCTACAAGAAACTCACATTAAACCCAAAGACATACACAGACTAAAAGTGAATGGATGGAATAAGATATTTCATGCAACTAACAGGGAGAAAAAAGCCAGAGTTGCAGTACTTGTATCGGACAAAATAGACTTCAAAACAGAGAAAGTAACAAGAGACAAAGAAGGACCTTACATAAGGTCATCCAAAAAGATTGAAATTGTGCGCACCAGTTACTCAGACCACAAAGGTGTGAAACTGGAAATACACTATGCAAAGAAAATGAAAAACCCCACAAACACATGGAGGCTTAATAACATGCTCCTGAATAACCAATGAATCAATGGCCAAATAAAAACAGAGATCAAGTAATATATGGAGACAAATGACAACAATAATTCAACACCGCAAAATCTATGGGATGAAGCGAAGGCTGTGCAAAGAGGGAAGTATATTGGAATACAGGCCCACTTCGGGAAAGAAGAACAATCCCATATGAACAGTCTAAACTCACATTAACGAAACTGGAAAAAGAATTACAAATGAGGCCCAAAGTCAATAGAAGGAGGGACATAATAAAGATTAGAGCATAAATAAATAAAATCGGAAAGAATAAAACAATAGAAAGAATCAATGAAAGGAGGAGCTGGTTCTTCAAGAAAATAAACAAAATAGATAAGCCCCTAGCCAGACTTATTAAGAAAAAAAGAGAGTGTACACACAGAAACAGAATCAGAAATGAGAAAGGAAAAATCACTATGGACACCACAGAAAACAAAGAATTATTAGAGAATACTATGAAAAATTATGTAGTAACAAATTGGATAACCTAGAAGAAATGGACAGCTTTTTGAAAAATACAACCTTCCAAGGCTGACCCAGAAAGAAACAGAAAATCTGAACAGACCAATTACCAGCAATGAAATTGAACTGGTAATAAAAACCTACCCTAGAACAAAACACCTGGAACAGATGGCTTCACCACTGAATTTTATTAAACATTTCGTGAAGACCTAATACCCATCCTCCTTAAAGTTTTCCAAAGAGTAGAAGAAGAGGTATTACTTCCAAACTCATTCAATGAAGCCAGCATCACTCTAATACCAAAAGCAGGCAAAGACACCACAGAAAAAAAATTACAAACCAATTTCTCTGATGAATTTCTCTAGATGCAAAAATACTCAACAAAATATTAGCAAACTGAATGCAAAAATACATCAAAAAGATCATCCATCATGATCAAGTAGGATTTATTCCAGGGATGCAAGGATGGTACAACATTTGAAAATCCATCAACATCATCCACCACATCAACAAAAAGAAGGACAAAAACCACATCACCATCTCCATAGATGCTGAAAAAGCATTTGACAAAATTCAACATCCATTTATGATAAAAACTGTCAACAAAATGGGTATAGAGGGCAAGTACCTCAACATCATAAAGGCCATATATGACAATGACAAACCCACAGCCAATATTATACTTAACAGCAAGAAGCTGAAAGCTTTTCCTTTTAGATCGGGAAGAAGACAAGGATGCCCACTCTCCCCACTTCTATACAACACAGTACTGGAGGTCCTAACCATGACAATCAGAAAACGCAAATAAATAAAAGGCATCCAGATTGGCAAGGAAGAAGATAAACTGTCCCTGTTTGCATATGACATGATATTGTACATAAAAATCCCAAAAGAATCCACTCTAAAACTACTAGATCTAATATTTGAATTCAGCAAAGTTGCAGGATACAAAATTAATATGCAGAAATCTGTGGCATTCCTATACACTAACAATGAACTAGCAGAAAGAGAAATCAGGAAAACAATTCCATTCACAATTGCATCAAAAAGAATAAAATACCTAGGGATAAACCTAACCAAGGAAGTGAAAGACCTATACTCTGAAAACTACAAGACGCTCATGAGAGAAATTAAAGAAGATACCAATCAATGAAAACACATCCCGTGCTCATGGATAGGAAGAATTAATATTGTCAAAATGGCCATCCTGCCTAAAGCAATCTACAGACTCAGTGCAATCCCTATCAAAATACCAACAGCTTTCTTCAATGAACTAGAGCAAATAGTTCTAAAATTCATATGGAACCACAAAAGACCCTGAGTAGCCAAAGCAATCCTGAGAAGAAAGAATAAAGCTGGGGGGATTATGCTCCCCAACTTCAAGCTCTACTACAAAGCCTCTGTAATCAAGACAATTTGGTACTGGCACAAGAACAGAACCATAGACCAATGGAACAGACTAGAGAGCCCTAATATAAACCCAAGCATATATGGTCAATTAATATACTATAAAGGAGCCATGGACATACAATCGGGAAAGGACAACCTCTTCAGCAACTGGTGTTGGCAAAACTGGACAGCTACAAGCAAGAGAATGAAACTGGATTATTTTTTAACCCCATGCACAAAAGTAAACTCAAAATGGATCAAAGACCTGAATGTAAGTCATGAAACCATAAAACTCTTACAAGACAACATAGGCAAAAATCTCCTGGATATAAGCATGAGCAACTTCTTCCTGAATGCATATCCTTGAGCAAGGGAAACAAAAGGAAAAATGAACACATGGGAGTACATCAAACTAAAAAGCTTCTGTACAGCAAAGCACACCATCAACAGAACAAAAAGGCATCCTATAGTATGGGAAATATATTTGTAAATGACATATCTGACAAGGGGTTAAGATCCAAAATATATAAAGAACTCACACCCCTCAACACCCAAAAAGCAAATAACCTTATTTAAAAAAGGGCAGAGGATAAGAAGAGACAATTCTCCAAAGAAGAAACTCAGATGGCCAACAGACACATACAAAGATGCTCCACATCACTACTCATCAAGGAAATGCAAATTAAAACCACAATGAGATATCACCTCACACCAGTAAGGATGGCCAGCATCAAAACGACTAAGAACAACAAATGCTGGTGAGGATGCAGAGAAAGGGGAACCCTCCTACACTGCTGATGGAATGTAAGCATTGTGGAAAGCAATATGGAAGTTCCTCAAAAAACTAAAAATAGAAATATCATTTGACCCTGGAATCCCACTCCTGGAACTTACCCAAAGAATACAACTTGTCAGATGCAAAAAAAGACATATGCACCTTTATGTTTATTGCCACACTATTTACAATAGCCAAGATATGGAATCAACCTAAGTGTCCATCAGTAGATGAATGGATAAAGAAGAGGTGGTACATATACACAATGGAGTACTATTTAGCCATAAGAAAGAAACAAATCCTACCATTTGCAACAACATGGGTGGAGCTGGAGGATATTATGCTCAGTGAAATTAGCCAGGTGGAGAAAGACTAGTGCCAAATGATTTCCCACATTTGTGGAGTATAACAATGCAGCAAAATTGAAGGATCAAAATAGCAGCATACTCACAGACTCCAAGAAGGGACTAGTGGTTATCAAAGGGGAGGGGTATGGGAGGGTGGGTGCGGAGGGAGGGAGAAGGGGATTGAGGGGTATTATGTTTAGTACACATGGTGTGGGGGGTTACGGGGAAAACTGTAGCACAGAGAAGGCAAACTGAATCTGTGGCATCTTACTACACTGATGGACAGTGACTGCACTGGGGTATGGGTGGGGACTTGATAATATGGGTAAAAGTCGTCACCACATTGCTTTTTCATGTGAAACCTTCCTAAGAATGTATATCAATAATACTTTAATAAAAATTTTTTTTAAAGTAAAGATAGAAGTGGTCAATTATCATAACTTAGCTCTTAAAGCAGATGGTGATTAAGTTGCACCCTGAAAGACAGTAAGGATTACTGAGTATATTGAATCAAGAATGAGGATTGGAACAGAATAAGGGTAAGTCTAGGCAGAGGAGGCACTATGGATAAAGATATGAGCAATGAGATTATGTGGTGTGATGAGATGGTTTGTCATGACTGGTGTCCAGGGTGAGAAGGGCAGGTGGAATGGACCTGGTGAGACCAGGACCTGGTAGGGGTCCTACCCCAGGGGATGTGTGTCATGCGGATGACTTTGGATCCTTTCATGTAAAACAATAGAGAGGCACAGATTGACTTTAAGCTGGAGAGATTCATGTTCAAATTTCAAAATGTTATTCTGTGGTTATGTAAAATGCATTGGAAGGTGAACACTAATAAGGACAGGGAGCCATGGGACCACTGAGAAGTTTGCTGTAGTGATTTGGGCAACATCTCTGTCCTTGAAGTAATGACTTCCGTTCTCAACATGACCACAAATGCAACATGAGCTTTCACGATTTTTTTAAGCTATTAAATCCCTCTGTTCACTTATAGGGAAGCAATGGTCAACTAAAATCCTAGGTTTTTTTTATATGATCAGCTAATTGAAGACACTGCTATACTAAAGCAATTGAGAAGAACATACAGCAACATTATCTTAGTTTTATTCTATTTTCCCACCATCAAGACCTATTTGTCCTTAATTCCCCCAGAATGTAGGGTGCTCAGATGTTTCAGAGTGACCTAACCTAATAAACCTTTTGAAATCATAATCATTTTACTGTTGCTTTGGCATTTATCAATCTTTTACAAAGAAGGAAATTGGATGAGAGAGACTGTTGTTAGGCAAATTAACACAGTTGAAAGTGTCAGAAAAAGACTGGGATTCAGATTCTGTGACCCAGGCTCTGTATGTTATCAACACATGGCAACTTGCATTCAGTGTGCATTCCTGCAGATTATGTAACAAAAATAGCTAATTTTCACACTGTCAGCCTAAAGGAACTGGGTTTTGAAAATACATGAATACAGACTATGATGAATTAAAGTCACATGCATTTTCCCACAGAAAATTATCATTTTAAAGCAAAGTAAACATTGTTTTTCTGATTCAGTGAGAAAATATTAGGTTCATTTATAAAATTTGAACAGGGTCTAGTTTGTCAGGCACAAAAGGAAATTCAAGACCATAAACCAGTAGGAAAAGAGCATTAAAATGTAATACTGAGCGAATTCAGTCTAAGAAGTCTCCAACCACATTATCTATTCACAGTAAAACCTGTGTCCCAGATTTTCCAATTATATTATCCATGCTCAAAATCATATATGAAAAATCAAAGTTTATTATTAAAATTGACATATTTTATACACTTCTAGTATCGTGAAAACCTGGGAGAAAAGAGTTGTATAAACTTAATGTGCGACTAAGTTGACGCACCGGCTGGTCCTCATTTGGATTAGTGACATCTAGTGTTTTTCATTAAAATTAGAATAGTGGCAGCGAACGGAAGGTTATAAGGTTGTTGTTTGTCTTGGCTGCCCCATGCATACCGTTCTCATAGCCACTGTGTGCCCATCCTTCCAACGAAATAAATGGTATTGTGTTGTGACTTTAAAGGCCATCAGGCTAATGAGAGAAATAGCTCCTGGCATAACCGTTGGTCTTACCCGTAAGGAGACCAACTGGATGCAGCAGCAACGTAGGGCACAAAACCATCTTTGAAATAATTTGATTTTTGATATTTTAAAAGTTCTGAAGTAGCTTTCATGGCAAAAATCAGGACGTTGTGTAATTCCTTACAGTTACCTTATAAATTTAGGTTTGTTTTATTTTTCAATTTTAAACCAAAGCAGGGCAAAGAATAATCCCCTTAGTTCTGAAGGCTACAAAAAGTATTTGGCTCTTTCTTCCCTGTAATTCTCCTTAAGATATAAAAAAATTGACTATTGCCTGTTAGTATCACAAAGGGCATCTCACTTCTAAAATTATTTTCAGATTCTGGAAAGAATGAGGCCCATATTCTATTTTGTGACTTTTATGTGTATTTTAGACCTTCCATGATTTTTTCCGTTTGTCTAATCCTGAGCGACCTAATTATAACTTGATAGAAGTGCTTCTTTCCCCCTTGACTTACCTCTCTGATTATTTGTGTGGTCAGATTGGTTATAATGGGCAGATAAACTTCTCCTTGGAAGCAGCAGCATTTACTATCTAAGGACCTCTGCAGTAATAAAGCCAAATTTCCACAATGTGTATTACTGATTTCATAGAAGAACACGCCATATAAATCTCCATATCCTGCAATTGGTTCTGTTCTGGTGGTATTGATTATTGGATTAAAATTGGAATTTGGGATTAAAAACGCACTTTACCTGCAATTAGTGGCATCATACTGTTAACGTTGCAGTTAGCCTAGAAAATTCATAGATGTCAAAATGATGGTTACTTATGTGACCGTGTTCCTAGATCAGTATGATTTCCCGAAGGCCTCCAGCAATGTTAGAGATGATGAGAATAGAATCCAAGTAAAAAAAAATAAGGAATGGGGCGGCAAAGTTGTTCCGCAGAATCTCGTTCATGTGTGCTCAGAGTGGAGCTGTGGAGGAGTGACTTGTTGCTATTCAATAACCCAATCCTAGACAGAGAGTTAATAAGTCGAAATGCCCAAAAAGTAACATCACAAGGCTATATTTCTACTTTGATACATCATTAACTAGATTTTCCAAATCTCAAAGATCCAACAAGAATTTTTAAAATATATCTTTGAAATATTCTTTTGTTTTTATGCTTCTGGTTAAAAAAATAATTTTGTACTAGAAAAACATTTTTGCAAATGATAATATACATAGAAAGCATATAAATAAAGATTCCTGGGAAAACTAACTTCTGGAACACGAATGTTATGTCAGAACTTAGCTGTAAAACTGTACTTCCAGTTTATAAAAGATATGAAAATATCCAACATTATAGGTTAGTAACAAATATGTAAACCTCACAATCTATGAGTGTGCGAGTCCTACTGTGAATTATACTTTTGTGTGTTGAGCTAAATTCTCTGTATTTCCATGCAACCAAACTGATTTCTAGAAGGTCGAGTTAAAGAAATTGGATGTATTCTTCGAAGTCACAAAATGAGTCATGAAAAGGCAGGATTCAGACAGAAACTAGCGGTGAACATTTTGCCAACACTGATGAATTGCATTTAATTTAAAAACCCATCTGTGAGGGATATGTTTTCTTTTAGGAATACTTATATTACAAATCTCACTACCATACTTTGGAATTAAACGTTTTTCCACATTGCTGTCAAGTGTTTTAATTCTGCAGTAAATCCAATTTAAAATTCACTCATTAGTTTTAAAACTTAGAAAAAAAATTTCCTCATTTATTATCCTGTTGTTTTTCCCATCGTGTATTCACAAGCTATGTTCACAATCACATTGCTACTAAAAATTAGTTTCCAACATATGTATTCTCTGATATTAATGTTTATCCCATAGCTTTTCGTGTCTTTGACTAATGACATTCTCTCTGATTTCTCCCTGAATTCCAGGACTATTACATCCACCCAACAGCAGAATGCATATTCTTTTCCAGTGTGCTTAGAACATTTTCCAGGATATATCATATAATAGGCCATAGAAAACGAATCTCAACAAAGAAAATCAAAAGGATTGAAATCATTCAATGTTCCCTAATCACAGTGGAATAAAGTTAGAAATCAATAACAGAAATTTGGGAAATACACAAATATGTGAAAATCAAACAAAACAATCAAATAACCAGTGGGCCACAGGAGAAATCAGAGAGAAAATTAGAAAATATTTTAAGATAAAAATACTTTGAGATGAAAGAAACAGTGTTTAAGGAGAAATTTATAGCTGTAAAGCCTTTTAAATGTATAGTTTTCTTTTTATTTAATTAACACTGACTTTATTTATATTTACTTAGAAAAAAATTGAGAATATAAAATTAGTGGATCCAGGATAACCTAAAAAAACAACTGTTTTGTACTGTGCATTATGTTAGCAATGGGTATTTAAAGATGTATAAAATACTTTCCCTATTGTTAAAAATAAAACTAAACAAATACTTCATAATCTGGGGAGGATATACATATAATAAACATGTCATGTGAATATAAAATATTCTATTACTACTATAACAAATTAATGCAAATTCAGTGGCTTAAATCAACACAAATTTATTATCTTATAGTTTTTAGGTTGGAAGTTTCACTGAGCTAAAATCAAGTGTTAGTAGACTATATTCCTTTCTGGATACTCTGTTATAGGGAATTAATATTTCCCTGCCTCTCCCAGCTACCAGAGGAACCTCATTCCATGGCTCATGACCCACTTTCTTCATTTTCAAAACCAGAAATGGTGGATAGAGTCCTTTCCACATCCCGTCACTCTGACCTCCTCTTCTTCTGCTTTCATCTTCCACTTTTTTTTATTAAAGTGAAACGACATTCTTACACAATTTTATGATGGTTTTGCGTACACAACCCACTGGCTTCAACATTTTCCCATATTGTCAAGTCCTCACCCCCTCAACTGTGGTCACTGTCTATCAGGGTAGTAAGATGGTATAGAGCCATTAATTGTCTTCTCTGTGCTGTACTGCCTTCCCCGTGACACACCTATATTGTGATTGCTCGTTATAGTGCCCCTTAATCCCCTTCTTTCTCCCTCATCACCCGCCCTTCCCAACTCCTCCCTTTTGGTAACCACTAGTCCCTTCTCGGTGTCTATGAGTCTGCTGCTATTTTGCTCCTTCAGTTTTGCTTTGTTTTTATACTTAACAAATGAGTGAAATAATTTGGTATTTGTCTTTCTCCACCTGGTTTATTTCACTGAGCATAATACCCTCTAATTCCACCCATGTTGTTGTACATGGTGCGATTTCTTTTCTTTTTATGGCTGGATAATATTCCATTGTGTATATGCACCACTTCTTCTTTATCCATTCATCTATTGATGGACAGTTAGGTTGCTTCCTTATCTTGGCTAGTGTAAATAGTGCTTCAATAAATACAGGAATGCATATGTCTTTTTGAATCAGGGATCTTGTTTTCTTAGGGTAGATCCTAGGAGTGGAATTACTGGGTCAAATGGTACTTCTATTTTTAGTTTTTTGAAGAGTCTCCATATTGCTTTCCACAATTGTTGAATTACTTTACATTCCCACCAACAGTGTAGAAGGGTTCCCTTTTCTCTGTATTCTCTCCAGAATTTGTTGTTTCTTGTCTTTTGGATATTGGTTATCCTAACTGGTGTGAGGTGATACCTCATTATGGTTTTAATTTGCATTTCCCTGATGATTAGTGGTGTGGAGCATCTTTTCATGTGCCTGTTGGCCATCTGAATTTCTTCTTTAGAGAAGTGTCTGTTGAGATCCTCTGCCCATTTTTTAATTGGGTTATTTGTCTTTTGGATGTTGGGGCATGTGAGTTCTTTATATATTTTGTTAACCCCTTATCAGATATGTCATTTACAAACCATCTTACACTTTTAAGGACTTTTGTGGTTACAGTGGAATCACCTGGTAATCTGGAATAATTTCTCTATTTTAAGGTAGGGTCAGCAACTTTAATTTCATCTTCAATTTTAATTCCCCTTTGGTGTGTAACCTTACATATTCACAGGTTTCAGGGGTTAGCATGTGGATATTTTTGAAGACAGAATAATGGCCTCCCAAGGGATATATTTTAAAAGCATCAGGCTAACTGAAAGAATCCACTCACAAAGGACCACATATTGTATGTTTCTATATGAAATATCCAGAATAGGCAAAATATATTAGTTGTTGCCTAAACTGAAGTAGAGTGGAAGGCTGGAGATGTTGGGGGAATAAATGCTAATGGTAAGTATTTCTTTTTGGAGTGATGAAAATACTCTAAAATTGATTCTGGTGATGGTTACACAACTTGTGAATATACTAAAAAACATTGACTTGTACACTTTAAATAGCTGAATTGTATATTATATACATATAAGTGAAAATTATATTTGTATATCAGTACCATATATAATAAACATTATGTCTATATATAAAAATATTTATTCATGTTTAATCTTCATTAGTTTAAAAAAGAATGATGAACAATTATAGTTCCAGAGTCACTTGATAACCTTTTGCTAAAGTCTCTGTGAGGGTACAGTAGTGTGTTAGTACCTGCTTTTTTTAGAACCAAATTCTTATATTGAGATAATTTTAGATTTATGCTGTTATAGGAGATAATACAGAGTGATCCCATGTACACAGTTTACCTCAATAACCCCAAACTGTAGCACAACTGATGACCAGCATATTGAAATTAATACCGTCAAGATAGAATCAAGATTTGTTTGTCGTATTCCCTTATCATCCTATTGATGTTCATAGGGTTATATTTTCTTTTAATCCACCTTTTAATCTGTTTTTTAATTGCTCATTAAAACTTTAAACTTAATACAATTAATATTTGAGAGTTTTTTTGCCATATTATTTTTTGTTTTTGCTTGTTCTCTCTGATTTTCATTTCTCTGTTTTTTTTCCTGCCTTCCTGTGTTCTTCTTGAAAATATTTTAGAATTCCACTGTGATTTATATTATTTTTGAATTGTTTTTTTGTATAGCTTTTTAGTGGTTACTCTAGATATTACATTATGTATATAACACATCACAGCCTACTGTTGTCATTTTACAAATTGAGTAAAGTGTAGAAATCTTATGTCCCTTCACCTATCCCTACTTATAATTTGATTGTCTTAAATATTTCCTGTACATACATTTAGGCCCACAGTAGGAAGTGGCACCCTTGATGTGTTACAGCACCTTTCCTCTATTGCTCTAGGTCCCATTGGAAATTGCAGCCTTAGGACTTATCAAATAAATAAGTTTTCCTGTAATGTACTATATGTTGCCTTCTATATCCATTGAAACTTGCCAAGTGTTTTGTCTCTTTCTTAGTGATAAGGGCAGAAGAGGAAATTAACTGGTCTTTTACTTTATAAAGGACCATTCCAGCATAGTCCTGACACTCAAAATGATCACCAATTAGCAGCCTCCTGAATCTTCACAGACAATATATTCTGCCCACTACCAAATCTGTATGTGTCTTACTAATGCACCAAAGTGCAAACCACATCCTGCTCACCAGGGCCAGTTAGCATATGTGAAAAAGGGTGACATTCTTTGGAATATTAAGATGACTAGTGACCATGCAGACTGTATAGTAACAGAAAACAGGAGTGTTAATTTAGGGAGAAAGACAGGAATATGCACCATGTCTTTCCCACAGGGGAACAAACTGCTTTTGATTCTCTTCATTAAGATTTGAAAAGAACAAACGCAAGAAACCTGGTCGATATGATTCAATGGAGAATGCATTTAGCTCAGCTACCTCTATAGTGCGACACTGTAATTAACTTTATCATAATCTAACATCACCTGCCACAATCTTTCTGGCTTTTGGGAGGGCCTAATAGATCAACTGAATGAGTCTATGATGTAGACTACGTCTTTGCCTTTTCAAGTCTCCAATGTGCTAATCTCTGCAGTTGTTCTCAGGATGCAATATTAATTCTGACTTAATATCTTTGCCAGGCAGGGGTAGTTGGTCAAAGTGGTGGTTGTTTTTTGTGGGTAGACACTTGATTTTTTTCACAAGAGTCAGAATCTTAAATTATGAACATTAAATAAGTATGTACTTCTGCATATCTGTTGCCTGGGCGCTGGGTAAGATACCAGCAAGTGGTTCAGAAGTGAGTTAAAGAGTGTATGAGCCAGAACATGGACAGTTTTGTGAGTTTGATTTTCTAATGCATTCCCCATTTTCTTCCTATTATTTGTTTGCCTTCCTTCATTTTCTCTTTTCTTTTGAGGAGGCCTTGGGCTAGACTGTGGCATGCTGGGGGATATTGTGCAGCACACCAGGTACATCTGATTAGCGGATCTAGAAATTATTTTAAGTATGGAAATATTTGTAACTCAGGGTAGGGAAATACATTTATAAACAATATGCGATTCTTCATTGTAAAGTGTCATGAAGTTAATTTTGGAAGCAGGCTTATTTAAATTTGTAGGTTTCTAGGCAATTGTTTAGTGTATCCCCAGTCAAGTTCCCTTACGATTTAAAGGACCTAATATAAGTATCTATATGACATGGTAAACATGGTTCAGAGTGAATATTATTAATATTCAAATTCATAGATAAAAAATTAAATGGGATAATTATGCACCTATTATGTTTTTAAAAAATCATATGTCTGTATAATGCATAATCAACACAACTTGCTGAATACTATTTTCTGTTTATGATTTTTCAACCTCTCTGTCACTTTTATTCTTCCTTGTTATTTCTTGCACCTTTGGTAAGATTATTTTAATATCTTCTCTTATTAGTGAAAATCTCTTAGCACATCTTCTGATTCAGGTTCTGAATTTTCTCTATGATTCCCAATAGATCTTGTTTATTCATAAGAATGTCATTTTTAAAAAAGTTACATTTCAAGCATTTGTATTTATGTGTGATGAGACTAAAACCAATGTTTCTCTTTCTCCAAAGAACTTCCTTCTCTCTGACCCCTAGCTTCCCTTCCTCTTCATTTCTGTGGAAAAAGGACAAAATATCTAAACACATATTCAGGGGTTAACAGAGACATGGGGCTCCCCATGCCAAGTTTCTCATTTGGTTCAACAGTCTAATAATTTTTGTCCTTCCAAACTGCTCTTGTTGAAAGATATAATCAACATTATATAATGGGAGTAGGGTTGATGAATATAAAGTAGGTCTTATTTAATTACTTTACATTTCTTATCGAAATACTGTCTTCTTTGAGAGAAGCCATTTCAGTTTATATTTGAACAGTTGTAAGGAAACACCTTAGCTACCACAATTTTAATTAGCAGCTGTCATAATTTTGCTTTTTATTCTTTTTTTGAAGTATCATACAATAAAATGCACAAATCTTCAAGTACAGCTTGATGAATTTTGACATGTGTATACATTCACATAACCATAACCCAGATCAAGATGTCAAACATTATCATTAATTATTTTTTCCCTTTCACTTATTTCACCCATTCTCTTTGCCTGCCCTCCTCCCCTATGGCAACCACTAGCTTGCTCTCTGTGTTTGAGTCTATTTCTGTTTTGTTTTATTTTTGTTTTATTTTTTAGATTCCACATATAAGTGAAATTATATGATAGTTGTCTTTGACTTATTTCACTTAGCAAAATATGCTCTAGCTCCATCCAAGTTATTGCAAATGGCAAGATTTCATTCTTTTTGTGGTTGTGTTATATTCCATTGCATGTATATATATATACATGTGTATGTATCTACCACATCTTTTTAATCCACTCACCTGTCCTGTTCATGTCATGTTTTAGCAATCCCTAATAGACACTCTCCCCTTGATCTGGCTGTGGACAAGTGCAGAGCACCAGAACATGACGCTGATGTCTTCCTCTTTCCCCTTTATCTGTTACCTCTTTCCTGCTATCTCTCCTATGCCACTATCCTACCTTATTTTCAACCCTAAAGCTCTCCTTGCTACCTTATTCCCCTTTCCCTTTGTTACATTTCTTTTTCTTTTTTTAATTTTGAGGTGAAGACTAAAGAAGAGACACAAAGATAGTAAAGTCAAAGTAATGCTCCTTTTTTCTCTTATTCTTCTTAGGGCTACAAAGCAATCTTTCCAACTTTCAATATAATTATTTAGTCCCCAACCAGCTTAAAATCACTCTGCAACTTGGCTTTCTTAAAAGTACAGTTCAAAATCTTTAGTGTGATATACAAGGCTTTCCATGTAATATAGTAATTATATGTTCATATCTCTATATTACTGACTAAACTGAGAGTCCCACAGGACAGAAACTATGTGGGGGGTGTGTGTGTGTGTGTGTGTGTGTGTGTGTGTGTGTGTGTGTGCTCATGTGCATATGTGTTTATTTTCCCCTATGTTCCCAGCACTTTATTTAGTGTTAAGTACAAGGAAGGCTTGTAATAAATGATTGTTGAATAAAACAACTTACAGAAGTTGTGC
Organism: Phataginus tricuspis; assembly: GCA_029783875.1. Classification (NCBI taxonomy): domain Eukaryota; kingdom Metazoa; phylum Chordata; class Mammalia; order Pholidota; family Manidae; genus Phataginus; species Phataginus tricuspis. The sequence continues at coordinate 659,447 of JAQQAC010000477.1, forward strand.
CTCTTTTTTTAGCAGTATGTTTTCTGGTCTGTAAAAATAAAAAGTTCACTGATGTGACAAAGATTAACAAAGAATGAGACAGGCCTCTCTTTGCCCTCTGCCCCAATGTAATGAGTACAAAATTAACAGGGATGTTTTGAATAAGAAAATATGTCTTCATTGTATAATTATGAGAGGTGATTTTAATGGTAAAATGTTCTTAAAGGCAGGTGATGAAGCCAGAAATCTTGTGGAGCTGTGACGGGATGTGTGCTCCAGTGGGTGGGTTTTGTTTTACATTAAATTAAGGGCCACCTATGTATTTGTATCTAATGAGGTCTTCTCATCTAGAAAAGATTTTATAAATCATAAATGCATACTTTGTTATTTTAAATAATTTTTAAATATTATTAAACAATATGCTTCTGTTGATTGTTTTCACATAATACAAGGTGAATATTTTCTATAATTTTTTATATTTAAAATTTCACAAATCACACTAGTGGACTTTCATAACTTTGGCATACAGTGTTTTCTTTTTTTCAAAAATATAAAACTTTCCTGGGGGAGAAAGTAAGAGGCAACCACTATACTAAGTCTAGTTCTCCAAAAATACATAGGTCATACAAGGCTGCTATGAAATTCTGGGTACCCAATGTTTATTCTCAATTGTTTAAAAAGATGTAAGATGGTCAAAGATAAATACCGACCAATATGTGTGGTTATTTCATTCACAAACAAGAATGGGATTTAATGTAAAATTATACCAATGGAAACTTTAGCGCACTGATCTAAAACAGCACGTGAAATACAAAGGACAATTATGTTATTTTCTGCAGACTTTAGTGCACACTAGCAAAAATCTAGTGGACACATCTGGAAACTATCTGTTCAGGATTCTTTCCTCTCGTTTCTTCAGTTCACAATTCAAAGTCTTCCTCTGCCAAAGCCTATGAAGTAATAGAGAGCAGGTTCTTCTTAATTATGTGATTTGATAAATGGAACACTTGTTAGAAACCATTTTTACCCTTGAAAAATTAATTTAGGAATAATGACTATTTCTGTATTTCTCTTTTAAAACCGCATTAAGTCTTATTCTGTGTACATTTGTATCAGAAAGTCTTCTAAGAGTTGGTGGGAATACAAAGAAGAATACATGAAAAATAGAAACGTTCTGCTAAAAAGATGGTATTGATTTATTCAAACAGATGAAAGGAACTAAATCTTTCCAGCTAGGCCAACTGGTGAGTAAGAGGGAAGAGGGCTAAAAGAATTTGAAGGGTGTGAACAAAAAACATGGACAACAAATGTTTAGCATTTTGCAAATGCTCACTGGGTAAAACAGCAACATGCAGGATGAATTCTGATTATAATAAAAATATATTTAGACAAAAATAATTGTCATTGGGTGGAAAATTCGTTACTTGAATTATTTAAGCTTAACAAATAAGAACTGTCAAATGTTTTAGCAACAAGTAGGAAATGTAAAAAGGTCATGTATGGAAACGTAATAGATTATGCAAATCAAACCCAAAAATTTTCAGACACCTTTCAACATATCACTAAATCTTGACTCAAAGTTGCTGAAAATTTCATTATATCTGGTTGCATATTTCACTCGGGCCAGATGTTTATAAAATGGACAATATGCGTTCCTGTTGGGAAACTGACAGCATCCGACGATGTAGGCCAGGGCTTCTCAAATCTCTGGGCAATCACCCAGGATGTCCATGGGAAACCCAGACTCCATTGCACACTCAGAACATTTCAGAACAAAGTAGATCTTAATTCATTTTAATCTTTTTTAAAAAAAATTGTAAGTTTTCAGAAGGCAGGACATTTAGGAAGACTAGTTATGATGAACTAAAAGTAAACCCCAAAAAGTTTAAAAATTGCTCTTTTAGGTAATAAACACAGCCGTTGAATGAGATCCTTCGCTCACTGCTGAAAATCTTCCCAGTGATTTGGTTCATGGTTAGCTGGCACTCCAGAGGCAGGTTTCATATTCCTAATGACACAGGAGTGCAGTTTTGTTTTGTTTTTATTTATTTTGATCGTTTCTAAGACCACTAATTATAGGGATTATCTATTTCTTCTACTGAATGGAATCAAATTTTAACATGTGACAATCCCACAGGACATAATGGGCATGAATGCATAATAGGACAATTTCTATTTTGGCTTAACAATATAAGAATATAAATCATATTAGTGTGGCTGGCACAGAATGACTTTACACTCACCTCATCCCACAGATAAACTAAATCTACAGCTACATATAGAATAATTCTTTTCGGAAAACACTTGAAAACTAGCTGACTATCTCTACAATAAAGGATAAAAAGGCCACTTTCAGATGCATAGAGAGGCAAAACCCCATTCCCCAGCATGCTGACTCACAAGTAGTAGGATTCTCACTAATGTAGAGTGTATACCTGAGGAGCAAGGGGTTTGAGCTGCACATTAGGCACCCCAACCTTCCGGACCTACACGAGAGAGACGAGCTCTCAAAATGTCTGGCCTTGAAAACCAACAGGGCTTACTTCCAGGAGACCCAAAGGGTTGTGGGAGACTGAGACTGCACTCTTAAAGGGCTAATGAACAGACTCACTCCCCACAACCTACCACAGAAGCAACAGTTGGAAAGCACATAGGCCATATGTGAAGGAGACTCATTGGCTAATCCTAGTGCCCCGTTGGAGGGACAGGTGTCTGTCAGAACTCTTACCAGGGACAGAGGTGGGTACCATTTTTTATTCTCCTGGTACCTTGTTATCGCTTTCACAGCCCCTGAGCTCTCCTGTGGCCCTACCCTGCTAGACCCAGCAGGCATGCTTGTCCTAACACTGCCCTCTATTGCAGCCCCCTCCTGACAAATCCAGTGAGCAGTGTGCCCCAAGTTGGCATGCCATTGAGGTCCTATCCTGCCAAACCCAGCAGGCCCTGTATGCCCCTATGGCCTCACCCTCCCAAAGCCAGTGTGCGTCATTGTCCCAGCCTGACACTCCCATGGCCCAGCCAAAGCCAGTGGTGCACATAATCCACACCAGGAACGCTCCTTGAATTTCTGGCTCCAGTATCCAGGGAAGCTTGTGTTTCTGGGCCCCATAGGACTGAAACAATCAGAGACAGTTCTTGGCAGGCTACCACCTCCAGGGCACTGCACAGACAGCAGACTGAAACACAACCCAGTCTTCCTGTGACCACTTGTCCAATACTAGGTGAGATAGCTGTTTTGCCTAATACGTAGAAACAAACAGAGAGTCAAGCTAAATGAGGAACCAGAGGAATAGGTTCCAAATGAAATAATAAAATAAAACCCCAGAAAAAAAAAAACCTTAAAGAAATGGAGATAAGTAATTTACCTGATAAGGAGTTCTAAGTAATGGTCAAAATTTTAGGAGAAGAATTTTTGGGAATGAGTACAGATAGAATTTCAACAAAGACATAGAAAAAAAAAGAAAGTATCAAGCAGAAGTCCAGAGGTGAAGAATTCAATAACAACTAAAAAAATACACTAGGGACATTCAACAGCAGACTAGGTGAAACAGAAAAGAAGAGTGACTTGAAAGACAGGGCAACGGAGCTCACCCAAACAGAGCAGGGAAATGAAAAGAGAATTTTAAAAAGTGAAGAGAGTTTAAGGGATCTGTGGAAAAATACCAAGTGGAGCAGTATTTGCAGAATATGGGTCCCAGAAAGAGGAGGGAGGAAGAATGGGGCAGAAAACGTTATCTGAAGAAATAATGGCTGGGCGCTTTCCTAATCCTGGAAAGGAAACAGATATCCAGATCCAGGGAGCCCAGAAAGTTCCAAATAAGATAAAACAAAAGAGAACCACATCAAGTACATTATATTTAAAATGGAAAAACTTAAAGGTGATGAGAGATTCTTAAAGGCAGCAAGAGAATGACTTGTTAGAGATAAAGGGAAACTCCCATAAGTTTTTCAGCAGAAACTGCAGGCCAGAGGGCATGGCATAGTATATGAAAAACTCCCAACCCCAAATACTCTACCTGGCATGGTTATCACTCAGAATTAAAGGAGAGATAAGAGAGTTTTCAAACCACGCAAAAACTAAAGGAGTGCAGAACCAGTAAACTGGCCTTAAAAAAAAATGTTAAAGAGACTTCTTTAAGCTGAATAGAAATGGTATTAGTTAGTAATAAGAAAACACATGAAAGTGAAAATCTTACTGGCAAAGGTAACTATGTAGTAAAGGTAGTGTATGAATCACCAAAAAGCTAGCATAAAGGTTAGAAGACAAAAGTAATAAAAATTACTATAACTACAACAATTAGTACATGATACACAAAATAAAAAGATGTAAAATGTGACATCAAAAACATAACGTGGGAGGGGGAGTAAAAATATAGAGTTTCAGAATGCATTCAAATTTAACTTGCTATCAACTTACAGCTGACTGTTATATATAGACATACATGGAAGCCTCGTGATAACCACAAAGCAAAAACCTATAACTTACACAGAAAAGATCATGGAAGTATATTCTAAACATAACACTAAAGAAAAACATCAAATAACAAGGGCAAATCATAAGCTGGACCACTATTTTATACCATACACAAAAATTAACTCAAAATGGAATAAAGAGCAGAAAACATGAAACTCCTAGATAAAAACATAGGTGGAAAGTTCCCCGAAATTGCTTTTGGTGATTTTTTTTTTTTTGCATCTGACTCCAAAGGCAATAAGAATAAAGAAAAAATGACTACATCTAACTAACATACCTCTCACAGTAAAAGAAAACTATTGACAAAATTCTACTGAATGGGAGAAAATATTTGTAAGTCATATAGGTGATAAGGGGTTAAGATCAAAAAAAACATTAAGAACTCATACAACTCAATTGGAAAAAAACAGTCTGATTGAAAAACGGGCAGAGGATCCGAACAGATATTTTTCCAAAGAAGATATACAGATGCCCAAAAGGTACATGAAAAGATATTCAATATCACTAATCATCAGGGAAACGCAAACTAAAACCACAATAAGATCTCATCTCATACCTATCAGAATGGCTACCATCAAGAAAATAGGAAATAACAAATGTTGTGAAAGATGTGAGGCAAAGGAAATCCTCTTAGGCCCTGTTAGTGGGAATGCAAATTGGTACAGTCACAAAGGAAACAATATGGAGCTTCCTCAAAAAACTAAAAACAGATCTGCCATATGACTCAGCAATTCTATTTCTGCATATTTATCTGAAGAAAATGAAAACACTAATTTAAAAAGATGCATGTACCTCTGTGTTCATTGCAGCATTATTCACAATAGCCAAGATACAGAAACAACCAGAATGTCCACTGATGGACGAATGGATAAAGAAGATGTATATAGAAACAACAGCATACTAGTCACCCACAAAAAAATGAAATCTTGCCATTTGTGATAACATAGATGGACTTTGATGGTACTGTGCTAGGTGAAATCAGAGAGAGAAGGACAAATAATCTATGGCTTCATTTAGGAATCTAAAAATTTAACACCCATACAAAGCAAAGCTCACAGATGCAGAGAACAGATTGGTGGTTGCCAGAGGGGAGGAGTTTGTGGGGAGGTGAAATGGGAGACGGGGCTCAAGACGGACAGATTTCCAGTCATAGAATAAATAAGTCATGGAGGTATAACACACGGCATGTGACTAGAATCACTGATATGGTATTACATATTTTCTAACTTATACGGTGATGGGAAACAGACCCACTGTGGTGACCATTTTGCAGGGTATGAAGATATCAAATCATTATGTTATATGCCTGAAACTAACTATGTTATTTATACCTCAATAAGAAACAATTCAAATATTTTAAAAAATCGTATCAACTTTGGAACATTTAACTTTCAGTTCTGAGAAGTTTGGAAAACATGAAAGAGGAAAGTAAGAACTCAGTTCAAGGTCTTCAGTTTACTATGTAATGAGTTTGCTGTGAAAAAGGCACAATGCTGAGCAGTGAAGGGTTTGCAAAGAAGACAATCTTGCTAGATAGGGTTTACCAAGTAGAGGTAGACATGAACCGTGTTCACCAACTGTGACAGAGTGATTGAAGAGGTATGAGTGACACATGAATACGGTGAGGAGGTAGTTAGCTCATCAGTGAGGCTCAGTTACCTCTCAGTAAGGAAGTAGGTCATCGCTGAGGCTGAATATTTCAGCCTACAGGTGTATATGTGGAAAGGAGAGGCATTCTAGATGGAGAGAATGGAGTGGAACACAGGCCATGAAAGGTTTACAGAGTGGTTCGTGGTTCAGTATGGCTGAAACACAGCTCACGCCAAAACTAGACTGTGGCCACACTGTGGGACACTTTAAAGGGTAGGATGAGAAGCATGGTCTTTATTCAATAGCAAAGCCATGGAGTTTCTTAATAGGAGAGTGACACATAAAATACGTGCTTTAGAACAATTAATTTTTCAGAAATTCACAGGAACAGTTGAAGTGGATAAAAGATGTAGGCATGAAGGTCACTTTATAACATCAAACTGCTGCCTAATCTTAAAATAATCAGAAACTATAGTAGGGGGCTGACAGCATGAAAGAAAAAGAAGGAAGGAAAGAAGGAAGCTTTGTTGGATGAAACTGCAGTATTCTTCTGAAATTGAACACTGGCAATACATTTTAATACCAATTTACTTAAGTTGGGGATATAACAGTAAATTTCATTAATTAAATTACAGATAAAATTTAGAAACAAAATATGTTCATGCATAATGTTACAATAATGATATAGTCATTTTTCAGAGTTCAATAGATACTAGCAGTATGTTTTATGTTTAAGAATATATTTTTATGATTTCCATTCTAAAAATTTGGTATTTAATCTAATTAGAATGTGAATGATGAGGTAAAGGCTTAGTATAACTAGGTGTGACTATAATTTCATCAGTATGAATCAATGAAGGTAAAATCAACAAGTAAATTGAAGTCTTTCCAAGAACAATTAAACTACTTTTTGAGGAATTTAAATAATATACCTGTATTTATTGTTAATAATATATCTTTAAGTAATGTAGTTTCTAAAATAGTTCTAAGAAGTCAAAAATGTCATAAATGAATAAAAATTGAATAATAAATGCAGCACACCATGTTACATCACTGAAAGGGAAAGTTAAAACCTCAACTATACAGCAACACTGAAAAATAAATGATGTTGGACAAGTTAATGTTCTGTATAGCTTTGAGTTCTGCCTATTTTTTGTAATTTAAACATTTTTAGGTGGAACTATTGCCTAAGTAAATGCTGTGTTTTATTATTTTCTTAAATCATTGTACTGTGCTGTGTACAGATAGCTAGAGATTCCATTGTGTATGTTGAGGGCATTGGACTAAGTAACTTGATTGTTGCAGTATCGTAGCACTCCTGTTTTCTCTTATATTCTCTATTTTTCTTTTTTCATGGCTTTCCCACTAGTTTATGCTTGTGCTATTCCATAAATTACTACTATCATAAGACATTACCAGCCAAATAGATAGAGCTTTTCTTTCCAATCTTTTGCACTGGACAGAATTGGGGCTTTTGTTCCTCTTGTTTCGCTCATTGCTGCTAAGTACTAAGGAAATGCTCCTTGGCCATGAGAGACTTTCTCATTAAACTTGTGAATCATATTATGCAAACTAAATTCATCCATGAAAGGCCCTACTGGAGATATTCATGAGAACTAGATGATAAGTTCCTTGGAAATGTAAAGACACCACTGAACTTAAGTTAGACTATGTTTCATGTATTCATTTATTTGTTAATAACTTTGAAGAAATAACCTTTTTCTTCTTGTTATTAGTATTACTATTTCTTTTACTTTTCAGCTAAATAGTTTCAACAACTCATTCTTGGAAATTAGGTCATGATAGACCTGGAGCTGGAAACCAAATCACCTGACATTCAACCTGGTTCTTTTTACTTTAAAGGGAGTCACCTTTCCTTCTGAGTTTCTGCTTCTTCAGTGAAGAAAGGAATAGATCACCTGCAAATGCCCCTTCAGTTCTTAATTTCTAGGAATTATAATCAAATTCTGGAACCTAATCATCCATGCAAACTTTGAAAATGTGCCTAGATGAGTTAATGGTTAAGTTTTGCATTAGATATATTACTTAATCTCCTGTGGAGATCAAAATTGTGATTTTATTTTTATTACTCCATTAGAACTGGTGCATTTAGTCTGAACAACACTTCAGAATGATGCAATTTTTAAAAGAACATCAAGCATTAATGTGAACCTGGTATAATTTGAAATGACTTTTTTTCTCATGCTGGATAGTGAATAGAGCAAGGGGAGAAATAAATAAAAGATAAAACATAGATTCTAAAACATGGATTACTTGAAAGTTATTTGAATGATATTTTTATTAGCTCATTAATGGAATACTTCCTCAATTTTCTGACTAAATTTGAACTCTTGAAAAATGAATTAGATAATTTTTAAATTTCTTTATAAAATGTTTATTTTATTTCAAATCTAGGATTTTTGAGATCAAACTGTCCCCCCTTTCTTTAATCCAAATATACACATTATTGTACTGTACATATTAAATAAACATCAGTGTTGTTTCCTCTCCTACCCTCAACAACCAGGACGATGCACTCGTCATGCACCTACCACTGCACTTTGAATACAATTAAAATTCTCAGCATGATCTGCGAGGATCTCTGAGAACCTAGCCTCTTGCTGCCTTCTCGATCTCCTCGTATTAGTTTCTTCCCACGTTCACTACACTCCTGAAGACCAAAGAAACTATTGAAATGAAGAGGCTTAGGGAATTGGAGGTGTGGGGGAATATGATCTCGAACTCTCTGACATTTGAATTGTTTAGGGCAGCTCCAATGTGACAAAAATTCTCTCAGAACTGTCAGCAGGGCCCTGAGACACCGCGGGAGTTAATATCCTTCATGGGACAAGCGAAGTGTCACTGCGTGGCATCGGAAGTGGTACTGACGGTCGATATAATCATAATCAGTGGAGTAAACTCTGCACGAAATTTCTTGGTAATAATAATAATCACAATCATTGTTACTAATCAACTTTAATCCTCACAGGGATTCTTTGAGGTGAGGTGAGGTGCTCTTATCTTTTACAGAGGAGGAAATTGAGGCTCTGAGAGATCGGTCACCTGCCCAAGGTCACAGAGCAGGTGTGGTAGAACTGGGTTTAAACCCAGGCCGGCCTGATCCAGGGGTCATTCTCTTACGCACTCCTCTGTCCCCTCACGTGGAAGGGCTCCTCACCAGAGCACAGTCAGAAAATGGTGGTGGGGGGGGGGTTGTATATAAATTATCAAAATGTATCTTTCAGATCCCATTGAATAGCTCACATCAAAACTGGTTTTAGGGAATTCTACTCTATTATGTAATTTTATTTCAAGTGTGTTTTAGAAAAAAGTAATTTTGTGTGTCTATCTCTAACCTTTTTTAACATTTATAACACCATGTGAGAGTAAATTACTTTAAGAATGAACTGGAATGCTTTTTCAAACCTACTCATCCATTTTCATTTTATTACTACTCTATACTTCAAATTGCACTTCCAGTTACCATGAAATCCCATAATTTCCATCCATAACATCTGGATAAATACATATAGATTCTATGCCAAAGAGCTATTATGCATGGAAAAATCCTGTTGGCATTCACTGGACTTTTCCACTTCTTTAAAATCATGCTTTAGTCCTCTAGTAAGCAGAGATGAAAGCATGCAATTAGCTAATTTTTTCTACTCAATGTTATATTTGCTATTTTATTTTCCATGTCAATTTCCCCCCAATATGTCTGTTGCCATTTCTGACGAAGAAGCATTTCATCCTAATAATTCTTAAAAACTCATTATTTTCCTTTATTGTATTGTATTGTAGTATATAAAATAGCATAAGTTCAGTTTTTCATCTTGCTTTCAGATGCTGTTTTTTGAGGGATCTCATACGATCATTTGGATAGGATATGTTTGAAAGTCCTATGTTTTTGTGAAATATACTATTTTATGACATGTTTTATATTTTGTTTCTTAGTTGTAAACTCTCTGTCCACAATGGTCAATAATAATATATAAATATTGCTTCACACCATATGTACTTGCCAGTATAACTTGCCTGAGAAATAAAACAACTAAGTGTTTGACAAGTTAGAGGTTTTCATCACTGGGAACATTTTTTTCAAGGGTTACAATAACCCTGGATGTCAGAACTGTTCACTGACCTTTAAATGATGCAAAATTGTGGAGCTCTTCAGTAGAGCCCTTGTAAGGGCCAGAGTTATATTTGCCATTAAATCTCCATGAATATTTTGTTGACTTAGATTTATTGGCTTTCAATTTTTTTTCCTCTAGCTCTTTATTAGCAGAATTCTGGGGAGAGTACTGCATAGAAATTTTTACCTTGCTTATTAAACTCTTTTTAGGTAAAAAACCTGTACTTGAATTTCAATGACAGATATTGTTGGAAAAGCAGTATTTATTTCTACATTATGAACTGAGAGTATTAAGGCCTTTTGTTGGAAAATGTTGCCTTCTATATCATCAAAAGTATATCTTACGTACTCAATAATAGGCTTTTCTATTTTGGGGTCATCACTGTGATTTCATTAAGTCTATCTGTGTCTGAAGACAGTTTTAGGCTTCTCTGTAGATTGACTCATCAGAGAAGCTCTCTCTCTGTGTTCTTGTCCCTCTCCGCAGTAGACTAGTTCTTGGTAGCCTGGTGGTGGGGGGGATGGGGAAAAGGGTCTCTCTTCTGTTTTAGCATCAGTCTGAGGCAAACTCTGTGTTCCTGGATCTTGGGGCTTCCTCAATTACCCTGCCACTCCACCAGTTGCAAGGGACCTCTAATGTTCTAACTCTGACCTATTATCAAAGGTTTTTTTCTTTCTTTCTTTTCCTAAACTGCAATGCATTTCTACGTGTTCCTGAAAGCTACAGGGTTTTCTGCCACTTCCTCAGTGGTGTAAAGCTTTGTTCAATAGTGAAGAATAGGCAAGAATAATCCATGTGGGGCTTTGTGCCTTTCCCAAGGCAGTCGCTTCTCTGCTTACCAGGTCCTGATCAAGAAGGAGGCAAGCTCTTGTCTCATCATTTCACCCAAATCTTTCTCAAGAACACCTAGAGATGGGAGTGGACCAAAGCCTGAGATAAACAGTGATCTCTTCATCTGTAGCTCTAAGGATACTATGCTCTTATACTAGCCAACACTCAACATTTAGAAATTTGTTGAAACATGTAACTGAATTTTTCTTACCAGTTTGTCTGGCCCCCCATCTCCCTGCATGGGATCCAGTGCTCGCACTGTCTTTCTTTGGAGACACCTGATCTGAGACTACTTGATTATCCTGTGGCTTCAGCTTTTTTGGTGGGTTCAAAGAAGTTTATGAATTAGGAGATTATCTACCTTGTCACTGTTAGGATAGGAACAATGTTCTTTTAAGCTTTATATCCCCAGATGAAACCAAAGCTCCTCCTGTTGATTTTGCACATACAACTTCTTGGATAAAATGTGGTATATGAGTTACATTGACAGCTTATTAATGTAAATTTAATTGTTTAAATTTTAATAATATAATAATAATCTAATGAATGGTTATAAATTTAAAGTTTAAAATGTTTCCAAACATTATTAATCAACACAAACTGTCTTCATCTTGAACTCCCTGAGGTTGCTTAATAAAAAAGGGAAGGAATGAATAATACAGAAAATATTGGATTATTGAGAAAACAATTAAACCTATTTCATAGGTAGAATTCACTGTTGGCATCATTAACTCAGCATGTGGATGATATTATTGTTTGATTTTTTAATGACAAAATTTGGTTTGATTTTGAAGTAACACATAAATGTCTTTCAAAATCCTAAATTCTTCGGGAATATAATTTAAATTGTATGTTCAACACATGCTGATGATTTGAAATAATTATCTAATAGCACTAAAGCTACTTTAATTCAACTTTTCAGCCATTAATCTAATAGGATGATTGTATAATTAATATGAAAACTGTAGTAAGAAATATACATTGTTTAATGTACCAAGTATATTATCATGCATTCATGTAGGAGAATACTATGTTACTATTAAAATAAATACTTTTTAGGAACTATTGTGGAATCATCTCTAAGATATATAGAGAAGTTGAATATGTAAATTGTAGAAAACCACAGAGAATATGCTGCAACTTTTATGAACTATATAAATGTGTCTTAGTGTACTTTTATGTTATAAATTAATTTATGTTTGTATTTGCATGAAATATATTTGAAGGATACAAAAGAAAATTATATACATATCTCTAGAGGGAAGCCTGGAACTTGGGAAAATACTGAGCGAAACTTTATTTTTCCTCATATAACCTCTTTTCCTTATCAAATATATGTTATACATAAAATTATAACAAAAGGTATTTTGGTAACATAGGTAGGAGATAATGAGTGCCTTAATTTGGGTGGTAAACTCAAGATGCAGTTAGGAAATAACATCAGTTGGTGTTATTTGTATATGGGTAGTTAGAAAAATATATATAAAATGATATGCATTTCTGGGTTAATACCTGGCCTGGCCCAAGATTAGATTCTTTCAAATTGTCTCTCCCATTTGCAAATATTTATTTCACTTTCATCCATTAGTGATTTCTAAAGCTTCGTTGATATAAATGACACATTTATTTGCATTTAGGAAAAGTCATCGTATTTACAGTAAACAAACATAAATGAGCATGGTACGTACCTATCTGACAATGAATAGCAGTACCCATTGGCCCACAGGGAAGCAGCAGGATGGGGAGCCCCTGGGGCCAAGTGTATATTAGTGGTTCTCAGTCTGGCTTGTGGCTGAGAGTGAGCTCCCAAAGCTGATTCCTGGCCATAGATGGAAATTGTATCTATTTTCTTAGACTTTCTTTTGTTAATAAAGTAATCATTTTAAAAAATATTCCTCTTTATAAAAGTATTAGAAAATATATTTGAATCATAACATATTGCAGTCAGGCTAAATATTATTTCATTTAAAAGTAAGACTTCAATAAAAATCAAATAAGTAATTTCAGCTTTGGCATCTGTTTTAAATTATGATCTATATACATCCTGCCATGTACCCTGCACACACAGTGACAGAACCACCTGATAGATGTTTCTGTGCCTTACTGCTAAGGCATGTCTGAATCCACTTCTTCCAACTTGGAAAACATATATATTTTTTTGTTCCAACATTAACTATTTTTAATTCATTAGTTTGGAACATGATGATAGTAAGTAATATGGAACATACTCTATACCTTTAGGATGAGTCATAAATTTACAGACAAAGTACATTTCTAAAACAGTCTCTGCAGTGGAATGAAGCCAAATGTGACTCACCTGAGCAAGGATTACTCATAGAAAACTGTGCTTTTAGTTTCTTACTTCTCACCCTTTTCTCATTATCTCAGTTTACCAGCCAATATGATGTAAATAAAAGTATATGGAATTTATTTTTATTCAACCAACATTTTTCTGAAAACGGCATTTAATAATAAAGTTATTAATTAACATGTATTCATCCAAAAAAAATTGCTCTTTAAGGAAACACGGGGGTAAATTTTTTAGAGTTTAAATTATAATACCTGACTTTTTTCTTTCTAAATTCTTAAGTCGTTATGTAATGGATTCTTAAAAAAAAATCAGTATTAAAGTTGTAGAAGAATAGGAATTTTTGGTAAGAGACTGTTTGACACTAGAATGATAGCAATGAATACTTCATTCCTAATCAGAAATATTAGCCTATTATCCATCTTAACAAAGAATTTTTTTTAATTAGCAAAATCACATAGGAGCAAAAAACTAACATTTGTTTCTCTATAATTTTCTTTATAAATTCACAAAATTAATGGATGTATTAATTCAGTATTTATTGATTAAAGATATTCTATTGTCAGGCCCTTTCAACTTGCTAGGCATATACAGCCCTCTAATTCTTTGATATTATAGAGAAAATTTCAACAAATAGGATGGGACTTAGGGATATTTCACATTGGAGGTTATATTTGGACCGACTCTTAAAGGAAAATTGTTTCTAATCAGAGATAATGAAAGTGAATGAAAACCGGAAGAGCAGTTGGTGCAAGCACCCTGGAATTTTTTTTTAAAGTGGTCTTGCAGAAAATACTGTGGAACAAAATCTGCCAAGAGTAATGAGATACAATGAATCATAAGAAATATTTCCCACGTATTTTTGGACTTCATCCACAGTTCCGGAAAACAATACAGAGTCTTAAAGGTGAAGTAGGTGTTTTGTCATGTTAATGAGACTTTTGGTCCCCCACACAAGGGCAGGGGCTGGAGGCTGGAACAGCCAATGGCCAATGATTTAGTCGATCATGACTGTGTAATGAAGCCTCAGAAAACCCATGAGAAGAGCTGCTCACTCTCTGCGCCCTGCTTTGCCTGCTCTGCTTGGTTGCATCCTGCCTCTTGGTCAGAGAGCTTCTATGCTTGGGGAGCCAGAACGCCTCCACGTGCCACCAAGCCAGACCCCAAGCTACATGAGGACAGAACCTCCTTTATTTTGGACCTTGCCCTGTGTCTCTCTTCCCTGGATGCTAACTTGTATCCTTTACGGTGTCCTTTATTAAACTGGTAAACATAAGTTCGTTCTGTGAGCAGCTCTAGCAAATTAATCAAACCTAATGGGGAGGTGCTGGGAACCTCCAATCTGTAGCCCATAGGTCAGAAGCACAGGGAACTGCCTTGGGCTTGTGACAAGCTGGAGTTGCGGGCAGAGGGCAGTCCTGTAGGACGGAGCCCTTAACCTGGGAATCTGGTGCCGTCTCTGGGCAGATAGCATTGGAATTGAGTTCTCGGACACCCTGCTGGTGTTCTAGGATTGCTTGCTGTTAATACGTGTGGGAAACACCCCCCACCACAACAGACTTACACACACTGGAATCAGGTCTGGGCACTCAAATGAAGTTATACTACTATTATTGCTGTGTGTAATATTGGCACTTAAGTATACATATATGTAGGGAAGAAATACACCATTGCATTTGGCATCAGATGTCACAAGTAAACAGAGTACAAAGTAGGGCATGACATGAGATGTAGTTGCTGAAATATATTGAGGTGATAACTAGCATAGATTTTACTCTGTAGGCCATGATGTGAGTAATGGGACAGTTTAAGAGTTAAAAGAGGCTATGTGCATTTTATAAATTACAAATAATTTTATAAATGCATCAATGAGCAGTACATTGCTTGCAGAGTTAGAATACTGAAAAAGGGACTCCTCCTTATAAAGTTCAAAAGAAATCAAGTTTCTCTTTGGCCTGAAGATTGCAATTACTTCACCTCCAAAAGATTTAATATATTACAGTGCACACCCAACATGAAGATAGGATGTTATAAAATATATTTTAAAAGAATCTTTTCAAAAATGGGAGGCATATGTGAAAATCAAATTTTATTTGAAGTGCACAAACCACAGCAAATTCCAATAAAATGATTGTTTTTTTCTGAAACATTTATATCAGTTTATGTTTTCAGGATTCTTATTACTAAGGTTTTATTTTATGTTTCATAGAGTGTTGCAATCAACTGGCAATTTTACCTATTGTTTTTAGTCATGTTTGTATTAAGAAGCATTATAACTGAAATAACACCTATTTAATTGTAAGATGCACCTTTTATCATGTATTTCAAGAATATTTTATTTTACAATTTTAATGTTTTATATACCCAAGAGTATTATTTATTTGTTTGTTTGTTCATTGTTCTGTTTTATTTTGGAAAGTCTGCGAGAACCCCCTTGAGATTTACTGGAGTTAGAAATCTGGAAAAATTTTAAAGCATTTCAGATATAAAATTAATATTAAAAACTTACATAAAAGTATTTTCAGTAGTAAAACAGTTTTTTTCCTGACCCATGAGAAATTCTAGAAATAGCACAATATAGAATAAAATTTTATTTTTACTTATCTTAGAAAAAGAAAAAAATACTGTAGTGCTATAAAGTTAGTCATATATTATTAGACAGTGCTGGAATCAGGATTCCTGGTTTTAAATATGTATCTGCCACTAACTTCTGCTGTAGATCCTACTGGCCCAACCCCACCTTTCCCAGAGTGGGGAAGAGATGCTTTCTTTCTCTTTTCCTGAGTACATGTAGGGTGTATAGGTGACACATGGAGTTGCTGTAGCCATCTTGCCTCCATGATGGAAAATATCCTATGGCCAAAGATGACATGGGAAGACAGAGATTAGAGCATCATTGAGAAATGGAAATGGAACTCTGATTACATTGCTTCTGAAGTCCTCCTACTTATAAAAATTTTAGTTTTACATGACCTGGCACAACCTTTCATTACTTAAAAAGGTTTTAACTGAGTTTTCTATTACTTGCAACTGGCACAGATTGGAATGTTCCAAAATGGAAAATAAATTCCATCAATACATATTGTTTATTGTATCATAATAGAGATAGTGTGATGTAAAAGAGAGACAAGGGATGTGAGCTCTAATATAGATCAGTGTGCAGTCCTGGACATTAAAAAAGCACTGGAGATAAAGGGTTGCATAAGAATTTGTGTCTCACTTCAAAGAGAGTGACTAGAGAGGAATCTTGCACATAAATAGATAATTTTACTAAAATATTGTACAGGAGACTTCCGGGAAGATGGCGACGTGAGTGGAGTGGCAGAAATCTCCTCCCAACATTATATTTATCCACGAAAACACAGCAAATACAACTATTCCTAAAAGAAACACCAGAATACACAGGAAAACGCATAGCGTGTAGCTACACCTGAGAGGACTCGGCACCCCGCGAGGCAGGTAAGATACAGAGCCATGACCCAGCGGGACCCGAGCGATCCCCCACCCCAGCACACCGGCGGGAGGAGAGGATTCAGAGATGGGAGGGCGTGGAAGTACAGGCCCGCGAAATAACCAGCCCCGGTGATCTGCACCGGAAGCGCTGACACCCGCGGTGTAGCAGAGATTGGAGAGACAGAGGGTGCAGGATCTCAGTGGGGAACGCGCCACATTGCTTGCAGCTGGCTCCCCGGAAGGAAAAAAAAGAAGAAAAGCGTGTGCTTTTTTTCAGCGGTCTTAAAGAGACAGGAGCCCAGCAGAAGACCAGATCGCCCCGGCACACTCAGCCAAGCAGGCTGGGAATCCTGGGGAGTTTTGGACCCCTTAGCTGGCGACTGGGAAAGGGTGGCAGCACTTAGACTTCCCACAGAGATCAACAGCCTCCCATTCGTTTCCCACCCCGGCCAGAGCTATAAAGGGCCCTGCGGAGCAGCGTGGCCACGGCTCTGAAATAGTGGAGCAACAGCGCCACCTACAGCATCCCCACAGAATCCACTCCCGGTGGGTGTTTTTTTTTTTTTAGTTGGTGTTTTTTCTTCTCTTTCTTTTCTTTCTTTCTTTCTTTCTTTTTATTATTTTTTTTCTTTTTTCTTTTTTTTTTTCCCCTTTTTAAAGTCATAAAAAGCCCAGCTGACATACATGGCAACTACCAGCAACCAATTCTATAGCCATGAAAAGACAGAGGAATATGGTACAGACAAAGCTTCAGACCCAGACAACCCCAGGGAGGGAACCTGAAGGGATGGACATGCACAGTTTTCCTGAAAAAGAATTCAGAATAAAAGTCATAAGCATGCTGATGGATCTACAGAGAAATGTGCAAGAGCTGAGGGAGGAAGTGAGGGAAGTGAGGAAAGAATATACAGAAATCAGACAAGCCATCGACGGGCTTAACAACAGACTGGATGAGGTGAAAGAGACTGTTAATGGAATAGAAAACAGAGAACAGGAATACAGAGAAGCTGAGGCAGAGAGAGATAAAAGGTTCTCTAAGAATGAAAGAATATTAAGAGAACTGTGTGACCAATCCAAATGGAACAATATTTGCATTATAGGAGTACCAGAGGAAGAAGAGAGAGAAAAAAGGATAGAAGGTGTCTTTGAAGAAATAATTGCTGAAAACTTTTCCACGCTGGGGAAGGAAATAGTCTCGCAGTCCACAGAAGTCCACAGATCTCCCAACACAAGAGACCCAAGGAACACAACACCAAGACACATAATAATTAAGATGGCAAAGGTCAAAGATAAAGACAGAGTATTATAGACAGCTAGAGAGAGAAAAAAGATCACCTACAAAGGAAAACCCATCAGACTGTCATCAGACTTCTCAACAGAAAACTTACAGGCCAGAAGAGAATGGCATGATATATTTAATGTATGAAACAGAAGGACCTCGAGCCAAGAATATTGTATGCAGCACAATTATCATTTACATATGACAGAGGGATTAAACAATTTGCAGACAAAGGCAAGTTGAGAGAGTTTGCCACCCATAAACCACCACTACAGGATATCTTGAACGGACTGATCTAGAGGGAAACACCCCTAAGGCTAAAAAGATGTCACCAGAGAAAATAAAAGCATAGCAAAGAAAGCAGACCACCCAAATACTAACTAAAGGCAAAGAATAAAACACCTAATATATAAAGAAAGGAGGAGGAAGAATAGGAAGGGAGAGATAAAGAAACATCAGATGGTGTACACAATAACTTAACAAGAAAGTTAAGTTAGATTCTTAGATAGTAAAGAAGCAACCCTTGAACCTTTGGTAACCACGAATCTAAAGGCAGCAATGGCAATAAGTACATATCTATCAATAATCACCCTAAATGTAAATGGACTGAATGAACCGATCAAAAGACACAGAGTAACAGAGTGGATAAAAAAGCAAGACCCATCTATATACTGCTTACAAGAGACTCACCTCAAACCCAAAGATATACACAGACTAAAAGTGAAGGGATGGAAAAAGATATTTCATGCAAACAACGAAGAGAAAACAGCAGGTGTTGCAGTACTTGTATCACACAAAATAGACTTCAAAACGAAGAAAGTAGCAAGAGATAAAGAAGGACATTTCATAATGACAAAGGGGTCAGTCCAACAAGAAGATATAACCATTATAAATATATATGCACCCAACACAGGAGCATCAGCATATGTGAAACAAATACTAACAGAATTGAAGGAGGAAATAGACAACAATGCATTCATTTTAGGAGACTTCAACACACCACTCACTCCAAAGGACACATCAACCAGACAGAAAATAAGTAAAGACACAGAGGCACTGAACAACACACTAGAACAGATGGACCTAACAGATAACCACAGAACTCGGCACCCAAAAGCAGCAGGATACACATTCTTCTCAAGTGCACATGGAACATTTTCCAGAATAGACCACATACTAGGCCACAAAAAGAACCTCAGTAAATTCAAAAATATTGAAATCCTACCAACCAACTTCTCAGATCACAAAGGTATAAAACTAGAAATAAATTTTAGAAAGAAATCAAAAAGGCTCACAAATACATGGAGACTTAACAACATTCTCCTAATTAATCAATGGGTTAACGACCAAATCAAAACAGAAATCAAAGAATATATGGAGACTAATGACAATAACAACACAAAGCCACAACTTCTGTGGGACACAGCAAAGGCAGTTCTAAGAGGAAAGTATATTGTAATTCAGGCCTATCTAAAGAAGGAAGAACATTCCCAAATGAACAGTC
>JAQQAC010000477.1:683997-892496 GCA_029783875.1 Phataginus tricuspis
CCCTAGCCAGACTCATTAAGAGAAAAAGAGTATCTACACACATAAACAGAATCAGAAATGAGAAAGGAAAAATAACAACGGACCCCACAGAAATACAAAGAATTATAAGAGAATATTATGAGCATCTATATGCTAACAAGCTGCAAAACATAGAAGAAATGGACAACTTCTTAGAAAAATACAACCTTCCAAGACTGACCAAGCAATAAACAGAAAAACTAAACATACCAATCACCAACAAAGAAATTGAAGCGGTAATCAAAAAACTACCCAGGAACAAAACCCTCGGACCTGATGGATTCACCTCTGAATTCTACCAAACATATAGAGAAGAAATAACACCCATTCTCCTTAAAGTTTTCCAAAAAATAGAAGAGGAGGGAATACTTCCAAACTCTTTCTATGAAGCCAGCATCACTCTAATACCAAAACCAGGCAAAAACCTCACCAAAAAAGAAAATTACAGACCAATATCCCTGATGAACGTACATGCAAAAATACTCAACCAAATATTAGCAAACTGAACTCAAAAATACATCAAGAGGATCATACACCATGATCAAGTGGGATTCATCCCAGGGATGCAAGGATGGTACAACATTCAAAAATCCATCAACATCATCCCCCACATCAACAAAAAGAAGAACAAAAACCACATGATCATCTCCATAGATACTGAAAAAGCATTTGACAAAATTCAGCATCCATTCATGATTAAAACTCTCAAGAAAATGGGTATAGAAAGCAATACCTCAACATCATAAAGGCTATATATGACAAACCCACAGCTAACATCATACTTAACAGCGAGAAGCTGAAAGCTTTTCATCTAAGATCGGGAACAAGACAGGGATGCCCACTCTCTCCACTGTTATTCAACAAAGTACTGGAGGTCCTAGCCACAGCAATCAGACAAAACAAAGACATAAAAGTCATCCAGATTGGTAAAGAAGAAGTCAAATTGTCACTATTTGCAGATGACATGATACTGTACATAAAAAAAACCCTAAAGACTTCACTCCAAAACTACTAGAACTAATATCTGAATTCAGCAAAGTTGCAGGATACAAAATTAACACACAGAAATCTGTTGCTTTCCTATGCACTAATGATGAACTAACAGAAAGAGAAATCAGAAAAACAATTCCATTCACAATTGCATCAAAAAGAATAAAATACCTAGGAATAAACCTAACGAAGGAAGTGAAAGACCTGTACTCTGAAAACTACAAAACACTCCTAGGAGAAATTAAAGAGGACACTAAAAAATGGAAATGCATCCTATGCTCTTGGTTGGGAAGAATAGATATTGTCAAAATGGCTATACTACCTAAAGCAATCTACAGATTCAACACCATCCCTATCAAACTACCAACATCTTTCTTCAATTAACTCGAACAATTAATTCTAAAATTCATATGGAACCACAAAAGACCCCGAATAGCCAAAGCAATCCTGAGAAGAGGGAATTACACTCCCTGACTTTAAGCTCTACTACAAAGCCACAGTAATCAAGACAATTTGGTACTGGCGCAAAAATAGACCCACAGACCAGTGGAACAGAATAGAAAATCCGAACATTAACCTAAACATTTACAGTCAATTAATATTTAATAAAGGATCCTTCGATATACAATGGGGAGCTGACAGCCTCTTCAGCAGCTGGTGTTGGCAAAACTGGACAGCTGCATGTAAAAGAATGAAACTGGACTACTCTCTAGCCCCATACACAAAGGTAAACTCAAGGTGGATCAGAGACCTGAATGTAAGTCATGAAACCATAAAACTCTTAGAAAAAAACATAGGCAAAAATCTCTTGGACATAAACATGATCGACTTCTTCATGAACATATCTCCCCAGGCAAGGGAAACAAAAGCAAAAATGAACAAGTGGGACTATATCAAGCTGAAAAGCTTCTGTACAGCAAAGGACACCATCAGTAGAACAAAAAGACATCCTACAGTATGGAAAAATATATTCATAAGTGATGTATCTGATAAGGGGTTGACATCCAAAATATATAAAGAACTCACACACCTTAACAAACAAAAAGCAAATAATCCAATTAAGAAATGGGCAGAGGACATGAATAGACACTTCTCCAAAGAAGAAATTCAGATGGCCAACAGGCACATGAAAAGATGCTCCACATCGCTAATCATCAGAGAAATGCAGATTAAAACCACAATGAGATATCACCTCACACCAGTGAGGATGGCCAACATCCAAAACACAAACAACAACAAATTGTTGGCGAGGATGTGGAGAAAAGGGAACCCTCCTACACTGCTGGTGGGAATGCAAATTAGTTGAACCATTGTGGAAAGCAGTATGGAGGTTCCTCAAAAAACTCAAAATAGAAATACCATTTGACCCAGGAATCCCACTCCTAGGAATTTACCTTAAGAATGCAGCAGCCCAGTTTCAAAAAGACAGATGCACCCCTATGTTTATCGCAGCACTATTTACAATCGCCAAGAAATGGAAGCAACCTAAGTGTCCATCAGTAGATGAATGGATAAAGAAGATGTGGTACATATACAGAATGGAATATTATTCAGCCATAAGAAGAAAACAAATCCCACCATTTGCAACAACATGGATGGAGCTAGAGGGTATTATGCTCAGTGAAATAAGCCAAGCTGAAAAAGACAAGTATCAAATGATTTCACTCATATTTGGAGTATAAGAACAAAGAAAAAAACTGAAGGAACAAAACATCAGCAGACTCACAGAACCCAAGAACGGACTAATAGTTACCAAAGGGAAAGGGACTGGGGAAGATGGGTGGGAAGGGAGGGATCAGAGGGTAAAAGGGGTATTACGATTAGCAGACGTAAGGTAGGGGGGGCACGGGGAGGGCTGTTCAACTCAGAGAAGACAAGTAGTGATTCTATAGCATCTCACTACGCTGATGGACAGTGACTGTAATGGGGTTGGTGGGGGGGACCTGATGAAGGGAGTAGTTTAATCACCATAATATTGCACATGTAATTGTAGATTAATGATATCAAAATAAATTATTAAAAAAATTAAAAAAAAATAAATAAAACAGATCATTAAAAGAAAGAGATTATCAGAGAGGTTCAAGAAAATGTGACTCAATTATGTGTGGTCTATAAGAAACCTGCTTTAAATATAAAAATGCATAGAATAGCAGTAAATGGATGGAGGAAAGGTCGTACACACTAACACTAATAAAAAAAAGTAGGAGCAGCTATATTAATTTCAGGGATAAAGAAGGGTATTTCACAATGATAAAGGGGCCAATTCTCTAAGACATAATCTTTAATGTGGATGTGCCTATCAGCAGAGCACCAATCTATGTGACTTAGAATTAACAGAATTGCAAAGAGACATAGATAAATCCAGTATCATTTTTGGAGACTTCAACACTCCTCTCAGAAAAGAGCAGATCCAGCAGGCAAGAAATAGTAAGGACATATATATAATGGCTCTCAACACCACCATCAGTCAGCTAGATGTCATAGACATCTATAGACTATTTCATCTGAAAACAGCAGAATACACATTCTTCTCAAGTTCACATGGAACGTTGACCAAGATAGATGACATTCTAGCTCATGAAACACATTTTAACAAATTCAGGAGAGTAGAAATTGTACCAGGCCTGCTCTAGATTACAGTGGAATTGAACTAGAAATCAATAACAGAAAGATGACTAGAAAAACAGGTAACAAAATGCTCATTGTAGTATTATTGCCTGGATACCCCCTAACTTCAAAACAAAAGTGTGTCCAATCACACCACTTTCATTCAAATAATAATTACTTCACAATCTGTTTTTGAACTGCACAGATAATATGTGGAGGGGCTCAGGGGCTACAGAAGGAAACAGATATAAGGAGGGTGAGTGGGTGAGCTCCAGGAAATACTTCCCAAATTTAGTTATAGCAACTTGTCTCTATCTGTGCTATATATTAGAATACTATGGAAGATTTCATTTTAAAATAAAAGCTTTAACTTTAAAAATGTTGGAACTCTTGGGATGAATACTGTCTTAAATATCTCAAATTTTGCAATTTATGTTAGAAATCGTACTCACTAAGTAGTTTATTACATAGGATTTCTAGGAAGAAAAACTTCTGACAAGAATCAATTTGCGACTTTTACCTTGTATTACCTTAAAATATTTAGTTAGTACCTCTGTAACAATAAGGACACCTCTTTTATTTCAAGATGTAATATTTCTGAAATTTGGATGCATCTTGCCTGCCCCAAATAAAAGTTTGTGGTATACTTGCTTTTATTTGTACCATGAAAACATAACGATGGATAAAATATATATTCATCTGGCAGTCACATTTATTTACTTTGATAGTACCACATGAGATTAAATTTGCTTTCAATTTATATACCAAATTTAAATGACTCCAAATGTTGAAGCTGTGGGATAAACAATTTCTGCATCCAAAACCTATTTATTGTCTTCAGACAAGTGATTAAAATACAGCCAAATTTCTTGCAGAGATCATAAAACTTTCTGAACTAGGTAAGTCTATATGGATAGTTCAGCCCTTCAAAAGGCAAAAAGAGATCAAGGTTATCTGTCAGAAGTAACTGACTGACTTTTATGAGGAACCATTAAACTTCCAGGAATATGCAAGTCAACTAAAGGGAAAAGTGAAGTTCTTCATTTAACCAAGTGTGAAGTTACAATAAAACATTAATATTCCTCAATATAACTCAAAATTATCAATTCAATTCTAAATATGATAAAGAGCTCAATATTACAAATATAAAAAATACAAACTGTGTCACTGTGATATTCAAAAGTAACTCAGTAAACACTATAGCTTCTGAATATGAAGAACGCTCAGACAAAGACTTCGGAATCTGCAGAAGAAAGTGGCGCATGACTGTGACAGCTATGCAGAGGCTCCTCTCAGATCCCAACTGCAGGGAGCGTGATTGACCAAGGGCCTCATACACTGCACTTTGAGATCCATCACGGCATTTGCATAGGGGCCACTCAACCAATGATGGAGTCAGGGAGAGACTCTTCACTAGGCCTGTTCCTGAAAAACCCATCCTCTTCCCACAGGCCACTTGGGCTTGAAGATGCCTCATTAGTTTTGCCGAAGCTTTATTAGAAGTGCACTGCTGTTTCCTCCCAGACTTTCCTTCCTTCCTTATCTCCTGCACCGGGGCTGCACTGCTGTGGTGTGAAGTTCTCCCGTCCTCTCCCGGCTCCCACCCCATTTTCCCTCACAGGTGGTTTTCCAGTAAGTTTCTTATACATCTAATCCCCACACATAGTCAATTTCTCACAGAAGCCAAATTAACACAAGAGCTTAAAACTCTGTTGGCAAATGTTTCCTGTTAGTTCTAAATTAATAAAAAAGAAAAGTGCAATTAATATAACATTTATTTCCAGAAAAATCTTTTACTGAATTTATCATGCATCTTATAATTTATAGCTTCTTAGAACTGAGAAATTATAGTCACGGGAGTTACACTTTTCAACAAATACATCCCTGTGTTTTGAAATTTTCATGATTCTAACATAAGTCCTCTGACCCATTTTTGTGTGAAGTCAAGTGTCCTGTCCAAGGTTTCTGCGAATTCCATCATGTTTATATTTGCATGGTTGTTTCTAGCTATCAATTACTGCTTTTTCTGCATTCTTGACTTCATTTCTATCTCTTCTTGTATAGTAGAATTTTCTCTTTACTTCCTCCCTACTGAAATACATAACTCTTCTTTGATTTCTAGTTTTTTTTAAATACCAATAGGGCATTTTTATATGAATAACAAACCTTATGAAAGTTTGGGTATCAGAAAGGATTATTTAAAAATTAGCATCTATTTGAATATTAGGAATATCTATTCTTTAGTCTTTTGACCAACCTGATACGAGGAATTTTCCACGAACGTACTTTCTCTTTGGTTCCATCTGTGTGCTGTGATAGCCACTTCTGTCAGTCTGTGTGTCTTTTTCTCTATCCTCCCTCTACTTTCCTCCTTCCTTAAAATTTGTTTTTATTTCTTAAGCAAAGGACTTTAGCTATTTCTTCACTGATTCTTGGCGTTTCATGATTTCAGACCCTCCCCTTCTGAATTAGTCAGTAATTATATAGGAATGCTTTGTAACAACTTCAAGATATTGATCAGTTAAAACAAAATATATATTTCTTTTTCATGGGTCTCTGGGTTGGTTACGGTTTGGCTGACCCAGGCTGGGCTTGCCTGGGTTCACGGTGCTGCGGCTTGGGGTTCCTATCATTTACCAGTACAATGGTGGGTTCTTAGTGGATTGTGGAAACTCAAGAGCCAAGTTGAATAATCTAAGTATATGTAAAGCCCTGATTTGTGTCACATTTGCTAATATGTCAGCTGGTCAGAGTGATTTATAAGGCCAAACCAAGCCAAAATCGATAAAGTAGATAAATACTCTCCACTTATCCTAGTAAGAGGCCATGCAGTCACAGGGCAACGTGTGCTCACGTACAGTTCTGTAGCAGAGAGTGGTGAGGAGTACAGAACAATAATACAATTCATTCTAATAACCAACTCCCAAAAGATATTTTTCTAAGCAAAGTAAGGTTGCTGCTCCCTATGAGTAATTTCTTTTGTGCCAGTCACCAAAACAGTAATTAATGTAATGTGGCATTTGAACTGCAAATGCAAGAGCTGCTTCTGGTCTCTGGGACCTGGGATCTGCAAGGAAATAATGACAATGAACAAAAAAAAGCTTCCTATTAAGTATTGATATGTAAATCAAAATTTCAAAATACGTGAATAAAACTAATGTTATGTAATGGATAGTAAACAAAAACCAGCATTTTTAATGCTTAGTCCCCACAAAACAAAAATAATAAAACAATCTGAAACTGATTTTGTAAGAAATACATTTATGATTCTTTAAAAGGTGAGTAACAACCATGTACAGGGAATGAAAACTATGAAAACAAGTAGAATTGACACAATTTGGAGCCCTGAAAATGAAACACAGACTCATTGAAAGTACAAATAGCACAAATGGGTGAATGCAGAGATAATACCGAGGAACACCCCATCACCACCACATGAAGTATAAGCCATAGAGACATTAAATACATGACAACCATCTAAACAATGGAGGGTAAGTTTAGATGTGTCACCATAGGTCTAAGAGGAGTTCTAGAAGAAAATACTAGAAAAAGGCAGAAAATAAGTTTTGGAAAGAAAATGGGTGAGATATTATTTACATAATTTAAGACACGTAACCTCAGGCTGAAAGTGATCATTGAAAGTGCAAATCAAGATAAAAATAATATAGAAATAAATGTCAATCTAAGTGATTTGTAAAGCAAAACAGTAGAGATAATGAGAGAAAAAGACAGATAAACAACAAAAGAATATATCATCAAGTAAAAAAAAAATCAGTCTGAAATCTGACATTCAGTTCATCTATCATCCAAAAATGTATGTCAAATAAGGACATTTTCAGATACACAAAGATGAGAGTTTTATGACACAGCCCACACTGTAAGAACTATTGTAGAAATATGCCATATAACAACAATTACGTATCATTTAACAATTTACTAGTGATTTAACAGTTGCTATTTTATTGAAGTTCTCAACAATCAGGACTGGTATCCTTTATATTATCTCCAACAAATAATAAAATTAAAGTTTCAGGAATGATAAATAACATGCTCAAATTCATACCATAGTACCAGCACTTGTTTGTGAAAGTCAACTCTAATGTTATGTTTAACATATTAAAAAAATACGCAGTTGCAGAAAATTTAACCTACCAGATAAAAAGACTGATTTTGGAATTGCAATTGGTTGTTAAGTACAAATTCTGTACATTACTATACATTATCTACTCTAAGAGAAGCACCAACAGCTAACATGTTCCTGACCTACTTGTCAAGAGAACCCTAAAAGAAACTTCTGTTTTGATAAGGATTGTTTTCTGATAATTTGGCATTACCATGTGAGTGTGTGTATGTGAGTCTGAGTGTGCTTGTGGATAAATACTACTGTATTTATTATTTATTTATTTATTTGTTTATTTCATCAGATTCATTATCAACTAAACGACTGCAATGACCACTGGAAAGCCTCTGGTTTGCCTTGCTGGTACAACAGAGTCATCACTCAACTCACATCTTATCCCTGGTAACTGATAAAGAAGGCTTTACATATCATGCAAAACAAATTAAAACAGAGAATTATTTCTAGAGACCATAATACTATAGACTTCTAAGTGTTTTTAAGAAGACGAAATGGAGATTAATTTTCACAGTTCTGCATAAATTCCTGCAACATTTCTCTTCTAGGTATTTGTTGCTGGACAGCAGGAAAGTCACATAAATTGGCCACATAGTTTAAAATAATCGTTATTCAGGGCTCATGCTATGGTATGGAATGTGGTAGTTTACACTAGTCATTGTTAATATAAAATATAAATCTATTCCCCAATAGCACAAGAGAACTAACCACTGGCTATTTTAGGGTGTGGTATGAACTAGTCAGTAATATTTTTGGCTTTAAATGCACCTCTGAGAGAAGTGTACTAAAAATCTGAATTGTTGCCCATTGCTGGTACGTGTTACTCAGAATACATGCAGTAATTGAGAATTGTGTCATCATGGAGAGAAGAAATAATTATTTCCAGTGCCCTCACCCAAATTTAAGTGTGTGGTAAAATATACCTGCTAGAATTTAATAGGGTGGGTATTTATGAAGTTTTCTGTGGTTATGTGGTCATATCTATAAAAGGATATAAAATTTATTGAATTTGGTTAAGTTTCTAATCTGCAAAATGAAAGAAATTCAGAGACCTCAGCATTGACATATTTCAGAGGCAGTTTCCAACTAATGAAAATGGAATATGTGATTTCTAAATGTCAACATTCTGCTGAGAAGCAGAGTGAATATAATTGGTATTCCCCCACTGTGGGCTATTATGGGTCCTACAGGTCACGACTGTGGAAGCAGGTATGCTAGAGTCAGAGGACAACTACTGAAGGAATCCAGGAGTGAGTGTGGGGAGCTCGGCCAGAGAAGTCTGTTTAAATTTCTAGCATGAAGCTAAGGAATCAGATAGGGGGATACTGGGGCAAAGTAAAGAACACTGGACCGGAGTCAGGCAGTTTTAGGGTAAAGTAGTCTGATGCTGGCAGAGCTCTTTCATGTTCTTCAAACAGTATGACTCATGGGAAGGCTCAAGATGAAATAATCAAAACAAGAAAAGCAATAGTTAACAATTAATGACATTTACTCTGCACTAGGCACGTATCTCATGTAATTCTCCTACCCTGCTGATTGGGAGGTTATGATCAAACCTTTCTGATGTATGCCCTCTACTTCCCCATGCACTGAGTGCACCACCTGGGTCTGATACCATCTCCCGCTGTGTGTCCATTCTTCTCTGGTTCTGTGAAGACTGACTTTTGTCTGATTAGTGTTAGCATGTTTCCTTTCCATCCCTTTCTTGCCTCAACCCACTTCGTCTTCTGCAGTCCTAAGAGTCCACTGTTTCTAAATCAAGGAACACGGAAAAATATTTTCTCATAATGCTATTAGAATGTTAGGTGCTTCCATGAATCCTCATATATTTCAAAGGATAGAAGTGAAAATGAGTTTTCAGTGTTAGACAATTCAACTCATATAAAATTAACAAATAATAAATAACTGTAAAAATTAATAATTAAACTTGTTTTTTTACCCTACAGGATCAGATTTATATTGCTCTGTTGAATTTATATAAGAAATTATTTGGATAGAGAGAATATTAATTGCATCAGATGTAACATTGTTAATTCTTGAGCAAGTTGACCATTATCAGGCTTAGATTATACAAGTTTTAAAATCAGATTTTTAACAGTCCTTAGTATACAGGATGATATTTAGCATTCTTCATCCAGTAGGGTTTCTGATCCATTTATGTTCTTCCTTGAATAAAGAGCTGCATGCTGTTAAACATAATGGCATTCTATTTTGTGTCTCTGGCAAGAAGCCCTATCTGACTGCAAGCTTATACAAATAGACAGAGCTCCTTTTTATTATTTACTGTAAGAGAATTTGGAAATATTTTGTAAGATTAACAACCACATTTAGAAAGAACAATAACTGCATTGACTCTATTCTTAGAAATAAAAGAATATTTTGTAATTAGGAATATTAAGAATGCAAGTTCAAAAGGTCACCTTTTTTAAAATCGTATGCTATCCAGCTGCTTATGATAATTTCCATGAATTTATGTGGGTCATGAAAGTGAAGTATGTGTCAAAAATGCATTGTGCATTATGGGAAGCCACTTAAAAGATGTATATTTATATAAGATTGTCTGGTCTTATTTACTAGGAATCAGAGAAGTACACAAAAGAACAAAAATTAAGATACAAAAAAATAAACAATATCTTTCATTGGTGATAGACATCTATGTGAATCATTCATATTCATAAAATAATAATTAATGTTTGATTAGTGCCTACAATGTGCCATACACTGTTTAAGGCTTTTGCATGCCTTATAACTTCTAATTTAATCCATGTAGCAATTCACACAGCAAGTAATGTGTACTCTTACTATGTGGGCTCTGAGTATTGAAAAGTCAGGTAATTTGCCCAGTTTACCCAAATAAATGGTGGATAATGACTCATTCCACCCAGATACATTTGACTGCAGACCCAGAATGTTAACCATGTCACTAGCTTTCTATCTTGAGTTTCACGTGTGGAAAAACAAGAATTTATAGCTAAGTCGAGTCAACGTTACCAATTAGGAAACAGAATCAAAACCATTCACGTAATTGGTTTTGGTCGTCTCTTTTCCTGTGCCATTCCTTTTGGTATCCTGGATATATAAACATTTGTCTCTAGCACAATATATATATACTATCATATTTCTAAGCATTGTGAGAAACCATTTTATCTCCAGCATCTACTACAGTACCTGGCAAGGACAATTTTTTTTAATAAAATTATCATATCATAGATTTCAGAAATATACTTAGATGTTCTTACAGTTAAAAAGTGGCTTGACATGTAAGAAAATCACAACTAATTAAAAACAAATTTGAAAATAAATTACTAAATTAAATAAAAGGTGAAGTGATAAATAGCTCCTGATTTTATTTTGTGTTTAAATATATGTAAATTATATTCTCTTTTACTGAAAGGCAAGTTAAAAAGTATTCATTGAATGACTAAAGTGAGTACATGTCTTTTCCTAATGTATGTAAAGCAACCTATATTAAATTGTAATTTTCAAAGGATGATACCAGGACTCTTCCTGCAGACTCGTGGTATAAAAATCAATTCATCAGAGTTGGGGTATATGTTAATTTCCAGAATGAACTAGTTTATCAGAGGACATTATATGGGATCGCCTGAGTGTGGTTAAAAACATGAAGTGCTGAGGAACAACGCCATACTGAATAGCAAAGTCTGAGGCCGTGATGAACATAATAATCAGATGTTTACACAGTGATCAACATATGTTGGGTAGTAATATCAGTCCTTTAGAGAGAGTACATCATTTGAGACCCACAGTGGATTTTGTGTTAGATAAAATAATTACAATCCCCATTTTGCCAATGGGAGAAAGAGAAATTTAGAAAGATTAAGTGACTTGCCAGGGTTCTACCATTAGGAAACGATGCTAGGATTTGCTCTATACCATCTACCTATAGAACTCATTCTCTTAACCCTAAAATATAAAATATTATCTATAACCAGGAGTATCAATAAAGTATTATTTAAATTAGAAGATTTACATAATTACATCCAAACAAGTAGGTAAACATCAGAAAAGTATCCTGGAGCATTGGAATTCAGGGATCTGGAGACTTGTGTGAGTTCTACACACACAAATGAACTGTGCTTCACAGGTAAAACTCAATTTGTCAATTGTATATCAAGAAGGCTGGAGAAGATGCACTTAAAAATCTTCTTCCTTCTCACTCAATGTTTGCAAAACCAGCTGCATTAGCAGTTGTTTTTTGCTGTATATGATTCTGCCCGTTTCTTTTCCACTCCTAGTGCACAGTAATATTTACACCAACAAGGATGAAATTTAAATTCAGTTGTGGTGCTAAATTGGACTTGTAGCTATTGCTAACTGAGATGAAGACAACTTGATGATTCAAGACTGTACCAGAGAAGACAAAAATATAAACTGTGTTAACTTAAACTTGGAGTCACCTTAAGCTTAAGGGTGGTGAGATGATACATGTGTAAGAAAAACCTCTTTGGGCTGTAATTCTACAAAATGAACAATTCTAAATATATTCAGTTATACATTTTTAACCACGCAGTAAGTAAAATTTCAAATTTCAAGGTAATATTTTATTTGCAATGCTGAACAATATTAAAAATTAAAATATGACACTAATACTAGCAATTCACCAAAAATCAAGTTAAATAAATGAATCACAAATTATTTATAGTAGGAAGTTTTTGGGGAAAAAAATCTAACAAGTATTTTCTACTTTGGTTTACAAACAATGTATTCTTTTAAGGAGATATTCCTAATGTTGAAAACATAAGTAGTATTCATATGGATGAACAGAAGTTATTGCCATTTCATACCATTTCATTTATGGAATACATCTTATTTGCTGATTTTTTTACCCCAACCTACTCTTTGTCTTTCAGAGATCTTAACCAGATATATACTTTGTAAATTTTATAATATGAGTTTGTTTAATGTATCTGCTGGGTCTGTTTCTTTTGACTCATTCAGGGAAAAGGCCTGGCTACCCACCCCACCAAATGCTTGAGACCCACATGCAGAATACAAACATCACTGTCCACCACAGAGCATGGGAGCAGGAGGCCTGTTTCCTATTACTCGCCACAGGCAATGCCCAGCACATGTGTGCACTGATCAGATTGTTCAAGTTTGTTTTCTTGCTGCTGCTGCAGCAGAGCTATCCATCATCTCATGCACCCACTTGTGAAAGCACAAAAAATGAATTGACTTTCTTCTAGGTTTTTTTTTCAGGGTAGTTTTTTTTTTATTAAAATATCATTGATATACAATCTTATAATGGTTTCACGTGAACAACACTGTGGTTTCAACATTCACTCATATGATCAAGTCCTCTCCCCCTCTACTACGGTCACTGTCTATTAGCATAATAAGATGCTATAGAGGCATTAACTGTCTTCTTCATGCTGTACTGCCTTCCCTGTGACCTATCTATATTGTGATTGCGAATTATATAGTGCCCCTTAATCACCTTCTCCCTCCCCACCTGCCCTCCCTAATCCCTCCCTTTTGATAACCACTAGTCCCTTCTCAATGTTTATGAGTCGCTACTATTTTGTTCCCTCAGTTTTGTTTCATTGTTATGCTCCACAAATGAGGGAAATCATTTGGTACTTGTCTTTCTCCACCTGCCTTATTTCACTGAACATAATACCCTCTAGATCCATCCATGTTGTTGCAAATGGTAAGATTTGTTTTCTTCTTATGGCTGAATAACATTCTATTGTGTATATGTACCACATCTTCTTTATCCACTCATCTACTGATGGACACTAAGGTTGCTGCCATATCTTGGCTATTGTAAATAGTGCTGCAATAAACATAGGGTACATCTGTCTTTTTGAATCAGGGATCTTGTTTTCTTTGGGTAAATGCCTAGGAGTAGAATTACTGGGCCTAATGGTATTTCTATTTTTAGTTTTTTGAGGAACCTCCATTTTGCTTTCCACAGCAGTTGCATCAATTTACATTCCCACCAATAGTGCAGGAGGGTTCCCCTTTCTCTGCATCCATTGTTGTTTCTTGTCTGTTGGATGTTGGCAATCCTAACTAGTGTGAAGTGATATCTCATTGTAGTTTTAATTTGTATTTCCCTGATGATAAGCAATGTGGAGCATCTTTTCACACACCTGTTGGTCATCCATATTTCTTCTTTGGAGAAGTGTCCGGAACCTCGGTCCATTTTTTAATTGGTTTATTTGTTTTTTGGATGTTGAAGTGTGTGAACTCTTTATAGATTTTGGATGTTAACCCCTTATAGAATAAAGCATTTATGAATATATTCTCCCATACTGTAGGATGCCTTTTTGTTCTGCTGATGGTGTCTTTCACTGTACAGAAGCTTTTTAGTTTGATGCAGTACCATTTGTTCATTTTTGCTTTTGTTTCCCTTGCCTGAAGAGATGTGTTCAGGAAAAAGTTGCTCATGTTTATATTCAAGAGATTTTTGCCTATGTTTTCTTCTAAGAGTTTTATGGTTTCATGACTTACATTCAGGTCTTTGATCCATTTTGGTTTTGTGTATGGAGTTAGACAATAATCCAGTTTCATTTTCTTATATCCAGTTTTCCCAGCACCAGTTGTTGAAAAGGCTGTCATTTTCCCATTGTATATTCATGGCTCCTTTATCATATATTAATAGATTATATATGTTTAGGTTTATATCAGGGTTCTCTATTCTGTTCCATTGATCTGTGGGTCTGTTCTTGTGGCAGTACAAAATTGTCTTGATTACTGTGGCTTTGTAGCAGAGCTTGGAGTTAGGGAGCATAGTTCCCCCCCAGCTTTGTTCTTTCTCAGGATTGCTTTAGCTATCTGGGGTCTTTTGTGGTTCCATATGTATTTTAGAACTATTTGTTCTAGTTCATTGAAGAATGCTGTTGGTATTTTGATAGGGATTTCATTGAATCTGTAGATTGCTTTAGGCAGGATGGCCATTTTGACAATATTAGTTCTTCCTATCCATGAGCATGGGATGTGTTTCCATTTATTGTTATCTTCTTTAATTTCTCTCATGAGTGTCTTGTAGTTTTGAAGGTATAGGTCTTTCACTTCCTTGGTTAAAATTTATTCCTGGGTATTTTATTCTTTTTGATGCAATTGTAAATGGAGTTGTTTTTCTGATTACTCTTTCTGCTAATTCATTGTTAGTATATAGGAATTCAACACATTTCTCTGTATTAATTTTCTTCTAGGTTTTAATAGGACATTGTGAGGTTAAGTGTCTCAGCCCATTTATGAGATGGGCCTGACTGAGCCAAGCAAGCCCCACGTAACTGTAACTGCACCCCTGCTACTGTGCACACTGTCATCTCCTTCTAATACCCTGTAGTCTTACCCCCCAAATATTATGTTTTTCTTCCCTTCATCCAATAACCATCCTTTCCCTGTTCTCAGACAGACCCATTCCACTTGTCCTCCTTAACTGTGCTGGAATTTTTTTTTAAGGAGAAAAAATGGAGAAGATTTTAAATTGTGTTAAGATATTTGACTGACTTTCCTCTAGAGAAAAATGTAAAGTTATCCATACTCTAAAATACTCACAAAATAAAAATCAATTTCATTTAGATTAAAGACCTAAACACTTACTGAAAAACCTATATAATACTAACTGCAGAACTAAGGATACTCATAACTTTGAGGTATGTGATTGGAGGTAATATTAAATAACACATAGAATGCAGACTCTAAGAAACAAGACAGATATATTAGTTTGCATTATAATAAAATATCTATATGACAATATATATTATAAACAGTTCAAAGGATAAGTGAAAAAGCTGAGTAAATATTTGCAATGTATATAATAAAGGATTAAAATATAGCATATATTTTTAAAGATCTAAAATTTTACTTTTAAAGATAAAAAACTGAATGGAAAGGAGCCAAAATATGAGTAGGCAAATCATAAAGGATGAAATACTAATGGCCAATAATCATTTAGAAGATGCTCAACCTAATAACTAGAAAAATGTGCATTAAACAATTTAATTTTTCACTCATCATATTGACAAAATTTAATGAAAAAGATGGATATCAACTGTTAGTATGAGCATCAAAAATGGCTTCTTTCCAAAAATGTCAGAATGAGCAGATATTGGCCAGATTTTTAAGTAAGGAAGTTGGCTAAAAATGTCTAAAATAGTAATTGCTTAAAACATGGATTGCTTGATTTGAGAGTCTAGATCTTGAATTTATTTGCTATTATCTGCTTCTGGTATTGTTTTACACACAGTAGATTGAATTGTTTATTCAGAAAACATTCTTATTCTATTTAGGTGGCATTAAAAATGTTATTCTGGATAATACGGAATATTGAAAATTGCCCCTGTGATTTTCTTCTTATTAAATCAAAATAGGAACATTTGAAATATATGTGTTTACTGGCTTAGAAATTAATACTAAAGAATAAAGATCTAGTTTATATCAGTCTTAAACTAGCTGTTAAAAGTGTCCATTAAAACATACTTTTTTATTTAATCTAATCTCCTTTAATTTCTATGTCTAAATTCCAATATATACCTTTTTTACACCCATATTCATGTCAGCAAGCATTTATTGTACATTTAGTATGTTTCATACATTTTGCTATGGATTATAGAGAAAGAAAAAATAAATACGACGTAGGTCAGCCCTCAGAAACTGGCTGGACAGCCAGACGTGTTTACGACAAACAAGGAAACCAGGGCATGAGCGGTAAACACTGGAAGAGGTGAAACAAAGCTCAGTGGATGTAAGGAAGAAGAAAAACTCATTCCAACTGTGGTGGGTTGGGAAATTTCATTGAATAGTTGAAATCTTATACACATAAGATTGATACTTAAATGTTGTCTGCAAAAATCATATGTTATTATGTTCATAACATATAGATAATATGCATACAAATTAATTTGACATTGATATTATTGAAGGTATTGAGAAGAAATATAAAAGCTCACTTTTGAAATTAGAGAAAACTTGTAAAAAATTACTATGACATTCAGCGCTTTGCATACGCATTATATCCACCATAATTACTAGGAAAAAATTAAGAGTATACATAAAGGATGAATTACTATTATTTTTATGTATCTTTTTTATTTAGATTGTTGGCAACTTTCCCAGTTACATTGTTAAATATACTTTAGTCATAAGTCGCTGTCACACAGGAAAGACAAGTATTTCATTTAACTCTGCAAGTTCTCTGTGCCTTTGCTTCTCTCCAGCCTATCAAAATGTCCCAGGCCCCCTTATGTTCCCTTGTTTTGTCATTTGTACTATTCTCTTACTACTCCTCAAAGTATATAGGGGCCACTCCGCCCTTGCCACAGACACCGTAACACCTCAAGTGATAACATGGTCACTTGAGGAAATGCTGAGTTTTGCTTCCTGTTTTCTATTTTGAGCAAGAAAAAAAAAATCTGGGCTATGAGGCTACAAACTGACCACTTGGGAAGGGACAGCATGATCCCCTACCAGAGAGATGATAGGAGAAGCAGGGCAGTACAGTGGCAGGAAGTGGCACAGAACAAAGGACAGGGACAATGAGCTAGATAATTTTCTGGCATCTGTGAGAGGAAAGGAAGTGGAGGATTAAAGCTCTGCCTGCAGAACAGCCCCTCTGCCTTTCTGCTGCAGGAACCATTCCTCAGCCTTTAAATCTCTATTCAATTGCTACCTTCTCTGTGAAGTCCTCCCCAGTTGTCTCAGGAGTGTCCAAGCACTATTTCTTTTATTTAATTTTACAAATACCTATAAATGCTAATATCTTGCTTTGTGTTACTAGCATAAAGAAATATGATTTTGTTAGCAAGAGAATTCAGCCCCTACCACTAAAAGAGTGCTTTTTGATAAGTTGCTGGAATTATAGCATGAAATGTTCCTAAGTGAATGTTTCTCGAGGAAGAGAGCAGCCAGGCTACTTTTTAACTTCTGTTGAGTGGACTAAGGAGGTGGAGGGCCAGTACAAAATTGCCTGAGATCATACAAGATATTCACTAGGAGAAGGGCTGAGAATGGAGTAAGTAAAAGTACAGAGATAATAAGCCTAGGAAATGAAACAACTTTCAGAATTTAAAGAAGTGATTCCAGGTATAGAAAAATAAAATGCATATGTAAAGGTGTAATTGCTTTGGCGATGGTGGTGAAAAGGGTTGGTACGTGATGATGTGTTGGGTCCAGCCTCTGAATAGTTGTCGGTGAAATATCAGCTTTCCACATGGGCTCTACAGTTGTACTTAGTTACGAACTATCCTCCTCTAAATGTAAGCCATTTAAGAAAGTACATGTGTTTTCTCATCTGAACATCTCCAGTACACATAGTATGCTCTTTCTACTATTTGTCCAATAAATAGTGGTTGGATGAATAAAAAGGAATGGCCCAAGCTGTGTCTAGGCACAGAGGGAGAGAGACTGAGTGTGACGCAACCAAGTGATCAGCGGTGGTACTAATGCAGCCATGAGACAAGCCAGTGAACTCCTGGGTACCTGTTCCCATCACCTCCACATGGTCCAAGGGATAGCCTCTAGCAGCTAAGCCTTCATTTCCCTTGCTCTGTAACAAACAGAAAAGAGAGCAGGTACATCGTTATTGCCTTAGGCTACAGGACAGCCCACTGTTTTCTCCATTCCTTTTACCAAATCTTTGTCACCCAATACCAAATACAATTATCCAAGCATTTCTCCTCTATTATCTGTCACCCTGGCATGTCTATTGGGGGAAATCTAGGGCATAAATCCCCATCATGCCTGTGCACAGGCAAAGTCCATATTCTCTAGAATAAAGAAATAGTTTGTCTTCAGTGTGTGTTGTACAACTGCTCTGTGGTGTCAGTACTCCGAACTCTAGACCTAATATTCAGAAGGCTTTTGATATTCTTGTCATTAAGAAACTCAGGATAACAGTTAAGTATTACAATAAGAATTAAAAAGTTAAGCTCAAGTTCAAAATATAGTAAGCCTTGGAAAATCACACTGGCATATTAAAAAATATACACTGAATATGCGTATTTCACAGCATCACTGTGTTTGGGTAAAACTGAGGGAAAATTTTGCTTAAAATATCCCAAAATGTGCCTGTTAGCCATCTGAATTTCTTCTTTGGAGAAGTGTCTGTTCAACTCCTCTACCCATTTTTTAATTGACTTATTTGCTTTTTGTTTGTTGAGATGTGTGAGCTCTTTATATAATTTGGATGTCAACCCCTTATCGGATATGTCATTTACGAATATATTCTCCCATACTGTAGAATGTCTTTTTGTTCTACTGATGGTATCCTTTGCTGTACAGAAGCTTTTTAGTCTGATATAGTCCCACTTGTTCATTTTTGCTTTTGTTTCCCTTGCCTGGGGAGATATGTTCATGAAGAAGGTGCTCATGTTTATGACCAAGAGATTACAGTTACCAAAGGGAAAGGGACTGGGGAAGATAGGTGGGAAGAGAAGGGTAAGTGGGGAAAAGGGCTATTACAATTAGCACACACAATGTAGCGGTGGTGGGGGTGGTGTGTGGGGATATGGGGAAGGCAGTATAACACAGAGAAGACAAATAGTGATTCTCTAACATCCTACTACACTGATGGACAGTGACTGCAATGGGGTATGGTGGGGACTTGATAATGGGGGAGTCTAGTAACCATAATGTTGCTCATGTAATTGTATATTAATAATAGCAATAAAAAAGAGTATCGATTATTTTTCTTCCTTTAAAAAAAAAATATCCCAAAATGAAAACAAAAATCTTAGATAAGATTTATCATGATGGCTATTTCAGATGTTAGACTATGGGGAGCTGGGATTTTCTTTTTATTTCTTAAGAGTGGATTAATTATTATTAGCCTGTCTAAAGAAAGGAAGTGGGGAAACTATTGCTTAATTTTAATGTAACAGAAAAACAGCCAATGTTTTAGGGCTACACAATAAAAAATGAGTATGAATTTTAAGTGTGTGTTAGATTTATCTGTGCTTTTTCATAGTATTTTCATAGTATTCAGCAGGTTTTCATGCTTGTGTATTTGAAATACCAGAGGAATTCACTGACCTACAGAATGCAGATCAAAGGAAAACAGTTTATATAGGGGGAGATGAGATTGTTTCTGCAAGTGGACAGACTCAAGGTATTTTTCAACTAGCCCAATGTTAACAGATTTCTTAAATTTTAATGTTCTTGGCTGGTACATACATATTTTGTCCCAAATTACTCAAGTTCAGCTCCACAACAATCTTGATCATTATTTGAGATAGTGTTTCCCCTGGACTTATTACTTGCATCCTCTACTTACATATCCTGAAATTTAAGAAATTGAGATTATATATTAGGTTTTCAGCTTTTACCCAGTAATTCAAGAAATTTCTACAAAAATGGAATTTTTAAATGACTGCTTGTTTATCCTGGCTTCATACCAGTCTACAACTGTCATTCTTACTTAGAGGCAAAGTGTCAAAATTAATCATAGAAATTTACATCTTCCAATAACTAGAAGTTTTTTAATGTGGCTTCCCTCTAGCTTGCAGCCTGCACATAAATCGAGAGTGCCCTGGAGATGAGAAGGTAGTGAATAAAAGTCAAGTGTGTATCTCTGTCTTGTGAATATTGTGATGCTTCCCCAGTGAAAAGACAGCATGAGTATTCTCTAATAATATGCAGAAGGCCAGTGCAAGCACCAGCTCTAACTGGTCATTTCAATCTGATCACCACAGCTGCTCTCTCATATTATTAAGTCTTCAAGTGAGTTGAGTCTTTCTGGTTCCCATTGCCAGGAAATAGTCAAGACATACGACGTAGAATCCACAAATAGTGGGTTTATCTCAAGTTAAGCCTTGCAATGATTTTGACGGCTAAAAATACTCAATCTTTAGCCTTTGTGAAACTACATTAGTTCATTCTGAACTGCTCGAAATTTCCAGAACAAAGAACTATTTAGCTTACAATTAAGACATTATTTTTAACAATAGGTTTTACATGATGACTTGTAGACTGCTAAATGTAAAGATTAAATACTGTCATGTTTTCTTATTTTGCTCCAGATTGAAATGTATTTTGTATTTGGGGTTCTTTATTAAAATTTTATGTATTCTTTTTCTTTTTCTAACCTCTGCACTAAAGTCTGTGCCTGACACATGGTAGGAACTGAAATCATGATAAATAACTTGAACTGAACATACTTTGTTTTGTTCTTTCTGTGAATTCTGTGGGGAAAAAAATATGCTTCCTTGAAGCATTTGTGCTGGTACCTTAAAAGATTACAGTTGAAATAATGTTTTTAAAGAAAACATCGAAGGATTTAGCATGGGCCAAAATACTCTTCTTGTCAGTCAGGTGGGACTCCCACTGGAATTCTTTGTCCACATTACTGCACCAAAACTCAGGCTCACAGTGGGGGCAACCAATTTAGATTCATCTTGCCTCAAAAGAAAATAAAAAACCTTTTACTTGTGGAAGAAGTCATTACATTTACTTCCCACAAAGAACTACTTGCCTTATAAGCAAGGTGTACATTGAAAATATTATCTTGATAGATGTTGCAGTAAAATAGAATTCATTTCTGTTGATCATGATACATTTTCTCAGCGTGAGTGGTTGCACACAGCATGCCAAACAGGAGTGAGGATTCAAGGGGTCATGGTTCAATTAGCCTCCTGTAACCAGAGCAGCCGAATGACTCACGTGCGCCACCTTATTAAAGAGTAAAAATGTAATGCTGTGTAGTAAGTTCATGTGCACACACATTACAGAAGAAAAATTTATGTATCTAGCCTTCCCCAACTCCCTTTATGATTTCATGTTATTGGAAAACACCACAGGGCAAACTGAAGATGAAGTAAGGAAATGGATTAGCCAAAGCTTCCCTCTCCTTCTCTCTCTTTCTCCCTCTGACCTTGTTTTAACTGATTTTTTTTTTTGTCACAGATGTTACTAATGATGCATGAATTGCTGGAACCAATCTGGAAAATATTTCACAAAAGAAATGCTATCCTTTTAGTTTTATTGCCAGGTATAATTGATTCCATACAGTCTGGCCATTATTCTTGTTGATTTTATGTCTTCCAGCACAGAAATATATTCTCTTGCAGTGACATTTGATGTTTTAGTTCTCACTACTTAATATGACATCAACTCTTTGGGGGAGTGCGAGAGAGAGAGTAAAAGAGCTGGGTTTACTTAATTGCCCAGAAACTTAAAAATAAAAAATGTTAATTTAAATATGTTACTTACTTATTTTGCTTTAGTTTTACATTTATTTATATTTTAACTCATTGTTCAGTGACCAAAAACGATGTGATGTTCAAAGTATAGTTTAACATGTATCTTGATAATTAACAAGCTATGAAATGCTCAGATGGTCTTTTGATTATGTATAATTATAGGACTTTTGCCACAAAGTGTCCCTAAAACTAATATTTCACCTGATAAGATTTCCCTAAATGTCTAACCTTCAGACTACAGTCTATTTTACAACTGACTTGATACTTGAACAAAACTCTAGCAGTTATGTCTACTTCCTGAATGTTCTCATGCAATATGTTATTTCTCATGAGTCATACTTCCTGGGATCCTACTGAAAAGAAATCACTCTAACTTTTTAAATGCTTAATTTGACATCTTTATGGTGATGTGTATCTTGATTAGGTTGAAACTAAGAAAGAAATAATAAAAGTTAAGCTATCTGGTGTACATCCCTGTTTATTTATTCACTGTGAATAAGATATATAAGGCAAGGTCACTATACTGCCTACAGATACTTGAAATGTAGACTTCAGTGATATCATCAATTTTTTTTCAT
The DNA here is from genome assembly GCA_029783875.1 of Phataginus tricuspis. NCBI lineage: Eukaryota > Metazoa > Chordata > Mammalia > Pholidota > Manidae > Phataginus > Phataginus tricuspis. The sequence goes on from JAQQAC010000477.1 coordinate 706,494, forward strand.
CCTTACATTTTTTTTAGCCATAAATGATGTAGGTCATATTTGAAGAGATAATGAGAATTTGGAATGTAATAATGTCCAAAGCATCCCTCCTACTCTCACAAGTATTTTTGTTTTCTTCACATTATCCTAGAAGGTTTATTAAAAGAGGATTTTCAAAACACATAGAAACATTTGCAGAAATGTCACATAGCCAACACTAGTAGAGTACTTTTTAAATCGGCATCTTTTTAGGCTAGTGTGTTAAGATCTGCTCATCTTTCACTGTTCTTGTGGAGTCAATGCCAAGGAGGATTAAACATAAATTACGTTTCTCTGTATCTGAGTAGGATAATTTTATTTAATTTCTTCCTAATTTCTCTCCAGCAGTAGAAGTCTTCAAAACTCGAAGTAGAAGACCTCACCAGCAGCCCAGAACATAGGTTCTGAACTTACCTATAGTTAAGCACAAAGATAGCAGACAAGACAGCAAATAGATTTGAAAATAATGACAACTTAGCAGACAGAAAAGATATAAAATGCATAGTTTTATGTTTTAGAAGCAAATAGTTTGTGTTCAGAGAAACCAAGTGCTTGTTACTATTAATTAAATGGAGATGGACATCTAGCATGTACTAAAAAAGATTGTTGCAATAATACCTTTGCTTTTACTCCATTTAAACTATGACTTTAAATTTATGCTACTAATAAATGCTAGTAGCTGAAAGTCAGGAGAATGTGTTAGTTATCTCAATCAGTTGTAAAGCATTATGCAGGGAAGTGACGTTTGCCATAACAAACCTCAAAGTAAAGGCGGTTAAGTCATGATATGCTCATGTAATGTGAAGACAGCTGTCCTGTAGGACTCAAAGGAAGTTTTATAGGTACAGATAACTGTGTTTTAATTATTTTATTTCCAAGAGGACTTACTTTCTTCTGGATAGAAGCTTGTTCTAGAAAGAGAAGAATGATACTGTCTTTTCTATTTTGGTTTTCATTCCAAAACAAAGAGCACGGAGGCATCTGCCTGCGAGGGCTGGAGACAGAGGGACCCCTGCTCCCCTTGGCCTCGGGACGGCTCGGGGTCAGGAGCTCGCGTCAGTGACGAAGCTGCAGATACCCACAGCTCTGACCCTGAAGACTGAGAGCCATTGTTGCTCGCAGCCAGGAGTTTCCTACATAGCTTTGGCTAGAGACTGTCATCACTGAAAGTTTATTTTTTAAAACTTAAACTGGGGAAATAGGATTACTTAAATTTATCTTATGTCAAAACTCATGGTGGAAGAAAATGGTAAGTTCAATGAAATGTATTATTAAATAAAGACCTTTTCTTCTACTCATATAATTGAATTTTCACATTGAGTAAAAGGGCACAGATAAACTCTCAAATTAGTTTTGCTGTGTGAAAAATGTGGATTTTTTTTCAATTTGTTACAAATAGATATTTTTCCTTTAACCCCCCTTTTATGAACATCCAAGTTATCCTTTTACCCCTACCTTCTCCCCCTAGACAAATATGATAGACTCTATTTATATCTAATCTGTACACTACTGTCAGAGTAAAATGCCTTCCAAAAGAACTTTGCTCTTTCATATCCCTCGGCCTTTGGGAATGCCAATTCACCTACTTGGGATGCATTTTTCGCACTTCACTTTTGTTGGGCTGGTGAATATTGATTTACCTTTTCACATTAAGGTTAAATATCACCTTCCTTATATATTCATCCCTTATCCCTGAAAGACAATTATCAACCCTTCCCTGTGCTATCGTGATAGCTTTTATGCACTAAACTTCTCTTTCTCATGCTTTTGCTATTACTATTTATATTACAGACTTCCTCATTAGATTTGTAGAAATGTGAGTAAGAAATCCCATGGTATTCATGTTTGGTTTCTCAGAATTTAGTCAGTCTGCTTGGACATTTTTGCACAAATAATGACAGGAGAGTATATCCATTTTGCCTTAAAAGACTGGAGAAATAAGATAATATTCTCTTTATAGATCAAAGATGTTTTCTTTCAGTTAAACTTTAATATAATCTGTCCATTCATACGAATTTTTCCATGTCTCTAATACCTTAAAGACATTAATACTGACCAAGGATGAGGTGAGATTGAGATCTAAAAACACAAAGTTACAGTTTGATCATCATTTGCTTAATTTAATAAGCCCATGTGTTACCTCACAAAATGTAATCACATTTTGCAAAATCCTATCACATACAAACTTCATTTAAGCCTCAAACTATCATCTGGACACGGAGATATTGAACCACTTGTTTTACTGATGAGGACACTAATTATTAGAGAGGTTAAATGACTTCCATCATAAGTTTGAAAATGTAAGAAACAAGACTTAAACCCATATCCTGTGGCTCCAAGTCTGGAGTTGTTTCCTCTCATATCATCAGCTGTGCAAATAAGGTCCAGATGTGCATTCTGGTGTGTTGGATGTATGCGTCTGCAGTAATCTCTGGTCAGATGCTGAAATGCAGCTGGAGGTGTGACAGATTCATGGAGAGGTGACCACTGGGATCAGGATTGGACACTGAATCTCAGACGCTAATGCTTCTATGACAAAGACTTAGCCAACCCGAAGGGGGAGTTCTGGAGCAAAGATTGCAGGTCAGATAAGCCTCTCACTGTGCAGAAACTGCCAGGCCTTTCTATCCTCACTCACTGGCTGGGGCTGCTCTGAAAGTACTTGGCCTTGGTTCAAAGTTGAGGCAGATCTTCAAGGTGCTAACAGCTGGAAGCTGTCTGTTTACCACCCTCCTTGCAACTGGATGCAGTCTTTCTTGAAGGTCCTGTCATGGTTATTAACATTCACATATAAGCAATAGAGATAAATAGGAGTTTAAAAGTTCTTGGAAATGGAGGAGCAAGAGACAAGCAATCAATCTTCAGATTAACAGATTCTCTCAAGAAACATCGACTATCCTAGATTGCAGAAAAGAAGTTGGCTCTGAAAGGTATTGAAATTTTATGTGTTTCTAGTAAAGTGTGCTCCTCCTACATGAGCTATATCACTTTATGAATTTGTCTTCCTTCTCCAAGAAAATAGGTTGGCCCTGTTCAATGATTATTTTCAAACAATCCTCAGAATATGAGAAAATAATTCCTTATGAGTCACATAATTCTATTTCAGTGCCTTGTAAGCAAGTTTGTACATGAAACATGAAAATCAAAAACAGCTGCACTCAAATTTTATAATGAGAATTTTCTTTAGTAATTTAGCATTATAGATATGCAGGATGGCTTAGAATTATTTTTTTCAAAAATGACCAGACTCCTGAAAAGCAAATCCAGTCTCAACATCAAGAAAACTTAAGACATAAAAATACTGATTGCTGTTCAAAATATTGCCAAATAAGAAAAATTTGTAGAGTTATATTTAACTATTGGGTAAATCAAATAATTGACTTGTGATTAGTGGAAATAATATTGTTAAAGAACTAGACATATTTCCAGCTCTTTCTTAATTTTCAAATTATAGGAATGCTTATGAACATTTTGTCTATAGTGAAGTAGGATTAGCAATGTTACTCACACCTGGGGGTGTGTACAAACCATTTGGAAGTCAATAAATGCAGTTCTGTAATCAAAATATTTTCCAAACAGTTAAAAACTATTGATTTATATTTTTCGCAGAATGTTGTAGAGAATCAGCAAATATCTCCTTTCCACCCCTTTATTTTCTTTTATCATATGTAATCATTACTCTTCCTCCATCCCCCCAAAACATATCTTTTTTTTCCTTTTCCTCCACTTTCCTTCCTCTCCAATCTTTTATTATGAATGTTAACCTAACCAGTCTTCAATAGGATAGAACCCTTACAATTTCAGGGGGAGAAAAAAAGAGAAATATTAGTCTGGCAATAGGCATATTCTCTTTGAGTAGGGAATATCATGAATACAAACTAATCAATGTAATTTTTGTTTTAGTCACATTTTGCAGAACTCTAGTTTCACAATTTTCTACAATGTTCAGACATTATGGGAAAACATTTAGGAATATCAAATAACTTTGAAATGTATTTTGAGAAGGACGTCAATGGCAGTTTAAGGCTTTCTTCTGGACTTCAATAGCCTATGAGCTTGCAAGTCATTTCATGACAAACTCACAATGGCCTGAGGTTCTTTCTGACTTTTAATGGCACAATTCCATTTCCTAATAACTCTTGGAAATCTTGCTTACTACACACATCCACCTTTGACGTCACTAACTCTATAGTCAACACCCACCCTCCAGCACACTTTGCCCTTAGTCACCTCCTGGTGGCCCCAGGTCGATTCCTAGGGCTTCTGCTGTTTATAGTAATGAATACCTTTCTCTGTGTATGAACACAGTGGCACACAAGAATTTATTGCCATGGTTATGGTGACCAAGTTTTGTTGTTTTAAAAGACTTCAAAGAATGATAAGGACAATAGAAAAGAAAAGAAGTCAAATTGGATACTTTCCCAGATTATATGACACAAAATTTATAAGACCTCCATATAATACAAGTTGTTACATAGATACATAATAAAATTTTAAAGATGTAGAAAATATTGCTTTTTATGGAAATTCAGATTAGTCTTGTGATTATGAGGTAAACATACATGGGAAAACTATACCAAGAAGACATTTTGCTTTTGAATGTTTTTGTCTTATTCTATTTGGTTTTGGGTTGTTGCTGTAGAGATTCTTAACCTAGCAGTTTATACTACGTAAGCATCAGCTGGGTTATCCTACATCTTTTTAGTAACTTTTTCAGCAGTCACATGAATAATGAAGGTCTTCTTTGTACTCAAGTACAAAAAAACTCCCCAGTGCCCAGACAGTCAGCATTCCTTGGAGAAAGCTAAGCGAGTCGCACTCTCGATGTAGCAGCCCCAGTCCTCAGACTCAGCCGTCAGTGCAGGCGTGTGAGACAGGGAGGGACAGAAGTATGGAAGGATTCTTGCCAACACTTCTGAGGAAGCAAAAGTTCCTTATAATGGGTTATTATGAGGGATACTGACCAAAGAAGAAATACATGGTTCTTCCAACAGATTCTACCCATAATTCTTATATTAACTAGAGTTAGATTTGACTGTAAATAATGATACTCTTAAATAATGTACAAGTACTGATTTTTTTCTCACACAACAGAAGTCATGAGGCAGAGTTTCAGATGTCATTTGAAAGTTTCATTGTCATCATGTCCCCATATACCCTTTGAACCTTGTATTATACAATTTCCCCCATAACACATTTTCCTGTAACGACACGTGACTTCATTCTGTTTTGTAAACATGCTATGCTCATTTCCGTTTTAGGGCCTGTGAGATATGACCCGTAACTGATCTAAGAGTCTGTTACCATGGGCTATGCAGACGTGTCTAGATAATTGAACTCTGATCTGCTTTGGAAAAAATAAAATCTGGAAAGAAGTTAGGCCTGAGTGTCCTGGGGCAAACAGAAGTGGTGAAGAATAAGAGTTTTTTCAACGCTTGATTGGTCTTATCATGTCTGATGAATATACTTTATGTATCTATGAATAACATTTTCACTTTCTGATTTTTCTGTTGAAGCATTATTTATTTATGGCTGCGGAAGATGAAGCTTTAGTTGTCTTTCACTTCCTCCCACTTCCCTCTACATCTTTCCTAAGTATCCTTCTTCGAAATGTAGTTAAGTCATACTTTTGATTAGTTCAGTATATAGTATTTACATTATTCTTAGAAAGGTTGTATACTATGATTACATGTCTTTTATGCATAACATTTGTTTTTGTTGGAATTAATAACTGATTTGAAATTTTTCACTTAAAAGATTTTCTCTGTATTTCCTATTGTTTAGCCCAAAATCTTGGCCAATATTTAAAAATTTGTCACAATGTGGCCAAATGAATTACACATTCTATTTAATCTAAAATAAACCCCTCCTATAGCCATTTGATACAGTCGATTCTGGGCTGTTTTCCCTCTATCCCCAGCATAAGCTCTTATCCAGACATCTCCATTCCTTACCATCTGGGAGATTCTCTTTTCCTCTCTCCTTTGTTGGATATGCCATTTTCTGTATCCTATGTCATTCTTTTTCTTGTTCTGCTCATTCAAGTTTGTGTAGTACGTGCTCCAAAAGCTTCCTGAGAATGGTTATATGAATGAAAAATGTTGAGAGTCCCTGTATGTCAGCAGTTACACACACTTTACTTTCTAGCATGACTGATCATTCAGCCAACCTTAGATTCTACGTTGAAAAACTCCCTATCCCCCAGAATTTTGAAGACAAAGTCCATGTCTTTCGCCTTCCAATATGCTCTTGAGTGTTCTATAATCATCCCCAAGACTTTTTCTGTGAACATTTTTCACCTTTCTAGAAATATCTTAGCTCTGTTTGGGCTTTTATAACAAAATACCATAGACTGAGTAGCTTATAAACAATAGAAATTGATTTCTCACAGTTCTGGAGGCCAAAAGTCTGAGGACAGGGTGCCAGCGTGGTCAGATGAGGACCCTCTTCTGGGCCACAGAATTCTCTCATGATGGAAGGGGTGAGGGAGCATGTGGGGCCTTCTTTATAAGAGCGCTAATCCCAGTCATGAGAGCTCCACCCTCATGACCTAATCATGAGGCCCCACCTCCTAATACCATCACCTTGGGCATTAGGTGTTCAACACACGTAGAGATTGTTGAGGAACTTAAATTACTAGTTTTTAACAAGCATTCATTTATTACACCTCTTCTGCACTACTAATCTTTTTCACTCTTGATATCTGATGCTCTGATAGAATGACTACAAGTAGAACATTAAAAACTAGTTACCAGCATTCACTGTGTCTTCTATCCTTCCAGTGCCTGGGATATGGGGCTGTGCTTCCAACATGCAAAGGACATCCTCCTGCCTATTTACTGCTTCATGTAAAGAGACATAGTGAACATTACCATAGATACAAGGAATTCACTTATGGTAGAAAGGCAGTAACCAAGGTTTTTCATTGCTACAAAGCTTAGGTTTGAGTCAACAAGACGAAAATTGCACTTGTGTCTTGTCTCTTTTATGTAGGCTGTCTTTTTCATCAATTTTAAAACTTTAATTTGTCATGAAGCAAAGCCCAGTCAGATATTAAGACCATTTCAAACAGCTTTTCTTATATCTTAATGGTGTCTCCCCCATATTCTGCAATTAGCTTGTCTATTAAGTTATTGTTTTGAAGACATGACCTCATTGTGATATTTCAGTGCAAAGCTGAAATGAGACTTTCTTGCAGTGGGGTGATCACTAGATACTATTTAAAACAGAAATGCTGCTTTATGACTTTTTAAAAAATGTATAAACGCATTTGCATTTGTAACAGATTATCAAAGTCATAAAAAGAAGGAAATGTAATAATAAATCTTATGGCCTAGAGCATGAATGGAAAATAATGTAAAATGTTTACCCTAAATCTGTTCAAAACAAACTGGTGTATCTTTCATTCTAGGTTATTGCAGATACAATACAAACTTTTAGCTAGATAAGGCACTTTTTGGTAATGGTTTGGCTAACATTTTTCTCACATGAAAATCATGTTTTGTACATGAAATGAAATATTCTAAAGTTTTCCTCAATGTTGTTTTGATATCATATATGAGGTATGTTCTCAACATAAAAGTAAGTATAGTTTCCATTTCTCAGTTAAAATTTATGGCCTCTATTGTTTTGCACATGAGAAAACAAACAGGAAATAGTTGAAGTTTCTTCTTAACTTTTGTTTATAGCTCTGGCCACAAATTGCAAACTGTTTTTATTCTCTCTTATGCTGATTCTCTCCTCTCTGGTATAGAATTAGAAGGTCTTTTTTCAGTAAAACTTTATATTTTCTTTTTATAGGAATACTCATCGCATATGGTAAAAGTAGCAACCCTATAAGAAACCAGAAAAAGATAATCTTGCCTCATAATCCTATCAACATTTTAAATCCACTTTGCTAATAAATTTGCTGACCACAAAAAGAAAAATAAGTCTATTAACCAGCCTAAATATTTCAGAATGTATTTGTTATCTCACTGAGTTCTAAAATTAAAATGCAGCCTAGAATTAATTATTCTTGAGTCACAAAATTCAAGAAAAATACATTTTTGATTATGATGTAGCTACTGTATACTTGTTTCATGAGTGACCTTAATTTTTTTATGACATTAGTTTAAGATTACTAAATCATACATGCTGATCATAAAAATTTGGTACATGGATAAATTTATAAAACACAATTTACTTGAATTAGAAACCTGGCATAATTCACTAGGTTCCTATAAACACTTTGGAATAGTTGTGCCTAATCTTAGGACAAAATGAAACCTTACTTTTGACCTAATCTGCCTTTATCACAGTATTATCTGTTAACGCTAAATATATAATAGATGAACATTTTCTTATGTCAAGAAGGATATTCTTACAGTGGTTTCATAATTCTATATGTGGCTTATGATTTACTTCATCATTCCATTAATTTTAGACATTTAAGTTTGTTATAGTGTTTGCTGGTATAAGTATCACTATTATGGGATATTTGCATATAGTTACAGCTAATGTTAGCTTTTTTGATCACATAATCACAGGGTGATTACAATTATCCTTATTTTGCAGATGAACAGTTGAGGCTCAGAGAGATTAAGGTCACACAGCTAGTAAATTGCAGTAATAGATTTGAATTCAAGCATTCTTTATCTTCATATGTCATACCACACCACCAACATCTCTTCAATATTATTGTTGGAATATCTTTTTCTGTAGGGTCAGTTCCTAGAAGTCAAACTTTTGGAACACATTGTAAGAAAGAATATTTCTTAAAAGAACTGACTGTGCTGGAAAACGGTTTTTCTTAACATTATTCCAATGTTGAAACTTGTAAGACAGCAATGAGAATGGTATTTCTAACCTCACTCTTAAAACTTGCTAATTCTCACTTTAAAATAGCCCAAACTTTAAAATCAAAAGTGTTGTCATTATTTTTATCTTCAGCTTTAAAGTAGTACAGAGTTTATAAAGTTATGTTCCAATGAGTACAGTCTATTTTTTCCATTAATAAAGATGATATAATGCACACCTACCTGTCTCTTATTTTTCTAACTCCTTTGATTTGTTTTATTAATATACTTATGCTCATACTTTCATTCCAAACTGATCCTTGCTACAGCTCATCGCAGTTTATTTTTGAAGGGATTCATCATTCCCTACATTTCTCTTTCCACCACCTAAAGGTAGTTCATATAGTCCTGAGTTTTTATATTGATTGTCATGGTATAATTTTATTTGTTCATTTGTTTGTCTGACACTGAATTTACTGAAGTTCTTAGACACTTGTTATCATCTATCTGCTGCAGTTGTGATTCATGAAAATTTATGTAAGAACAACTCTAGGGTTATATTTCCTGTCTCTTATATTACCTTGTCATGTAGACATTGTTTACTGGTTAGAATGCACACCCTTCTGGTGTAAGAAGCTGTCCTTTCTGTCTGAACACCACCAATTATTAGTGATGTTAAACCCCCAAGATATGCCTCTTGTTTATTGTTCTCTATCAGTTTTCCCTGGTAAATAGCTGGCCCCATAAATCTATGGATTCCAATCTTTGTTTCCAAATTTTCTATTATATGCTTAAATAGATGTGTTATATTCTTTCAAAACCACTAATCATGTGTGGACCAGATGTCCTTTATTACCATACTCGTAATTTTTTGTAGTATTTTTTAATTAGTTGGCATTTTTTTGGGGGGGGTTTGTTTTTTGACTCAGGTCTGGCTACATATTTCTGTCATTTTACCCTGTATTTTTTGTTTCTATATCACCTTTAATGATTTTATTTCACTCTCATTTCTTCCCCCTGTTCTATTCTCAAGCTTTCCATTTGCACTGATCTATTATCTTCTGATCTCTTAAGAATTTTTTTCTCATTTCTTTGCTTCTTTAAAAAAAGATAATGTTATTTCATCATTTTGAGATTTTAAAAGAATTTCTAATGTCTTCATATATTTTGACAGAGTGATTCTTCTTGAGGTGTATGATAATCTTTTGATTATGTTTCTATTTCTTTTATGTTGGCAGTTTTTATGCATAGGAACTATATTGATTTATTTCCATTAAACTCATCTTTGAATGAGCAGTGGCCTCCTAGAAAAATATAGTGTAAAGAGATGCAACTGGAAATGAGGAAGAGAGAATACTTATTTTCTGGAACAAACACCCTTCTTTTTTCTTTGTATATGACCACGTGCTTTATGCTGGGGCACAGTGACCCTCGAGTTTTGCTCCAGAGCCCCAGGGGCCTCACAGCTCCTGTTCACTCTCAGACCTGCTTTGTGCTCTGATGCCTCTCTCACTTTTAGTTCTTTCTCTACAGTCTCCTCGAGTTGGGAAACCAAATACTAAATAAAATAAATTACCTATCAGCTTCATTTTTCAGCTCCCTTACCTAGTCATTTGAACTGGGTTTCTTTCTGGGCATACCACATAAAACCTGTGACCAACTGAGGGGTAAATGGAAGTTTTCACCCAGAATTTCTTGCCTGGCCTTAGTCCATTTACATGCCAATAAATGTTTAACACAGCAGAGCCTCCCGTCCATCCAGGACAAGGAGTAGAGAGAACAGGGCCATTCTCTCCTCCATTCCATTCCTGGTAGCTAGTTGGTCTGGTGCCCATCGGAGTCACCACATACCTGTCCATAGAGTTCCTGCCAGGGGGGGTGAGCATGAGCCTGGCCAGAGGGGACAGAGCCTGAGCAAGCCCTGAGAATAAAACCTCTTAACCCGACCTGTCCTTCTCCTTGTCTTACTTTGGTTTAACCAGATTCACAGGGGACTTGCCCTGGGAGGGGGACCCTTTCCCCCTGGAGCTCTACCAATACTGACCAATACCTCTAATCAAACCATAGCTGTGTATACCTTTCATGAAAGTGATACTTTTGGAGAATATTTACTTTGCTGAAGTTTAAAGGCAATAGGAGCGTCAGCCCTCCTCATGTCCTCACCTCAGCCCAGGATGTAAAATTTTGGCAAGTTGGCCCCATACTTTGTGGTTTGAGATTATGGCTTATTATATAACTGATGAGGCATCCCCCCCACCCACCCACTAAATTACTCTTTTGTTGTCAATGAGTTTTACAGGAGAGTCAGGTAAGGTTTTTCCTCTCTCATGTTAACATGCTTTGTTCTATTGTAACATAAAAATGGGCAATTACACTTTTATCATGAACAAGCTTTTAGTCAATATTGTGTAGAGGTATCCTGTTGAATAAGACTTGCTTTGGTTTATTTACTGACATATTAATATTGGATCTCCTGTTTTACTTTTCTTTTTGTTTCTTTTTGTTTTTGATTTTACCAGTTTCAGATTTCCATCAAACAACATTTTGGATACCTCCTCTAAACTATTAGGAGTTGAACCGATATGTGCTTTCTTCTTTGTTCTTTCTCCTCCTAATTTTTAGGATAAATACTTGTTAAGTTAATGAAGTTAGTTTAGTTTAGTTCATTTAATTTGGCACTTTAGATCTAGATTATCATTGGTATTTAAAAAATATAAGTATATAAAGTTTTTGGATATTTGTGTTTATGTTTAATATATCTGAAATTATTATTATGTTATAAATAATTATATAAATATGAACTATTATAAATAATTGCTCCTTATTTAACTAGATTCAGTGCTTCTCTTTTTTTTAATGTTAGTATTTTTCCTTTGGTATGCTATTACTTATATCATGATTTTTAGTTTTCAAATTATGTGTTTAAGTGATTATATGTCTTTCTGTTGCTTCTATTTATGAAAGGAAACCTCTAAATCTATTCATGTCTTCAGTGACAATTTTGCCTAAACGCTGTCAAATGGTACTGCATTCTGTTTTCCTAATTTATGTGACACACCAAAGGCTGTTTTCATTTCTGTCCTTTTGTAAATAACCAGTTTGTGTGTGTGTGTGTGTGTATTGCTTTGTTTTGCTGCTCGCAGAACATGCTCTTTGCCCTTGCATATTTGTTGTTCTTGGGCCAGTTGCATTTGCCATCATATTTTTGCTGAAGTGACTTCTTTCATGTTACAGTGGCATTTTCTCACTATTCCCTATTGCTCAGTTTTCTAATACTTGAGGTTGAGAGTATACAGGAAAAGCACAATTTACTAGCAAACTTTGCCATCAGATTTTGTCTTAATTCCTTCTTGTTCATACTGTTTTCCTCATGCAAATTGTGCATCCCAGAAAACATTGTACTGTTGCTCGGTCAATCCTACTCCCTTTCTAGGTCATTTCTAGATTTGGACTGTATTTCCAGAAATAATTCTCAGATCTATGAATTTGTATGGGAACAAACTGCATATTCATTTTCACTAGTCTCCAGCTAAAAGTTAGCATTTGCTTCAATTATAAATACAGATTTAGACACAGAGTAGTAGTAGTATTACTGTAACCTTAACATCAATAGAAATTAGAAATATATTCCTAGGACATTATAGATGTTGCACATACTTCAAAATAAAATCAACTCTGAACACTATTTAGTAATTATGGTAGACAAAAACTTTCTGTTAATAGTTTTATTTATAGCATTAATAAGAAAGTACATTACTTATATATTACCTGATTTTTCTTAATATTTTAATAAATACATGCCAATGTGATTAGTTTCCTTTGAAATCCTAAGTATTATATTTTATTGAATTTAAAATCCATTATTCTAAGATATAGTTTTTAGTATTCCTTAGATTGCCAAAGGCATCAAAACTGCCCACAAAAGATAAAGATTTTATATGGAGGGAGTGAAGGTAAGGGGTCAAAGACCTGAGGAGCAGAAAGTGATGGTTGTGAAGAGCTGTGGGTGTCCAGGGAAGCTGGGAATCATCTCATTTTATTACTTTTTATTACCCTGGTATCCATTACAGTGTGAAATTGGGTGGACTATGAAGACTTTTTCTTGATACCTGTAGATTTATTTACTCAGTTTTCTGTAAGACACCTTTGCTCTTAGGAGTGTCAGTCTTCTCCCATGTCCCCAGTGTAATTGGAAAGAATATGATAGTTCCATATTAAAAGATGTTAGCATGACAGTCACCATGTGAATTAGATATCATGTTCCTGTTTTGGAAGTAGAGAAATTTTTATAGCTTCATAATGGTATATATTTTGATGAATTAATTTTTATATTTAGAAAAACACCTTTCCCACATAGAGAAGACATTCATATCTGCAACTATTTTCTTCCAGTCCTTCTGTACTTTCAGTTTTTTAATGGGTTATTTTTATTATTTTACATTTAGTGGTTAAGAAATTTAGTACTTATTTTGGAGTATAGTGTTAGCTGATAATCTAGAAGTACAATTTTGGTAAACAGCCGAATTTTTGATATGGTATTATATTTTCTCTATTAATTTATAATTAATAATATCACATGAGTTCACTGATATATCCCAATTGCATAGAATAGTGTGCGGTAGTAATCTCTCAAATATATTTAATAATATCTCAAATTATTTAATACTCACTCAAAAAATAATTATTTTTTGCTAAATAACTCTACTCACTGATGAGGATTTCCTTGGCTTCTTATGCTAACACTTTAACATAAAGGATAGAAAGTAAGATGAAAATCTCACATCTGATGTGTAGGTTGGATTCTCCAGAAAGCAAATGCCAATACAGATTAAAAAGTACGAGAGCTTTATGAGGGACAGTGCCTGTGAAAGGATCGAAAGTAGGCTGGAAAAGCCTTCAGGCCATGATATAAGGCTGAATCTATGAAAGGAGAGGAATAGGAAGAAAGGTAACTGAAGGTCTCAGACTTCAGTGCCGCTTGAGAAAGACTTAGCCAGTCAAACAGGGAACTCCAGGGCAAAGATTGGGCATAAAAGTCCAGAGCATGGTAATCCTATTATACTCTGTCATCATACTCTGTGTGCTTTCTAGGAAAACTATGACTTCAACTTGAAGTCTAAAGTAGATCTTAAAAGTATTTATTCCACAGCTGGTGACTCTCAACTAACTTTACTCCCAAGACAGGTTTTACTTTGAAGGGAGATCTGAGGGGCACATCTTTGCGGCTTGCCAGGTACCCCTGACAGGCCAAGAGAAAGCAGAAGGAAAGGAGACCACAAGTAATCTTCCTTCTCAGGAAATGGACAGAACAATTATGAAACAAAGGGGCGTGATAACCATCAACTCTAGAGGCCATTTTGATATATATGAAGTCCTATTATTAAATTAAAAATTCCAGCGGTCTTATTTACCCAAGTTTACACCCAGTTTACACAGCTTCCGTTACTTCGTGTGAAACCAAAAAATAGCCCTAGAACAGAGAAAGTTGCCATATTCATTTGAAGTATGTTGATATATGCCAGCCAATTTTTGATTTAAAGTAATAACAGTTTAAAATAAAAATATGGGAAATGAATACATACAAGTATGTGTAGGGCCCAATTTATTATTATTAAGAGATATACTGTTTCTTCTGGTTAATAATAGACATAAACACACACTTGCATGCATGCACACACACAGTGTCTATAGGCAGAAGATGAGGTTTCACACAAATTTTGATATAAGGCTGGATTGAGTTTTTGCTAGTCATAAAAATAATTTTATCTTTCAGTGCTCTGTTTTCTTTTCAAAATACTCATTTTACATGTTTTCATCATTAAAGAATACTGTTAATTAAATTAGTTTTTGTTCAAAAAAAAGCTTTCTCATAGACATTTTTGTCAATACCATTCCACAGTTATTCTGTACTTTTATGTACTATGTATATCTCTGATATTATGTTTCACATTTATTTAGAAGAAATAAACCACCCTTTAAATAATTCATGAAAATGGAAGCAAAGTTCCCAGTTGGAGACAACTCCATCATAGAGAAATTCAAATACTCTCTGTAGGGAAAATCTTCCCCAATAGGCAATAGCCAGGGTCTGACAGCTCTATGATCCAAATGATACATGTACCCCTCCTTTCCATGAACTCATCCACTCATAATTGTACTGTGCTAGCATTTTTTACTTCAACTAAATGGATTTACATTAAATGACAAGGTCCAGCAATGGACTCTCATTTATTATATTCTCCATCTTATCTTCTTTCCATTACTTTGAGTAACAGAAACGTAACACTGCATAGTGATTGAGAGCATGGTCTCTGAAGCTGGGTAGGGTATGTGCATGTGCCATGACACCTGCAGATCATGTGACCTTGACCTTCTTGTGCCTTGTTTTTCTCTTCAAAAAAATGGAGACACAACAATACCTAAATTGTAAGTTTGCATTAAGGAGTAAATGACATCATAAATATAAAATCCTTACAGTACTGTCTGAAACATGTTATATACACAATAAATATCAGCTATTATTAACTTTTAAATTGAAGGTAATTTAGTAAATCATGTGTTCTCAGTATTTGCCTTGGGATTTTACTTTCACTTATAGTCTAAGCCAATCATGGCGTCTCATTCTCCTTGTCAGTAACTGGGTGGAGCTTAAGTAAATTAACGTAGGGGAAACAATGATCCTATTCAGACTGCTAAAACGCAAATGGAAGTTCACTGAATGCCCCTAAGTGAAAAAGCTTCCCTTCATTTGAAAGGAAGGCACCATTCGTCCCTTGGATATCATGATACATGAATGTAAGGTGTGGAGCTCAGCCAGCCATGTGGCTCTCAGCCTGAAGAAACGAACACACAAAAAAGCAGATCCCCAGGAATCAGAGAGAAATTGAGCTGACTCCCCTGACTTAAGCCAGTCTTTGGCACACCATACCTCTTAACTTCCAAATGTATGATCTGCTTGATTTTTTATTATCATAAGACTATTTACCTTCAGTTTTCTGTTATTTGCTTTTGAATGAAAACTCTCATAGATTGTCTGCTGAAACATGAATGTACAGAATGTATGAATGTGTGGGTACATTGGTTTGGGTACTTTTAGTTGCAACAAACAAAATAAGGAACCTGTATGAATAAAAAAAACAAGTGTTATCTTACATCATATAAGTGAACAAATCTCCAGCTGGATCAGTAATCTGTTGCCATTCTGTAAGGGCTGTATTCCCCCCCTCTCCGTGCGTCAGCTTCATCTTCGACATCTTCATCTATGCTACAGTTGCGGAAAGAGGGTCGTGGCTATTTTAGTGTAGAAGAACATGAATAGCCTCTCTTAATTCTGTTTTAACATCAAGCAAATATCTCTCAAAGCAGCCCATTTTAACTTCCCTAGGTGTTTAACAGGCCCATCTGGAAAATTAAGGGAAGTCCTACATGTTGATTAACTTAAACCTCAGCTGCCAAGCATCTGCCCAGAGGGTGGAGGATGGACTCACTTTCCAAACAAAGCACATACACTTTATGGAGACAGTGTTGGCTTCCTTTCAAGTGTAATAGATGCCTACCTAATTGAGGCTTGGATACCTGAAAGAAAAGGTTTCAGTTAGAAAGGGACATAGATAGGTTGACTAGAGAGTTAGTTTATATTATACTTTTATCTATACTTTCCTCTCAAAAGTCAAAGAATTTTTAATTGTACATCTAGCAGAATCCAACCAGCAGATACCCTTGCCATGGACTAGAATGCATGATTCCCACTGTTCAACTTCTGAGACATTAAACAATCTTCCTATCATTACCTCTTTATAAATACAATAACACATTCCCTCAGATAGTATTTAGTTATTTTAGTTAGGTGTTATTATTTTCTCCATTATCACAGATGGGTTAACTGGGGCATAGAGAGGTTGAAAGACTTTCCCGATTTCAAATTTAGTAAGTGGCTGAGCCAGGACCCCTACAGGGGACAATGATCTTTACCATTGTGCATTCTGCTTCATTCTGCCTTCAGCCTATAAAATTCAATTTGAGATGTTTTCTCCTTCTTTCTCTGACACCCAGTGATCATATATTATTCTGGTTCTACCTATCAAAGTTTATGACTATGTTCCAATACATTCCTGAATGTGTCCACCGCACTTAAAAGGCATTTGAACAGATGAAGATGAATAGAGGAAAGATTTACTTATATATTGGGTTATTATTTTTTTCCTCTTTTAATAGAGCTTTGGGTTTAAACTGCAGTGGATTATGATTCAAGCAAAAAACAAACTTGGATTTTTCCACTAGAAAATCATGGCATGTTATTAGCTACGATAATACACACCTGTTGCATTTATTTTTTTCTCCCTCCTTGAGCTAATAAAGCAAATAACTGGGAGAATTTTGGATTCTTATGTTTTTCACAATGAGGAAAGCCATAGATTATTTAAACAGAAATTGAAAAAGTAAATGAAAATTAAATTATGGCTTTGTTTTAGCTGCTCTGTTAGTGATTTAGTGAATAACATCCTCGCAAGTTAGGAAGGGTTTAAGGTTAATTTAAACAACCGTAAAATGCCCTCTAAATAACAATTTCCACATGAAAAATATTAATTTAATGACAATTCTAGGCACTAACCATCTTAAAATTGCAATGCTAATTAAGATTTGGTTACTTGATACTTAGAAACAATGGAAGCAAACAAATTTAAAAGAGGCCAAAATGGCAGATTTAATGTAAACAATCCAGAAAGTGAAATCTAATTGCCAAGTTGTCAGCAAGACTACCTATCAAAATCTTAGCATAAAATTTCTAAGGAAGTTTCACAAGAATTATAATTGAAATGACATGGCATGACAGAATGGCTTCATCATCAAAGAGTTTGGCCACTGACCCTCAGGTGGTTTTAGTTATGCTTCACTTCTACTGAACAAAGTACATTTAAGGAAACACTTATCAGATATTTTACTAGCTGCTTGATTTATGCATTTTTCATTCATTCAGTAAAATGTATCAAATGCCTACTGTGTTCCAGGCAACTGAAGAAAACAGAACATTGTCATAACATCAGAAACGAGAGGAATGGTTTGAAGAAACCCTGAAACATAACCCAGCAGTGGAGTGGAGCCAGTACTGCAAGAGCAGACAGATCATTGGTAGAAAAAGTAATCTTGTATATTATAATAAAAACTGGGATACTTTCCTTTGAAAAGGGATTTTGAGAAACACATGAGTCTGAGTCAGTTGCAGAAGTAATCCATCTAAGACAAAACCATAACCACACATCAAAAGATATTTTTATATGTCTGAACATTAGCTTTTCACTAATTCACTAGTTTTTCCAATTGCTGCAAGAAATTGCATCCTCAACATTCCAACTTCTCCTTTGTACCCTTTCCACCAACACTTCACTAATAACCGTTTATTCACATGGCCATTTATGTAACTACAGTAACTTGATACTTAAATACCAAACATAAAGATGGAGAAATAAATATATAAATGATACATGGTCAAAAAGAGTTAAGAAGCTATCATTTATTTACTAATATACATTTTAATTACTAGGCTTGGGCCCTGGTAGAATTACCTATCCCAACAATGAGAGAGTGACTCAGATTTTTCAACCCCATTAATTAGCATGTTGATCTGGGAAAATGACTAAATGTCTTTGCCTAGTCGTTTAATTGTATAGTATATGTGAAGGAGTCATGGAGTTTTAATATTCCCATATAAATATCATTGGGTTGAGTTTTCCAAACTAAAATACACAGACTTTCATTCATATCTAATACTTTCTTCTTTTTTAAAAAGGTTCGTTCTTTTTCTATTCCTTTGTTAATTAGAGGTTGGGGGAATATACAGAATTTTGGAAAATGTCTTATCTGAAAATTCCAGAAAGAAAATAAATCCATGAAAGTGTTCTCTTCCGTGAGGAAGTATCTGCTTATTCTAACAGTTGAGAAAGTCTAGCCTGTATGCTTCTATTCGAAGTGAATCTTGTGCATCACTACACAGTGCACATTCACACAGATTCTCACATTCAGGAGATGTCTTATCCAGTGACAGGCTGCAGAGAAAGTCTATGTCATCTACCTATACTGTTAATATACTCTCTCGTTAATATATATAAACAAATAGTCAAATACCACCAAATATTTAAGACAATATCAAGCAAGAAAAAGAAGTTGATGAAAAAAATAGAGATAATCTAAGAAAAACAAAAGAAAATTTTAAATACAGAAAAAAAAAGAAATTTTAAATACAAATCTGTATCCACAATGGAATCAAGGAAATAAAACAGCCATAAAATAAGACTGGACAGCTATAATAGATCAAGAGAACAAAAATGAGTATCTTAGAATACATGTTTAAACTAAATAGAAAAATAATAGAATAAGCACTGTTAAAAACTAAATTTGCCATTTGGAAAAGAAACTGAAAGAAATATCCTGGAACATACAACAGAATGACTTAAGGCCAAAGAAGAATTCCAGAGACAATAGAGATCATGGAAAAGGAAAAACTTTGAAGAAATAATAGAGGATCACTCTTACTGTCATGGGTGGGTCTTCTCTCCCTGCCATAGCATTACACATTTCTGCATTGTTAAGCCTGGAGTTGCACGTAACTTGTGTTAGCATATTAGCTCCTCGTGTAAGTACTGTGTACCACTTCTGAACAGAAGCTTGAAGTCCATTTTTCTTTGATCACGCTGCCACTAGACCTGCAATGTTGTGGATGGAGGCTGTTTCTGAGCCTAAATCCTGGAGTGAGAACTAGAGGCAGTTTCTGTTATTTTTCTTTACTATAAAAAAATATTTTGCCACTGCATAATATTGCAAAATCTAATAACAGATTTCTCATCAGTCCTATCTGTTATAAACCTCAATAAATACAGTGTGAGAAAATAAACATTCCTGCACCACTGTGTTGTGAGGGATTTGGTGAACTTTTATTGCTGTAGGCATAACTTTGTATCCTGATTGATACACCAATAGGGTGTTATCATAGCATAAAACCTCAAATACGTGTCTTTGGTTCATGAGCAGCCAGTGGACAATGAGAAAACTGTTACTCTTGACGAGAGTGATGCTGTGCAGAGGTAAGACTTTTTAGAACTGTCACCAGCTGTCATTTTGAAAGCTGTTAATGTAGTGACTGACCTTATGCCTTTAGCTCACAGGTAAACTGAGTGTTGATTTCCTGCTGTGACTCTCAGATGCAGAAGTCTCTACAAGACAGAGATAAACTCAGAAGTAAATTGGCTGGACTAAAAACAAAACTTAAGGGGGACAAAAAGTAAAAAATCTTGGACAGTGCAGAGCCAGAGTGATCATATACCATGACCTGTTCTTTAAGTCTCAATAAGGAAAGATCTCAAAGATTTATAATTAAATGATAATTAAAGCTTTAACATTTCATGTACAATCTCAATTATTTACCAAATGAGTATGCAAATAGGTCTGGAAGGATATAAACAAAGTATTAATTGTCAGAAGATAAAAAGAACCTGGTCCTTGTTGTTTACCCTAAGAGCCTGGGTGAGAAATATTTCTGTATCTACTGTATTTATTTCTAAATAAAGCCCAATGCTTTTAGTCAACAGTTTAAAAACCAGCTGATTATTGTATTTAGCTCTAGGCAAAGCAGTATATACATATAAGGAAACTTTCCAGTTCTGAAGAGTTAACTGCACAGAAATCTGAATGATATAAAAGGGTCAACAAGGTAAAATTGAGAGAAACTAATTACATGCCTGTCTGAGCTCCTAAGTGAATTTCCTAAAACAGTATCCTTGTCTTTCTTTCTGTAGTACCTAATACATACCTAATCTTTGTAGGTGTTCAGTAAATGTTCAGTAAATTACTTGATGGATTTTTAGGATGAGAGATAGTGTATGAGCACACCTCAGAAAGTGACTGATTAGAAATTTCCAAGCACAAAATTTCAGGGAGATATGCATCATTGTGCCAAAATATGGGTTGGATCCCATAATTAAACTATCAGATTAAAAAGCAACTTTTTTAAACCTCATAATTTATTTTTTTATTTATATATTACTGTGAAAGAGCTATAAGCCTCAAATTTTTAAAGTTACTGATCTAAAATTATGATCATGTCCAACGTTCAACTTCATTTTTCTTTTCCTCATACTTTATAATCTTATCAATTGTTAGATATTCCCACCAGTTTGCTTATTTGTTCATTCAACAAACATATATAGAACCCTTTTGTGAATAATATAATATATTATTACAACAATTGCATTAACTGAGTTTCATATAAAAAATCCTTAGTTACCAGATACTTATATTCTTCACAGGTAAGGAAGTCCTGATATAGACATTCTTTCTGCTTCTCTTCAAGCTAAAATGGTACGTCTCACAAAGGAATAAGTCAAATAGTGAGTATAGATGTATTCAGAGCAACTCGGAAACCTTAAATTTAACTCTTTTAATTACTTATTTATTTTTCATTCTGAGAGCACCCTCAATCATACAGGTCATGTCTGATGATCAATAGACAATGCTGTCAGTCATCTAGATAGCACGGTCTACACAACTTAACAGTCATCTATTAGGAAATAATATGTTGACTGATTAATTTCTTTCTCAAAGATATTACTAAATACCCTGAAATTTTGGAGTACTTTCTAGTAAGAAGGCAATGGGGTATTGAAGATACACCACTTTCAAAATGTCTAATGCATGTTGCAGGCAGAGCTTGACCTGAAATAGAACAGGTCTTGTGGTACTCCCTAATGAGAAATGCATGCCTGGGGATTCTCATATATATTTCTTGCTAAAACAACAATTTCACCTGCATTGTTTTTTTGTTTGTTTGTTTTCTTTCTTCATTTTTAATTTTTTATTAAGGTATTATTGATATACACTCTTATGAAGATTCCACATGAAAAAACAATGTGGTTACTACATTTACCCATATTATCAAGTCCCCACCCATACCCCAAAGCAGTCACTGTCCATCAGTGTAGTAAGATGCCACAGATACACTATTTGCCTTCTCTGTGCTACACTGTTTTCCCCGTGACCCCCAAAACCATGTGTACTAAACATAATACCCCTCAATCCCCTTCTCCTTCCCTCCCCACTCGCCCTCACACACCCCTCCCATTTGGTAACCACTGGCTCCTTCTTGGAGTCTCTGAGTCTGCTGCTATTTTGTTCCTTCAGTTTTGCTTCATTGTTATACTCCACAAATGAGGGAAATCATTTGGCCCTTGTCTTTCTCCACCTGGCTTATCTCACTGAGCATAATATCCTCCAGCTCCATCCATGTTGCTGCAAATGGTAGGATTTGTTTCTTTCTTATGGCTGAATAGTATTCCACTGTGTATATATACCACCTCTTCTTTATCCATTCATCTACTGATGGACACTTAGGTTGCTTCCATATCTTGGCTATTGTAAAAAGTGCTGCAATAAACATAGAGGTGCATATGTCTTTTTGAATCTGAGAAGTTGTATTCTTTGGGTAAATTCCAAGGAGTGGGATTCCCAGGTCAAATGGTATTTCTATTTTTAGTTCTGTGAGGAGCCTCCATATTCCTTTCCACAATGGTTGAACTAGCTTACATTCCCACCAGCAGTGCAGGAGGGTTCCCCTTTCTCCACATCCTCGCCAGCATTTGTTGTTCTTAGTCTTTTGGTTGTTGGCCATCCTTACTGGTGTGAGGTGATATCCCACTGTGGTTTTAATTTGCATTTCCTTGATGAATAGTGATGTGGAGCAACTTTTCATCTGTCTGTTGGCCATCTGAATTTCTTCTTAAAGTATATAGTTTTTATTATCTAAAAATTAAAACATATCATAGCATGTGAAAAGACTTTTCTCCTGATAGTAAACCATGTAGCAGAATATTTTTGTATTGGTTTGGATTTACAAAACATCAGGCAATGAAGTAGACTCAACTTTTTAAAAAAAATTTTGGATGGAGCTATCCTCTAGATAAAGGTGTGCTTTATCACTTAGCAATAATTCTAACATTTATCACTAATGTATTTTAGGATCATTCCTGGATTATCAATTTTTCAGCCTCAACTGTGTGGAATGCACTGTACCGGGAACACATTTAAGTTTACTGCAGCTGTCTTGGAAATAACTTTCAATTCCCAGTATCAATAAATTTTCCAAGTATTTTCTATTCATAATGCTGTAAGAAGCTTACTGAAATTGACTTTGTAAGTTCTTTACTATTATGTTCCTAGTATATAGTCTTACTACTCAAAGGCTGGTCTGAAAACCAGCAGCAAGCATCATATAAGAATAGTTAAAATGTAGCCTCAGGCCCCACCCTAGAACTACTGCCTCATAATCTACATTTTAACAAGACACCCAGGTGATTCATATGTATATTAAAGCTTTGGCGCATGTGCAAATCTCATAATTAGGGGCAGACTCAGTTGTTACCAGGCTGATATGAGGAGACTTCCACTTGGCTATACTACTCTTAGGACAGAATCTAACATTGTTTTACGTAAACGTGTATCCAAGTGAAGAAAAATTTTCAAGTAAACACATCATATATAGCTTTGTGATGAATTAAAAGAGATAATAGCTTGGAACTATATCTATTGTCACAGTTAGTTATACAAATCTGTCAATTTTTTGTATTTAAAATGAAACTAGAGTTCCTAGATATTATATGCCTGTAAGAAGGCCAAAATTTACTCTGTAAACAATTTTGGGCAGAGTTGTACTGTAGACAAAGGGAGTATTTTATCACCAACATTAGTACTAACATTTATCCCTGATATTTATTTTAAAATCTTTCCTGGGTTTTTCATTCCTTTAGCCTCCATTGTGTGGAAATACTTTGCAATTCGACTTTCTTCGGCCATATCACAGAGCAAGTTTAGGTTAGTGTTCTGTTCATCACTTTAAAATATAGAATAATATAGAAGTACTACACTTTTAATGATACTTGAAGGATGTCTTTATAAAATAACATTATCCAATGCTAAGACATTTTTTTCTTATCCAATATCTATTCTCCATTTTTCCACATGACTTTTGATAGAAAGAGTAGGAAACACACTGGACTCAGGACAAGATCCTACTTTTATTTGCATTTATTTGTGGGGTATTATTTGATTTTGATCCTTCCTTTCTTCATTTGCAAAATGAGATAATTATGAAGAATGAAATTAATGAGTCATTTTACATATGCAATAAATATTATATAACAAAGTACAATGTTCTGCCTTCATTCTATTTGGAAAACCAAGATTTCATGGTATATTTTGCTTTTGTGCGATGATATGTAAGTGGAAAATTTTCATAATTATAAAAATGGTTTTGACTACTTCATTTAAGAGTCATGTACAAAAACTAAAAAAAAATTATATATCCTGATATTCAGTCTTAGCAAATGGTACGTTCAAGCTGTAAAATTTCAATTTTGCAGCTGTGTTCAGAGATAATTTTGGACTCTCTTGGGGAAAAGGTATTACTTCCAGGAAGTCCATCAGTAAAGATTTTATTCCACTAAAGCTGCTAGTATTGAATTGGGTTACAGTAATAATGCAAAATTTTTCATTACAACACATTTCACAACATAATAAAATAACTGACAAGCTTGGATAAACATTAAAGTGAAAACATTTCAATTCTAGTGTTTGAACATCAGTACATCTTTCAGTCAAGAGCACTTTGAAGATTCGGTTTAAGAAATATTGCCATGGAAGATGGAGCAGAGAAGGTGTCAGCATTATCTTAACATTGTGACTGATTTCAACATTCTTTTCCTCCATGCTCCTTACTTGCCTCTGACTTTAAAAACTTGCTCTCTGAGGCAAAACAGTTGATATAGGCACAGACAGAATTCGAGAGTGGAGACAAGAATTTGGCTTCAAAGGGATAACATGGTACTATGTCGGTGGAAGAGAAAGAGCTGCTAATTACTGAGAAAGGATGAAAATTTTGGAGTTTTTAAGGTTCTCATAATCTTCACACCTTCATGGAAAGACTGTGTGGTTTATTGATATAGAAAAAGCAGTACTAGGCATCTCTGATTGTAGTTTCTACAAAAAATCCAAAGGTCCATATGGCATTTAGAGGGAGAAATTGTGGGTTCTTGAAAAGGTCATTTGGGTTTGGACTATAAATCTCAGCATTGATCAATGTGACCTGAGGAGCAGGTCATCTAATATCCTATTTCCCAGATGCTGGGGGTCTCATTACTGTAGTTGGCCTGTCTTTCTCAAATAATGACTGATACTGGATATCTTGACATCATCAGAAATGGAGACATAAACTAAGATTTAATGTTATCTAAAACAAATTAATACTCTATGTCAGGAGGCAAATGCACTAGATTTTGATACTAGTACATTAAGCAAAATTATGTTACCAATTTAAAACAATAATATACTATGAAAATAAGAAATATGTTTTTGAAGGATTATTCCCCTAACAAGAAAACATCAATTTTACATTAACCTTCTTCATGTATAAAGACCATTAAAATTATTGATAAAGTACTACTATAAATTAAGACAAATGAAAATTAGTTTGGAAAACCACACACACATCAGGAAGGAAATGATGTGCATACTTAAGTAATTGAGTTTTTGGAAAGAGTGGCTGATAGGAAATTTGAAGAGTTTATAATGCTGTGAGATTGTTTTTAAAGGAAGGATTTATTAAAGTGCTATCAGTACGTGATTTGTTTAAGCAAAGCAATGGAAAACAATTTGTTGCAAGTAAATTTATGCAGTGAATTAGAAAAGTTAGAAAAGTGAATTTGTTTGAAGGATTTCATGTTCTGGAGAAATAATGGGGTAGAGAAATGATTCATATTACATTGGAAATCTATTTGCAGGAGAAAAGTTTCAGTTTACAACAAAACATTACAAACCTAGAAAATTACAAAATGGCCTTTTGGAAAATACTTAAAAGTAGGGATCAATGTACCAAAAAAAATCTGGTTTATTGGACAATAAACATATTTTAAGGGGAAAATTATCACACAAAATTTATCATGATTATTAGACAGTAACATTTTAAAATAAATGTGTTAATCAGAATAGGTTCAAATCAGTGGAAAATCACAATGATCATCTTTACCATGTTTATGAGGATATTCTGATCAACTATAATGGACAGATATTGTAAAATAGACATAACCTTGACTTTACAGAAGATAATTACATAACCCCAATAATTCCTTGTTAACACGGGTACTAAAAACATGTACATAATCAGTGAGATATAAAAGTTTTAAGTAATACATTGCATAAATCACAGGGCATTATTTTCCCATTTGTTAACTAAAAAGTAAATCTCCTTAAGCAGGATCTCCTTTTGTCAGGTGCTCCAGCAGGTATACTGCTTTCTTAGGAAGAGTTTCCGAGCATGACAATTTGTGCACTGAAATGGTGAGTAAATGAATAAAATAACTCTATTGTCATTATGAAAACTCAAGTAAGCATGGATATTGCTCAATAATCAATACAATTTTTATTGTGGCTGTAATGTGTTTGAACAAAATAGGAGCGAGGGGACCTTCTGAGCTTTTATGAATTAAAACTGATCTATGAAAGATGTGACATTTTTAAAATTACCCAAAGAGAATATTTGATGATGTGAGGAGGTCATACGAGTACTGAGTAAACTTACTTGATAAAAGTGGTAAGAGCAGGCATATTTGATTACTAAGAACTAGAGGATGGGCTAAATGGTGAAAATTTGAGAATTAATCAAAGGGATTTCTTATATTGTTCTGAACGACCAAATTAAATTGTTCTATTTAATTTGGGCCTTCGGGTCAAATGTATCACCTCACACCTGAGCCCTCTCATCCACTTTCTAGTCACATGCTATTATCCAAAGTGATGGCTACCAACCAGATTGATCTTAAACTTTGGTTTGCAGTATTTCAGTCTGTCATTCTTTGCCTGGAACACTTAATTCCTCTTATTCCTTACTAAATTAAGGTCAAATTCCTTAGTTTGATGTTCACAGTCCCTACATTCTGGCTACATAGTTATTTTTGCAGCTTACCTTCTGTTGCAATGGGACATGAAACCTCTG
Source organism: Phataginus tricuspis (assembly GCA_029783875.1). Lineage (NCBI taxonomy): Eukaryota > Metazoa > Chordata > Mammalia > Pholidota > Manidae > Phataginus > Phataginus tricuspis. The sequence continues at coordinate 733,320 of JAQQAC010000477.1, forward strand.
TCTCAGTCATCCTAGATTTCTTGTACTTTTCCTAAATATAAACCAAGTTTTTCTGCTTTTAATGAGTCTACTGCGTTTGAAATAATTCTCCACCATCTTTCTCTAAAAACTGTATTCATTTCAGGGCACATCACACATCAGTGATCTCTCAAGTAGACATCAATTCAGATTTTCTGCTTATATTTGTTGTCACGTACTGACTGCTAATAAGATCACCTCAACTCTCAAAAACACTCCATTGGATAGTCATGTATTTTGTTACTCCACTGATTTCAACTACTTCAGTAGGAAGAGATTACTCTTTGGTATTAAGCCTTACCCATTCAAGTCAAGAAATGTTTATAGGTAAGTGAAGGAAGGGAGGGTAGAGTGGAAGCAATAATACAGAAGGGGTTCTCACTAATATGAGGATTAATCTAGGTGAAGAAAGACCTTAGTCTGAAATAATGCTGGTATGACAGGAAAGAAAAAATAAGTTAGCAAATGAAAAAACAGTGTGTGCAAATCATGTTTATTCCAAGTACGAAAGCTGTGTGTAAAGTTAATGTTTACATGGTCATTTCATGGTGCCATGCGTTCTTGTTCATATAATATAGTTATTAATGACTTAAATTGAAAAAGTCTGTTTTTCAAAATGTGAAACAAATACCAAAGGAAACTAAGACAGGAATAGATAGTAGAGGGCAACGATTTGGAGGGTTGACTCTCAGAGCAGACTTCTGCAGAGAGCATACTTCTTTTCCTCATTACCTGTATTACCTTGATAAGTTTCCTAATCTTTTAGTGCTGTGTTTTCTTCATTGTGAAATGGAGATTATATGTCAGTATCTACCTTACAATATCATTGTAAGATTTTAACATCAATATTTGCAACACATTTAGTACAACATTTGGAAATTGCTAAGCCATGTGCAAGTAATTTAAGTAAAATAATTATATTTGAAGATTTGAATGACAGAGGTACTAAAAATATTCTATTATTCTTGCTAATCTTATGATTAGATATTGTTTCAACTATGCTATTTCATATGATGAGGTTTATTGATATGAAGCAGTTATATAGTTAAGTAGCTTAATCTAAGTTGGTCATAGTACTTATGAGCGAAAACAAGAGAGAAATTTGTGATTGTTACTAATGATAAAACATATTTTCAATCTGAAATTATTATTAAGTTTTCTATACATAAAAGCTATCTTTATGTATGCTTTTTTTGCATTATATATAAAAACAGTTGAAAAAATATTTTAAAAATGTGGAGTGCATATTTGATCTGCTTTGATGTAAAATACAGGCTCTGTGTACAACCATTGTGTACACCTAATACAGAATATAAAGAAAAATCATTATAAAGTTCTTTATCTATTGAATTTAAGATGTGACTAGAGTTTGGGAGCATACATATAAATGTTAAGTACTTTTTCAAAGTGGTTGGAAATATTTAAAAAATATTTGTCGGTAGATTCATGTGCAAAATTATGCCAGAAAAACGTCATCCTACAGATGAACTAATCTTAGTTTCATACCAACAAGAGCTAAAATACAGTGAATCTTTTAAAGGAACCCAATTTCAGATATTAAAAACAAATACCAGGGTCGACAACATGGAACTTGGAAGCTATATAATAAAAAGAAATCTGTACTTATTTTGTGGGTATATTTGTCTTATAGGGTCAAATTCAGCTCTCTACCTCTTACTTGAATGAAACCTGTGTCTTGGTTATAAAAATACCCTAATACAGTATCATTTTGAGGATTTTTTGCATGTGGATTAAAGAAGTTAATGTATGTAAAATCAATCTTTCTTTCTCTCTCCTCTATCTGAAAATTTTCCTATTCTTCCACAGTATATTATATCAAAATAATCTTTAAAAGAATTCTGTGTGTTTTTAAATAGTTTAATCTTTTCCAGCTTTGCTACGTGGGTGATCCCATGCCCAGGCATTTTTAACTGTAATATAGTTTGTGAATCTCTTAAGACCTCTTCAAGAGGGGAAGCTATCATAGTTAGTGCAACACTGTTCTCAGTCTCTGGTTTCCTCATGATACTAACATTAGATTTTTGGTTCTTTTCCAAACGTAATTTGCTGTGCTAGCTTCCTATTATACACCCTAAAGAAAATGAGATAAAGTTCTTTGTTTTCTCCTCAAATGACTGACGAATTCTCCTCTGATTACTAACTACCTGGAAATAGACTGATAGACAGGAACTCTATGGTGAAGGGTGTTTACTAAGATCCCTTTTATGGCCCGGTAACATCTCCCACCCCTAAATCAATTTAATGTATTGTGATTCAGGAGGTTTGCATTCCCATCCTTTTCTTGAGGGTAATATTAAGCTGTGGGAGATCAGGCAAATCTATCACGGCATGACTTCCACGTTGGCATCCTTTCATACACAAAGCATCTCCTCTGGTTTATTTTTACCCCTTATGGGCATCCACAGGCATCCTTATCATTCCTTGGCTAGATATAGTCCACATCTCCTGCCATGCCATTTCCTTATCCAGGATCCAAAACCTTACTTTGCTTTTTCAAAGAAACCTCCACTTCTTTCTGCAAGGGAAGGGTGGAGCAGAGGAACTTTTAAATGTTCTTCTGCATGACTACAGCTGTGAGGAGAGCGAGTTAGTCTGGTCCTCTTATGCCTTGAAATATGCCGCCATTTCTCCCCTACAGCGATCACCCAGCACTGTCGCAGGACATAATCTTCCCGGGTCCTATCTGGAAAGTACTTGCACAGGTCAACTAAGAGGGTTTTCTTATTGCCACCCTTTCCTATGGAACCAGCCTCAAGCAGAGCAATAACATGGTAGGAAACTTCCATTTATATCTAATCTTTATTATTTTTTCCGCCATGCTGTTTTCTTCAACATTTGCTAATCCCCGTCCAGTTTAGAGGCTTATATACTTCCAAGGAGCATAAATGATTTGGCTATTGCCAAAAAATGCATGTAGCAAAATACCTCTAACTAAATGGCATGTGGCAATATGCTTGCATGGCTCTGAAGGGCGAAGGTTTAGTTCATAAGGTCGTATTCAACTGAGCTTGACTCCAGGTCGTGGACTGGGCATAAGTCTCCTCCACTTGGACTAGTGGCCGCCCCAGATCATGTTCTCACGCTGAAAAAAGCAGGAATGAAAGACAGGAAACACATGCACACAAACACATCTTAAGTCTCTGCTCACATATTATGTCAGTAACATCCCATTGTATAAAATAAGGCACGAGGCCAATCCGTAATTCAATTAAAATATCATATGTCTTAAAGCAATGCAGTAAGTGAAGATATTCCAGGGACAATAGAATTCAGAAAAAATAGACAAACATAATTATAGATTTCACCAAACAACTGAGTATTTTTTGATCCCTTTAGAACTCTCTTTTCTCTTCCCCTTCTGGATTAGTAATATTTTGAAATGGATATTGTTTAATCTTCTTTTCTCTCCCTCCAAAACGAAGAGGTCCTGAAGTTCTAACTTGGCCTGAAGATCCTAGGGGAAGATTCATTTCAAGAAGCCATGTAAAGCCCGGTGCAGGCCAAGAGTCAGGAATCAAGGGTTGTTCCAGGCATTAAGTCCAGGGGAAAAAGGAAAGCAAGAACTGTATTTGAAATGTAGGTGTCACAGTGAGAAACAGGTAAGACTGAAGATCGTTTGAACAGGTAAAGCTGGGAGGTATTTTTCGTAGGTGCACAGAGGTAGAGCAGATTTTATGAAATGCCTGCAGCTTACTCACTGCATCGGGGAGGATGATCTTGAAAATTCCAAGTCTGCTTAGATACATGTGCATTTTTCCTTGAAGTTCCCTTTGATTATAAAGAGTTCCCAGGAACAGGAGAATGAAAGTGGCAGCTGGCTATTTGGCACTGCTAAACTTCGTGTTTTATGGACAAAGGGTACTCTTGAGGATTTTTTCCCCCAATTTTACTTTGAAATCAAGGTTTCAGAAGAGGTACAATAGCTAAGAATATCAGGCATTCTTGTGGTTGACATTACAGTTATGTCAGAAATTTTAACAGGACAGTTACTGAGGTGCATGTATTTGGTGATATGAAATCTTAAGATCCATTTCATACCTACAGTCACTTTTGCATTCTAAGATTGTATAGGTTTCAAGACTCCAAACTGATGAGACATCAGTTCTAACAATATGATCACTTGTGCAGTACCTCCCGGTGTGTATGAAAGCATCCTCGGTTGGTGTGTCATTTATCTCCTTCAGCCTTCTGTTTTAATTAGCCTTGCTGCTATCTCTACTTCTTTTATATGCACAAGGTAAAATTCCTTTATGATCTCTTAAAAATGCAAACTTTCTTTTGCACTGTCTTGAGGCAAGAACTTTATCTTACCCTGTTTACTCCTTTTCTAACTAAAGGATATCACCACACTTAGTGGGAAAAAATATATACTTTACACCTTAATCAGAAATTGAAGTCACATCTGTGAAGGATTTTTCAGTGCAACAGTATGCCAAGTTAGACTGCTTAAAGATTACTGAGAATCATACAGAGGCTTACTGAAAAAGTAAACTATTTCTAGCATCTGGCTATAGATCATATTCATTTGATGATCTTGAGCAAAAGGTAATTCTTCCTTCCATATGCATCTGAACACTTAGGGTTCTCTAGAAGAAGTAATGTCTTGAGTTTGGGGATATAGGTAGTCATATACTTTCTAGAGTTACTTAAATAAGATCTAAGGCAGGCTGTGGATTTAAAGACCTAGAGTATCACCTTGCTATAGCTATCTGGCATAAGGATTACCTTTCTAAACTCATTTGAGAATAAAGTGGCATGTAAACCATTAAATAAATAAGAATATTAAGGTGCTGATATTTTTTCAGAGTTTGCCAATCTGAATCTTTATTTTTTATTACATTTTTTCATTACTTTTTATTGAAATATAGTTCATAGACACTATTATATTGGTATTAGGTTATAACATCATCCACAGATATTATAATATTATTGACTATAATCTATATGCTATATTTTCATCCCTGTGACTAATTGATTTTATAATTGAAGGTTTGTACCTCTTTATCCCCTTCACCTATTTCTCTCACTAGTCTGTTCTGTATGTTTATGAGTCTATTTCTGTTTTGTTTGTTTGGTTTTTAGAATCAACACATAAGTAAGATAATATGGTATTTGTCTTTCTCTGTCTGACTTATTTCTCAAAGTGCTGAATTTTTAACAAAATAAAATACCTTAAGTACATTTTATGCATGTCTCTTGCCTCAAAGAAATTTCCTTCATGTTACTAGTAGAATAAAGGTTCTTATACTAGACCCTGAGGTAATATCCCGCTTGCTCCCAACTTCCAATTTGGATGACAGATGGCATTTTGTCCTGTAGTGGGGTAGATAGATGGCCAGTGCCTCCCCTGAGTTCCTCAAATGAACACTGAAAAGCTCTGGGGCAAGACACACTGTTGTTGCTGGCCTTTTTGGTAAAAAGAGAAGCCCAGGACTTTTATTATATATAAAAATATCTAGTGTAAGAGACCTAGAGATCAGTGCAGGAAGTCTTCAGATCAAGAGGTTCTATTTGTGTCTTCTATTCCTTGATGTAAAAGCCATGACAGATCACTTGCACAAACATACATCAACGGTGCTGATCAGTATCTATAAATATAACATTTAAAAAATATTCACATACAAGTAACAGCTCAAATTAGTCTTATGTGGTTTGATTGCTAGATGTCAGATCACTAATTTTCAGCCAGAATAATAATGGTATCTTGGATACAGGATTTTTGTGGGTTTAAACTTATAAACTTTACACCTTTTAATAAGACAAAGGGATATTTTTGTCAAGTTTAACATCAAGAATTCCTTTAACTGACAGACCAATCATTAAAGATGTAAGCTCTGGTAAAAGCATTACTGAAACCTGCTTTGAGTAAAACAGATTCTTTAACAAGATGGCAGACGCATCTTGAAATGGTATTGATCAGTTTGGAAATTTTTATTGCATGAATACTTCAGTCAAAGCGAGCTCACGACACAGCATATAAGATGAGTTAATAGCGCAAATGGAAACCAAAAGCAAACATCAGATAAATCTAGTGATGTCAGCGTCATGGCTGAATAACATGCCTCATTCATGCTCCTCACTCCCAAACAAAACAATTTGGCATCGATCCATGGACAAGAGTGTTTTTGTGGGAGCTGTAGGATCTAACATCCACAAAGGGACCCAGGAGGGGTCTCACCTCCTGTGCACTGGGTAATAGGCATAAAGACTTCAGGCCTGTTATGGACTCTATAGTGATCTATTAACAATCAACAGCACCTGTAAGCATGATCCAGGAATCCCTGGAAAATATTGTTTTAGATAATCACCCATGGATGGGAGGGTCTTTGCAAAAGTCATTGTTTTTAGGGAAGAAATTCCAGCAGATCGTTGGAACAACAACAACAAAAATATGTTAGGATGCAATGGAAAAGGTAAAAAGGACAGTTTGACTTTATCAATATAGAAAACCATTGAATTTCTTGATTTACTTAAATGGGATCTAAGGCATGTCAAATATAAAAGACTCACTTAAACCTTAAGGATACCCATAAGCTCAAAATAAAGGGATGGAAAGAGATATTCCATGAAAGTGGTAACCAGAAGAGAGCAGGGTTATCTATACTTTATCAGATAAAATAGACACCCAAATGGTAGTAAGATACAAAGAGGGTCATTATATAATCACAAAGGTGTGAATTCATCAAACGAATATAATAATCATAAATATATATGCACCCAACTTCAGAGCACCTAAATATATTAAGCAAATACTTACAGATCTGAAGGGAGAACTAGACAACAATACAATAATAGTAGGAGATTTCAATACCCTACTTTCAACAGTGGATAGGTGATTGAGATGAAAAATCAGTACAGTAACACTGGACTTGAACTATATACTTTAGGCCAAATGGACCTAACAGATACACATAGAACATTCCATCTCACAGTAGAATATACATTTTTCTCAGTAGTCTCCAGGAAAGATCCTAGAATAGGTTGCAAAACACATCTTAACAAATTTAAGAAGATTGGAATCATACCAGGTATCTTTTCTTACCAAAATGGTATGAAACTAGAAATCAATAATAGAAATAAAATGAAAATTTACAAATATATGGAAATTAAACAACACACTCATAAACAAACAATGGGTCAAAGTGTTTTTTTTTTAAGATAAAATTCATAGTCCTTTTGTTAGACTAGGGAAAAAAGAAAAGTTCCAAATAAATTAATCAGAAAGAAAAGAGGAGACATTACAACTGATAGCAAAGAAATGAAGGATCATAAAAACTACTATGAACAATTATATACCAAAAAATTAGATAATCTAAAATAAATGGATTAATTTTTAGATATGTACAACCTACAAAGATTAGATCATAAAGTCAGGAAATATGAACAGACCAATAACAAGTAACTTTAAGTCAATAATCAAAATCTCCCAACAAAGAAAATTTATCTGGTAAATTCTACCAAACATTTAAAAAAGCATTAAGGCAATCTTCCCCAAAAATCTTCAAAAAATTTGAAGAAGAGAGAATACTCCCCAGTTCATTTTTTTACACCAGCATTACTCTAATACCAAAGTCAAGAAAGGATTTTGATGAAGAGGACTTTACAAGAAAAGAAAGCTACAGACCAAGATCTCTCATGAATACAGATGCAAAATTTCTCACCAAATACTAGCAAACTGAATTCAATAGTATATTTAAAAGATTATACACTACAATCAGGGGACATTTATTCCAGGAATACAAAGATGGTTCAACATTTGAAAAATCAATAAATGTGACATATCACATTAATAAAATGAAAGATTTAATTAATATAATCATTTCAGTTGGTGCAGAAAAGACATTTGATCCTTTCATGAAAAAACTCTTGATAATTGGATATAGAAGGAACATATCTCAATATAATAAAGGCCGTAATATGACAAACCTGCAGCTAACATAATCAATGGTAAAAGTTTGAACTATTTCCCTCTAAGCTTAGGTATAGAACAAAGATGCTCACTCCTATCAGTCTTATACAACATAGTACTAGAAGTCTTAGCCAGAACAACTAGGCAAGAAAAAAACTAAAAGGCATTCAAATTGGAATGGAAAAAGTAAAATTGTCTGTTTGCAGATGATATGATCTTATGTATAGAAAATCCTAAAGACTCCATCAAAACAACTGTTAGGACTAATCAACACAGTCAGTAAAGTTGCAGGCCACAAAATTCAAAATACAGAAGAAATCAGTTGTATTCTATATACCAAAATGAAATATCTGAAAAAGAAATAAAGAAAGCAATCTCATTCATAATAGTACCAAAATAATAAAATACTTGGAAATAACTATTTAACCAAGGAGGTAAAATATCAATACACTGAAAACTGTAAGATTTTTATGAAAGAAATTAAAGATAACATAAATAAATGGACAGATATCCTGTGGTGATGTATTGGAAGAATTAATATTGTTAAAATGTCCATACTACACAAAGCTACCTGTAAGTAACAGAAATGGGCTTTGTTTAGTCACCTAAAAGTGAGGTTATACTAAAGATACAAGGAGCAAAGGAGAGAGAAAACAATTTCACACTCACTAATACTGATAAACTTTTTAGCCTGACCAGGAAAACACAAATTAATAAGAAATGAAAGAAAGAATATCATTACTTACCCACATTCATTTAAAAGGTGGTTCAATACTACAAACAGTTCTATGTACACGAATTTGACAACTTAGATAAAATAGACCAATCCTTCAAAAAAAAAAACCAAATAGACAATCTGAATAATATAATACAATAAATTGAATTGCTACTAAAATAATCCTCTGAAAGAAAACTTTAGGCACAGATGGGTTTATTCTAACAAAGTCATTCATGAGTTTATTCTAACAAAGATTACAGGAGAAAAATTATGAATTATACGCAGTCTCTTCTAGAAATAGAGGATGGACTATTCCCAAATCATTTTAGGGCACCTACAATACCCCAAACCAAAATGATACAAAGATGTCACCAAAAAAGAAAACTGTAGACACATATTACTTAAGAAGCTTTTTTTCTTTTCAAAGTGAGAGGAAAAAAAAAACATTTAAGGCTAAACTTCTGTAATCCAAATGTTTATATTTCATCTAAATTTAAATATCTTTACAGATATTTTTGCTTAAACAAAGGACAGCAATTAATACTCTAAAATACTAGATCAGAAAGACCTTTTAGGAGTGGCTTTTTCATTTTGCTTATTTTGGCACATGACACTAGAGTTTTCCACTTGTAGAAGACTAACCAATCAAAGTTGGAAACATTGTTTTAAGAGATTAGTTTTTTACATTGTGATCTAAACATTAATTCCTGTGATCTGAAGCCTTAAAAAGTTTTAATCTTTGAATGGATGCAAAGTATGAGGATATGATTCAGGGACTGAGATTAAGTTCCTAACTAAAGGATGATGAAAGCGATATTAGGATGGAAAAGAACAGGAAGATCTGGTACCGCAGGTCTCCGTGCACTCCACTATAGTGTACACCGATTAAATTGCCCATAGGATTCATTCTCCCAGTGTTTCTGAGGTAGTTGACTGTGTTTTAATCCATACAAGAATCTAACCATGTCTGTGTCCCAGTCTCCCTATATCAAGATTATGATAGTATGCTTTGAAGATTTCAAACAAATTCACATTTTAAATAGCAAAACTGTTTACATTCCAGAATTCCTATGCTCCTTTTTCCAAAACCCCTTGCCTGGTGTTGCAAGTGTTTTAGTGTTCTTAGGAAAGGAACTTTCATTTAAAGCTGACATAGATTATTTCCTCTTGTTTCCAAATCAGATCCTGGGTTTAATGCCATAACTACATTCAATGATAACATAGTATTTTGCACAGATACTGAAGACTTTTGATAAATAAAATTTGCTGTACAATTCTCAGAGGCAATACTTAGAATTTTCATTTTCTAACTATGCATATTTCAGAAGATATGCATAATCATAATCTTTCCATGAATACTGAAAATTTTCATGGTCTTTATTATTAGAGATAGACTTCAATAAAGAATAATAAGAATAATTAAATAATTCAGCCTCTTGAATCTCCTTCTGGACAAAGGCTACTGTTATCCCTTAAGAAACTTAAGGCATGATTCAGAATTTAACTTTGGAAATATAATGTTTTGGCCATTGGCTCTTAATGTCCCTACTCTCATCTATAAATTTTATGAACGTAAATGGGGAGAATAGATTTTGGGGATAGTGAACATTTTCTGCCATATCATTCTTCAATTTCCTTCCTTAATATTGTTGACAGTTGTTACTTGATGATATTAGTTTACTTGTGATATTAGTGAACATTTAAAAATTCATTTACTGTCATTAAATTTAGAACTTCATGAGGGAACAGAGATAATCATGCTTTGAGTTTTTCAGTAGGAAAATGTTATAAAATTCAATAAGCAAATACACAAATTTTTAAATAGACACTAGACTATATCTTCAATGGCTGTTAACACATATTTCTAAAACTTTAGCATAATACATACAACAAAAATACACTATTTAAACCATTTTATAATGAACAATTAAGTGACATTTAATACATTTACCATGTAGTGCAACCATCACTACTAACTAGTTCCAGAGTCTTTCCTCATCCCCACCCTTACTTAGCAGTCATTTCCCATTCCCACCCTCCCCAGTCTGACAACTGTTCTACTTTTTGGTTCTATGGATTTGCCTATTTGGAGTATATCATGTAAATGAAATCACACAATATGTGTCCTCCTCTGCCTCGGTTTTTCGCTTAGCATAATGTTTTCTAGACTCAACCATGTTGTAGCATGGTCAGTACTCCATTCCTTTTTGTGTTTCAATAATGTTCCATTGTATGGATATACCACATTTGTTATCCATTCATCTGTTGCTGGATATAGTTGTTCCCATTTTTTTACTATTATAAATATGAAGATTCATGTACACATTTGTTGGAACACCTGTTTTAACTATTTTGGATATATACCCAGGAGTAGAATTGCTGCATCATATGGCAATTCTGTTTGATTCATTGAGGAAGCACTAGAATGTTTTCTGTGGCGGCTGCACCATTTTATATTCCCACCAGCAGTGTATGAGGCTTCCACTTCCTCCTCATTTTTCCATTTTCCACATATTTTTAATTGTTTTTATTCCAGCCATTCTAGTGATGATGAGTGGTATTACATTATGGTTTTGATTTTAAAAATGTATTTTTAACATTATTATTATGTACTGGGGAAGAAAAAAATGATGTAAGGTACAGTGTATCAACGTTGAACTCATTTCTTTGATAACCAAAAAAATTCCTGAGAGATTTACCCTAACTGGGGATGTACATACTCTTTACATTTCAGAAAGAAGTACTGACAAATACATTGGTGCATATAATTGAATTATAAATTAAGCAAATTGCTGATTCAAATTCAGGGCTTGTCTACAATGAAGAAGGAAAATTGAAGAATGGATAGATTTCCCTTCACTTAACTATATAGCTTAAACTTTACACCATGATACTGGTAGGTCCCAAGGAGCTATTGTGAAAGGTCTCTATCAATGCACTTAGAGATTCTGCGGGTCTTCACTGTCAGTGTATTGTCTGTCCATGGAATCTTTTTAGTAGGCAAAGACCATAGAAAGAGCAGCTGCATTGATGGTTTTAATGGTTTCACAAAGGAGATATCTTGCATAATGCAAGGTCAAATTTTGCTTTGTCTGATTAATGTGGAAACAAGTGTATATACATCAAATAGCCCTAGAGATGTTTTTTATTTGACAATACATCTGGAACACATAAAGATGATTTTGTATTTATTCTCTGCTTGGAAAAAAGATACATTAAAAAATGCTCTGAAATTTAGTTATTCGACATGAAATAGTTATAACCACATTCCTTTCTAAACTTTTTATTTTCCCAGTTAGTGCATTTCTACACTTGGAATTATAGGAAAACTAATAGAAAAAAATTTCAACTTGTCCTCAGTTGTATAATTGAATACTTAAAAAAAGAACATGAAAATGGAGAAAGGGTGCAGTAGTAGATTCTACAAAAGATAAGCTATTCAGAGTAAATAGCAAAAATAACAAATGAGACTATAAAAACTGAAAAGAACAAAACTGTGAGCACATAAAAATGATAATATGTAGACAAAAATAAAGATTATTATATAACAGAGATAAATATATTTTAAATATGTAATATCTCTCTACATATTTTGATGCTTATTATTTTTAGTTTATGGAGAAATAGAGTTGAGAAATCATATGCCCTTTTTCACTGACCAACTCATAAATGATTCAGTTAATACTCTGTCACTATCGTTTTCACATAACAGTATTTGTGTTCAGTCACTTTCAAAATAAAGGATAACATGAAATCAAAACTTTTTGGGACATAAAGGTCTCACGCGAGGCAGACTAAGGATTTCACAATATATTAGAGAAAAATATTTAACAATTTCCATTGCTGTTTAGCTATTACCCTTCAGTGGCTCACAGCATGAGAAAGTCTGAGAAACTCATCACACATGTGCATATGTCCACTTTCGACGTCAGTATTTCCTTTGAACTCTTCATTTTATGCCTATATAATGTACAGTGGTCATTTTACTTTTGGTCTCTTCCAAAGCACACAGAGTTTGAATATTTTTTTTTTAAAATCATTTCATTATTTAATTAGGTGTCGACTTGAGATGTGTGCATGTCTGGAGCACAGTAACTGAATGCAGCTGCCTCTTTGGGAAGTATGACATATTCTTGATGTTCAGCGCCAGGGAGAGAGGCTGCAACTTTACTGGGCGGCTTAAGGGGGAAAACGAAAGACAGACCCTTTCTTAGTGAAATAAAGGAGAAAGAAACATCCAAATTCTTGGTAGATTTTCACTCTTTTTAAGCTGGTTTGCCGTATCACAGATCCCACTTCACAGTGGGTATGTAAGAATGAGAAAAATGATAAAAGAAATTGAGTTCCCTAAGAAGTGGAATGACTCTCCCTATTTTCCATATTGTTTACACAAATTGTTAAAACTCAAACACCTACTTTCAAAGACAATGCAAACTGCAAAAAAATCAGAGTATTCTTTTACTATAATTTATCATTACTGGAATTGAGTCTGTCCTTGTTTTTCTAGTGTCTTTGGGAGAAGTGTTATCCTGAATGAATGGATTTTCCAGGCAAACAAAATACTCTCTTTGAAGGGCAAAAGCTTTTCATCATTTTTAAGCACGTTAGATCCAGGAAATCTTTCTAGAATTCATTGTTCCCTGTTATATAAAATAGCGAATAAAGAAGATAATAAGAATGTTTTTCTAAATTGTGTTTTTAACCATACTTAGCAATACAGTAATGATAAAGTTATTACTGATTGAGGCCTACTTTGTGGCAGGTGTTCTACTAAGCACTTTACAGCTATTATATGTCTTAAATAACAGAATATTTCTGAGCGGTAGGAGATCTTACCTAAGGTTATATTATCATTATCTGGATGTGATTCCAGGTCAACTTAGGTGTGCCTGACCCCAGAACCTGTCTCATAACCACTGAAGATTACAGGGTGGTTTTTTTTTCCTGTTGTAGTTTTTCTTTCTCTTCTTTCTGTGTTACTTCACTTTCTTTCTCCCACAGTTACTGAGTCTGCAGCTGTCACTCACAGTTCTTCCTATAGTTTTAGTGTTTCTAATCTGCAGAGAAGACAAGTATCTTAAAGAGGATCACAGATATTATCTGGAGTCAGAAATTTGGTAGTAATCTTTAAGTTTTTAGTCTCTCTCTGTCATTAGATATTATACACTTTCATAGTATCTGTTCCAGAAGGATGTTGGGAATCCTAAAACTGAGTAAGCTGAATATTATTGTATCAGAGATATTTCTTCATTTCTATTATTAAATTACATAACACAGTAATCTTATAAGGAAGTCTTTTTCTCCTTGGAGAAATTGGAATTCAACAATGTGTAATATTTATTCATCAGATGTTTTCTATTTCTGTTATGAGCTGGCTGAGGAGTTAACAAAAATTAATATCAAATTTAATAATTTTCATGGAGACAGTTTTAATCACTTTGAACATACTCTTACAATCATAGACAAGCTGTTTTGTCTTTTTCTTTTCTTCACTTCCAAAATAGCAAGGATTTTAAAGTTCAGGAAGAGCGCAGATAACCTCAATTCTAGTTAAGAATGTGTGGAGAATGTATAGTTTGAAAATGAGAAACGTCTTTTTCAACGAATTTTATCACATAGTACATTTCAAGAAGACAGTTACTCATTAGTAGGTATTTGACAGAGGTGAAGACATTCGGTTCTCTCAAATTTTAGTTTAAGAGTATAGAGGTAAAATGCATTTTGGGTCTTTGTTATGCACAGAGCTGTCTTACCGTTTATAAACTAATGAATTTTAAGTAAATTTAAATAACTCGAACAAACAGTTGTAAGATGCAAAATATTGAAGCTAAGGCTCAAAATGGAAACTATTACAGCATAGAGAGCAAAACTAAATTTCAAAGGACTGGAGATCCGCCGAGGCTCTTTTGAAAATGCTCAAGTCCCACATATACCCCCACTTGCAATAGACTCATGGGGGAAAAAAAGGCCGGTGAATACCACATACGGAATGAAGCCACCTCACAAAAGCAAAACTGAAGAAAAGAGTGGGTCACAGCATTATTCTTCATTTGGGAAGAACCTGTAACAGCAGAGCACAGTGATTTCTATGTCTTAAAAAATCTAAAATGTCATCATAAACATTCTAGCTCATCTTGGTTAGAGCCATATTAAGTAAATTTTTCAAAGTTTACGATCGTTGATTTTTGTCACTGCACAGTATTAATCTTTGACCATAGACTGGACCTTTCCAGCAGTGTTATAACAAATGTAAACCTTTGAGGGCAGGTGGCACCATTCTCCTGATTTCTGGTGCATCTCAGAACTCAAGCATCATCTCTAAGTATAGGGGGTAGTCAGTAATTGTTGGCATTCATTCTGTTTTACATGTTTTGCCATTTGTTTAATGCAATGATACCGACTACACCGTCTTACTATTATGTCAGTTTGCTGTATAGCAAGCTATACCAAAACACAGTGTCTTAAAGAACATTTATTTACCACAGGATTCTGTAGGTCACCAGTCTTAGTGGAGCCGGGCAGTTGTGCTGACCTGGGTCAGGCACAGCTGATCCTGGCTAAGATGTCTCATGTTTCTAGTGAGTTGACAGGTTGGCCAGAGGCTGGCTGGTCAAAAATGGTGAGATATTATGAAGTATGGCTTGGGAGGGTAATCATTCATGGTTACTTCTTGATAAAGAACAAAATATATTTTTGAAAAATCATAAATTAACCAAGAGTTTACGTTATTTTTATCAACCCTGCTGTCTAGTATCAAGTTGACTGCCTTCCAGATCATTAGTCATTTTGGGGACTTTGGTGATACCTGTAGATACTTAACCTGGATCATCCTCTACTTCAGGGAGTAACATCTAAATTCTAAAGTCCAAATCTGGCCCACCACCTACTTTTGCAAATAAAGTTTTATTGGAACACAAACACTCATTTGTTTATACATGGTCCTACTGTTTTCACACTACAATGACCTCGGAGTTGGGTAGATGTGAAAGAGAACAAAAGCCTAAATATTTACTATCTGGCCCTTATTCTATTTTATTTCTCTCCTGAATACCTGCACATATTTTTAGGGCAATAAATATTTTATTATTGCAAATAACGACAATAATAAAAATAATTGCTAATAATATAGGGTACTTCCCTTGTGCTGGGTACTACTTTAAGTTTATTTCAACTAATTTAATCTTCAGGAAAGCCTTATGATGTATAGTTATTATCACCACTTTACAAATGAATAAAGTAATGCATAGAAAAGCTTAACTTTTCACTCACTGAATTTAGAGTGTAATTAAATCTAGGTTCCATGGCTTAGATGGCATAATTCATCTTCCACATTACTGTTCCTATTTCATGTATTATTGATCATTTTTCTTAATAGTCTTAACTATGCTTTATTTGAATCCTTAAAATATGTTATGCTTTTAACATTTATTACCTTATATATGAATTTTCTCTTTTTTAATACTCTTCAAACTATTATATGTGGCTTCTCATTATTTACATCACAGCTCAAATATCACTTTCCCAAAGTAGTCTTCCCTAATAAGTCACCTAAAGAAAAATCTTCACCACCCTGTTATTCACTATCTAAATACCTTATTATTTTTCACCACAGAACTTGGCAAAATTTGCAATTTTGCATTTATTTGTTTGTACATCTATTTATATGTCTTTCTCAGTATAGCCTCATGAGAGCAAAAACCATGTTTACTTTACTCATCATTTCCTACAAAGTGCCTTGGTACTTAGTAGGTGTTCAATAAATGTTAATTGAATAATGAAGAAACAAATTTCAAGATGACTTTCAAGAATTACTGTTTATATAAATTATATATAATAAATATGTTATATATAAATACTGTTAATGAAATTATAGGATTTTTCTATTATGTTTAGACATCTCACATTCACCAAGAGCTACTTTTAAGCATGTGTGTGTATGTATAACATATAATATCTTATATATATTATAGATATATAGATATATAAAATAGAATGTATATCATTACTACTTAAATACTCCTTTATGACCATGAAATTACCTATCAACTACCCATCCATCCAGACTCATCTATCAGTCCTTTCACTATTGTATTTTGTCAAACCAATTATTTTATGATTTGAAATCTAACCACTACAGAAAACTTTCTAGAATCTCTGGTAATTTTAAAAACTACAATGCTTTAATGGTTTCCTTTCATGTTCAAAAAACAAGCCCCAAATCTCTAACATGTCATTTCAGTCAATCCTAACCTCAGTTTCCATCAGGCACCAAATCCTGTATGAACCTTGTTTTTAACCACATTATATTCATAACACTTCTCAGTGTATGTGGATTATACACTGTGCATTAAATACTTAGTGGATTAAATGACTCCAATCACTTAATTAATATAATTTTATTAAAAATATTAATGTAATTAACATGTAAGTAACATGTCTTGACACAAGTGGCCATTGTAAACAACCCTACCCTTTCACATAATAGTGGGAATTACTTATTAAATAATAGCATTTGTGGTCAAACCTATGCTCAGAAGTCATTTTATGTATAATTAGTTATCAGGTGCATTTTCCTTAATATACTATAACAGTGATTTTTTAAAAGTATATGAATTACTCATCTTATTGCAGAATAGACTTGGCAGATAGTCTTAAATTAGCTATGTGAATTTTAATTTCTAAAGTCATCACTTTAAAAATAAGTGGAAAACATGGGTAGGTGTGTTTCTAAAAAGAAAAATATGGCTGTGAAACATTTTAAGCATTTGATTTGTTTAGTGTCTAGGTGCTAGCGGTTCCCTTTTGGGGATAAGTGAAACAAATACTAACAGAATTAAAAAGGAGAAATAGTATGCAATGGATTCATTTTGGGAGACTTCAATACACCACTCACTCTGAAGGACAAATCAACCAGACAGATAATAAGTAAGGGACAGAAGCACTGAACAACATATTAGAACAGATGGACCTAACAGACATCTACAGACTTCTACACTCAAAAGCAGCAGAATACACATTCTTCTTAACTCTGTATGGAACATTTTCAAGAATAGATCATATACTAGGCCACAAAAAGAGCCTCAGTAAATTCAGAAACACTGAAATTGTACCAGCCAGTTTCTCAGACCACAAAGGTATGAAACTAGAAATAAATTATGCAAAGAAAATTAAAAAATCCAAAAAACACATGGAGGCTTCACAACATGCTCCTAAATAACCAATGGATCAATGACCAAATAAAAACAGAGATCAAGCAATATATGGAGACAAATGACAACAATAATTCAACACCACAAAATCTGTGGGATGCGGCAAAGGCTGTGCTAAGAGGAAAGTATATTGCACTACAGGCATACCTGAAGAAAGAAGAACAATCTCATATGAGCTGTCTAAACTCACAATTAATGAAACTAGAAAAAGAAGAACAAATGAGACCCAAAGTCAATAGAAGGAGGGACATAGTAAAGATTAGAGCATAAATAAATAAAATGGAGAAGAATAAAACAATAGAAAGGATAAAGGAAAGCAAGAGCTGGTTTTTCAAGAAGATAAACAAAAAAGATAAATCCCTAGTCAGACTTATCAAGAAAAAAAGAGTCTACTCACATAAACAGAATCAGAAATGAGAAAGGAAAAATCACTATGGACACCACAGAAATATAAAGAATTATGAGAGAATACTATGAAAAATTATATGCTAACAAACTGGATAACTTAGAAGAACTGGACAGCTTTCTAGAAAAATTCAACGTTCCAAGCCTGACCCAGAAAGAAACAGAAAATCTGAACAGACCAATTACCAGCAAGAAAATTGAATTGGTAATCAAAAAACTACCTTAGAACAAAACACCTGGACCAGATGGCTTTACCATTGAATTTTAGCAAACATTTATTGAAGCCCTAATACCCACCCTCCTTAAAGTTTTCCAAAGAGTAGAAGAAGAGAAAATACTTCCAAACTCATTCTATGAGGCCAGCAACACTCTAATACCAAAACAAGACAAAGACACCACAAAAAAAGAAAATTACAGACCAATATCCAATGATGAACATAGATGCAAAAATATTCAACAAAATATTAGCAAACCGAATTCAAAAATACATCAAAAGGAGCATCCATCATGATCAAGTAGGATTTATTCCAGGGATGCAAGGATGGTACAACATTTGAAAATCCATCAACATCATCCACCACATCAACAAAAACAAGGACAAAAACCACACGATCATCTCCATAGATGCTGAAAAAGCATTTGACAAAATTCAGCATCATTCATGATAAAAACTCCCAACAAAATGGATATAGAGGGCAAGTACCTCAACATAATAAAGGCCATATATGACAAACCCACAGCCAATATTATACTTAACAGTCAGAAGCTGAAAGCTTTTCCTCTAAGATCAGGAACAAGACAAGGATACCCACACTCCCCACTTCTATCCAACATAGTACTGGAGGTCCTAGACACAGCAACCAGACAACACAAAGAAATAAAAGGCATCCAGATTAGCAAGGAAGAAGTTAAACTGTCCCTATTTATAGATGACATGATATTGTACATAAAAAATCCTAAAGAATCCACTCTAAAACTACTAGATGTAATATCAGCATTCAGCAAAGTTGTGGGATACAAAATTAATACACAGAAATCTGTGGCATTCCAATACACTAACAATGAACTAGCAGAGAGAGAAATGAGGAAAACAATTTCATTCACAGTTGCTTCAAAAACAATAAAATACCTAGGAATAAACCTAACCAAGGAAGTGAAAGACCTATACTCTGAAAACTACAAGACACTCATGAGAGAAATTAAAGAAGATACCAATAAATGGAAGCACATCACGTGCTCATGGATAGGAAGAATTAATATTGTCAAAATGGTCATCTGCCTAAAGCAATCTAAAGATTCAGTGCAAATCCTATCAAAATACCAACAGCATTCATCAATGAACTAGATAAAATTGTTCTAAAATTCATATGGAACTACAAGAGACCCTGAATAACCAAAGCAATCCTGAGAAGGAAGAATAAAGCTGGGGGATTGTGCTCCGCAACTTCAAGCTCTACTACAAAACAACAGTAATCAAACAATTTGGTACTGGCACAAGAACAGACCCATAGACCAGTGGAACAGACTAGAGAGCCCTGATATAAACCCAACCATATGTGGTCAATTAATATATGATAAAGGAGCCAATGGGGGAAGAACAGCCTCTTCAACAGCTGGTGTTGGCAAAACTGGACAGCTACATGCAAGAGAATGAATCTGGATTATTGTTTAACCCAATACACAAAAGTAAATTTGAAATGGATCAAAGACCTGAATGTAAGTCATTAAACCATAAAACTCTTAGAAGACCACATAGGTAAAAATCTCCTGAATATAAAGCATGAGCAACTCCTTCCCGAACGCATCTCCTTGAGCAAGGGAAACAAAAGCAAAAATGAACTCATGGGACTACACCAAACTAAAAAATTTCTGTACAGCAAAGGACACCATCAACAGAACAGAAAAGCATCCTACAGTATGGGAGAATATATTTGTAAAGACATATCTGACAAAGGGTTAACATCCAAAATATATAAAGAACATAGATGCCTCAACACCCAAAAAGCAAATAACCCAATTAAAAAATGGGCAGAAGATATAAAGAGACAGTTTTCCAATTTATTACTGCTCTTCTTATAGTTACCCAGAAACGTACGAGACATTTTTAAATGCTATCATCGGTTGCAATTCAAAGAGATGACAAATATAATTTAGTCTCACTGCTTCATTTAATTTCTATTGTTTTGTATGCCTTGTACTCTTAATGTGCATTAGGTTTAATCTTATAAGCATCTCCAAATAGTTTTGGAGGTAATCAGGACAATAAGAGAAAGAAAAAATATATTTTACACTAGAATTTTTATGAGCATCATGGCACATTTATTGTGTGTATTTTTCCACATTTTATTTTCTCTATGTTCTTATACTTTTTCATGCTTATTTTGATATATAGGGAGGCTCACATGTTTGTTCATAATTTATTACATAATTGTTATCTTTGTACATATCTTTTTTAAATGCCTTTAGTCCACTGCTTTTCTTATTTAATATTTTACTACCTTGTTTGTTAATTATTGATGATGTCCTTTGGTTTCCACTATTTCCTATGCAAACAATGAGCTTATTCTACTGTCTTCCTTCTTGCTCCCTTATTCTCGATTCTTATTTGCATTATTTCTCTTTTGTCAGAGTATATAAAATGTATGCATCATGTTTTCATCTTCATCCCCACGTTTGTTTTAGTCCTAGATCTATATTTAAATAGATTAATGCTTACCCTCAGGCCCTGCCTCTCTCTTCAACTTCATCTCGTATGACTCTTATTATTTGCTACCTTCCGCCCTCAGGGGCCTTCTGTCTGTTTTTCCACCACCACCATCACTCTGTTTTTTTGTTGCAATGATTTAATTTCTTCACAGTGCTTATCACTAGCTGAACTTGTCTCATTTGTTTATTGTTCATTTTCTGTCTCTCTCCACAAGACACACAAGATTTTATCTCCATGACAGTGGAGTCCGGTCTTTAGTCTCTGTTTAATTCCCAGGTCCTGGCACACTGGCAGTCACAATATTGGCAGTCGGTAAGTATTTGTTGACTACATAAATGAAGATATATATGCTTAACATGTCTGGTATCAAATTGTATTTTCAATCACATTCTGTCCCCTGCAGAAATGAATCTCAGTGCAAGAAATGGGTGGTAATATATCTCTGGTAATGTTTTTGAACTAGACAAGACCAACCTCTCCTCTCCTAGGGCATGCCTTCCTCCTTTAGGATCACCATCAATTGTCCACTGTTTTTGATGAAAATGTCACAAGATTACATAAGTTTTATTGAAAAATTGTTTGATCCATTGCCCTATATTGTACTTCAATCATTGAAACACTCTTTGCAAAGAAACGATACTACATGTAGTGAGAGAGGCCTGTAAACTACAGTGAATCATTTTTTTCTGTCACCACATCTTTCTTCACCTTCCCATCTTTTATTTAAGCGTAAGAAAATTAGATTAAGACCAAGTAAGTAGAAGGGAAGCACTAAGGCCAAAACTGGATTGTTAGTTATGGTGGAATGTATGCAAGGTCAAAGAGTGGTTAGTTAGTTCTCTGCAAAAGATATGGTGAAAAATGGACCCTCTGGTAACATTGTGAAATGGCTATAGATCAGTTCAGTGTCTTTGGAAATAAATCACACATTTTTCCAAAAGGAAGTTCAGACCCATGAGTCCAGCTGCATTTTTATCTCATGTATTAAGGACGAGAAGATTTTGTTCCAGGGATTTTAAGTGTGCTGTACTTAAAAGAGAAAGCTAAACTCTGTACAGGATATATGAGGTGGTTGGCTTTCTCTGCCCAAGAAAAGCATAAAGCCCCTCTAATTTGGGGCCTCTGAATACAATTTACTGCACTCAGGCAACATACAAGAGTGCATGATTTCCCCAGCCTTTCTATTCAAAAGAGATAAAATAATTTAATATATGTGAAAAAGTATGATAGAGTGATGCAGATTTATGACATTTTTAAACAAACTGAAGTGTCTACTTTTGAGTAACTGAAGTATTTCTTGAAAAGCCTAGGTTAGTATCATTTATATCAATAAGTATCTAAAAGGAGAAATGAAGCAGAAAATTTATTAAGTCACATTTTAGTAGTAGTATACTAGAGGGTGAGGAAAAGAAGAAAAACCAGAGAGTCTAAAGAAGGGCAAATACAGTCAGGGAAGTTTGCTCTCAGAAGCCTGTCACAGCGAGAATGATGCAACTTTAACATTGGCTTTGGCCCACATTTATGATTCTGTAAAAATGTGCATTGGTTGTAATATAATAAATAGTAAATGCATTTCATATAATCTTGTGCTTATGCTTCTATCTTACTGTTGCTAAATTATGTGAAGTAGTCATTATTGGTGAATCGTATATATTTCTACACAACTACACTAGGTCTGGTCAAACCTCCCAGTTAGGGAACTCTCATTTTTGTAACCCCTGGGCCAAACATGCACCTTGACATCTAATAAGATTTCAGTAAATGAATATCAAACAAGTAAATGAAATATTATTGATGAATATGTTAATCAGGGTTCTCTAGAGAAATAGGATCAATAGGATAAAGAAAAACACATTATGAGGAATTGGCTCACACAATTATTGAGGCTGAAAAGTCCCACAATCTGCCTTCTGTAAGCTGGACTCCCTGGAAGGCTGGTGGTGAAAAATGCAAAGGCCTCTGAGCCAGGGCAGCCAGGGTGTAAGTCCCAGTCAAAAGGCCTGAGTCCTGGGAGCGCTGATGTGCAAGGGCAGCAGGAAATGGTGTCCCAGCTCGAGTGGAGAGATCAAATTCACCCTTCTTCTGCCTTTTCATTCTATTTAGATCCTCGGTGGATTAGATGATGCCCACCCACATTGGTGAAAGCAACTCCCTTTACACTGCTGATGCAGGTGCTAATGTCTTCAGGGAACACCAGTGCAGAACCTCCAGCAATGTTCTAGCAGCTCTCTGGAGCATCCCTTAGCCCAATCAAGCTAACACATAAAATTAACTATCATAATGACTATCAACTAATACTGAAAGTGACTACAGGTAAATAATCACACTATTTATTTTAATTTTCTTTAATGACTTGGTTTACAAAATCAAGACTTGTTTGACTAAAATCAATTGTAGATTGAGCAGTTCTAACTTATGTGTACCCTCTTATAAGCTATGTATCTTGTATGTGCATTCCTTCAAAAACCTATTTTAGAAAGCAAGCAATTATTTTAATTTTATGTTTTGGCTAGAGATCTGTATATCTAGAGCACATTGTTAAGTCTACTATTACTCAACTCTAAAGGAAAAGTTGAATTTTAAAATTCATCCCCATTTATAGAATTGATTTGAAGTGATGTGGCAATTAAATACAGAGAACAGACTGGTGGTTGCCACAGGAGAGGGGAGTAGGGAGATGAAATGGACAGAAGAGGTGAAGGGGATAAAGAGGTACACACTTCCAGTTGTAAAATAAGTAAGTCATGGAGAGGAAAAGTGCAGCAAAGAGAATATAGTCAATAATATTGTTTTATCTTTGTATATTGACAGATGGCAACTACACTTGTAGCATTTAATAATTAATATAATTGTCCAGTCATTATATTGCACAATTAAAACCAATATGATATTGTATATCAACTATATTTCAATTAAAAAAAAGAAAACGTAAAAAATTCAAGTTATGGCTAAAAGCATAAAAGGAAGGCAAAATAGAGTTAAATTCCATTAGATAAAATGAAATTAAAAAAACTGGGCTTCACCTACTTATGAAAATGCTTAAAATAGTTTGCTCTTTAGAAAGGAGTTAACACTTTTAGTTCTCTAGGAAGATATAAGAGCTATAACTATGTAACTAATAGACAAGAGTTAATGAAATAAAAAAGTGAAATTGTATAAGATAAGCAGTAATTATTAATTTAAATGTTATAAGTATCAAAATATTGCCTTATTTTTTTGTGTGATCCCTACATTGAATTCCAGGCTCTGTTTTTCCAGGAATATATGAGTTTTCCTTGTCCCTGTGTATCTAATATGTAGATATATACATAATATACTTCCTTTCATACAACACATAGATTTTATCTTATCTTTTAAAATCTGTATAATTTTGAGAACAAGTGTTGTGTTTTCTTAAAGTTCATATGCCCCCAAACACACAACACAGTGTTATGCACATAATTATGTACAAAAAAATAAAATAACAGCAATGTCGCAGAGAAAAGTCAAAGAAGAAAGAGTTGACTCAAAAAACTTAGAATATATTATCTTACTCTCTTTGTCATTTGCATTTGCCACTTGCACGGTCAGCTCCTGGAATCAGAAAGCTTACATCATGGGAAATGAATTCAAGCAACATGAGTGTGTCAGAGAAGACAGTAAGAGAGCGAGATGTTTGCGTCAGAACTGAACCTTTGTTTTTAAACATTAGAGAGAATTTTTGAATCATATTGCAAAGCACCCCAAGCATGTTTTAAGTAAAATTAAGAACAAAAATAGCATATTTAAACAACTGTAAAATTAATAGGTAGCACTAATACTAAGAAAAGTTTTAAATGCCTGGAAACTTTAATTTAATAGAAAATAAACTTTTTCACTATATACATATATGATACAAATGTACACTTAATTACTTATTAAATATCATTGATTCACTACCACTTACTGCTTACATTGTTCTCTGAATAAATTATCTAAATACATGTGATTTCGTTGAACATAATTCTCCAAAAGTAGGCATTATATTATCTCATTTTCTAGACGCACATTATATCTGTCTAGTCAAAGCCATCTGTAAGCAAAGGTCTGCAAACTGAAATGTTTATACAAACTCTCAGCTGTCTAAGTCAAGTTTGTGGATTCAAAAAAGTTGATCTTTGCAAGAAGCAATTTAATTAATTTATTAAATTCTTCCTCTTGGGTGGTATTAATTAATAGTGTTTCAGTGTCATCAATATAGAAGGATAAAACATAATTTACTTAAAAGTTTTTCAACTTGATTTATAACTTAAAATATTTAAACTTATGATATGTGGGCCTCCATTTGTACCCCTGTTCTGGGCCTTGTAAATAACAAATGATAAAATACAATGAAAGAAAACTTAGACCAAATTCTTCCATACATACATTTATTTGCCAGAAGCAGACACAAAAGAGTCATATAATTTATTCTAAAAGCTCAGTGAATTCTGAGGCTTAGGCATTCCAGCAAGCACGTTGTCTGAAAAGTTCATTTGAGGCATACTCAACATTATTTCTGGGGGAGAATCTGCTAATCTAATCAGAGTCAGGGTGGAACCAGCTATAGATGGCTTTGTACAGGGTCATCAAAATTCTTAGTTCAGGATATTATCCCACTGGATTTTTCCTTCTAGTCACACAAGGGCTGAGCTGCCTGTCTACAGTTCTAGCCCATCCACATAGATTTAAACCATCCCTTGTGAAAAAAATAATCAACTCTTGAAGGTAGATTACAGTAAAATTATTTAAAGTTCCTCTCTGTTAATTCCTGCTGGTGTGCAGATTCATTATCAGGGTTTTTAAAATGCTAACTATCCCATACTGACCAGTTAAATATTCCTGATCAAAATGCCTGCTCTAGTGTATAGATTAAAACTTATAGACGTATGGTATTATGTATACTGAAACATTAATTAATAGAAATTAAACACAATATCATACACTGTTCACAAAGGCCCACCTTGGCCTTTCCTAAAGTTCTGCAGCAGAACTGGGGCCTGGAAGCCTAGAGCTTTAGGCTTTTCCCTTCTCCTTTCACAGTCCCCTGCCCAGTCTGCCAACATTCTCCAGGTCTAGAACAGTGCCTAGGGAACTGGTATAGGAATCTTGGCCAAGAACCATCTGTAAAACTATCAAAATTGGCTGCCTTTATGTCAACACTAGACTGCTGAAGTATGAGACCATTTTGTGTTTGCACTCCACAGAATTATAAAGATGTTCTAAGAGTCAGGAATGGAATGAATGCTGACTTTTAACCTTCTTCACTCTCCTCCAGTTGAAACTGAGAAAAAGTTTTTATAGTTTGGATGTCAGACCTTTTCCTTTTTCTTTCTTTTTCCTTCTTTTTTCCCTTTTTCTTTTCTTTTCTTTTCTGAGACATACTCAGGAGAAACAGCTTTATGAGAATGCTTGTCTTTCCCAGCCTCCAGGAGTCTGGCTGCCAGCCCTAATGTCAACAGATAAGACAGAAAAGAATAATGATGTATTTGGTTCTCTGCAGAGTCCACTCCCTTCAGACCCATGCCCTTTCTCCAGAGGTTTTTTTTTTTTTTTTTTTTGGTCAGGATTGTGAAAGGAATGTCAAGCCACCAAGCTTTTCTGAAACTCTCTTTGCCTCTTTTCACTTATAGTAAACCTCTCTGAGCAGAGCCCATGCAAGACTTCAAGAGGGCTGCACCTCATGAGACACCATAAACAAAGAAAATTTTATCTCTAGGCTCATTGTCCTGGCTTAGCTTTCACAATGCTGCATTCTCAAGCAAAGTGTCTAAAGAATTCAAACAAAAAAGAGCATCCTGCATTTTCTCTGACATTTCCCATGACACATCCTCCCTTCCTATATCCAGCCATGACAAGCTCTGGAGAGGACTGTAAAAGGGCACCTTTCAAGGTCCCCATATTGCAGGGGTCCCGTCCCAATTTTGTGCTGGGTGCTTATAACCATGAGCTGCTCCAGAGAATGAATTCTCATTTACCTGGGTTCCTCAGACTGGATCTCTTTGGAGACCCTCCCTTCCATTGCTCTGCCCTTGGCTAAGGACACACAAAGCTTGATTTGAAATGTTGGGCTGCAATGACTCTGAACCATTCAGTGTCCTCTCTTGCAGAATTGTTCACATCTTTGTAGTCAGAAGTGGGAAAACTGGTCTACAAACAGGAGAGGAGCAGTTGCCATATGCTTAGGTCCAGTTACAAGGCTTACCCTGTGGAACCTTGGGGGATGATAGATGCTCAAATCCTGCATTTCAGAGTCAGGGGATGGTAATGCCCCAGTTCAGGCTTTTTGGTGTCTGCACCACTGGCTGTGCTCTGTATGTCTTGTTCCTGGTGTCTTATGATGCCATCCACAAAAGAAACATTGCATGCCCTGCAGTATTCATCCTCTCTCCCCATTCATTACTCCCCAGGCTTCTGGCTGATTCTGCAACCAGAGGCTAGAGCCAGGGGATTTCCCATTTTCATTTCAGGAATATTTTCATGCTCCTTAACACTGAGATTTTAAGGATCCAAAATGGTTGTCCTGAGATAAATGGCCCAATACCCCATTTCTTTTTGTTATGGTCCTTAAGAGGCAACATGCATGGTTTAAGTGAGACAAAGCAGAAGTAGTTATCACCTACTAACATGATAGTTCTAAATTTATATATACATATTTGGAGTGTATATATAACTATCAACTAAGGAGTTTGCATAATTGGACTTCTCTCTCCTCTGGGAACTGGAGATTTTTGCAATGACTCTCTTTCTCTGTAATTAAGACTTTAAGTTCTACTATGAAAGAAGATGATTATTTATTTATTTATTCACTTTCTTATTTGAAGTGGGAATGGAGTGGTATTGTAGAGATAAAGAAGATGGGTGAAGGTAAGTCAGCAGGAACCTGGAAAGGAAGATAGGGAACTCTGGGTTCTCATCCTTAGTCATGGTACTTAAAACAGTATAGAAATTGCAACCAAGAGCAAATGTCAAATGTGGAACCAAGCAAAAGACTTCTTCAAGGAACATTATTGTAATGCTTGACCTTACTTAAGCTTGAGTCTTCTTTCACTTCCCAGACTTCACTCCAGCAGGAACACACAATCTTATGCAGGAGTAACACTTGTCTGTGCCACAAAATTTTGTTCAGACTTAATATAGATAATTCCACTAAGCCCCACAACTTCCATATGCAACAAGGTTATAACTAGTGTGCTGGTGCATTGAGGTTAGGTTTGGAGGACTGAACTAAACAAGCTGGGGGCGAAGACTGGAGGTGATTTGTGACATCCACATCACAGGCACCCAACTTAGAGATGCATCTTTCATTCTCTATGAACCTTGGCTCTGTGATCTGGCCATGAAACCAGATCTCTGTCCTGATCACATAGATCCCAAAGGTGCTCACATTTTTTTAAACCAAATCTTTACTAGGTTTTAAAAGCTATACCACAAGGGGCTTCATAATATTATGGACTCAGAACCGCCTTGAAAATGAACCTTTAGAAATAACCCAATTCATTTTCTTAAAGGTCCATCCTTCTACACAGGAATGCAGGAAGAAATGTGATTGAGAAGGTTGCCTTGGCACTGTTTTAGAAGAGTCTGAGTGTGTGATAGAGATTGTGGGAGTGCTGAAAGTTTTGAGGAAGGGAATAGATTCTGTGAAGGTGGGAGAGCAAAGATCCAGGCTCAGAAAAAAAATTCAAATGCAGCTTCAAAGAAAAAATTGGAACTCTTATAGTAGAGTAAAACTTCAAAGTGATTTGATTGAATGAAAAGGAACAAAATCTGAGAGATCTTATATTTAGTTTCAAAAAGTAACATAGCTCATGGGGAGAGTTTTAGAGCAAAGAGTTTTAATGGTTTAAAAAAGAAGTTAGGGTACATGACCTGTATTATTGAAATTGAGGTTACAGTGGAAAGTTCATGTATGATATAGGCAAAGTATTTCTAATTTCTCTGAAGAGAAGAAACACTTGAAGGATAAATACATCCATGACTTTATGACCTTTGAAAATCCATCATAATCTAATTTTATCTAGGAGACAGAAAGCCCTTGTGGATAAGGGATAAAGTTTGTAAAACTACAAAACTTGTGCTAAGATGTTAAGTGTTTTATATGATTGCTCAATTATTTTATAGACTCTTAGAAACTCAATATTCATTTCATAAAAGAAAGAGGCTTAATTTATTATTTTTGTTCTTAAACTCACTTAAAGGAGCTCTGTCTGCTGAAAAGAGATTTTGTTATTTTCCTTCCAACCAGGAGAATTATTGAATATTTTTGTTCAAATAATAAAATATGAAGAGGGAGAAATTCAAGGGCTGTCACTTTAAGGCTATTCTAAGTAGTTTCTAAATATATACATTTTTGTTATTTAGGGGGAAGGGTAAGAAGATTATCCAACTGACTCCCTTTATATTGAGGAATAATACAGATTTGGCCATAAATGTCATATAACAGCTGTAAAGGATATGAGATAATAAATATTTTAGTTGGGCATGTTGTTATCTTCAACAAAATCAGAACTCTCTAAACAAGGTAGAGGGAAAATATATAGGCCACAAGCAGTATTTTCCAAAGTACTTCTTAATAGTTTAATTTCTTAAAACTGTTGTTCAATTTTAGCTTTTACTGAAATCTCAAGGAACTGAGCTCATTTTGTAAGAATCCTTTCATGTATCCATTTATTCATCACAGAGATCCAAGAATAAAGTTTAGGGACTGTCCCAAATAATACATGGCCCTATGTGTGTTTGTGTGTACATTTGGCTGGATGAAAACAAGAAGGGAAAAATGTAAACATATTTCCATATAAATGATACATGAGGACTAGTCATAAGCACTACTAGTGTTGTAGAGTGAGTGACTGACACAGAGGTGAGAAGGCAGCCCATAGCTAGGGAAGACTTTCTCAACAAGCGGACAGGTAAGGTTTATCATGTCTCCCAGGGTCGAGTGGATTTCCTCAGTGTCACCGAGAAGTAACTGAGGCAAAATGTAATTAAGAAGCCCTCGCACTGACTCTTTGTTTCTAAAATCTGGTCTCAGAAAGCTGAATGTCTATTACATTCTACTGATTAAATGTGCTGTTAAATTAATTAGTCTCAACTTATTTAACTTTAATATCAGATAAGGACAATATAAAATAAGTCATCTGATGAAATTTGAATTTCGAGTTTTTTTGTTGTTGCTTGTTTAATGTTTTATCAGGTTTAAAAATCAGACTACAAATTTTGAATAATTATCAGGGGCATTGAGATATAGGAAGGAACAAACAAAAATTATAAAAACTACAGATTCACAGGGCTACTTCCAGGAAAGAAAATGCTAAATTAGAGGTTGCAAGGGAAAAATCTATTTCCTAATGAAAGGCTTTTTACATATATTATAGGCATGCTAGAACTCTTTTATGTTAGGCATCTGGAAAACAGAGACTGATCAAGGCATGAAAACCACCAGATTCACTCCAGTAAAACTTAACAGTTTTATAAGAAAGAGGTTGCAGGTACTTCAGCAGTGTCTGAGGCTTATGAGCCATAGACAGAGCTTTACATCAAAGCCAGAAGACATGTTAAGGTTTAGCTTGTGCTTGAGTTTAGCCAGAAACAACAGAAATATGATATCATTTCACATCAGGGAATAAACCGAAGTGGAAACAGCAAAATTTCAGTGATGGGTTCAGTCTGTGGTCAAATCACGCAAGAAAAAGAAGAGAAAAATTAAATTGTTCTGCTACAAAAGTATCTCTCCTTGTAAAAAATTATCATCAAAGTGTGATCCATACATTTTCATGTGATCCATAAGATCAGAGATACCACCAGAATAAGAAAACCCAGCTATTGAATATATTATACACAACCAGTTATTTAGATATTTTTTTCTGTTCTCGTTCCTTCTGAAATCTCATCTTTTGATATGAGAGTGACAAGTTTCACATCAGGCCAGCATGTATTGGTAGTGATTAAATGTGTGAAGTCTGCTGGAAGGAAAATGGACTTTGGACTCTCTAGTTTTAAAGAATACAAATAGTTCTAGATAACTATATAAAATCTAAAGGACTCTTTTAACAATAAGCACATTTTCTCTCTTCTAACCAAAAAGGCAAAGTCATTCCTCTTGTACTTCCAAGGAATGATGACAATTATATCACTTTTTACATTTAAAAAATATCATTTTACTCTAAGCAAACATATTTAGTGTCCATTGAGATCAGCCATATTTATTAACGAAACATTGTACTTAAATATTCTTGACTGCTTCATAACAAAAATGAACAAGAGTGATTCCTCGTACTTGATGGTTCTCTACAAGTATCTCTTAGAGGAGATACACTTTTATGTTCTTTAATGTCTATTGTTTTGCCAATTACTCACCATCATTTCTCAACTAAGTAACCATCCTTCTTCAAAGAAAAAGGAAAGGCATAAAGAGGTTAAAGAGCTGCCCCAAAGTGACAACAGCAAAGGAACAGTAGTGTTGGAACTGAAGCCTACCCCCTTTCCCCAAACACAGAAAACAGCAGAGGACAATTTGTAAACTAGTCCCCTGCATGATTTCACCAGATAAAAAATGGCTGATCTGGGGTTATTTGCCTAGACCTGCTTACCACTTTTTTTTTTTAAATCAAAGTGCTTCAATAATTTCTATTTAAATTAAAATTGGAATTGTTCACAAGTTTCATCACAAATGTCTCTGCCTCTACAGTTGTTGGACACAACATGCAAAACAATGATCCAGCAAAAGAATTTCTTCATCTTGTTGTCAAGGTTTGCAGTAACTTTGACCTCTCAGTTAAATATTTTTGGAAACACTCCCCTTGACTACTTTAAAACATAAACCTTCAACATAATGACTGATAAATCAGTTCTTCAACATTTGAAAAATTAGACAAGTTTGTCAACAAACTTTCCTTCTCTTTTCTTCATATGTCATTTTTTCCCCCTAAACTTTACCTCCTTGTACCTCATTTAATATTGTTCCTTCCCTGGGAAAATGAACAGAAAAATTTACTCACATTAAATGCTGAGAACTGCATTTTAATTTTTATAACAAAATTCTTTTACTTTTAAAAAATGATATCTAGAGAAACAGTGAATTGCTGGTGACAGAACATCAGAGATCCGTGGGTTATAGCCAAGGACACACAAGTTATGTTTATCGGAAATTAAAATTTAATTTGATTAAAAGTACTCAGAGTTTGGAAGTTGGCTTGGAAAGGTAAAATCTAGAAATCATTCCTAAGCACCATCATGGCAATTGAGAGGCACCTGCTAAAATAATGTGAATAAAAATTGAACTGTCAGCATAATTAGCACTTACTTTCTCCAACATGTTTATCAATAATGCTAATTTGTTCCCATTCTGTGAATGGCTCTCTGTTTTAATGCTTACTTCACTTGAGGACTTAAGTCTGTCGTGTGTCACTTGGACATCAGAAACAGAGCTTCCTCGGCCAACTTAAAAATATGGCACAATACTTTCTAATATATTTTCAGGACAATTTTTAGTGTAATAGTACTTATTTGGTTTTTTTTTTAAGGTAACAAAAATAAAAAGAATAATAATAAAAGGTAAGTGAACCAATTTTTTTCATGGCAAATACCTCAGGAGGTAGTAAGCTCTACTCTGACCATGCTGCATATAAAACTGAGGCACAGAGGGTTCAGGCAATTCCC
Organism: Phataginus tricuspis; assembly: GCA_029783875.1. Taxonomy (NCBI): domain Eukaryota; kingdom Metazoa; phylum Chordata; class Mammalia; order Pholidota; family Manidae; genus Phataginus; species Phataginus tricuspis. The sequence goes on from JAQQAC010000477.1 coordinate 765,965, forward strand.
TATGTCATGCAGCTCACTAGTGGCAGAGGTGGGATTCGGAGACTCAGGGTTCAGAGACCTGGAGTCCAGTGCTCACGGTAGGGTCCTAACAGTGATATCCTCTTATAATGTTACGCCTTCACTCATGATAGTTCAAGTTAATAATTATTTATGACTTAGCACAGATCTAGCTTTCTTGTTTTTTAATTACCTAGTCTTTTTCTGGCTATAAACTTACTAAAGTGGCATCTGGGAGACACTAGTTCTCTGATGTAGCTCGGAGCCACTGAGCCCCTAACTGTGCTTCACTTTCATTTTAATAAAGTTTTTAGAATAAATGATCTATAAGGCCCCTCTTGCACCCTGAAACCAACTCTGCATTCAAACCCCATTCTACAGAATACACACACGCATTTCAGGGGTCACTTGTCCTTAAAGTGGAGGAGTTGAACTGGAATGAAAAGGGTTGGGGGGAAGGGGGAAACGGACTCCTCTTTCCTAACATCTGCCACATTGTGAAATAGGCCTGGAAGGAAGGTTGAATTTACTTGGATGCTTGAATTCGTTTGCCATATAATAAATTAGAGCCTATCTTTACCTTAAAAGACAAAAATACAGAATAAATGTTATATCAAAGATGTGGATCTTGGGTCTTGAAGAATGTGTAAGTTAGGATAAATGGAGCAGATGAAAAGAGAACTCCATGTAAAGGACACATCATGGGAAGAAACACAAATGTGGAATGAGAACCATGTGTTTAGGGGCAAACGAGGGAATTGTAAGATATTGAGGAAATGTTTTGACTTTGGCTAATCTTGAGAAATACCACTGGATAGATAAGACAAGGTTCAGTTGTAGAGTGTCTTAAATGTTGGTCTTTAGTGATCAATTGTTGCCTAAGAAGTTACCACAAGCTCAGTGGCTCAAAACAACACCCATTTATTATCTCATAGCTTCTATAGGTCAGAATTCCAGGCACGGCTTAGCTGGATTCTCTGCTCAGTGTCATACAAGGATGAATCAGGCTGTTAGCTACAACTGCCATCTTATCTGAGACTTCAGGTCCTCTTTCAAGTTTATTCAGATTGTTGGCAGGATGTATTACTTTGTGGTTTTATGATTGATGCCCCTGGTTTCTTATCTGCTCTCAGTTGGTGCTCTCCCTTAGCAGCTAGAAGACTTCCATTCCCAGGCTCTCTGACAGCACGGGAGTTGGCTGAGTCTTAGTGGTCATCAGGAGAGTATTTCTCTGATGCCGCACTTTCTTTTATTGGGATCACCTGGCTATGCCAGGCCCAACAGAGAAAAGTCTCTTCTTATTGATTAACTCAAAGGTAATTGATCGGTAGCATCAGCATGAGAGCACCGTCCCATCATATTCACAGATTCTGCCCACATCTATTGATTCCCTGGGCCGTCAGACCTGCAGCTAAAACAAAATCACAATATGACTTTGCAAAGGAAGTTGCTCGCCTGCAGAGGAAGGAAAGGAACTGTACCCCAGAGATGCTTCAGGAACTATTTATCAGCAAAAAACTAGAAGAATGGGATCAAAGGAAAGAAATGATAAATTTGGATAAAGGACAATTTGTTGATATGGTGTCATTCTCCTGTGATACAGGATTTTATAACCTGGGAAGAGAGTGTTGACAGGCTCATGAGATGATTTTTGAAATGGAAATGACAGAACTTTTGTGGAAAATGGTAAAATAAGATTTAAGAAGAAAGGCTCAAAGAAGTGTTGCTAGAGCGGATAGTCTACATAAAGCTAGAAAATCCACAGCTATGTCCCTCCAAATTACCCAGAGTACACTCCATTTACCAGTGATAGGGAATATACTTGCTTTCCAGGAATAGGCAAGTTTTCAGAGCCAGAATCCACTGACTGAAGGAAATGTCAAATCCACAGGAATAAGGGCCCTGCAAAATCATATCAAGTGTGTATGGTAATGATATTCCTAGACTTTCCCCCAAAGGACCTATGACCAATTATTTGAGTAATTGCACATTGACGAAATAAAATAACCACTATTTTGAAGACAAGCCATCATCATACTATTTGTTAAAGTGACAGTGTTTGGGACCTGGTGAGGAATTAATTCCTGGTCAACATTCAACCTGCAATGGGTCAGTTGGGTTCACAGCCATTTCTCTGGTGCATAAATTTATGATTTGAATGACTGTATTTATTATTAGGCAAAACTCCCAAATTCATTTTCCCTTGGTATATCAAAGATATTGCAGTGGTGTGTATAAAGTGGAATCCATTGAAACTATAAATTCGCCTTCTCCAGACAAGATGATAAATCAAAAATAATAAATATTGAATTCTAGGAGAATGGAGGCGGCAGTGGCAGCACTTAGTTTCATCCATAAAGACCCAAAGGATTTAGATTGAGAGTCCCACCCACATCTGCATTTAATTCAACGGCCTGGCCCTTATCAGATAGATGCTAGTAGATGACAGTGTCACACAACAAATTCAACTGAACTAGACTCAGTCATTGAACGGTAGACTCAGTCCTAGTTTCTGGGCCAGAACAGATTAACTGGTTCTTATGTAAATGGTATGTGTTTTGATTTGGAGAATGGATGCTTTCCCATTCTATTGCCCAGAAAAACAGTGATAGGAAATCCTCAAAATGGTCAGATCTTTGATAATGCACTTAGTCATCCACTTTATGAAGGGTAGTGTCCTGTGGAAACAATATGTACAGACTCATAGACAGCGGTGAGTGAATTTTGTTGTTTGGTCAGAGACCTAGAGAAAAACTGGAAGATAAAGAACAAGGATACCTAGATACTCGGGCTGTGCGCTTAAGTATAAAATGTGAAGTTTTTTGTATTGCCATTTTAACAATCACCAGAGAGCATCCACCAGGAGTGCAGTAAATATCCAGTTCTACAGAATGACTTGGCCAGCTTCTATAGACATAACCATTTTCTGTCTTTAGCAGAACGGGTACAAGGACAGAGTGGCATGGTGACAGGTGTGGTAGAGATCCAGCAGCCTATCCTCTCACTAACAAAGGCTGAGCTGCCCACTGCTGTTGCCAAATATTCAATATACCAGCAGTAGAAAACATTGCAAATTCCCTAATTAGGCACCATTCTCTGAGGAGAAAAAGGAGTATTTGATGATAAGTTAATTATATTGGACCATTTTTTTTCATTGAAAGCATAGCAATTCATCTTAACTAAAATAGTTTATATTCTAAATATGGTTTAAGTTTCCCTGCCCTAAGATTTCAGGTCTTAAAAAGGGGATTCTCTTACTCACAAAGTATTTCTGAGTAGCATCTTTGAGACCCAGGGACTTATAGCATAGAAGGTGCAGTGTGGGCACAGAGCCACGGACCCGCTAGTCCAATCACATATCACATAATCTAAAAGCTGCCCTCCTGACAGCATGATGACCTTTTGACAATGCACCTCATGTACCAATTTAGAGATGATTCCCTGTGAGCATGAAAAGTCATCTTTCACAGTGCAACATATACTTTCAATTAATGACCATTATCAGTGATGCATCACTGATAGGTAGAATATATGGTATTCATAATCAAGGACAGAGTAGTGTGGTCTTGTTTACAATTAACCCCAATGACCCACACACAAGAAATCTGTGCCTCTGGTTCCTGCAATTTTTGGCTCTGTGGCTGCAGAAGTATTGGTCCCTGGTGCAGAAGTGTTTCCACCAGGAAAATAGCAAGTGTCCCATTAAACATTATGCTATTTATGCCATCACTTACTTCATGCTTCTTTTATAAGAGGGCTTCAGTCCAGGGAAAGAGTCACTATCCTGGCAGGAATAATTGACACTGATCACAGGTGGAGATAGGGCTGTAGTTACGCAGTTGGGTATGATGAACCCCTGGGGCACTGGTTGGTAATTCCCCTGCTTAACTGGGATGATAAATAAACAAAGGTAGACGCCATAACTAAAACATCATGGTACTCAGAGACTCAGTCTTTTCAATAATAAGTTCCTGTTCTCCCCACTAAAGCGAGCATTACACAGGAAGAGGTGCTGACTGTGGCAGGAATTTAGACTGCGTAGTAGTAGAAAGTGGTCCTGGATGTCATTTACTTGCTAAATACCAGCTGCATTAATGGGAGCTCTAGTTTTTCCCACTAATTTTCCTCCTGTAAATTTCCTCACGAAACGAAGACCAACCAAAATCACGTACGAACTGTTCCCAATTAGGATAGACTTAAATAACCACATTCCTTAGGACGACCCTAAGGCACTCATGTTCTCGGTCACCAGGATCACTGCCTTCTAATAGCTCATTAGAGTTGAGTCCTTCCCCAAGAATTACTTTGGGCCCAAGGGACATGCCACACCCAAAATTACTGCCACTCTAAAGCAAACTGCATATAATTATTAATCCATGAGCGGATACAGCACCCTTTCCCCAACTCATGGTATCTACCAAGTGTCATTTCTTCCCCAGAGCTCCCTGTTCATGGCTGAAGTCATAACGCATCACAGTTCAACATCTCCCTCTGTGTATTCCAAGTTCTCTCACTCCTGCGTATGTGTCATTACCAAGAACAACCCCCAGTGAACCATCTGTATGCAAATATCCATCTCAGGGTCTTTTTCCTAGGGGACTCTCCTGGGACATTATGACATCTTAATTACTTTAACGCATATCTAAAGCATGAAGCAGAATTCTGCTGTCAATCTGACTCTTTTTATTTCCTAATGTCCCCATTTCCAAAATGCAGATCTTCCCTTAAGTGTTGATTCTTGGAATTGCCATAGGCTCCCTGTGTCATGCTTTCCTCCCAGAACTTTGGAGAAGTGGAGTCTTTTCCCATTCGGCTCATCCACATGTGAAAAGCTTCTGTACTGCCTATCCTTTCTCTTGGTTGTGAATGCTCGAGATCCCAATTGATTTATAGCTTATACTGTGCAAATTCAGCACCCTCTCCTATATTCATCCTCTTTTATTTCTCTGATCTAAAGCCCAGTTTTGATTGTTTACTCCATATCTTCCATTCTGGGTAATCCATTCTTCAATAATTCTTAAGCTTCCTTTTACCCAACTTCCCACATTTTTGCTGAAAGTTTCTTAATACTATTCTGACTTCATATAAGGGAAGCAGCTCAGTGGTTTCAACCCTGTGAATACCTCAAACACACATTTTTAGAGATTTATGGAGGACAAGTACAAACTTAAATCATGCCTTTATTAGCAAGGTCCCACGTTGACTGACTTCAGAAGATTTAAATATGTTTTTTTCCCAATTAAAATTGATTAAATATTTCCCTGAGTCAACCATAATCACCATTGAAAGAAATACAGTTTTGAAGATATGATAGTAATAAAACCACGAAAAATGACAAGCAGGCAGATAAGAGAGTTCATGAACAAAATACATACTTATGAATACATTCCTTTTATAACAGTACTGTGCTGTTAAAGATCACTGAAGATTATTTTAAAAATCATACTTTTTAGCTTCTGTTACTAGGATTTAACAGCTATATAGGAAGGCAGAAGATTTCACATAAAATAACATTAAGTGTAATGATTCAGCAATATCCAAGTAGAGGTGAGTAAAACTATAAGAATGTGGAGGAGATTTATTAGTGAAAGAGAAAGAATTTGTACTTGTAAAAAAAGAGTATTAGAAGAGTTTAAAGTCATGAAAACCAAATATTCCATTTTTTTCAAGAGGAAGAAAGATAAGAACAGTGTGTTTAAGCAATATATAATTACTTTCAACTCTGTGTCTGCCATGTTCAGTGAAACAAAATTGCAGAGACACTTTGTCACCAGCCTTTTACTGTTCAGCATTTCTGAGTTGCCCAAGTACTCATATTTTCTAAGAATTTTAGCCAATTTTGGTTTTGGTTTGAATTCTTCCTTGGGATAAATTTCAAACCATAGAAAAAGCACATGGTTCTTTTGGCGTACCAGTAAGGCAACCTGGCTTATACTTTGTGGGAGTTTTTGTAGCCATGCTCAGCACAAAGGCTTCTGGTGAAACAGACCCATTTCAAAAGCCATGCCAATGGCAACTATCATAGGGGTAAACTGTTCAGGAGACCAACATTCCTGTTTTCAATTATGCAGGTCTTATTATGATATATTTAGTTCTGGATATCCAATTTTAGAAAGATTAAATCTCACATTAGGGATATCATATGGAAGAAATAGGCAACTCAAAATTACAGAACATTCTATAAGACAGATAAAACAAAAGTATCCTGAAAAAATATATCAAAACGATGTTTGTTAAGTCATTTGATGACATATAAAACAGTTAAAGAAATAGAAGGTTAAGCCATTTTATATTAATTTCCTTAAGGCTTTATTTTTACTACCTAAGACTTATTTGAAACATATAAACTCATTGCTATAACAGTACCTCTATAATCACTTGGCATTTATAATAATAGCTATCATTTATTAAGTTCTTACCTAATTTAGATTCTTTACATATTCATTTCATTTTATTCTTAACTCCATGATGAAATACCACTCATATCTTATAGGTAAGGAGATTGAGACTTAAATATATTAAGCATTTTCTAAGATCACAAAGTTAAAAGTATTGGAGACATTTAATTAGTATCAAGAATTATATTAATGTGTGCACAATTTTGTTTTCCTTGTTGTAGTTTCCCATTCTATATCCCTTTCATGATAAACTCAGGAGTTATGCACGTACTTGCTTTGACCAGTGAAATAATGTGTGCTCACTTCTGAGCAGAAGCCATATGTGCTACTGCCAGGCAGAAGTGCTAAGAGTAAGCAAATGGCTAATACCAAAAATACAAGAAATAACAAGTGCTGGTGAGGATGTGAAACACAAAAAAACCTTCATGCAGTGGTGGTGAGGTCCAGCCACTATATAAAACAGTATGGAGGTTCCTCAAAAAATTAAAAGTAGAAATGCCATACTACCCAGTATTTCCACTTCTGGAAGTTTACCCAAAGAAAACAATATCACTAATTCAAAAAGATACATGCATCCTTATGTTTATTGCAGCATCATTTACAATAGTCAAGATATGGAAGCAACCTATATGTTAATCAATAGATGAATGGATAAAAACGATGTGGTACATATACCCAATGGAATATTACTCAGTCATAAAAAGGAATGAAATCTTGCCATTTGCAACATGGATGGACCTAGAGGGTATTATGTTAAGTGTAACAAATCAACAGAAAAAAAATAGCATATGATTGCACTTATAAGGGGAATCTAAGAAAATAAAAAAAATGAACAAACAAAATCAGAAATAGACCAAGAAACAGGGAGAACACACTGGAAATTGCAATAGGAGTGGAAGAGGGGAGATGGGCAAAATAGGTGAAGGAGGTTAAAAGGTAATAAATAAGTCACAGGGATGAAAAGTACAGCATATACAGAATATAGTTAGTAATACTGTAATAACTTTGTACAGTGATAACTATACTTATCACAGTATTTCATAATGTATATCTGTTCAATCATTATCTTATATGCCTGAAACCAATGTAATATTGTATATCAACTATTCTTCAATTAAAAAAACAAAAATAAAAACAAAAAGACTCAGGAAATGGTTTGTATGCTTCATTTTCTCTTTACCCCAAGATCAGTAATTCCCCGATTAGGGACACCTTTAGCCAGGAGCAGTTTTGCCTTGGAGCAGAGCAGCGGCACTTTCTCAAGGTCATGTACTATGGGTCATAAATAGACTGTTGTTCACCACTGGTACTTGGCACACTTGTTGACACAGCCTATCTTAGCCTGGATTGATTTACTCAATAGAATCAGCAAGAAGTCACTTTTACCGCTTTCGACTCTCTTTCCAAGATGGTTAAATTAATTCCCCTAGAGTTGTTCAAGTATGAACATTTGTTATCTTCGTCTTGATTAAAATCTTTTTAAAGGCAAATATAATGTGTTATGTTTATACCTTCATATTTCTTTTCACCAAAAAAAATTGCTCTAAAGTATTTATGTGGTGTCTGCTATGAGCAAAAGAGGTTATGCTCGTGTGCTTTCAATGGTATTATTTCATCATTTTTAACCTATGACCACACAATAGTTTTTATGTCTTTTGTTCTGCATGTCCTTAAGTATATTAAGGACCGTATTATTTTTTCATCACCCAAGGTGTCTTTATCCTTGGCAAACATTAACTCTTAAAGTGAAATAAACAAGATCTTTGGAATGGCATTGGAAAATACCATTTCGTAACATTTTTACAACTTAAAAAATATCTATTATTACCATTTAGTTCCTGAAAAAATTAATGCCCACTTAATTCTGGTTTGATTATTACTGCTTCTATATTTTTGATCCACAGTTCTCTAGCATTTTGTAGACTTGACAGGGCTTTCTTCTGGTGCTTAAGCTTAGAGAAAAACTGGCACTACTACAGTTAATCTCCTCATATTTTGCCTTTATAATATTTGAGTGTTACATTAATAAAAATTTTAGTCAGAAAAATACATAGGTTACTATACATCTCAAGGATCTGTACATTTTTTTAAAAACTTTCAAATTCAGAACAGTTTTAGGTTTATATGATTTTTCTATTTACTATCTTTATCACAAAGTTCAAAGTTCCCATGTACTGCAAATATACCCCTATTATTAACATGTTTTATACAGTGCATTTTTTACAATTAATAAATTAATACTGATGTGGTATTATTAAGTAAAGTTCCGAAATTACTCAGATTTCCTTAGTTTTTACCTAATGTCCATTTTCTATTCTAGGATCCCATCCAGGATGCCATGCTAAGGTGAGAGGTCAAGTTTCTTCGGGCTGTGACAGTTTCTTGTGCTACCCTTGTCTTTGGTGACCTTGACAGTTTTCAGTGGTACTGGTTAGCTGTTTTATAGAAGAGCCCCTCTATCCAGATTTGTCTAAAGCTTTTTTCTCATGATTAGATGGTGTTTTGGTTTAATGGAAGTGAGTCTTCAGAGCTAAAATGTCATTTCACCACGTCATTACAAGGCTACATACCTTTGACATGACTGATCACTTCTGATGTAGGGGCCTTGATCACCTGTCCGAGTGCCCATCCGCTTTCTCCACAGTAAAATGAATTTATTCCTGTTTTTAATACTGTACTCTTTTCCATCTCTCCATGATGTTCTGGACCTCTTTATAAGGAGCCCACCCTTAAGGAATGGGCAAAGTATATGCACAAATTATTTGGAATTCTTCTGTACAAGGTATTTATCTTTCCTCTAGAATTTAATTTATTCACTCCTCTGTTTCTATCACCTTGAAATCATGGATATGTATGTTTAATTTTGGATCACAATCCAAATCTACTTTTTTGTTGCTCAACTTTTTCTATCTTCGGTCATTGGAAGCTCTTTAAGTTGACCCCTGTGTGCCTTTGATATACCCCATCACTATGGTTTTCTGGTTTTCTTTCCTTTTCTCTTCTTTCTTCTTAACCAATCCCTTACTTTCAGACATCTCAAGATGCTCCAGGCCCATCCTGTATATTTCCTTCCCAAATCCTAGAATCAGCCAATTGTTTAAGGTAGATCCTTGGTTCTATTTATTGAAGAATTGTACTAGAAACCAAGATCTGGGTTACATATGTGCTCATTGCTACAAGAGTGTCATTGCTTCTAGGTCCTCTCAGCTGATAAAGCAGGGAATGATTCGTGTGTACTGACCAGTGTATACACTCATACATATAAATATTTATGTATATAACTATTTGTATCTATATTAAACTAAAAGTGAGGTTTTACTGATGTCTCTAAGTCTAATCCATTTCCACACAGATTTTTCTAGCCTTCTTCCCTTCCTTACCTGTAATCTTCCACTCCAACAATGAGAAGCCTGCATACTTCAATTAACCATGTTTACTTAATTGTTCAATCCCAATACACCTGTATAGTGGTATGAGATGTATTATTCCATATCCCCATGTGACATCACTTTAACAACTAGAGCATATTGTTTATGTGGCCTTTCGTCATACAGACCCCACACATTTTCAAGGTTACTTAAATCAGCACATTCACTTCCACCCCTTTCAGCGAACTTGTTTCATACATTTGCAGTACAACTAGATTATTCTGCAACACTCTGCATTTCATCCCGGGATCTCCCGATAACCTAAATGATTTTTCAAAATTTGCATGTATTAAGATTCACTCTTGTGCTGCACAGTATCATTTATCCTCCACTAGAGTCTCATACTAGTTTTACTGCTTTAAAATATCCTATTCTTCATCTATTAAATCCTCTTCCCTTCCCCAAACCCCAGGCAAAAGCTATAGTTTTGCCTTCCTATAGCAACATACTCTTGGAACCACACAGTGCACAAACTTTTCAGAATGACTTCTTTCAGTTAGAAATGCACATCTAAGATTCACCCATATTTTTTTCATGGCTTAATACCTCATATCCTTTTTCTCTTAATAACATTGTATGGGTGTACATTGCACAAGTATACCACAGTTTGTACATTCCCCTATGAAAGGATATCTTGGCTGCTTCCAGGTTTTGGCGGTCATGAATAAAGTTCCTGTAAACACGCACACACAGATTTTTGTCTAGATGTTAAATTTTCATATCAGTCAGATAAATACCTATGAGAGAGATTGCCGAGTTGAATGGTAAGATTATCTTTAGTATTGTAAGAAGCTGCCAGACTGTCTTCCAAAGCGGCTGTGCCATTTTACATTTTCATTGCCAATAAATGAGTTTCTGTTGTGCCGCCTTCTTGTCTGCAATCAGTGTTGTCAGTATTTTGGATTTTTGTCATATATTATTATTTAATATTGAAGTACTAGTTATGAGAGGCAGACACCAAGCACAGTCAAAGCCCTAACATTTTACACAACGTTTTTCCCCAAGAATCATTAATCCAAGTAAGGTTCTTGAAAGTGCACTTCAGTAATATTTTAACATTATTTTAGAGAAGTCAACATATCATTAATAAGTTATCTATATGCTTGAATGCAATTTTCACTATAAAAAGCTACAACCCAAGTTGCAACTAGCAATTACAAGGATAAGTATGCTTTAACATACCTATTCAATAAGTCAAGAAAATTAAAAAATATAACACAACACAAGCCAAAGTATATCACATGATTTGATATTTGAACTGCTTATTTCAATAGAAAATCTACAACTTGTAGACTTTAGAGTATTCATATAGAAATCCAACATCTCGTGTTGCACTTTCACATCGTAGGAATAAAGGGTTAAAACACAGTAATCAGAAGTTTCTGTCAAATTACCCACACCTTTTCTTATACACAATGAAAAACTTAAACTAGAACAGTTGATAGTAAATGACCCCGTTATCACAGGATTAACAGATGAACTCTGTTCTACAGAAACTCAATGGAAGATACTGGATAAAGTTTTCTGTTAATAGTACCATATGTAGAGCTAAATTAGTAGAGGATCAAAAAACAGCATTATTTTAAAAAACATCATATAGAATAAATTAGCACTATGTAACATTAAGAATTGTTGCAAAAGAAACAGAAACTCATTTTGTGAATTTGTTTTTATAAAACTCAATAACAAAAACAAACATGTTTTATGAATATATATGTTCACTGATTTTGTTTGTTTATAAAATTTGAAATTTTTTAAGTTTTAAAAAAATTTAAACAAGGTAGGCCTGTTTGCCTTTCATCCTGAATCCATCTGGAATATTGCTCAAAGTAAATGGGAAGTAACATTTCTTTCTATATTCATAATTGCTTTGAGTTTAATTCATATTAATTCACAACTATTATGAAGTGTCAAATAATAAAGTCAAGAATAACGTAAGAAAACATCTGAATAGGTATGTACTTTAAAATGAGAAAAAAATGGTTCTATTTGGTACCCTATATTCTCTGCAAAGAAGACTTCCATATTTTGTGACTAAAACTCATTTAGGCAGAATAGATATTTAGATGCAAATCCCAGCTTGATGGAATGTATATAACTGATGGTGTTTGCAACTATCTTTTGATATCCTATATCTAAGAAAAATAAAAGTAATTATGAAATTGTTGTTCAATACTGTCTACTTTAGAATAACATATCCGTAGTTTGCTAATAACGTTCCCACATTATGTTGATCTGCAATATTTGAAACCATTTTTTTAACCCAAGTGGTTGGCAAAATTTCTAAGAGCAACTACTTTATTCTGGGAAATCTGGATACCATGATTAGTGGTTTCACTGCAGTATTTCCATACAAGTAAGTTCTCCACTGATGAATCTGTGGTTTCAATATACCAAAAACTATTCAATGAGGAGTGCTGGATGGAGAAGATTGCTCCTCTCACAATAATCTTTTTGGCCCCATATATATACCACCATCTATCTGTAATCTTGAAATTTTGTCAGTCATAAATATACATTATTTTTGCCAATATGCATTCATTATTTATCCTATTTTCTTTTGATGTTTTAGCCTTTAGGAAATGAAAGGAAAAGAAATATCCCTCTAAAATGTTCCCAAAATTTTCATTAAATACCCCAAGCTACTTTAATAATTGGCTTAGACTCTATTCAGAATCACAGTTCTAGAAACCTAAGCTCTGTATATATATAAATAAAGACTTCTCTTTCTGGAAAAGGAGATAGTTGAGTGGAGATGAAGCCAGGGTGCAGAAATTTCAGTTATCCCTTCAGACTATGTGCAGTTAGGGCACATAAAAGGATCAGGGAAGAACAATAACTTGCTTTTTCTTCCAGTCTATACCCACCCAGGAGAGCAGGCTCTAGTTAGTACAAAAGGACCTCCTCAGAGAAGCCTTTTAACATAAAGCATCTGTCTTAAGTACTAAAAATGTGACTTCAGTTTTCCTCTTAAATACCATCGCAGCTGACCTTTTGAAACAGAGCTGAAGTTTCTCTCTGCTTGAAATTGCTCATTCTCATGAAGAACAATAATCAATTAATGCATTTAGTTTAATCTTGCTTGGGCCTTTCTTGAGAGCAAGCACATTCCAAACTGGTTCTCTGTGTTCTTTAAATCCTGGTTACATTGTTTCATTTTGTCACCCAAATGAATTCACTGTAGCAATTTTCCTGATAATTGTTAAAAGAAAAAAAGTGGTGTTACATGCAAGTTAACATTAAACATTATATGGGAAACAAACACAGCCATTAGGATATAAAATGAAAAATGATAAAACATGGTCTTCCTTTTACCCTTCCGTTTATTTTGTCTTGTTAGCTGTTAGACAATTTTGTCTAATTTTCCTTTGACCTTCTAATTTTTAGTTGGGGAACAGTACAGGAAACAATCTGGTTTTGATGGAATCCCAAATTTTTGTAAGTGTGTCTGTGTATTCTAAATAAACTTAACTAGGTCCTATGACTCATGTGCTTTCCATGGTCTCATTGACTTTATGTCTACAAGCTTTCTAACTAATTTTATTTATCAGACAGACATTCTTGATTGCATCTTTTTAAAAAAATTGAACTGTTTGCTAAGAAGGAGGTAGTACTTTAGGGTTTTTTGGTAAATAGCTTCTAAAAGTTTACACAGATTTGATCAATTTGCATAGGAGAAATAAATACTGGAGCCCCTTGCGGTTTTCAAGGACAGCTGTTTTCTCTAGTTTCAGCTTTTATGATTAAGGCATAAGGAAGAGACACAGAGTGATGAGAAATGCAGTTGCTGCCTTTGGGAGATTTAACAGGTATGCTGGAGATTTCTATGTTCTCTGCATTTCCTTTTCTTTATAGTACATTAAGAAAAATCTCACCAAAAAAGCTACACAAAGGAATAGAAGTCAACATATATCGGGTGCCAAGAACATGTATTTGAATACATTTTAAGAGAGTATTCTAATATTCACATTCTCACATATGAGACTTCATTATAAAAGCTAAGCACATATAAGCAGGTTCCTATAAAATCCAGAAATATAACAAATCTTGTGAATCTATTTCTCTCCATGTAAACTTATTTAATATTTGTGTTTTGATACTTCAATACAGTATTTCAGCATAAAGTGGGGAGCCTCTGAATTTCTTTGAGACAAGCATCATTTATCTTGAAGTTATCCCGAAAATGTTTCGAGTAGAAGCATAGGCCCCATTTCTCCATTATAAATGTGCTCCAAACGTGGGGTTTCAATGTCTTAGAGCAGGAAAGCTTATTATCATGCTTTGTCTTGCATTTAACTTTATTGGGAGAGACAGAATTCTACACATAAATTTTGAGATAATAAACAGACACAAGGGCTGGGACAGTTTTGTGCTCTCTGCTATCCTCTTTTATGGGACTGCTGGTAGCCAAATGCACTATTTACCTAGAAGCCATTGATTCAATTTTTATTTATAACTAGTATGTAAATAAAAGTTGAAATACGTAGTTTCTATGACAACTTTTTAAATCTTTTGTTTATCTGGAGGACTTTCTTCATTTTTTTATGCCAAGAACAGCTAATGTTCATGAACTTCATGAACCCTATTGCATGACTTTCCCAGTCAAAGGTCAGACGAAGCTGTAATGGTAAGTATAACATTAAAGTATGAAGTTTTAAATCTTAGTTCAGTAGTTCCCTATAGATCAGACTGAATCGTTCTAAAGGAAATGTTTGTATACAAGTAATCTCTTTTAAAAATTACTTAAAAATTCAAGTAATTATGGTTGAGAAATTTTCAAACTCAGTGACTCTGAGAAAATAGTATTTGTCTTTCTAATTGCCACCGATGGCAAGAAGAATTGAAACAAATGGCCAGTTATCTACAGATGTTTTCCTGTTTAATTCCTTTTATGTAAAAAGAAGAAAACTTCAGGCATTACCAGAGAAGAAGGGGAAATTAAAGAGGAATAACTGTAGAAAGAGATTTTTACATAATTACATCATGCTTATTACTCCCTAAGCTCCCTGAAAATGCTCCAAATTGTCTGAAAAATGAACAGGTCAAATATCTCTGCACAGACACTTGGCTAAGTGTGGGTTAGTTGATATCTTGAATATTTATGATTATCTCCTCACTACCTGTCTCTTCCCTGTACTAGTACAAGTCATCTTTTTTAAATTAAAGCAGATACCAAGAACAAAATAAATGAAGAACTGAATAGCTAAATGAACTGTGTGTGTGAAACTAGTATAAACTGAATCTTTGCCAAAATCTGTCTGCATACGCTTCTTAGATATACTTAGCTATTTAGTACCAATTATTTAATGATACTGATAGTAACAACTGTTTTTAAAAGTATATGAAAAAGCTAAATGACTCAAAGCACTGGAAAATAATAACAATTTTAAATTAGTCCCAGAGTTACATTAATTTTTTTTCAACTATTAGTAGACTTAGCCATAAAATTCTGTTATTTTTGCTTTCAAAATGTAGCCAAGAAACAAACATCTTTCTTTGCTTTCTTTGCAGGAAAGAACCAGTATCTGGATTATTTCCAAGCCATCCAGACAGCTATTTCAACTGGAACAAGTGACCTTTGGAACAGACTAGAACATAGCAGCCTGGCCAGACAGAGGGGAGGGAGTAGTCAGCTGGGAAGGGCCCCATCGTGTTCCTGTGAAATGTCATTTGAAGTAGGAGGACAATAAAAAGTTGAGGACAAATAAACGAACTTAAAAATATTTAAAACCAGTGAAAACTGTGTGACTGCAACATGAGATTCAAGCAAAGATATAGTTTGAGTCTCTGTTGTTGTTAAATGCTTGAGAATTGTCAAGGTCCTAGCAAATGATTCTTGCAGTAAGAAAAGGAGTTCATTAAAGAGGACAAAGTGGTTGTCTCCTAGTGTTCACTTGGAAAGCATGGTGTTCTTTTTTTTCACAGCATAAGAAACTCTAGTTCACAGCATTTGCAAGAAGCATGCTAAAGAATCATTCAACCTTTTACTGAA
This sequence comes from Phataginus tricuspis, assembly GCA_029783875.1. Lineage (NCBI taxonomy): Eukaryota > Metazoa > Chordata > Mammalia > Pholidota > Manidae > Phataginus > Phataginus tricuspis. The sequence goes on from JAQQAC010000477.1 coordinate 781,780, forward strand.
TGCTTGTGGATGAAGTGTTGTGCTTGGCACCAAACAGTATACAAAAATGGCAAGGCAATCCTTCCTTCAAGATTTTTGGAGAATAAAGAGATGTCTTAATTCCAAGACAATATTTTGTTTCTTGTAAACATACTTATGATAATTTGATAAAGTACAATTTATCCCGAAAATTCTATGGGATATCAGAATGGTTTTTAATGGGGGACTTATTAAGTCCTGTGTGTACTGGGGAATCCTTTTAAGAGGACACTGCCCACTGCTTCTAGACAGGTTTTCTTTGATAAAAACAGCAACATGAAAGAGCCTTAATGCATGTTCCAAAGTGCCTATAGAGTTGCTTATACAAACTGGAAAAGTTTGGTTTAATGAAATTTGAGTGTGCCTGTGAATGAATGCCAAAAATGTGGCTAAGGTAAATAAGTTTTTGCAAATTTTTAGTTATACAGTTCATGTGGTACTATTAACTGATAGTGGTATAGAAATAAGAAATTCAGCTATTTAAATTTATCATATAATGTCAAAAATTTAGAAGGAACCATTAAGCTCAACTCCTTAAGTAGTCCACCTTTTGTATATTATTTAATTATGATTTTGGAAGTGTATCTTAGAATCCGTGAACTAGAATGGAAAGAAATCCAGAGAAATACATCTTCTACTATCCATATTTCATAAAAATTCACTTGAAAGCAAAGAAATAGAAGACCATAAATTATTTTAGGAGGTGGTCTCTTTACTAGAGTAAGAACTCTTTGGATGAATTCCAGAGAAAATATATTTTGGGGGGGGATTTCTAGAAGTGGATCGCATTGGACCATAAATGGAGAAGTTCCTGAGAAGTTTGAGGTTATCTAGAAAGGAGAGGACACTCCGGTCCTTCCTGCATGAGGCACAGGGGTTTGAGGGCAATATTAGCCATGCCTGTCTCAACAATGTGTTGGCTGCCCATAAAGGGTGTAGTTTAGGTGGAGTCTGAGATTTGGTTGTCAAAGCTGAATCCAAGACTCTTTAAGTAATTTAACAGAGGTTGAAATCCAAAATCAGGAATAAATATTGAATTTGGAACTATATATGGAAACATTGGAACAGAAAAAATATTAACAGCCAGTTTTTTCATGGTTGTGTTAGGTAATATCAAAAAGAATAAACAAAAAAGCATTTAGAAATGCAACAATGCAAAATCTATCATAATTTCTAACTGAAAATGAATTCCAAGTATGTGACCAAAATTTTTGAAAAAAATTCCATTCCAAAATATAAGAACAATAGGAGATAAGGAAAATGATTGCCATTGGCCTGTCTTGGTAAGTTTCCCCCTGGGTATCTAACGTTATAGCCAGTGGCAGTACCCCAATTTCAACATAAATACAAATATTCTTGGGAAAGTTTTTGGTACACACAATACTTATACATATTGGTTTTCACTTATTAATTCATTTATTTGCCTTACTTTTCCTTTTTGACAGTAAACTAACTGAAGGCAGGGGATCTCATCATCTTCAATTAACAATGTCTGTTAGCAAACTCACTGGAAGTTTTCCTACCCACATATACATGTCATTCACATAGAATGAGCAGTAAATGAATTTTGCTGAATGAACTGATGAATTGTTCATTGGTGTACAAAGGCTGTGCGTGTGTCTTAAATAGGTTCAAAACATGATATTCCAATTAGTCACAATTTAAATCCTATTATCAAGTCTACCTTTTTAAGACTATCAGCCAACACAGCCTTTGTATTATTACTAGACTAAGAAGGCTCTCAATTTTGAAAAGAGATATTTACATAGTAGAGTTATTGCCCCAGATACTTCTGGTGAAAGAACCAAATTATGACCTCTGTCATCAGCAGAATCAAGCCCACTGCTTTCACAACTGAATATTTGCTCATAAAGCTGAAATGTGTGTGGGCTGGAAGAAATGAAGCTAAGGTGGGGTGTCCTTTCTCTTTCTCTCCCTTTTCCTTCCTTCCATCCTTCCTTCTCTCCTCCCCACCCCCTCCCATCCTTTCTTCCTTTCTTTCCTTCCTTTCCTTCTCTTCTCCCTCTTTCTTTCGCTCCATCTTATGACCAGGGAAATTTGCCATGTAATTAACTGCAGTATGTATCCAAATTAATTAAGGATTAGTTAATGAGCAAATTATACAATTTAATTTATTTAAAATCATTTATTCCTGGCAAAATCAAACATATCACTGAGTTTACATAGAAATCAATTTCCAACTGGATCTTCATAAAAATGTACTGGTGAAATAATTGTTCATAAGTAATGACCAAATATGTACATAATTAATGACCAGTTTAATCATGTCAGTAGCAGAATTGATTACCATTAAAAATTGGTAAAGTAACGTTTCTTAAATGTGCAAGTACCATCTTCGCACTCTATTCTGTTATACTGATAATAAATGGCCACTAAATATATATCTGTTACATAAAGCTTTTTAAAGTACAATAAAAATACAAATTCTATCTGTTAAAAAACGCCACTGATATGGCTTCTAAACAGCCTCATTATACAAATTCCAAAATACTATATGACAAACAAATTATAAAGACTCTTCTTTATGAAACACATACTACCCTCTAAGTATGGTACAACTGAGCATATACCAGAAAACAAACAAGAAGGCTTATATATACCATAGAACATTATAGAGATACATACAAATATAATATTGCATAAGTATACTTGATTTTCTAGTGAAATGTACCTTTAGCATTTGATGAAACTCCCATGAGTAAAAGAAAAATCTAGTTTTTGAGATCTACCTCAAATCTAAGCTCACATTGTCATTAATTTTTCTTATGATGAATTAAATTATACATTTTGACCATAAATTTTTGTTGTACTGAGTACAAATTAGAATCTGCTACTTATGGGCATATGGATAGGGCACAAACGCTTGTAAAGGTCAGAATGCATCAGCCCAAGAATGAGGTGCAAGGAGACTTTACTGTTAATGCTATGGACCAAACTGAGCAGCGACGTGATTTTTGTGAAAATGAGATTCTACTTCAACAAAACAAATACAAATATAAATTTGCTAAATAACATTGATGATTCATGAAGAATAACTGCCACGGATTTTAAAGTATTAAAACCAATGGGGCATCACAAAATCAACTTTGGTGAGAGAAGATCAAAGGAGAAAACATGAGAAGGACGACCTTATTGAGAAAAAAATATATTTGGTGAAGTAAATATGGGTATAGACATCGCAAATACACACAGCATATATTCCAAGTGCTTTTTTGGAAAATATCACATCTGATGACAGATGTTTAGCAATGTGATTTATCTCATTAGAAATTAAATTTTAAGTGTTTTATAAATCGTGAAATTTTAGTTTGTTCCACAATATTTATTTATGAAATAAATACAATATTTAGAGTTAACTGATAATAATTAATATTATAACCTTGCTTTTACTAATATATACCCTAATTAGTTGGTTTAATTATAATTGAAATTTATATTTTTGTTATTTTACCTGCTAAAAATGAGCTGGTGTCATTATAGTCAAATTTACATTTTCCCAATGATATGAGTAACATTTAATACATAAAATAACATCTATCTAATGGATAGTAACATGTTTATTGACTTGAATATAGGTCATATTTAGTCTGGCCTTAGTATATCTCCTCAAGACTTTGAAAGGAATTATTATGGTATTGCTTTTGGGAATTAATAATGAACTAGCAGCCCACAGAATTAACATGAATTTTTCAGGATGATAATTATTTAGAACTCAGATGCAGGGCAGATATTTGGATAAATTGGTTTTTTGATTACAAATTCACCTATAACAAAAAGAAAGGAACATAAAAGTATGATTTGTTTTTAAAATAAAATGTTAGAGATCAACAATGAATGTAAGAGAGAGTATTTTACTGAAATAATTTTTGAAAAGTTAAGATATTAAAAAATATATTGGTATGTGCATAATTCCTGTCATAAAATAATGAATAAATGATGTATATATACATAAAACAAACTTAACATGAATCAGGATCTCCTGTTCTTGACATCAACACCTGCTGTCTAACGGGTCCAGACAAAATACTGTGCCTTCAAGAGTTAGTCCCATTTTGAACCCCTCCTGTAAAACAGAGTAAAATCATTAAAATAGGAAATGCTCATGGCAAAAAAAAAAAAAAAAGAAATTGGTAAATTAAGTAGACAATGAACAGAGTTGAAATCTTCATGCTTTGGTCAACTAAGAGATAATTTTATGTAAAATGTTGGCTTGTCAAATTTTTAAATAGGTGTATACCACAGGCAATTCTTTATACCTATTAGCATTTTAGGTATTTTAAATTTATGCGAGGGTGTGAAAGACAAAAGAAAGTAGAAATATGTGAAATTGAGTAGTTTTAAGACTTAAATATTTCTTTTTCAGTAAAGTCTCTTTATTATGCCATTCTACTGCAATTTAAATCCCTCTGTTAGGATTTAAGTATTCATTTAAATATAAGTATGATAGTCAGTCCTCAAACTGATGAAAGCTCAAGACAGGCTGATAGCTTTCACCTTCTCTTCCTGGTACCGCCTCCCAGAGCCAGGTGAGATACTTGTGGTATCCAGAATGCCACCTTCTGGGTGGGACCCAGAACTGCAGGCCACTCTGCCACAGAGAAAACTTCTCTACTCCTTTTGTTGCTCGTAGCTGCATGTTGCTACTTTGAATCCCACTCCTTCTAGCATGTTTTGGATGTTTCTGAGGTTAATTTGTCTCTTATTTATTGAGGGCAAGTACACAACTGCTGTGACCATTGTTTTTTTGTTTTTTTCCTCAAGATTTTAAGTTACAACTTAGTGACCAAGGAGTCTGTCCTTCTCTACTCCCAGCTTCCAACCTCTGATAATTGAACTATAGGCTCTGGTCTTACCACTCCCCCATCCCAGCCTTGCCTATAATCCATGCACACTAGCCTATAATGAGGAGATAAAAAGTCTAGACACATTAATCAGTGGAACTGGAAGCATATTTTAATTTTCCTTGTAGAAGCAGTGTGGCAGCCTCCTCTCTGTATTTACATATATACTACCTTTCTTTCTTATTAAAAGAACTGAAATTTTGTTCAGGGAGGTAATTTGTAGTTTGGGTTGCCCATGTAACATTTTATTGGCAAATGAAATGTAGACAGTAGTCCATTCCTGAGGAAAAGAAAATGTCTCTCAAAGAGAAGGCTTTTGCCTTTGTTCTGCTTTGTGTTTTTTTAAACTGTTCGGTACTTGTGCGTTAGCTGATTGGGTCTCTCTTCGCATGTCCCTAAATTACTTTCATCTAGAACAGTTATCTAATGTACTTATTACAAATCCAGTGTAAACATTATCACATAGGGAGAGAAAATAATTACAAAACTGCAACCCACACCTTACTCGCTATTAATGTTGGAAGGATGCTCTCCGTTGTGTTTACAGCACAAAGAGCACATGGCGGTGCCATCACTGTAAAGGGTTTTCAGAACTTCTTGCCAAGACTTGGAACACAAATTACGTGTAGCTGAGTAAAAGTCAGAGTACTTACCCCTATTTTTCAAAAGTATGTTTTATACAAGAAGAAATATTTTGCCATAGGTATGCATATACTTTAAACAGCTGCCAAATACTTAGAGTCAATACTTTAAACTGAAAATATTGTAAGTAAATTTTTTTTAATATTATATTTGGATATATGAGGATCTGTGTACTATGTCATTTTCTGGTATGTTAGATAGACAGGTAGGTAGATAGGCAGATAGACGATAGACAGATAATGTGGGTGGGTATTAACTTTGGAAAGGCTTCAGGCCATACAGTGTTCTTTAAATTTTATCAGTTCATTTTGAAATTAAACCACAATCATTTAAATTATACTGAAAATATTATTTATGAATGTATTATCAGTATTTGAAAGGCACAATAGCAATCAAAGTAAAATGAGGTTGATCACTATTTTCTTTTTTTTAATTTTTATTAAGGTATTATTGATATACATTCTTATGAAGCCTTCACATGAAAAAACAATGTGGTTACTACATTTACCCATATTATCAAGTCCCCACCCATACCCCAATGCAGTCACTGTCCATCAGTGTAGTAAGATTGATAATAAAGATCAATAATAAAAAATTATCTGTATATCACTTACAAGAATATCTCCATGGTGATCCTATAAGGACCCTTTCAGAGTCCCTTTAGATTAACTTAATCATCTCTATTAACAGCCACATTATTATATGGATGCTTATTTTTCTTTGCTTCTAAAATAAAATTGCCCACACATTTTCTGACCTTTCCTCCTTGGTCTCAGTTAGTAAATCATGTGCAATGAAATTTGAATCCTTCTAAGGTTTCCTCTTGAATTTTAAAGCTCCGAACCAAAATGAGGCTTTATTTAATTTATGTAGTGATGGAAATTCATATAAACTAATTATCATATTCAAAAGAATAATTTTATTATTAATATATTTTTTGTATGAAATATTTTGCCTAATTGCAGGATTTTTTCATTTTGAAATAGGGAGAACAGCACAACTTTGATGCAACGTCTGTCAACTGCGAAGGTGCTCCCTTTGGTTCTCATTCTATCCATAGATTTTTTTAAACAATTTTAGTAACAATATAAATAACAACTTATTATATGTATTTTTAATTTAATGTATTACATGTATTATGCACAGTTTTCTATACTGTTTTTTAATCTTAGCAGAACTTTCTTTATCTAATACTTGTGAAACAAATTTAAGGCTTATATAATATTCTAATATTTAATATGATTTCATTGTTTCCAATATTTTATAATTGTGAATAAGTTTTACTAGATGTTTTCATGCATATGGATTCTTCAGATTTATAGTTATTTTCTCTTCAGAATAGAATGTATTGAAATTTTTGCTGTCAAGTAGAAATAGAAGCATTAATAACAAATTACTCTCCAAAAGGATACTCTGAGCTGACCCTGGCCCAGCAATGACTCAGAGTGCTTGATCCATTATGGTTCCACTGCCACTTCCACTGATTATTAGTAAGAAAATAAAATGTTTAATTGGCTGGATTAAAATAGCATTAATAATTCTTTACTTTGTAGTGATTCTCATCTCACAACACTGATGGACAGTGACTGTAATAGGGTTGGTGGGGGGGACCTGATGAAGGGGGTAGTTTAATCATCACAATATTGCTCATGTAATTGTAGGTTAATGACTCTAAAATAAAATAAATTGTAAAAAATAATAATAATAATAATAATTCTTTACTTTGTATGTATAATTCTTTAATTTGTATGGTTTCTTTGGCCACACTGAAAATGTCTACATGTATGTCAGCTTGGGGACTTTTGTGAGCTACTGCTTTCTTATTGATCTGTTGATTGTTTAGTTTCCTAATCATTTGTCTACTTATTTTCACTGTGTATATATGATATATATTTATACATTTTTAAAGAGAAGGAAAATATTCAAAAAACTATAAAGGTTCTTCTGTAAAAGACTATACGTACATATTTTTATTTGTCTTAAAAAATTTCTCTCCAATTCAGAAGTCTGATAGTCAACTGTATTTCAAATATTTTATACTGCCTAATGCTTCTGAAATTTGAATATTTGCCATGAGTTTCAGCTGCATATTGATCTTCCAAATTATTAAGTAGTTGACAACATGGCTTCATGCAAAAATTTTTCATCCTTCATTAACTTGCCATGCTTCCCTTTTAAATTATAACTTACAAGGCCACTTCCAGACTATCAGTGCTGTTATATTGATTTGCCTGTTGGTGACATATACCATGAAGATGAAGGTATGTCAAACCAAATAACTACATTGCTGCTTTCAAATAGATATCTAATTTTCCAACAATGTACAATAAAATATGGCTTAACATTTCCACTTATTTTCTTACATTCATGAGATATTTCTATTTCTTCTGTAAATGAAAGAAAAAACCAAATATCTCATTAGGCTTATTAGCTCAATATAATTTATATACAATCCATTGTACTGTATTAAGTTTTTACATAATATGCAAAGATAAAAAAGTATCTTAATGTGTGCATTAAGCAAACAAGATTAATAACAAAAGTTGTCTTAGTCTTTAGATGAAGAAAATATTATTTTCCTTTAGTTAAAGAGGCCTTGCAGTAAATTGTAGACTAAGAGAAATAGACAAGCAATGAGGTAAACAATGCAATCGTGACTAAGTCACTGAAAAAATAACTTAAAATACAGATTATAAAACCTCTTTAAATATAACTAATAATCAGAGATATCCATATGAAACTGCTGTTTGAATATTTATTAAGTAAAGCATGCAAATATTAAGGTTTAGCTTTAAGAAGTTGTAAGTGTAAAATTAGTATGAGAATAAAATACCAACCATCTTTGGCGCTACCCACCATGAAAGCAGAAAAGAATAAAAAAGACATTAAGAAAATATTAGAAGTGGCAAAAACAGAAACAAAAATACCATAGCTTAACAGTATTTGACTAACAACATCACTAAATCACTCCAATAAAGTGTTCCTCAACTGGGTTCCTGCAAAAATGTGGAGACACAGGCTTATCTTCAAAAGGCTATGGAAAATTTTCCCATTTTGTGAAAATCTAAAAAGCATTAATAGAAAACTTAAACTCTATGATTTGCATAATGCTTGAAAACAAATGCTACCACAACAGTGCCCACAGTTGTGTTTATTCTTACAAAAACATCAGTCCCAAGTAGTACAAACCTAATTGGCAAAAAGGAAAGGAACCGATTTCATGTGAAATAAATAAAGCATTTTCTCTAATAATCATGTACTATTTGTGTGAAAGTTTTGTGGTATCTGAAGTATGGAAAGGAGGTGGGGAAATTGTGCCATCAAACTGGATACATGTTAAAATCAACAGAAGTTTGATATTGGTGGTTTCAGTTTCAGTCAAATAATATCATCCATTGCATCATGTTAAAATTCTTAATTTGAATTTTACTGGGTGTTGTAACTTTTCTTTTTTTTAATTTATACTTTCAAATTTGAATGCAATGAGCTATTAGTTGTATAAGAGCTATAAAGAAAAGTTGTGTATAACTTTTTTATAGCTATTTAAGAAATATTATAACAAATTAAGTCAATATTAAGGATTTAAAATAATTTTTCATGCCAAAGGGGACTGTGAACCACCCAACTTGAGGAATGCTCTTTTAACATATTCTCTGAAACCTAAGGTGCATATGTTAAGTAGTCCATCTTTTAAAAGTTCAGGCATTATTATACCTAGGACAAGAAGGAAATTCACATAATACCTAGAAAAGAAGACTGCTTTAAAGCTGCAGTCCAAAATGAGTGGAAGGTTATTTAACTATCCTTCTAGGAAGGAGTGTTTTATCAGGGTCAGAAGGTCATAATCCACCTAGCGGTCTTTTTTTCCTAGGAAATGAAGCACAGAGAGTGAATGGCCTATTCAGTGGAAATGACTCTTCTTCATGGCCTCTTCTCAGTCAGCTTCACATAACTGGTCTCTGACTGCATTCTACCATATATAGTCTTTTTGGTGAAAAATAGGATATAATAACTTCACTAAAATGTAAAGGGTAAATATAAAGAGAAGACTTTATTCCAGTGCTTATAAGACTACTTATTAATTGTGGCCCACTGTATGAAGCTCTTAAAAGCAGTATCTTCAAACTTCTAAAACAATGCAGAATTGAAAAATAAAAGGGAGAGAGAGAACTGAACACTCAAATGGACGACATTCCTAAAGAAGTTGTCATTGGGTGTTTGTTTTTTCAATAAGAGCCCGGGAGTTATGAACTACAGCTACAATGCTTCTTGGAAGAGAGACTGATTTTACTCTTACAAAGATTTTCCTTCATTTACCCATTCACAGTTTTGAAATTCATCATTGTTATGACTGAGATCAGATCTTATAAATCAAGTGCAATGACCTTTTAATTTTTGAATTTCAAAATAGTGAACCATTAGAATCCATGCAGTTTTGTATAAGAAGATGAACATCTTATTGCCACTGTAAATTGCACCATTTAAAGCAAAACAAAACAAAACCTTTGCCTTAGCATCTGTAATATTTTTAGGACTAAATGTGTATTAATATTTTAAATTAATTATTTTAAGTAAGTTTTCATACTGATAATAATTAAGGGAAAGGGTAGTTTTGGTATATAATTTTCTCTTTGTACCATCTTAAAAGGAAATACACCATTTATAGGCCAATCTGTGAAAATAGTCACCTGCATCTCATCTAATTTTGATTGAATATCTGGAGGGAAATCCCCTGCTCCACAGTTAAATGGGTCAAAGGGTTCTGCTCCAAACAGGTCCCGTTCTAAAAGAAGGAAAATAATTTAGTAAATGAAATGACAGGAAGTGATTTGGGGTGAATTAGATTTCAAAGACAGGATTATATATAAAACTACTTTATTGCCAATGAGCACCTATCCACAATTGTTATTTTATACTGGGCTTTCCTTGAGCTTAGACTTGTTAAAGTCTAGCCAATGAGGAGGTGAAGATCTACTTTATGATGATATTAAAAACCGTTTGGTTTTGCAACTGCTTGATTACAAAAAATTCAGAGAGGTTTATGTGTCTTTAATTAAGACTTCTTAATATCAAACTCACCAAATATTTGATAATTAACATAGTGCAATACCTACCTTTTACTGAAGCAGTTTAAATTTACTAAAATTAATGCATTACTTACTGAAACTTCCTTATTCCATTAACTGACTCCTTTTCAACAAAATAGTGAAGCAATATGTAAGACTGAGTATATTAAGTAAGTAGTTTTAGTCATAATTAATGTACTTTAATCTCATCTGTTATCTAGAAAAAAAATCAAGGCACATTGTCTCATGCAGTATGAAATCATATCTCCTTCATATCTAACTACAATGAGACAGGTTCTTTAAAAATGCCTCCTATCTCAGAAACAATTTCTTTTTAAAAATAGCAGTAATGGAGTATCAAAAAGTTATCTGTACATATATTATAAAGTATGCATCTTTTAATCACTAAAGAAGTATCAAAGTTAAAACTTATGTTTGTAATTGGTAAAACTATGGACTACTGTATTATTTAGATATACAAAAAAATTATTAAGAAATTTATTTTCTTTGAATCAGTTCAAATGCAACCTTAATTGACAAAAGAAATTTAAATTATATATGGGTATGGGAATTCCTAAGGAATTATTATGACTTTCATTTTGCAGAAAACTATAGTCTCTAAATTCAAGTCTATGTGAGAAATAATATTTATATTACTTGAGTTCTACCATATCCTTTAAATCACTCAATGAGTCCCATTATGAAAGACTGTTTCTCTGATTGTAATTTTTTTTTTAGATTCATGTATTATAAAGCTAATAAATATAAAATACTTAGAAGTTCCAGGTGCTGGTATGTATTGTATGAAAAAAAGTTTCAGGTCACTTATCATCAATAAAGACACTTTTAAGAGTGAAAGAAATGCTACCAATAGTTACACCGGTGTAAGCCAGGACTGTGCTAAGCAAATGGGAATTTATCATCACCTTACATATAACTGTTTGGTACAAAGCTGTTGCTATTTATTTCCCTCCATCTGATGCTTTTAGGCAATAAACCAGAACTTAAAGAATAGAGGAACTTCTGTTTGAAGGGGTATCTTGGTTACCACCCTACCAAAAGCACTTTGAAAAATGCTTTACATATGGTAGACATTTGTCAAAAAGAATTAATTCATAAAGAGGAAGAAGAGCTACTCAGGAGGGATAGAGATTTCATTACACAGATTTTCTGGGTCGGGACTCAAAATCACTAGAGATTTCAGATGGGCTTATGGGGACCCCAGGCATTCCTGAAACTCAGTAAGACATTTTGCATGAGTGGGAATGTGTTTTTCTATGATGAGGTTTCCTAAAACTTTATGGTGGTCTCAAGGGTCAGTGACTTCCGTACAAGTTAAAAATCTATTACTTTACATATACTTTACATAAGTAAAGTTATGAGTACCTTGTAAATTAATAAACATTACAGAGTTCTTTGGCATATTTTGGTTAGCTCAGAAGGGTCTTAAAAGCATAACAAAAAGTTGAGTTCAATTGCCATGCTATGTAACTAGTAACATCAAAATTATTAAAATCTAACACAGGAGTAAAAGAATAAAACAGAATAGGTGATAGTTTGCTCACTCATTCTTTCCTTTATCCACTAAGTATTTATAGAACATAGTACTATGCTTTTTGCTAGGCAATGGGTTAAAGTAGTAAAGAAAGGACCAAGTTTCTTCCCTCATAGAATTTATAGTCAATCAGGGAAAGTAATTTTAATTGAATTAATTAAAGTCTGATACATATTCAAAAATCAAAAATATTTTCTGGAGAACACTAAGGTTCTCAGGAAGTAAGGAGAAACTAAGGAGACAACCTTGTAGTTTCTGCTTTTATATGTTTAGTAGCTAATGAAAATAAATGAATGAATACCTTTAAGATTTCACTTAAAGAAAAATTCCTATTACTAAAACTCCACTGGACTAGACTTTTAGATAATTTTAAAATTAAAATAGAGAGAAACAGTTTGTCCTTAAATTGTTAGTATAGAAAGATGATAGATGATAGATAGATAGATAGATAGATGAGTCCTGGTTACCACTATGTCATATCTATCTATCTATCTATCTACCTACCTACCTACCTACTTACCTACCTATCATCTATTGATATACTGCTATATTTACTAAAATTTGGCACTCAAGATCAGTAGACATGAAAAAAATATATCAAAGTGTTAAGTTTTTCATTGAAAAATATCTTAAAACCATCTGACCATCTCTGCTTAGATTCACCACAGGCATTTCAGAGTTATCAATATGTAAAGCAGGACTCATTTTTCCCCTCCTCTACCTCTAGTTTTCGGTGTTAACAACATTTGGTCTAAAATCCTGATATCTTGATCTGGGCAGTGGTCACAGGAATATAGACACATGTCAAAATCCATCAAGCTGCACACTGATATTTGTGCATATTATGGTATATATCTCAATATAAAATTTATTTTAATCTGTATAAAAAGAAGGAATTTGTTCTATTTAAAAAAACAATAAGAAAAAGAAATCCTGAATCATAATTGAGTGTGAACTCTCAGACACTATCCTGATAGATTATTTCTTCTAATATCTTCAAATCTATGCACTCTTCTCAATTTATATTTCAACTTGGATTAAAACCTTCCACTGAAGATACATTGTTGATTTATATTTTAAATTCCAACTTGTAACCCAAGTCTAATCTAGTGTATGCTAGGCAAATGCTCATTGGACTAATTAAATGAATGAGTAAAACAGTGATGAAGTCCAAGGAAGTAACAAACAGAGGTAAAGGAAGAGATGTGGGACACTCATAAGGACAAAAATGGATATTCCAGTATGATATCAGGATATTGGCAATATTTTCTAAAAACACACTGTGATATGTATGTAATGGATTATTTCCCTAAAAAGAATATTTTGAACTGGCACAAAATATATTTGGAGGAATTTAAGTATATTTTTGTTTATGTAAAGTATTGAAATATTTCTGTAAACTGATTTTAAGTTCTTAGTTATTACTTTGTATTTACAAGTTAGTCTTCTAAAATTTATTGAATAATTAACATGAATATTTTACTTTGTTAAACTCCATACAGGGAAAGAAATAAACTATAGGCTTTGATATGCTTTCTTCAGTTATATTGAAAATGTTTTAATGTGAACCAAAGGAGATGCGATAAAGCATATGTAAAATTCTCTTTAATTCAATCTCTCTTTGGACATATGACAGATCACTGTCATTGGAAATTATTTTTTCAGTTTCTGTGACAGGGAGCACATTAAAATACAGTCAAAATATTAAAAATGAGCATCTTTTGGATACTTTCTAATGCATCAAAAAGAGACTTTTATGTTCCTACCAAATACATAGAAAGTAATCAGAAAAGCGACACATTTGTAGTATTTTGGATGTCAAAAAAAGAACCTTCATATAGGGTTTAGAAATAAATCATGGAATTCACAGGTTCATATATTTCTTTAAGAATAATAAAAAAATTAAACTAAGTTCTATTAAACATGTTAGAAATAATGAAAATAATTACCATCAGTTAATTTTAATCATTAAATAAAAGCATAAAAGATAACTCCAAACACAATAAAATATAATTAAGTGCTTTGTATTATGAAATAAGCAACCCTCTACCAAAATATTATTTTTAATAAAACAGTTTCAAATGTAAACAGTGATGTCTTTGGTAGTGTACTCTGAATTACACAGTAAAGTATAATTAATTGATTTTGGCACATATAAATAAACATAATGCTTTAGAAAGAAAAAATTAGGGAGCTTGTTAAGGTACATAATTTCCCATAAAGTTAAACTAAATATTTAATATTTACAAAAATAAAGCACAGAATATTGACTTGTTTAGATAGCTTACTAATTTCAGTAGATCTACTTGGTACTGGGGGTGGCTGTGTGCCATTGCGAGTAGGTATCAAAGGCTGGTGTGACACCGGAGAAAATGGAATCATATCAAAAATGTCAGTGGAAGGTGACTTAGGTGTCACACTGCCTGCCTGCAATGAAGATAATATGAATTAGGAAAGTATTTCATGTAGATACATTATAATGTTAAATATTTCATATACATGTAAAACATATGTAAACAACAACAAATTCAGTTAAGTCATATGAACTTGGCATTTTGTGAATCAAAAATAATTAAATACTGGCAGTTTCATATGGTTCAACCAGTTATGTCAAATGCTCACCGGCAAAAAAGCAATAGAAAATTTCTGCAAAATGTTCTCAAAGATGATGGCAAAAATGGTGACAACACTATTCTTTATATATAAAAAGACACATTGGATTTTTTGTATAACTGGAAACAATTACCATTTGTATCAGAGAGTTGAAAATGTCAGAAACTATATAAAAACATGATTTCAGTATATATATTTTGCATAAGATAAACAGAAATAACTGAACATAAGTGATGTACCTTCTTAAATATAGCCATTCACATACAACTGACAATTCTTAAAAATTTCAAAGAGTTTAATTTGTATGTATAACAATAGTGACAGCCAACTATTATATTAATTGCAATCTTTTATTCCTAGATAAGATTTCAAGTTCTCTACAATAAATAGCCATGCTGTAAAATAAATTCATATACTACTGAAATCATTAAGTTAGCTGGGCCAGTCTGGGCCAGGATGTGATGTAAAAATGAAACAATCATCACTTTGATGGTCATTCAGGGCAAAAAAAGCAAACACACACACACACACACACACACACACTATGAAAGAAAGAGAATTCCCATTTTGGAGAGGATTAGTGAGGAAAAATTTGGTTTTCCTATAAGAGCATGAACAGAGATTGTATAGAGGGGTTCATATTAAAATAAGAGTTCTCAGAATACATACATTTTTCTGATTTGCAGATGATGACAGTAATGGAAAATAAGGCTGGTTGTGTGTAAAAAGTGATCAATTTGCTATTCAGTTAACATGATGCAGTATAATTTTTCATGCAGAAAAATGACTCTCTTCCTTTCCTTAACAACTTGTTTGACTGTGTCAGTCATAAATACCATCCAAAGACTTCCAGGCAACTTCATCCCTCAGCTCTTCCCCCCCGACCCAGGAACAGTGTTCTCCTGGTCATCCCACCCTCTGTCTGCCCTGGCTTCCATCTCTCTCCTCTTTCTCAGGATATAAAGACACTCAAAATCTTGACTGTTGTTAAAAACAAAGCAACCCAACCAAAAATACCTTTATTCTGTCGCTCTTTACTCCTTTAGCCTCATCTCTTTCTCCTCTTCAAGGCTAAGGTCCCTGAAAGAGGTATGACATTTCCCATCCTTTTACTTCATTCCATCCTCAACTCATATATCAATCTATAAACTTCACTCTTTTGCACTGAACTCTACTGAAACTTTTACCAATATCACCAATGACCTAATTTCCCAACTACCAAATCTAAGGGTCCTTGAAGGGCCTGTCCTATTACATCCTTCTGTGGATTTGTAAACCCTCACCACTATCTACTTAAAACTCTTAGGCATCAGATAACCAAAGAAAGCAAGTGACACACCAAGTCCCCGGGTCACATCACACTAATTTAAGATATTCCTAATTTTTTTCATTACTATATAAATGGCACATTTTGGTAGAATTAAAAACTAAGTGAGATAATAACAAGAGAGCAAATTACGTGAGGTCTTGGGGTGCTGCTCTCACTGACTGGCTTGGGAAAGCCACATTTAGAAGCTGGTGGTATTAACGGTCCCAGTGAGAGTCTAGAATCAGGCGAGTTGAGGGGAGGGACAGTAATGGAAGAAACATCTAGACAAGATGAATCGTCACCACTGTGCCAGAAAGGGGATGAGCACCTCTGAAACCCGTGCTGCTCATGAGCAGACATTTTGTGCAGCACCTGTAAAGGGATGACAGAGAAATCAACTAAGGAGAAGAAGGAAGACATGGAGGAAAAGGAAAAAGTGTATATGAAAATTTATTTGTAAAATGATGTTTTGTGAAAAAGAAGTATAACTCTACTAAAACTAAAAGAAATAGTTGGAATACATCTTCCTATTCTGAAAGTCCTTAGGTTCTGGATTGTTTAATTTGATGATTTTTCACTGAATACTACATTTTTATATATTTAAATAAAATACTGCATCCCTTAGGACTTGAGAGGAAGACAGTAGAGAAGAAAACGAGGAAAGTCTAAAGATTTATTTTGGAGAGAGCCTCTGTGTAATGAGATGGGGAAAGAAAAGGATAACAATAGGAAAAAAGTACTCACTGAAATAGGAATGAAGTCTAGTAAAAAGTAGTGATTTTATGGAATTCTCCAAAAAGTTCACAACAATCATTTTAGATTTAATCCTTAAGCATTCTTTTGAAGTATTAATAATGCTTTGTCCTTATTATAAAGGTGTGGGAATTAAGGCCCATAGATTCTTTGTGACTTATTCTTAGATGATGAAGAAGCAGAGACCAAATTCAAAATAATCTGCCTCCAGTCATCACACCTTTCCTATAGGTAGTGAATTCCAAGCAGAAAGACTTTTAGGGATGGGCCGAGAGAGTTGCCAAGCATCTTAAATAAATCATAGAGATAATAAATAATAAGATAAGGTAGTAGTCACTGTATTATATCTGATCATCAGTTTTTGGATGACTTTTAAAGCTATTTCCGTTACAGCATGGAAAGCTACTGTCAAGAACTACGCTGGAGAGAGCTGAGCTGCCAGATGTCAGAGTGGTCCACTGAAACATCAAAAATGAAAATAAAAATTAAGCCTTCATTCCCTTAGTGCAACAGTAAAAGCCAGAGGCCAGAGAGAAGGTGGTGACTCCATCAGTGTCAACTCGTCCCCAGACGCAGGACAAGGGTCAGAAGTGTCAGTGCAGAAGCAGAGTGAGTGCTGACACTGTCTTGCATATTATGTGACTTTATATGGTGACATGGGGAAACTAGACTTCCTGTGGCCATTTTGCAGGGCATACAGTTATCAGACTAGGATGTCGCACATCTGAAAGTAATATAATGTTATATGTCAATTACACCTCATTTAATAATTAAAAAAAGCAGCAGCAGCAGAGTGTTGTCTCTCTGCTGAGATATCCCTGAACAAAAGGTTCCTGCCGGATTTTTGTTCTGGGTAGAGGAATGGAGCAGGCCAGGGGAAGGAAAGGGGAAAGGGCTGGGACTAGAAAAGTACTGAATACTGAATCATAGTAAAGTCTCTTCAAAGCCCCCATAAGCTGGTCTTAACAGAGGCATTTAAGCGAGACCTTGGCCCTGGACCTGCAATAAGGAGACCCCTGAATGGAGGCACTCGGGCTAGGAATGCAGCTATGCACAGGAGCATGGCTGGCATGGGGTTGAGTCATTGACTGCAGCTTCTGCATACTGTGCACCAACTCTGGTCTGGGAAGGGCAGATTTCGCCCAGGAGGCCTGCCAGGTGAGGCCTTTATAATTGCTTGATAAGAGCCTGGTAAGATTTGGCCCGGAGCCCGTCTTCTCAACTACAAGTCACACCTCAGAGATTTTCAACACTAACAGGACTTTGAGACAGCCAAAACAAACCTAGCTTTTGATAAACTCATAGCAAAAGGCTGTAACTAAAATTATAGTTAAAAGAACGAATAAGTTTGAAAGAAGTCTTTAAGCTAGGAGCTGTCTCTTCATATATTTCTGGAAGCACAGGGGAAAATGAGGCAGTGTAAAGTGAGAGATGTAAGTCGAAGGAAGTGCTCAGTGAGGAGCAGAGTCTCTGGTGCTATGAGTCACATAATTTATCACCTTTTTCATATGTATATACAGTTATATAATTATTACTTTCCCTACAGCTCTCCTCAGTTATCTATCTGTAGGTATGTATACATGCATGCATATAATTTTGAAGTCTATTTAATGGTCTACATAGTTTGCTGTATAATCTTGTGACACTCTTTGTGGACAAAATTTGTTATTCTAAAATACTCCAAAGCATTAGAGTACTAGATATACAATGAACTGTCTATATGTATCGTCTAATTTATACTAGAGAAATTTTTAACGTCAACAGTAAATTGATAAGGTTGTGTCTGTACTGAGTAAAACATAATATATTAAGTGTCCTTACAACCGTCTGGCTGATGACTTAAATGAGAGTACTCTACATCATTTTATGACTTATATTGGCCAAAAAAATCTTTACTAGGTGCTTCATAGCAAACTGAAGGCCAAAATAATCTAACTTTAAAGTGCTCTAGTAATTTATGAAGGAGTTAATATTCTGCATTCTCCTTCCTCTAAGAAGGTATACTTATTAAAAATGAAAGATGTATATAATATGACATATAACATGAAAACAATCAAGAATTTAAATACCCCAGTTAAGAGGTATTCATAGTTTTGGTATCTAGGGTTTAAGACTCTAACACTGTAACTATTACAGATTTCCTTCGGGTCATCAGTAATCTAGATTTGTCACCTGCATTTTTTGTTTTGGTTACACAGCTCTTTTTAAACATTTAATCAGTTGCTTGCAGGTAAGTGTTAGGAGAGATTGCATTACAATCTAGAGATTTTCTTGAAAATTTAGAAAACCTGGAAAGTGGGCCCACAAACTTGCATGAAAATAACTGAATGATATTAACTGCTGTGCCTTTTACATTTGGGGTATGCTCTCCATTCATCACCACCACCACATGCCATTCCACACATGCATATCATACCCAGGCTCTGTTGACATTTGGCTTTGTGATTCCTTACTTAGAAATGATTCAAGCCAAGGAATTGGATGTTATATCTCATTCTTTATTAAGAATGAAATCTAAGTCCAGCATACTTAAATGGGTATATTTTGATAGTGTCTGATTCTGCACCAAACTGTTAGGCCTATTAAAAAAGAACAGGGACATCTGAATACAGCATCTAATTGGCATACAGTGGCATTCTTGGCACTAGATAAATATTCTGAGTGGTGTCTCCAAATTTAAGGGTTCAGGATCTAGTCATTTTTTAAGCTGCCATTTTTAAATGGTTGATGGTAGTTAGTGTTTTAAGAAAGTAATACATAGTTTAGATGAAAAGCATTAAATATTTTTATTTTGCACCTTTTGTCAGTATTTTGACAGATGGTTGAAAACAAAAATTTTGGATTTTACTACAGAAGTTCATGGCATCACTGTTTAATCTCTGTGTGCTTATAATTCCAAGGGCTCTGGTCTTTCAGCGGATGCACAGGATTTTATTATACTAAAGGGAATGAGGAATTCTATGCTGAATAACTACATGTTAATTGTGAAGAAGTTGCTAGTTTACTAAGATGTATTAATAATGAGTGCTGCTGTAGTTCTGTAGCTCTTTCTTTCAGTAAGTAGTGGCTTGGGGCATTTAAGCCATGCTGAATATTTCAGCCTTGAGCTTTGCCTAAATATGACAATGATGAAATGTCACAAAAATGTTTGAATCCTGTGAGTAAATGTTGAATATATTTAAACAACAACAAAAAGCTGCATTAAAGATGAAATAGTTCTGTGGTAATATCTAAAGTAATGTTAAAATGATGCCAGAATTACATTTTATGCTGTTGCTTTGGCAATATATATCTCCAAAGACCCCTTTAAAATGTAAAGTAAACAACTTTAAGATTAAGGTATGATTTATCATAATTAGTATAATATAGATACTTGGAATAATATACTTGGAAATAAATTTAAAAAGTAAATTCTTGGGAGGATTGTGTTCCCCAACCACAAGTTCTACTACAAAGTCAGAGTAATCAAGACAATTTGGTACTGGCACAGAACAGACCCATAGATCAATGGAATAGAATAGAGAATCCAGATAAAAATCCACACATATATGGCTAATGAATGTATGATAAAGGAGCCATGGATATACAATGGGGAAATGACAGTCTCTTCAACAACTGGTGTTGGCAAAACTGGACAGCTACAGGTAAGAGAGTGAAATTGGATTACTGTCTAACCCCATACACAAAAGTAAACTCAAAATGGATAAAAGACCTGAATGTAAGTAATGAAGCCATAAAACTCTTAGGAGAAAACATAGGCAAAAATATCTTGAATATAAACATGAGCAACTTTCTCCTGAACACATCTCCTCAGGAAAGGGAAACGAAAGCAAAAATGAACAAGTGGGAATACATCAATCTAAAAAGCTTCTGTACAGCAAAGGACATCATCAGCAGAACAAAAAGACATCCTACAGTATGGGAGAATATATTCATAAATGACATATCTGACAAGGGGCTAACATCCAAAATATATAAAGAACTCACACGTCTCAACACCCAAAAAGCAAATAACCTGATTAAAAAAATGGGTGGAGGATCTGAACAGACACTTCTCCAAAGAAGAAATTCACATGGTGAACAGGCACATGAAAAGATGCTCCACATCGCTTATCATCAGAGAAATGCAAATAAAAACCACAATGAGAATGAGATATCACCTCACACCAGTTAGGATGGCCAACACCCAAAAGACAAACAACAACAAATGTTGGCGAGGATGTGGAGAAAGGGGAACCCTCCTACACTGCTGGTGGGAGTGTAAATTAGTTCAACCATTGTGGAAAGCAGTATGGAGGTTCCTCAAAAAACTCAAAATAGGAATACCATTTGACCCAGGAATCCCACTCCTAAGAATTTACCCTTAGAATGCAGCAGCCCAATTTGAAAAACACATATGCACCCCTGTGTTTATCACAGCACTATTTACAATAGCCAAGAAATGGAAGCAACCTAAGTGTCCATCAGTAGATGAATGGATAAAGAAGAGGTGGTACATATATACAATGAAATATTATTCAGTCGTAAGAAGAAAACAAATCCTACCATTTGCAACAACATGGATGGAGCTAGAGTGTATTATGCTCAGTGAAATAAGCCAAGCCGAAAAAGACAAGTATCAAATGATTTCACTCATATGTGGAGTATAAGAACAAAGAAAAAAATGGAAGGAACAAAACAGCAGCAGACTCACAGAACCCAAGAACGGACTAATAGTTATCAAAGGGAAAGGGACTGGGGAAGATAGGTGGGAAGGGAGGGATAAGGGGGAAAAAGGGGGCATTACGATTAGCAGATGTAATGTTGGGGGGGCATGGGGAGGGCTGTACAACTCAGAGAAGACAAGTAGTGACTCTATAGCATCTCACTACACTGATGGACAGTGACTGTAATGGGGTTGGTGGGGGGGACCTGATGAAGGGGGTAGTTTAATCACCATAATATTGCACATGTAATTGTAGATTAAGGATACCAAAATAAATTTAAGTAAACAAACAAACAAAAAATAAAATAAAATAAAGTAAAATAAATAAAGTTCACTACCATGGCCCATTTCAACTTCACTTTTAAAATAAGCTTTAAAAGTAACAACTTCTAGAATTTGGAAGTTATAGCATCATGAATATATTTTTACATATTTCTAGATCCACAGTTTGGTTATACTGGTGTTTTCATTATAAGACTTATTATCTTATATGTTCTTACAAGAATCTTACACGTTAAATGGGCCTGATTGTCTACATATCCCAAAGACAAAAACTGGGACAAAGAGAGATGAAATGACTTGATGGGGTACTCATAGTCAGAAGTGGAATGGAATATACTCTTCTCCCATTAGGCAGAAAATATCTTTTTAGTATAATCTTTTGTTCAAGTACCAATAATGAAAGTGAAGTTGTGAATTGCCCATCATTTTATGTTGGCAAGAAATATTCTTGAATCAATATTCATGTTTTAAATTTATGCCTTTGTTTAATGACTTACATTTGACTTGTGTACTTGAGAGTTTGCACAATCTACTCTTGCCCATCTTGACTTCAATAATAGTTGAGTTTTGTTCAGTGAAATACACATTTTAGGTTATAATTGTCTTATCAAGTCTAATCAGTGGCTACATAGTTGATTATGTAAAGGTAGAATTTTATCCAGTAACACTTGGTTTAATTGAAAGGGAGACATTTACTCAGCAGTCCAATATTTCTTAGGACTATAATTTTATTCATTTAACTTCCTGGCAATTGTCTGATTTGGTTAAATCTTCTATAGCCAGAAAAGTAATATGTAAGCATCCAAACACAAGAATCAAGAGGAACCATTTTATTTAACCTGTTATACCCACATCTCATAATGGGACAATCTTCTGGAGGCATTCATGAGGCTAGAAGGGCAGAATAAACCCTTTTTTCTGATATAAATACAGGCAACACTGCCATGTGAATATAATAAATGGAAATCAGATTGTTCCCAGATAATTAGTACCAAATGGTGGAAAAACCAACCTCTAATCTATTGCCAAACCACTAGAACACAGCAAAAAGCAAATAGCACAGTCAAGTAACGGAAATTTCTCAGTATGTTTAAACGACTGTATAAAATAAGGACCCAATTTCTAAAACCAGTGAAAAGATTTCCACAATTTAAGGGGGACACAGAGGTATGTAATATGGGTACTATAAAAGTCTGGCCAAAAAGGGAATCCATGATTGAACCATTCCATTGATGTTTAGGAAACATGTGAGCATTGTTTGTCTAGAACAACTTAAAAAAACAGCATGTCAGTGTATGCATGACAAAACTAAAAATTAGCGTGGTACTTCATCATGCATATGAGGAACTGGTTTACAGTGAAAAAGGGTTTTGGATCTATATTAAAGACATACATTTTTTTGTAGTTGGGAATGTCTTTTAATTTTAATATGTGCCAAAAAGTCTCCTATTTTGTTTTCCTTGGCTAGAAGTAAACTACTCTAAAAGCTCTCACTGGGCAAATTTATACTGGGCATATTAACTAAAACAATAAACAACAGTCCAAATGATGATAGAAAAAGTGCAAACTTTTGTCATTCA
Source organism: Phataginus tricuspis (assembly GCA_029783875.1). Taxonomy (NCBI): domain Eukaryota; kingdom Metazoa; phylum Chordata; class Mammalia; order Pholidota; family Manidae; genus Phataginus; species Phataginus tricuspis. The sequence continues at coordinate 805,165 of JAQQAC010000477.1, forward strand.
AGTATTATATCATGAGTCCATATTTGCATATCTAACCAATTTGTGTATCTAACCATCTAATAAACATCTCCAGTTGCTGTTCAGGAAGTAGAAGTAACTTGAGCAAAGTGAAATACTGATTCATCACCATTCATCTCCCAAAGTCATGTCTATTTTGGAAAATGGTACCACCACCCAGATGCTCAGGATAAAACCCTTAGGGGCAATCCTGATCCCTTTTTTATTCTACAGCCCTCAAACAATCCACCAGTACATCCTTCAAGGTGTACTTCCAAAATGTATCAAGCCATATGCATCATCTCAACTGACATAATTCCAGACCAATTTATTCTTCTCCCTCTCCTAGATTACTGAAATAGCCTCCTAGATTGTTTTTGGGAACTCATTTTGGCCTCTTTACAGCCAACGGTGCCTATAGCAGTGAGATGATCTCCAAATCTGTTTACAACCTTTGAGTAACAGCAATTAAATTAGGAAAGAAAAACAAAATAACACAAAACTTTTATCATGGCCTACAGAGCCCTATAAAATGTAGCCCTTGATTCTTTCTCCAAAGTCATCTCAGACTATTTTTTGGCTCTTGGTCACTATGCTGCAGGCACAAAGGCCTTTTTAGCCTTTTGCATCAATTATCTTTTATCATTCAGCTCTCAATTCAAATGCTGCCTTCTTAGAAGGGGCTTCCCTGACCAGGGCCCTATAAAAGCTTCCAGACATTCTCTTCTATTCTGCTCCACTTTATTTTATTCATAGAATATAAAAGACCTGAATTTTTCACTTATCTGTTTATTTACCGATAGGTTTATTCCCATCTCCCTCTCCCCATGGAATGTAAGTTTCTTAACAGCTGAAATTCATACATTGCTAAAACCCAAGGGACCAAAATATCATATAGCCAAATCAGATGTTCAGTAAGTATTTTAGAAGCTGCCATAACAGATCTCAACCGTATCAAATGTATACAATTGGCAAATGTAAGAAAATAAAAATCAGAGTGATATGCATAGTAATACGTGAGATATGTCACTAAGATACTATTTCAAAATACCAGTGATATAGTGGGAGTAAGAAAAATGAAAACAAAACTAAAACTTACACAGTGAAATCTTGGAAGGACTTTCAATTTTAACTTTAGACCTCTTGCTAGGAAAATAATTTGTGATCCTTTAGTTATCTAATCAAGTTTTACCAAAAATATTTCTTCTTATTTTTCTGATGCTTCCCACAACTTACTTTATCTATTATTTCATCACACACTGATAAGAATACCAGTAATTTATATTATGTTCATTTTTGGCATTACTTTTAATGCCACAAAACCCCCCAAATTCCATTCCCACTTCTCTTCTCTCCCTCTTCCCAAGTAGACTATTTTAAAGTTATTATTATAGATAAATCTTTTATTCAAATTTGACCAGTAATTGCCTGAGGTGGACTAAATTGTGTCTGACTAGCAAATCCTGGTATTTCAGAAAATTTTTGTGTTCGTATGTTCATTTTGGGAACCAAATTATAGTGTTAAATCACTTCTAGAGCACCTCTTCTGAACTGGAGCATTTTCTAAGGTACATGAGTCACCTCTGCGTGACCTTGGGGAATTTGTCTCCCAGCAGGATTGACACCTGTTTCGGGCGGATCATTTGTAAACAGCCATCCGTCTTGGGGTTCCTTTCGCCATAACATGCTGAAATCTGATGCCAAATCAATTGTATGTACTAAAACCACCTATATTGCATTTTCAATATGCATAATAAGATTCATGATTAATTTCAGTGCTTCTTCAGTTAATGTATTAATTGCTGCCTCTAATGTTTTCAACAACCTGCTGAGAACTGTAGCAATTTTCTAGCCTCTATCTTTCAGTCTTCTGAAAGCAAAAGATTCCACAAATGAACAAACAAAACCTATAGAGTCAATAGAGTCTTTTCTAGAGTTAGAAGTCCACTTGGCATTTATTGTGTATTAACTTTTCTAGACCCAGTGGCCCCTACGAGGTGCTCTACGCTCTGCTGTGTGTCCTGTAAAACTAATGCTCAAATTTCGTAAGAAAGAACAGATGTAAAACCCTTCTAATTTAATAAATCTGCTTTACTTCAGACACATTGCAAGCTATTAAAAAGAGGTACCTATTATCATTATTTATAATTTTCAGTGTTTTTCAAATTCACTTTCAATAGTTTGAATCATTAACAAACCTTCAACATTTATAAGCATGGCAACATTTCACACTTACTAAATAACTGCAGGGAATTTAATTTTATTTACTTTAGTTTATTTTTAATATCAGAAAATTGGGAGCTAATTTTAACAGATGAGAAATAAATATAGCACTTAGTGTTATATTAATTTATTTCAGAGCTACATAAACTAAAATTAAAAATGAAAGGCAAAAATATGTTCATATCGTCTTCAAAAATTTTTTAGAAACACATTAATAAATATCTGATAATATTTTCAAAACCATTTGAATTAATCAGATATCTCTTAGCAACTTAAAAATGTTGAGTCAGATAATTTATATTTTTTATCTTACAAAAAATATGCATCCTCCAGCACCAACAACTTCAAAGATCATATAATGAGACTTTAGGAGCTGAAAATTTATGAGACAAGTAATTTTTCCAAAATTAAAGAAAACATACAAAAATATTACTATGGCAAAAGAATATTAGTAAATTGCATTTATAACTTGAGTCATTTGCATATGGATCAATTATACATTTTCAACCTGTGTATGAAATGCAAAAAAGTGGTTTGAGAAGTTTCTCTTTTTTAAATTCAACCTTCCAGTTACATTCTTTGAAGCATTCTATTCAGATACTTTTAGCATTCAGATGAACACAAAGCCTATAGAAATTATTAAATGACAACTTCAGGAGAGCTAATCCATTTTAATGACTGGCTATTTGAGTAATTTTATTGTTTTTCTATAACTGACTCTACCTATGAGAACTGCTGAATAAATGAATATACTCACAAACAGTATGTGTTTCATTTATATGCCATCTGTCATGCTCACTGCTTATAATGGCAACCTCAGCCAGAGGGCCATGGAAACTGGAGCAAGTGTTGTCTCTCCATTCTTCCGCCCTTTGCCATTTCTGAAGCTGACTTAGTAACCATGTGAGATCGCCAGGGCACAAACAACTCCCACCCTGACCTACTGTCTTCTCAGTTTCCCTCATGCTAGTCCAGGACAGTATCTCCTTTCAGGAGATAAAATTGGGGAGTGTGGTTTTATCAGGATATCCCAAATCTCACACCTCCTCTCAAATCCACCTTGCTTCTCAACATGATATCCTTAGTTCTCCTTCTACAGTTAGAGGACGCACAATGAACAAGATTAATTTGGCATCCCAAATGGTAATGGACCTTTACTCCCTTGTAAACACAAAGACCAAAGTAACGTTTCATATTCAATGAATTCCAGGAATAACTACCTTATTAAGACTTCATGAAAAAATAACTTCCCCTTCACTTGTTTATGCTTCTAGTTTGTTTCACAGGTTAGCTTATGAGACTTTCAACATGCCCTAAAGGGTGTCGCTCCATTTTGAGACTGAAGGTTAAAGGAGTTTGAGCTAATGCCCTGTTTCTTGGGTTGGGAAGGCAAGAAAAAACCATAATTTTGATGAGAAGCATAACATGATGGTAGTGAAGAGAAAAAGCAGGAAGGAATATTATAATAAAGCTACAACCTGAAGAGGTTGTTCCAGCTCCTCACTGTGGATAACAAAGGTACATAATAACACAGAAACCTCACTCCCAACCTCTCTCACCTTGGCCATGTCAGTCCTGCCGCCAGTCCAAACTACGTGCCAAGCAATGGAAATATCAATTGCTTCAATGTGGAAGACGGAAAAGTATGAGTTTAGAGGAAAGAGACTTTTTCAACCCATTTCCAGGGCACACCAAATTTTAAACCCCAAATTCATGAAGCATTCTTCATGAATTGGGGAAATATTCTAGGAAATAAATGGGAAGGAGTTTAGCCTAGAGATTGAATCAAAATTGACTTGCAAGTGGAAATTTGCAACAAAAATTTTTGCAAAGATTTGCAAATTCCATAATTGTATTTCAGTTCATAGTATTGTGCCATTAAGTTATATTAAATATTTTTAATGTAAAATAAAACATACACTTTCATGGAGAATACCAGTAGTACAGATGATTCAAAAAGAAAAAAACAACCTCCTAAATATATTTTGCCTAAGAAAAGTGTTGTTTCAAATTCCATCTCCCTCCAAAAATCCCCTTAGCCAAAATCACAAACTAATGGTATCATACATGGTATTGGGAAAAGGATTTTGCATCTATGGTAAACCAAAAGTAAATAATTTAACTATAAACACTTGAGTGTTGTCTGCAGAGATTACCACTCATTTTAGTGTCTGAAATACAATTGTGTCACCGCCAGTGTGGACCCTTGCCATCTAATAAATGAAACCAAAATCCACCTTGTTAATAGTCCAATTTCTATCATGAAGTTCAGAACTCCAAGGGTATATTGTCTTAGGTCATTAAATTTAACCTCAGTAGATAGTAATCAATAGGAAGAAAGAAAGCATTCGCCACAAAGAAAAGAAGACTAAATTGAGGGCTGAATTATTCTAGAAATCACAAAAGAAAATAGCAACATGGAGAAACAATTCTGGTCTGAGCTACCTAGGTTATTTTAATTTTTTAATTCATGCTTTTCATCTCTATCCATGTTTAGCTTTAAATTATTGATCCTAGAGTATTATTATGAAATATTGCAGAGCTGATGATCCAGATATGTTTCATCAACATGAAATCTTATTTCTAAAAAAACATGCACATATTCTATATACTTACTGGAGATGTTGATACTTGGGCTATTCTTAACTGGTTTTCCAAATCCTGTACTTTGTTTTTAAGTTCCTTATTTTCTGTTTCTAACTCTTGAATCTAAAAAGCAAATCATTATTGAAAAACATTCAGAAGTTTATTCTTGGAAAATATTGGTTATTATATTGGCTAAATTAATGAATAGGATTTCATATTATTTTCAATTTATGTACTCCTTTTTTTGCACAGGGGAGAAAATTATTCAATAAATCTCGGTAAATATCAGAGATTTCTAGGTCACTGGCAAGATATTTAAAACGTTTTTACACGTATGCAGATTTCATGTTCCTAATACCTCATCTCTGTGTTTTCTTGTTGCACTGTGCAGTCTGTTACCCATAATCTTGCAGTGTAACCGCAAGACAGTGAAGTTTGCTTATGCTGATTTTGAAGAGTGGAGAAAGGGTATAATTTAATCACAAAGGCATCTGATCTGCATGGGAAACCACTTACCCAGCATCTGTTGCTTCTGCTGCTCTGATCCCCATGAGAAGCATCAGGAAGTGAAGCAAAGTCACATGAGAACACTAAGTTCTTGTGGGAATTCAATATAAAATGGTTAAAAACTGTGCAGGGGATCAGGAATGAAAAATTATAGGAACATAGTGAAAGCAGTTCCAATCAGTGTGAGGGAAATTTAATGGCAGGCCTTCTAGATTTGTTTGATGATATGCAAGTTTCCCTGTACTTACATCACATAAATGTTAACCAAAAAGCTTAGTTTACTCACTCTTTTCTGTAGTCCTGCAATCTGTTTCCTTGTTTCAACATCTTTTCCTCCAGATTCTAGAAATTTCCTGTATGCCAGGTCAAATGCTTGCCCAATTGTTAAAGTTATCTCTTCAGCCTTTGTAAAAGTTAAACATGGTAGATTTGCAGTTAAATAATGTCACTGTTCTTTGAATCAAGAAAAACATTCACAGGGTGTCCTTCAAAAGAGCAATGGCTGGGGGTAGAGGTGCAGTAAATAAGCCAAGCAGTCTATGCTAACATCGTAATTCAATGCCTACCCATGTACAACATTTAAAAAAATATATTTTGGCAATTAAATTAATTGCTGTTGAATTTGGAAACAAGAGGTCTCTCCAACTTCTCATTTTTTATCATAGTATTTTATTCCTCCTCGTGTTTTCCTCTCTTCCTCAACTATTGAGTGCCTTTTAAAGGAAAGCACAGAGCCAACGGCAGTTTGTCATGTTGCTTTGCTACTTATTTCCTCTTCCGAGTGAGGACTTGTAAAAACTGGCAGGTAACTTGAATGAGGCTGGCTGGGTGGTGTCTGTGGAAAACCTGAGTGTTGCCCTCTCTAAATGGAGCAGCTACTGCCCAGTTATGGTTAATTGTTGGCTTGCAGAAATGAGCAGTTCCAACCCAGAGTTGTCAGATTTTAAATATGTGAGGTGGGGTAAAAATCTGAATTTTTATATGAAAAGCTCCCAATATTAAGGGATAGTCAATCATTTTTGCAAAACACAGTGCTGACTGAACAAAATACATCTGTCATCTGAATTTGGGCTCATAAATGTCTACAATCTTTGGTCTATCAACTAGAAACTACCACAAATATCCTAAATCCGCCAGCTCATTCCTTCTCCATTAATAATTCGACTCATATCACCATGTCTTGCACAACATAAACACTAAATAAAAATTTACTTCATTAACGTTATAAAGTTCAATAAAGGCATTGATTTAATGCATTACAAGTACATCATATTTAGTTATATGACTTCCAGATGACATAAAAACTGGTAGTAATATGAAATCCTGGAAATTACCGGCTTTAACTAATCTACTGCAGATCCTAGACCTTTGTGGTATGCTAAGAACCACCTAAATTGAAAATATGCTTTATTAATAAAGCTTTTTAAGATATTGTCATTTTATTAGTTCATTATGTGTTTAACCTAGTTAACTAAAAAATGCAAAATATCTGCCTAAAATTACATATGAGGACTATCTCTTACAAATAAAAAAGGAGGGGAAGAAAAAGAAGCTATATTATATTGAAGAATACTAAATAAATGAAAATGCAAGATAACCAAATTTATGCTGATTCAAACTAATGAAAAAAAAATCTGTACGGAAAACAATTTGGCTGTGTTGGTGTCCAGATTATGTGTAATATTAAAAGATGGTAAAAGTGGTTATGATAAACTGTGGTATTAAGGATGACTTTTTTTGTTTCTAACATTGAGATTTTGGGTAACATGTTTGTGTTTGTTTTATAATAAAATATATATTTGTAAATTATGTTTTTTTCTACCTTTTAAATTATGGATTCAATGCATCCTCTTAATAAAACCATGTGCTATCCTCAAATACTCAAGGCATACACTATAGTAAAACAATTATATAGTAATGTTGTTGAGTTACCATTAAAGACATTTGACTTCATTATTTGTTTACAATACCTTTTTAAAAACCTATCTTTGTTTTACAATAAGACATATCTTATTATTAATACAGCGTTCAGCTCACTAGTAAATATTCTGCATACATTACCTCACTAGATACTCATAGTGACTCTGTGAGGTGAGGATTATTATCCCCACAGTTTATATGTAACTGAAATTCTGTGAGGTTGTATAACTTGCCTAAGTCTCACAGAAGAAAGTGGATTCAAATCCAGAAAATCTAACTCTATAAGCCTCACATTTTGGGTGGAGGGGACAAAATGTGTATATGATGAAGTGCCCAGATCATGATTGTACAATCAGATGTTTTGATAAATGTATCTATGTAACCACATACCATTAAAAATGTAGAATACATCTATCATCCCAGAAAGTTCTCCTATGCCTACTTCCAGTCAAATCACATTTCATATGGGTAACCATTGCTCTAATCGCTAGTACCATAAATCAGTTCTGCTTGTCCTTGAATCCATAAAATGTCCATAGAGTATATATTCCTTTGTATCTGGCTTCTTTTGAGTCTCTCAGATGTTGTATATATCATTTGTTGGAATACTGAGTAGTTTCCATCTAATGAATATACCACAACTGATTTATCCATTTGCCTACTGAGGGACAAGACATTTTGTGGTGTTTTCAGTTCTTGGCTATAAACATAACTGTTATGCAACTTGTAAAATCATCTTATGGACATATGTTTTCATATCTGACTAGAATGGAATCTATAAATCATAAAATAGGTCTATGTTTTACATTATAAGAAACTGCCAAACTGTTTTGCAAAGTGTACCATTTTACATTCCACCAGCAGTACGACAGTTCTCGTTGTTCCTCATTCTCACCAACATCAATCTACTGACGGTCTTTTTAATTTTAGTCATCTTACTGGATGAGTTATGCTATCTCAATGTGTTTTTAATTTGCATTACCCTGTTGAATAGTTATATTAGCCTAGTTTCATGGATGAGTAAGCTAAGAAGATATGTATTTTCCCCCTGATTATGTAATGAACTATAAAGAGCAAGAATATTTTTTAGAAATTTATTCCAAGAAATTATTACAAGGCACACATGAACTGTAACAAGAATATATAACAAATAGCTCCCAAACAGACTTTGTGAAAAGACTAGATGTAACAATTTCTTCCAGTAATAATAATGTATGATTCTTCTGAAACATAAGCCCTTTTTTATAATTAGTTAACAAATAAGAGACAGGTTTTTAATTTTGCCTTATTTTACATTTCACTTCACATAATTAAAGAAAAAAACTTTTGTGTTGGATGAAGTTTTCATCTGCTTATCAGAGCTAGTATTAAAATTTTATCACATGCAGAAGCCAGTAAATAATGTATACTTATGAATAGCTGGAAAAAAAATTGTGAAAAATAAAGAATAACAAAATGATACATAAACAGCTGGCAGTGACTACATTTGCCTTTATTAAAGAAATCAAATCAATTATATCATAACGATTGTCCATAATCTAATTTTATTTTCTAAACTAAATGAGATGACAGTAGAAGTTGTGTAAATATTAAATCTTAAAATCAGAACAGGATGATGCTAACAAAGTGAGTTCTGGTTTTATAGCATATCAAGATAGGCCTTCATCTAAATTTCTAGTAAGCGCTACAAAATTCACAGAAGTACTGAATATATAACATAAAACAAATGATGACAATGGCCCCAGAAAGAGCCCAGGGAATCTGGAGAGGTCACAGTCATGCAACAAATATAACATGCTGGGAAGAATATGAAAATTTAGGGTCACAGATTTGCAGTTCTGATTCTGTTATTACCTAGCTTTGTGACTCTGGGAAAGGCATTAAATCTCTCTGGCCTAGATTTGCTTAAAAAAAGACGAAATAGTTGGCCCAAATGGGCCATTTTTTATTTTCCAGGGTTTTATTTCTAAGTAAACTTTTAATTGGGATAATTTTAGATTTATATGCAGTTGTAAGAGACAATACAGAGACATCTTGTGTACCTTTTATCCACTTTCCCCCAGTGGTAACATATTACAAAACTTTAGTACAAATCACAACCAATTAATATTGATATTAATATAGTCAAGAATAATTCCATCACCACAAAAATTTCTCATCTTGCTGTCTAATGGCCATACCCTCTTCCAGTCTACTCTTACTGTTTCCTTAATCCCTGAAAACATGAATCTATTCTCCATTTCTATAATGTTGTAGAAATGGAATCATATAGTATATAAGCTTTGGGGACTGACTTTTTTACTCCATAATTATTTGGAGAGTCATCAAGGTTGTTGGTTGTATTAATAATTCATTCCTTTTCATTGTTGAATAGTATTCCATAGGTTGAGTGTATGAGTTTGTTTAACTACTCACCCATTATCTAGGGTATCTACAGATTTGAGCTATTATGAATAACCTGTTATAAATTTCCATGTGTAAATTTTTGTGTGAACAAAACTTTTGTCTGAACAAAAGTTTTGTTTTCTCTGAGATAAGTGCCCAAATGGGTCAAATGATAGTTGCAAATTTAGTTTTTTATGATACTGTCAAACTGTTTTCCTGAGTGGCTGTACCATTTTATATCCTCACTAGCTATGTACAAATATGTATGTATGATTAATTTTTCCACATCCTTATCAGCATTTGGTATTGTATTTTTTATTGTAGCCTTTCTTATCATTGTGTAGTGATATCTCATTTTGATTTTAATTTGTTTCTGTAATTGATACCAATGTTATCTTTTCATGTGTTTATATGTATGCCATCTGACTGTACTCTTCAATGAAATGCTCCTTCATGTCTTTTGTCCATTTTGCAGTTTGATAAGACTTTTTATACTGTTTTTTATTGAAGTATAGTTAATATACAATATTATATTGATTTCAAGTTTACAACATAGTGACTCAACAGTTATATACATTATTAAATCCTCACCCCAACTAGTGTAGTTACTATCTGTCAATATTGAAAGATGTTACAGAACTAAAGACTATGTTCTCTATGCTGTAATTCATCTTCTGGTTAATTTATATAATAATTGAGATTTTGTTATACTGTTGAGTTTTGAAAGTTCTTTATGTATGCTGGATTCTAGTTTTTTGTCTGATAAAAGTTTGCAAATATTTTCTCCCAGTTTTAGCTGGTCTTCCCATCCACTTCATAATAAGGCCTTTCACAGAAAAATATTTTTTGAAGTCTAACTTGTCATTTTTTCCATTTATGGATCGTACTTTGGGTGTCATGTCTAAGAAATCTGCATAGTCCTATATGCTGATGATTCTCCCTGTATTATAGCTGTACATTTTACATTTAAGTCCATGACGAATTTACAGTTAATTTTTGCATAAGGTATGAAGTTTAGGTCAAGGTGAATTTTATTTGTCCATGGAGATGAAATTTCACTAGCATCATTTGTCGGAAGGGCCATCTTTTGCACTTTGATCTATTGCATTGCTTTTGTACCTTTGTCAAAAATCAGTGGGGTACATTCATATGGGGTGATTCCTCTGTTTTCTTCTCTGTTCCATTAATCTATTTATCTATTCCTTTACCTCAACTACTGTAAGTATCTAAGTCTTGAAATAGGATACACAGATTACTGTAAGTACATAAGCTATTCTAAGTATATAATGTCTTAAAATAAAATACAGATTTCTTCCACTTTATCGATCTGTTTAAAAACTGTTTTAGTGATTCTAGTTCCTTTGCCTTCTGATTTAAATTTTAGAAAAATGTTGTCTATATTTACAAAAAAAATCTTGCTATGATTTTGATAGAAATTTTGTTAAACCTGTAATTTAATTTGGAGAGAAGTGACATAAAGTAGATTGAGTTTTCCAATCCATGAACATAGTGTCTCCCCATTTATTTACATCTTTTTTTATTTCTTTCATCAGCAATTTGTAGTTATCAGCATATAAGTCCTATATAAGTTTTACATCTTAGGTTAGATTTACATGTATGTATTTTGGTTCTTTTAAGGAACTGAAAATTTTTGTATTCTTGTGTTCATTGTTAGTATACAATAAAATGATTTTTGTATGTTTATCATGCATTCTGCCACCTTGCTGAACTCACTTTTAAATCTAGGTATTTTTTTGTAGAGTCCTTTACCTAGTCATCTGTTTATTAGCACAGTCTTATTTCTTCCTTTACAATTGCAATGGCTAGAATTTGCAGAACTGTGATTAGTGAGAGTGGTAGAGTAGAAATCCTTTCCTTCTTCTCAGTCTTAGAAGTATTCGGCTTTTCACCATTAAGTAACATGGTATCTATAGTTTCAATTTTAAAGGCTCTATCAAATTGAGGAAGTTTGCTTACATTCCTATTTTTCTGAGTTTTTAATCATGATTGAAATAGATTTTTTCAAATATTTCTAAAGCACTGATTGACATGATCATACAATTTATCTTGTTAATATGTTGACTACATGGTTAGATTTTTGAATGTTGAACAGGACTTGCATCCCAGGAGCAAGCTCTACTTTGCATATATAATGCTTTTTATACATTGCAGAATTATATTAGCTAATCATGTGTTAGGAATTTTTGCATCTATATTCCTGACAGATATAGTTCAGTCAGAAGTTCTTTTTTTGTACTGTCATTGGTTTTGGTATTAGGGAAATAATAGTTTCATAAAACAAACGGGAGTGCTCTTACCTCGTCTATTTTTTGGAATAGTCTATGTAGAATAATGTTAATTCCTCTTGAAGCATTTTATAGATTCTTCCAGTGAAACAATCTAAGCCTAAAGATTCATTTTTAATAAGTTTTAAATGATATATTTAGTTTCCTTTATAGCTATAGGGCTATTCAAATTATTTAATATTAGGGGATTATGTTGTCACCTATGTTGTCAAATTTATGTGTATTCAGTTATATACAGCATCCCTTAAATTTTTTTTTGCTATCTGGAGGGTCTACAGTGAAAACTCGTATTTCATTCCTGACCCTGGTAACTTGTGTGTTTTTTGTTTTTTGTTTTGCCAATCTTACTAAAACTTTGTTACTGTTATGATCTTTCAAGGAATCATCTTTGTTTCATTGATTTTTCTCTATTGTCTTTTTCTCAATTTCATTAATTTCTTCTTTCCTCTTTATTATTTCCTTCCTTTGAATTTATTTTGTATTTTGTTTTTTAAAAACTACTTCAGATGAGAACTTACATTATTGATTTGAGACTTTCTTTTTTTCTAATGTATTAACTTTATAAGTTTCTCTCTCAGCACTGTTTTAGCTATATGACAAATGTTGGTATGTTCTCTTTCATTTACATTTAATTAACCTCATTTAAAAATTTTTCCTTTGAGAATTTGGAATGTTTACAAGCATGTGTTTCATTTCCAAGTTTTTGAAGAATTTTCAGTTACCTTTCTGTACTGATTTTTAGATTGATTTCTTTGTCATTTCTTTGTTGTTATTTAAATTCTTTTACATTTTTGAGATTATTTTATAGCCTGGGATGTGGCCTATTGTGGCACATGTTTCTTTGGCACTGGAAAACAATGTGCGTTCTGCTGTTGTTGAATGAAGTGCTCTACAGCTGTTAGATACTATTGGTTGAATATATTACTGAAAATTCTATATTCCCAGTGATTTCTCGTCTAGTTGCTCTATCAATTTTTGGGACAGTGGTGGTGAAGTCTTCAACTACAACTGTGTATTTGTCTATTTATCCTGTATTTCTCTTCAGTTCTTGTTTCATTTTGCAGCTTTGTTTGGTTATACATATTTAAGTGTCTTCTTGGTGGTATGGTTCTTTCATCATTATATAATGTCCTCCTGTCTCATAATTTTATTTTGAAGTCTACTTTACATGGTATTAGTATACTTTTTTATTGGGTAATGTTTGCATGATATATATATATATTTTTTTCTATTTCTTTATTTTTCAATCTGCCTATATAATCTATATCACAATATTTGCATCAAATTTCTTGTAGACAATATGTATTTGCATTAGTTTCTTTAACCAACTCTGGGAATTATTTGTTATATTTAGACCACTTACATTTAATATGATTTTTGATATAGTAAAGTTTAAGTTGCCATTTAATTTTTTTCTTTTCTATTCTCTTTAGTTATTTTCTGTATTTTCTTTTCACTGTATTCCTGTGATGTTCCAAAATATTTTTATAATAAAATCTTGATTTATCTATGGTATTTTAAAATGTATGTCACTTTATAGCTTTTTCAATGGTTGCTCTAGGATGCACATTACATTTATATAACTTATCAGTCTACTGGTGCTGTCATTTTTTCCAGTTCAAATGACCTTACCTCCCTTCACATCTCTTTAACTTCTGTTTATAATTGCCTTATGTATGTCCTATATATATATATATATGTACACACACACACTATACACGTGTGTGTATATATATATCCACATTTAAGTTTATATCATTATTTTTTCCTTCTATTTTCTATCATAACGTAGAAAACTAAAGATTTACCCATATTCTGTTCTTTTTTCCTCCCTTATGTTCCAAGCTTTCTTCTTTTATTACCTCCTTTCCGCTTAGAGAACTTCCTGTAGCCTGAATTTAGGGTAGATCTAGTAGTGTGAAATAATCTGTTTCCCCTCATGTGATAATTTTTTGATTTCTGTTTAATTCCTGAACTTTATTTTTTCTGGCTATAGGATTTTGGTTTGACAGGTTTAAAATTTTTTTTTCAACACTCAAAATATATAGTGTTACTTTCTCCTTGCTCTCATGGTTCCTAATAAGAAACATACTGTCTTTCAAACTAATTTTCTGCCATACGACTTGTTTAGGTCTTGCTGACTTCAAAATTTTTTTTTGTCTTTAGCTTTCAGAAGTTGTATCTTGGTGTACAATTATTTGGGTTTATCCTATTTGGCATCCACAGTTTAATGTATAGATTTATGTCTTTTGCCACAATTGGAAACTGCAACTACTATTTCTTCACGTTTTCTCAAGGCAGCCCTCTTTATTTCTGTCTTTCTAGGACTCTGAAGACACACTGATGTTAGGTATCTTGTGTAGTCCCACAGTTTCCTGAGAGTCTGTTTTGTTTTTGTTTTTGTTTTTATATTGTTTTGTGTGTGTGTGTGTGTGTATACATACGTAGGGCTGTTAACTCTGTATTGTTCAGACTGGGCATTTTCTAGTTTCCATCTTTCAGGTCACTGATTATTTCCTTTGTCTTCTTCATCCTACTGTCGAGCAAACAGTTAGTTTTTCATCTGATTATTTTATTTTCAGTTCTAATATTCCAAGTTGGGTTTTCATTATATCTTCTATTTCTTTGCTTAGATTTTCTATTTCTTTGATAAGACTTTATGCTTTTAATTTGTTTCCATAGTGTTTATAACTTATTTTTATAATGGCTTTAAAAAATATGTCTGGTAATTCTAGTATCTCACCCATTCTCAGTGTTGCAATGTACTAGTCATTTTTTTTTCTTGTTCATTTAGTTTAAGATCTTCCTGCTTCTTGATATGATGAGTGATTTTCAACTGAATCCTGGATATTTTAGATAGTATGTTGTGAGGCTCTAGAAACTGCTTAATCTTTGTATTTCAGGCAGCTCACTATAACACAATTTCAGTAGAGGATGAGAATGGGAAAGCACTGCCTCATTCATGCCTGGTGGGGTAGATGTCAAGCTTTCTCACGTGGCCTCTCTTCATTACCGTTAAGCAGAGCTGAGTATTCCAGCTCCGCACATGATCCTCACTGTTGCTAAGAAGACTCATCAATATAATATATAATATTAATATAACATGATACCATTGATAAAGTAGTGAATACCAGTATTGTGGCCTAGTAGGACAGGTTTCATCTATTTCTCAAACTACCAATAATTTCACAGAAGTACTGAAAATATAAAATACAGTAAGTAGATAAGATAAAGGCCCCAGTCAGATCAGATGGAGCTCTGGAACTCAGTTATGGGAATAATATAGCACGATGAGATGAATACTACAGTGGCAATCTAAGGTTTTAAATTTTAATCCTGATTCTGTTACTACATAGCTGTGTAACTTTGGGAAAGTCATTCAACTTCTTTGGCCTAGGTTTCTTAAAATAGGAGGAAACAGTTGTGCCAACTGGGCCATAATTTATTTTCTTACTTTAATAGTCTGTGATTAGCTATTTAAAAATAATAATTAAAGAGGATGGAATATCCAAAATTCTGCATACATATCAAATCAGTTTTGTCAATATAGTCATTATAATTAAGAAACAATAAAACCTTGAAGTGAAAATGGTGTAATGAAACTGTAAGGAAATATATCCCCTTAGTGCTCATGAAAGGGATGTCAACCTATTTGGAGAGATATCTTGGACCCCTACTTTTCAAAGCCCAGACTTCTGTCTACATGCAGGAAAATAGTTGGTGAACTTCCTAAATGTAAATTTCCTGAACACCAGCCCCAATAATTTATAAACTTATTTTTTTGAGGAGGGAACCAAAAAGGCTATATATAAAAGCCCCTCCTTGTGACTATTATTCACACTAATGGTTGTGAGCCACTGTTTTAGACTTCAAGAAATTATGTTCAACTTCCAGGGAAAAAGAAAGCTAATATGCTGAAGCCAAAGAGAATAATGGGTCAAAGAATTAGAATTCTGGAAATAAATTACAAACAACATGATCAGGAAGAAATAGTCTCTCCTTCTAAGATAAGATAGTTACACAGGGATTCTGGCAAGATTATATTCAAATAATCCAGCAAATTTGGATGGGGACCAAATAAAGTTAAAACATGTAAAAAGGCTAATATTTACAATGAACTCTGATTATGACTATTTCAAAGGACCCCAAGGAAGTCTGTTTCTAGGTGTAAGGCAAGAAAGACCTGAGTTTACTGTTTGGTGTAAGTGGTAAAAGGTTATTATATGTTGCACATAGAAGATAATCAATAAATATCAACTTTAATATTCCCCATCACATAGGGAAAAATATCTGCAAATAATCATGGTTAAGAAGCACTTGGTAAATAAACACAATGCATTCATGTAATAGCACAAATTTCAAAAACAACATGAATTTCATATAAAATGCCTTATGTGCACATAATATTGTCATATTGGTAAGCATATTTTTCTTATGAGATGATCCAAAATGTTCATCAAATTCTTAAAATGTATTATGATGCCAAGTACTTAGCACATTACTTTGCCTTTTTGGAGCCCTATAATTTAAAAGATACAGATAATAAGTTGCTATGCTCTCTGTAAGTTCTTCCACATGGTCTTTTCTTTAAGGAAAATTCATTGAGCATCTATTGTCGACCCAATGTCTGAGTATGGACAAATATAAGGGTACTTTGTTCTCAAGGAACCCACATACTGAAATCAGAGAAATAAATTACATAATAGTGATAATAATATTATTGCATATATATATATATATATAAAACAGCATAATAATATGCTATTTTGACAGCATGAAAAATGAGCAAAAAAATGAATTAAGCTCTTTTTATGTCTAAGCCAATAATGATGTGGTCAGAAATTCTTCCTTCATCAGAGTCATCAATATATCCAGTGTATGCTTGGAATTCACACTTTATGTTTTATAACAGGAACTTATACTAGGTTATGATTAGCATTAGTTTATTAGGTCTATAATCAGGACATGGGGTTTTCCTTAAGATTCCGTATGATTACAGAACTGTTGCAAGACTTAAGTTTGGAGGTCCCTAATTGCTCTTACCTGCTAAGTATTTTAGATTACATTCACAAGCTAACACATATGCACACATGCAGACACACACACACACACACACACACACACAATTCTATTACCTTTCATTACCCTAAGTTTTCTGAATAATGAAAATCAAGATGCAGACTTTCAAACTATCGAAAATTTTCTTAAGGAGCCATACACATTTTATTTTCTGAGATTTAGAATATTTATTTCCATCAGATCTATCACATTCCAGAAAAATGTACTCTGCTCACTGTTACTATTTTCATTATATGCATACTACTAAATCATACTTGAGATTAAAATTACAAATAAATGATTGTAAGAGAAATTAGTGCATAACATAAGCAGGCATGATGTTCTAAGAAAAGAAATTTGCATGCAAACTAGTGCCCACAAACATGAGAATTTAGTTAGGGATGAAATACTGAAGCATATTTTCACGACAGGATGAATCTATTAGTGTAGTTAAGTATTTGCAGACTCCATTCATTTCCAAATATTTTACTAATGCCGGAAACAAGATAATTCCTGGCTTGTAAAACAGAACAAACCACCCTAAAACATCTGGCATACTTACACACTTTTCGCTGTCAAATACATAGCACAAATGTTTATTTGACTCAGAATCTTTGCATATGAAAGTGAATATCCTCTTGTCAGTTTTATCATCTGCACAAAATGATATTCTATGAAGCTGGCAATTGTGTTGGACTTCCTGTGAACACAGATGGAAATAAACATAGTTGAAGAAGATTTTTTTCCATTTTCTGAAATGGAACATACAACTTATGATTTTAAAAGTGAAACAATCATCGGTCAGACTTTGGTTTTATAACTACATACACTCCATACACTCCAAACTTAAACAAATACATAATGGAAGATGGACCTCCTAACTCAGGATTAAACTAAGATAGTCATTTCTCTAAGACTTCAAAAAACAAGCAAAATACAAGAGGATCAGAGATTCATGGGCTTTGTGTGCTACAGGGATCTTAAAAGACCATTACTTTAAACCCTGTGTTTTACTTAAGATGACACTGAGGCCCAGAGAGATTAAGATACTTCAAGGTTACAAAATTATCAGACTCTTTTTAACCAGAACGCTTTTCATTCTATTTTACTGCTACCAATTAGCATTAAAATTTAAAACAACTTCATCTGCACACAATTTCACATGAAACACCCTACCATTTCATCCTTAGTTTTCTTATTAAATTGCATTTTACATGTCTTCACGAGGAAGGTCTATGCATCCAAATTACTGAATGACCCTAATCAATAGAAAGACAAATAGTGCAAATATATACATATGCACACACAGTGCAACTATAGCATCTGTCACTACATCATTCCAAGTTCAGGAGTTGGTGTGTCGACTTGCCAAGATTTGATCTAACACTCTGATTCACATTACTGCTCATCAGACTAAAAATGAGTACATAAAATGAGACACGCAAATAAATGTTAAGATGTGTCTACAACATTGCATTTTTTTTCCCTGCATGCAAACCAAATGGTAAGTCATTAAAAGGTTGCTTGGCAAGCATGAAAATCAATGTGAGGAGGTATATTGTATTATTTTTGTATAATGAATACTAAAATGGTTTTTGTCATTACTAGATAGACTGATCCATCCATTTCCACAGCAGGAAAGAAAGCTAAGAGAAAGCCCAACTTACTAAGGCCTTTCATGAGGGCGTCTTCCCTTTCTTGTGGTTAGTGCTGAGACAGACAATGGCCACGCTTGTCTGAGACTATCATTCCCCTGTACTTCGTGTGATTGGCCAGTTTCTTTCTCATTGACACATTTTTTGTTTTAATGTTAATACAATCTATCAAGTCATAGCCTTCAACCATGCTGTGGCTCCAAATATGACAGCAGGTCTACACCAATTTATTAATTGTATAATCATTTTAATGACACATAAGGAGGAAATATCATTGGTATTCAATACAGAAAAAGTATTCATGTTTTTCCACTTACAAGAGAAATTACAAGTAACATGAAAACACACCATTTACATGGATGGTAAAACCTTTGCAGTCCCTCATTCACTCACCAACTAGTATGATCACAGCCTTTGGTTAGGATAATTGGGAATCATCTTAATTTTGTTTAGATTAGCATAGGTGTCTCCCTATAAAAGAACCTAGAGAATTGAAACTTGCAGTTTTATCATTCTTGTGAAAAATTATTTTTGTTTTGATAGATCTTTATGAATTTTAAATGTAGTACTAATTTTTGGTGAGACAGGAGAAGGATACTTGGAAATGCAATAAAGCATAGCGAGAACACAATTATCCTACAACATTAAAAGCTGGGGATAAAAAGTACATCACCAGTTAAATTCCCCAGTTCAGTTACACCACCTCTTGCCGGCGCTACATAATCTTCATTTGGGGGGACAAGTGAGAGAAGCAGAGAGGGAGGGAGAAAGACATAGAAAGATATGGGAGTCAAGTGAGATTGCTTTTCACTTCCATTTGGGATAGAAAGAATCTATTTCCTATCAAGTCTGTGCTAGATTAATAATAAAATCTTAAATCCTGTCTCATACAGGTAGGTTGTACTATAAATAAATTGATTTTTGGAGCACCATATTTATTTGTGTATTTTCTAAATTACAATTCATATCCAAAATAAAATGAACGACAGATTTTTTTTCTGGTGCACTTCTGGCTCCTCGAGTAGTGGTTCCTAAAGGCATGTCTGTGAACAGGCTGCTTCAGAGTCACCTGGGGAGGCTTTTTTGTTTGTTTATTTCTGATGCAGATGCTGAGTCTTGTTCAGCAGCTTTGGAATCTGAAAGGTCTGGTGGACTCAGCAACAGGGCTCTCAGGAGTAGAGCAGGTAAATCCCTTTACCCCCTTTTTGTTTTTTTTAAATGGATTGAAAAAATCGTACATGCTGTATATGGGTAAACACTCTATGATATTCTATGTTCATATATAACACATGGGTAAAGAGTCAGTTGTTCTCTATTCATATGTAATAGAATTGAATTTATAAGGGATTTCACAGATTTTAAAACTCCAAGATCACTCTTCAAGTCTGACAGCATGAAAATAGAGATGCTTTCCCATGAAAGCCTTAGGGGAAAGAAGCCTGGAAAACTTAACTTTTTTTGGTAAAAATTCAATTGGGTTTCTTGAAAATTAGCTGTTAAGTAAAGGAAACCGAAACTTGGGGAACAGGGAAGAAAAGCACTGGTGTTACTGATTTGGGTAAGGCAAAATACAGTGGCCAGTCATGTTGAACCCCACCTTGCTGATGTTTTGTGAAAGAGATTTAGGTTGAGGGGGGCATGGAGATTTGACAGCAAAAGTTTAGAGAACAGAATGAATTGGTTGACAGGTTATCAATGGAAAATACATTATTATGGGAGACATGCTGTGGGGACTTTAGAATCAGCTGCACCCTTGGTCGCATTGTCACTCTGAAGCTTATCTTTTCCTTAGCCTATTGTTCTTCTGTAACTACCTCATACCTAACAAATTCAACTCAGCCAAGCCACCTGTTCAGTAAATAACACCTCACTTTCAAATGCTTTGTTTCCCAGCAAACTATACATTATGTGTCTGAATAGACCTTCTACTATATTTTCACCACTTCTTTTGTCTGTTTTCAACCACCTATGCAATAGTTTTTTGGGGATAGCCGTAACCAAAGTAATGTCTCCAGTTCTTTGTTATTTAATATTGAGGGTGGATAATAGGAGAAAATTAGACAAGATAGCTGTGGGAGGTCTTAAATTCTCGGCTTGAGAAATCTGAAGGAATGCATTGTTCTGTAGTTTAGAATCGACCAAGAACTCTGGGTGGGTGCATGCATGCCACAGTGTGGTTGTCCTCACACCGATTAAAGATGCAAATGTTCCGCAGAGATTCAGATTCTGTAAGCTAACATAGGGCCTCAGAACATGTTTTTGCAAATGTCCCAGGTATTTTTAATGCAAGTAGTCCATGGATTACAATCTGAAACGAGGGCTGCTGCATGTAGCCAGCAGGCTATACATTACATCAGAATTCTTCAAACTGTAGTGTGCTTACGAATCACTGTGTTTTTCTTCAATTGCAGATTCAGATTCAGTACGTTTGGAATGGGCCTGAGATTCTGCGTTTCTAACAAGCTCCCAGGTGCCACTTGTGCTGTGGGTGCCTAGACTACACTTGGAATAGCAAGATATTGTCAGGGACTGGTATGCACATAGGTGAAGGCAACAATGGCAAATGCTGGACTAGTGAAAAAAGTGCAGACTCATGAAAAATACTTTTGTAATCTGTGAATAGGCCAGGGTTTTCTTGGGGTTTCAAATTGAATTAATTTGTCAGTAAGCATGCTACAGTGTCAGGGGAACACAAAGACCATATGCAATGGTAAAATAATTGGAGTTGAATGTTGATCAATTTTTCAAACTTTCATGGTCTTCTCTAAATTACTGAGCAATAATTTTGAGGCACTGAAAATTAAAGGACTGTATTAATTTTCTAGGGCTGCCATAAAAAAACTAAGTAGCCTAAACAACAGAAATTTTCTCACAGCTCTGGAGGCTGGAGGTCCAAGAGCAGGATGTCAGCGGCTTTGTTTTCTGCGGAAGCCTCTCTCGGTTGGCTTGCAGATGGCCACCTTCTTGCTGGGTCCTCACGCGGCCTTTCCTCTGTGCTCATTCATCCCTTGTGACTCTTTTTCTTCTTATAAGGACATCGGTCCTATTGGATTAAGGCCCCATTAAGATCTCATTTAACCTTACTTACCTGAAAGGCCTTATCTCCACACTGGAGATTATGACTTCCACATAGGAATCTTGGGTGAAACCCATTCCATCTATAACAAGTACATACCAATGAATGTGAAACCAGAATAAGTTATATTTTAAATATTTTTCATTGGGTTTTTTAGGGTGAACAGTTCTTAAATTTACTTTAAGAGCTTTAAGTTTACACTGTGTTGTGAGCTGAATTGTGTTCCCCCAAATTCCTGTATTGAAGCCTTAACTCCAGCCCCACCATCCTGGGACATAAGGCTTAAATGAACTGATTAAATTAAAAACGAGACCATTGAGGGTGGTCCCTTATCGAATGTGACTGGTGTACTAATAAGAAAAGGAGATCGTATGCACAGAGACGCTAGGGGTGTGGGTGCACATTTGAAAAGGCAGCAAGAAGGTGGCCATGACCAAGCCAAGGAGGGTGGCTTCAGAGGAAATCAACCTTCTGGTCAGCTTAGTCTTGGATTTCCAGCCTCCAGAACAATGAAAAAAAAAAAATTCTGATGTTTGAGACACCAGGTCTGTGGTATTTTATCATGGCTGCTTTAGTAAACTAATACATACTGATTATGTCTACAGGCAGTAAAAGTCAGTCCGGGACATTTTAACGAACAACACACAGCTTTTGTCTTCTTTCATACTCTGTGAGCATCTCTTTCACGGCACATGAAAAACAATTCCTAGATACAAGACCAGAAGCTGTTAAACAGAAGCTGAAGAACAGACCGCTCAGGACAGGAAGCAATCCCAAAAGTCGTTTTTTTTTTTTTCAAAACGTCCTATGGAATTTTAAATTGTTATTTACTGAGAACTAAACAATTGCTGTTGGTAACAAATTTTAAATATATATTACAATAGGAACATAATTGTTAATTAAAGATTAGAGTGCTTCTGACATTCAAGAAAAAGGGCTTACCTTTGTTTTGGGTTCTAGAATTTTTACTCCATAAATTGATATTTGCAACTCAACTTTAGGAATTTTCTGACCTTCAGATTTCTTGATATGTCTTGCAAACTACAAATGAAAAAGTATTCACAAAACTATAATTTTGCTTCTATGAAGAATGAACACTGACAAATATATAGAATTTTTATTCAATGACAAACTTTCATTAAGTAAATAACTGTTCATTATAAAGCATTTTATAAACACTACATACCCCCAAAATATTTAGAAATCATAGTAATCTATAACTCCTATCATGAAAATCAGACTGCTTTTCAAAAACTTTTTAAAGACATTTTTAAGGTATTATTTCATAATATTTAAACAATGGTATTTATATCAAACAGTTGAGAAAATGAAAACTCTTTTGGGAAATATTAGCAGAAATCAATTTACTTTTCTGCGGATCTTTTGTTTGCGGACTTGCAGTTCACAGGCGCTGGATATGCCCCTCTGCCATTGTTAGATACTTACCTCATTCCCTACACTGTTTTACCCAACCAAAACAATAAATGAAGAGACAGAATATCATATTCAAACTGAAGCTAAGAACTGAAATAATTACCCCAGCTAAAAGACTCAGGATGAGATTATGTGCAGAATTGTAAATATGAGTATCTTGAAAACATGAAACATTTTCAGTGCTTTAAGTAGTATGTATTGTATCTTCTTATTGAATTAGTAGAGTGTATGCCAATATTTGCTAGGCTTTCTTATAAAATCAAAAAGAAAATCAGAGTACACATGCATTCAGAAGATGGAGTTTCTACTGCCTTCCTAGCATGGCCAGATTTAGTGGTGGAAAAAATTATAGGAGCCCAGCTAACTCTGAATATGAAACAATATTTTTTAAAGCTTTTATTTTGGAATACACAAATACACTCCACATATATGTATACACATATATAACATGTGTATGTTCTGGGCAATATTTGGGACATACACAAAACAATTATTGTTTATCTGAAAATCAAAGTTTATTGAGTGTACTGATTTTTATCTGGCAACAATATTCCTTCCCTATTTTCCTTTTTTTCTCCCTCTCACCTTTCTTTATAAGAGATGGGGGAAACAACTGTTAAAAAAAATAGGATTTCTTACCCTTCTTTTAGGGCTTCAAAAATGTTATTTCCTAGTATAACTTTCTTTCAGCATATGGAGCACCCTAACCTGACTCAAAATAGATTATACATAGGGCAGCATGGGGATTTAGTCCTTTTTTGTGTGTCATATTTATTTGCATTGTGCATTTCTCTCTAATTTAGGGCAGATGTGAATACACATGGTATATAGTTCAGACCTGGAGCACAGCATGGTGGTTAAAGGCCTTTTTCCTCTTTGCATGGCTTTGCACTGCCATGGAGAGTAATATAATTAATCCATATGTGAATGGATGTCTTTAAATGCCTGCCTTAATATGCTGAAGGGGAGAGGGGGTACCATTTGTTTTATTTCCTTTTGGGTGGTATGATTTTTTAGCTTGCTATCTGTCCTGTTGTATGAATGTAGGCAGCTTTTTGTATCCAGCATTCTGGATTCTACGCATGAATTCAACTAATCTGTGCCAGAGAATATTTTTTTTTGGTCTTTAAGAAACTTGTTTTGCTTCAGATGTTTAAAAATTATCCCATCTCTCTCCCAAAGAAAGTGGATTAACTTTGTTTCTTTTCCTTTCATAATCTCCTTCCTGTATGGTCATAATTAAAACAACCTGGGGGTTTTTATACTGAAGAGTTAGAAAATAAAGCAGCTGTCCTCTGTCTGTGTAAGCAATCTAAACAAAGCCATTCCCAGCTTGAGCTGTGGAAGTCTTCTAAGCTGGCTTCCTGGGTGCTACTCTTTTCCAGAAGTAGGTAGTGACCAGTGGCTCTTGGTGCCTTTTCCACATCTTGTGACCTCTTTTCATTTCCAAAAATCTATCATGAAACAATGACTAATATTTCAAGAAAATGAAGGGGAAAAAGAAAGGAAGAAAAGAGGAAAGGAAGTAGGGGCTAGAGGTAGAAAAAAAAAAGAGGGGAGGAAGGAAGAAGGCAAGGAAGGGAAAAGAGAATGAAAGAAAAAAAAGAAATGTAACATATCTGATCTAAGTCTTCTTTTTCTTCATTTCATATCAAGATGAAATAATTGTGCTCAAAGAGGATTCATAGGATCCAGGCCAACACCTTGGTCATAAAATGGGTCTGTGGCAATCAGGACTAGAATCTAGTTTTGCAACTACCCTTAAATACCACTTTTCTTTTGCATATTTTCTGCATTTCAAAAACAAACTCCCCAGTTCTATCTTCTTGAATATAAAAGTTTACAACAATTATCAACCTTGATGGTTGCACAGATGTTGCAAAACATTTATGCCTAAGGTTATATTCTTTATATTTTAAACAGAGTATAATATTCTTATTTCTACCCATTTTTTCCTAAAATTTAAGATTACTGTGTCCTATAGCTTACATGTTCTCTCTTATAGCCCTCTTAACTGTGCTCTAAAATACTTCTAATTACATGTTAAGAATGCTTATAATTTTTAGTTACATTATATCCTTCTCTCTCTACTTACATTGACTACTAATGCTTGAAGACCTGTTTGCAAATTTCTTTCCACTTTTGCTTAGTGGATTCATTTCTTGGTCATCCAAACAGTGATCTACCATTAAAATTTGTATAAAATAATCTAATAAAAATTATTCAAAGTGGGTAACACCTAAGCATCTTGGAGGAGATTTGGATATATAAACAAATATACAAAAACAAGCTCTTAGCCCTTAACCACCACAAAATGATGGGGAAGGACAAAGTATTACTTGAAATACATGAACTACTTAGTTAAGTATATACCACTGGTAAGTAGAACAGCTAAAGAAAATTTCAAAGGGACCATTACTAGTTTCAATGTCATCATCATGCAATTTGTACCCATTTATCAGAGGACTTTTTAAAAAATGAAATCTATATCACTAATGGAATATACATTATTAGGCAAGAAAATTAATGAGTTTTATTACTTTGGGCCAAATATTCAGAGCCACTATTTCTATTTTCATTTCTTATACTGTAATTGTTAGTTTAATTAACATGTTCTTAATAATATGCCATTATTAAAGGAAAATCAATTATATGTATTTATACAGTTAATTAAGACATAAACATTTGATTAATTGAAAAAAAAACCAGAATGTTATGCTCCACAGAAGTAGCATGGAAAAAGACATAATAGAACTCAACAGTAATTCTCAAGGTCACATTCCTTGAAGCAGCTTCATGTAATTTTAATTTAGCTCACTGGGGTCAGGGGCGTCTCCTCTAAAATTGAGGTCCAGAATGCTATCCCTTGGTCAGTTCCTAGGGAAATTAAGGAGTTTAGGATCTATGTACCAGTAGTCATCCACACGTAAAACAGATTGTGAAATATATTGAGCCCTCTGACATTTGTAGTAGTTGTGTTAATAAAAATAAGTGAAACACTAATAAAAATGAAATCCATTATAAAAACAATGCTATTAAATATATAGAAGTTGAAAGGTTTTTAAATGATTACATTTTGGAAAATATGGTACTTTCTTAAACCTCAGAATAAAACATAATTAAGAAGTAGAAATTGTTGGACATTATCTGGGAAATAGAACATATGCTACTTTGACAAATACACAATCTGAAAGTAAAACATTTAAGACAAAATTATTATTTTTAAGAAAAATTTATAAATGTTAAATTCCCCACAAAATTACAGCAATATAATAACATATATCAAAGTTTAAAATTTTTTCTCAAAAAATAATCATTAAAAACAGAAGCATAAAAATCACTTACTGAAAATCTTCTAAGTTTTCAATCATCTTGTATTAGTCCTACATTTTGTGTTCTTTGTTAATGTCAGAAACCAATACATTAGTACTGTAAACTTTTGAAAAAATGAACAAATATAAATAAAATGTTACCTTATGTGGTGAATAAAATCAAATACTGAACTATAGTGGATAAAAATGCAGTCAGAATCCATATGCTTTAGAAAAAGTAAGAAGGAAATAAAAATGGGGGATGTGTACACAAAGTAGAGTTAATGAGCAAAGTTCTTTTTTTTTAGTAGAGCCATAGCACCATCTTCTGGCCATTTCTACATCACAACAGAATTAAAGAGCCAGGGTCTGCATTTTTTAAAATAAATGTGTATACTCTTACATACTTTGAATTGTAGTCTCTGACCTCTAACACCAAGAAACAAGAAAATATTGAAATAAAAATACATAAAAAGCATTGTTTTATTCATTTTAACTAATTCCTGAAACACTACCCTTAGATGTACTTCCCTGGTCTATAAAATTTTTTGCAATCAGCAGCATAAGGATGACATTTTTAAAATTTATTCTAGAGACATTTGAAAAACAAAAAGTACTATCAAATGAGTATGCATTTTTAAACTATGTTGCATAATTTTTATCTTGTTGTAAATTATATTCCCTTATTAACAGAATATATTTACAAAAATGAAACCACCTAGGAACTGCATATAAAGTCTTACCAAAATGTATGAAACTTGCCATTGTTTAAAAGCATTTCATTTCAAATATCTCTTTACATTTTATCTAGTCATAAGGTAATTGAATCCTTTTGGTTTGGATTTGGGTTGACTGAATAGAGAACCTTCTATGTATAAAGAAACATTAAGTGTAAATACCATTATTTTTCTATGGAACATTGTGATTGATTGTAGTCAAGTTGGACTCAAGCCCAGAGTTTGCAATATTTTGAACATTTAAATATAACCTTATTACAAATACTGTCTATAAACTGTGAGGCCTTTTATATCCTCTATTATTAGTGCTTAAAAATATTGGTCAAATAAGGGCAAGTGTGAATTATTATCTAATAAATAGTGGAAAGAAATGGTTGGATAGTCCACCTTTTTTCCAAATGGGAGTGAGGTCATCTTAGGACTTTTTTGTGTATTTACTTAAAAGCATTAAGTAAAATATTTACATGTAAAATGGATGGATACAAATATTATATACTTCTATTTCTTCACCTCAAATATAAGCAATCCCACTTCATTTTTTCCTCAATTTAAACACTCAGCAGATTCTGAGATGACATTTGTGAAGCAAAGTGATACTTTTTAATGTTTATGATTTTGCCTGGCAGAGTCAGAGGCCTAAACCTCCTGTAGAATAACTGAATAATCTCTAAACTAAATAAAGTTAGAGATGGTTGTTTCTCAAACAAATTGCAAGAGCAGTGACAGAGAATAACAATTGTGCAAACCAAGTAGTGGCATGTCAGATTTTCTCAGTGGGGTAAGGGTGAGAATTCTGTTGAGTTTTTCAAACCTTAAAATCTCAATAAGAACAATGTCTTTGGGATGGGCCTTACTGTAGGGCATAAGTCCACACTGCCCAAGCAAACTAAAGGCAAGCTATTAAATGTCAACACATATGAAATATTGCCATTACAGTTTTTTTTTGTCATTGAGTATGAGAAATTTCACCTTAGAAAAATATGAGGAGTGTGCCACATTCAGAAAAATAATTGTGTATACATCTTTATTATTAAATGTGTTTCCTCAATCTGGTGATATTTAGTCAATAGTCCATTTTTAACAGGGCAAAGCATTACCTGCCACAAAGCTATTCAGGCTTTGAATGTCCATCAGTTTACTGATGACTTAAAACAGGATCAATACACTAGAAATGTATTCGGAGGGCTTTCCCTACCTTTAGCTTTCTCACAGCATCTCTTACAACTTCTGTCCCTTTGGGCTGCTCCACTTCTGTGCTGCCAAGAAACTGAAAATGGTCATTTGTGAGACACAGGCTTCCCCACATCACAGATCATTAAAAATTTTTTTGAACCATAACATGGCATAATAGAATATATATGATGTGATAGTACTCAAACTCAATTCGTAATTAAACAGGTTACTAATTTATATCATTTTATATTATGCAAAAATGTAAATGTATTTCTTAATCACGTTCAATTCCTATTCATCAAAGATGTTTTTTGAAAGACAGTTTTCCTATGTATTTTACTTGAAGGTTTTTACAGGAAAGAAAACTAAAATTATTTCATTGGACCCAAAGGAATTAAGTTGATCTCAAATTTTTAAATGTAAAACATGTTAACCATTTAAAAATGACTATCTGTAAATTTTAAGCATATAATGCTTTATTTTATTTAAATGCTAATAACCTATTTTAAGATATTAATACGGTTTAATGCAGTTTATAATTTCAAAGCTTCATTTTTATTTTCCAATTATGATACACAGCATGCAAGGTTTTAAAATACAACCTTTAAAAAATACCTAATATTTACTATCAAAGTTATAAGCTAAAGTACATTAAAAAGTAAAACATACATTATCTACTACTTTACTAAGTTTTATAATATCCCTGAAAGTTTTTAGTTAAAACCTGACTTACCTCCTGAAAAAAGAAAAAGTTTCATATTAATTATCACATCATAATAAAATCTCGATCTTGGAGAGACATAATACCTCCTAAATAAAAGTCCAATGTCATTAAATATTCTAGGCCAGTTAGAATTGAAATATACATAACTTATTCTATAAATATTTTTCATAAATAGCAAATAATCATTAAATTCATTAGTTCATTCAGCAATGCTGAGTCATAATACATCACTTCTGTATTAATAGATGCGTGTGTGTGTATGCAGTGTACATCAAATAAGTAGACTTTCATTTGCTAACTCACAAAATGGGAGGGAGCAAAAGAGCAATGTCTAAGTATCTTTCTAAATCGGATTTTATTGCTTCCATCATTCTGGAAAAATTAACAATAACAACTAGAGAAATTAAGAGTCTTGTTTTTCAAAATGGGCTTTCTGTATTACTTGCATAAGAATTATACAGGGAGCAAGTTAAAAAATACAATAACGCAGATTCCTTGGTCTAATAAATAGGGACCTTCAAGGGCGAGGGAATTATGTTTCTGAAAGTGTCACAGGTGATTCCTTGTACTGACATGTAGGAAATAGTAACAAGGCAGGAGGATAGTGGGCGGCAGATACAAAAGGTAATTGAAAATACAGGAGATAATTGCTGATCCCCTTTCTGAATTGCTCAAGGAGAGAGAGAGTAAAGCTCAGATGCATTAACCTCGAAAAAAACTCCAATTCTCAGATTCTACAAGGTAAAACAGTTCCTTTTTCTAATATGTTCAAACTGCACCAAACAAGTGCTACTAGGACCTAGATGTAATATCATCAGGCATTTTGTTTGGCCTCACTGTTACCTCAAATTGGCTGACGAGGCTTGCAAAAAAGGACTAAAATAAATGGAGAAATTCTCAGCTTAAAAGGAAGTGAAAACCTGTTACTAAGATGTGGACACAGCTGAGTCTGTTCCTGACACCAACGGACCTGTCTCATGTCTTCTGTTTCAGATCAGTGTCCTCAACCGTGGCTGCCTGATAGGATCACGTGGGAGCGTTAGACTTAGAGCGCTGCCTAGGAGTCCGATTTAATTGGTCTGGACCAGAGCCAGGGCATCTGTGTATTTTAAAGATCCCCAGGTGATTTTAGTGTGCCAGGTTTATAAAGCAGTGTTTTAGATCATCCAGAAAGGATAAAGAGTTCAAGTGACTGGAGCTATTTAGTTCTGAGTAAATCCTTGGGGTAAACTCCTGTTTTTAACTTCTCAGAATTTTTCATATCACTGAGAGATTCCTTTTAGTAGGTGATCTAATGTTAGCAGGAGCAGAGAGGAAAAGATAGACTCTTTACTGGTAAGTGATTCTTCAGCTAGAAGAAGGCAGTGCGCGATGTGTCAGTTACAGATGGGGTGAGTTCCTGGAAACACTTATGGAAGAATATCCATATTTTGGCAGAAATGCCATGAGTCATAAGTATTATACATAAATATGCGCATATGGGAAAATTATGGTCAAACTCCAAGTACATTCTAATAAATTAATCTCTTGCTGTGCTCCAGGAATCTTTTAATATGTTTTTTTGGCTTTAATTAAGCCATCTGAGTAATGAAACACAGAGAGAAGCCTTGAATGATGGTGGGAATTGAACTACAAAGCCATCTAATATGGAGTTTGCCATTTAACCCAATTTTTCTATGTAATGTCAGTTGGCCTAAATGGAAAGTAGGCTATTCCTTGCAAAACTTTCTGTATTTTTTAAATTATAAAACTCATCATGATACTCAGATTAAATAATCTATGCACACTCCATGTCTGTATAAAATATTTATGAAACTCGTAAATAAGGTGCAAAAAGCTGGAATAAACTTTAGACTTAGAATCTGAAGATGTTAGAAAAGTCACTTAATGCTTATTTGATTCTTGAAAAATAGGAGTATTAACATTGTTCTTCTCTGCTTATAAAATTGTTCTGAAGATCAATTACAATAAGAGACGGGAAAAAAAAAAACACCAAGCCTCAGTCAGCTGCAAAGTGTTTCATAATTATGAGGGATGTCCATCTGTGCATTTTATTTAACGATTGTTTGGGGAAGACACTAGGATTTCGTGGATACTGTAGGCGCCTGCTCTGCCCTCCTTGGGTCCACTTTGTCGGCGCTGGGACCCGTCCTCCAGCTCCCACATGATTTGCTGGGAATGGCTCACACGCGAGGATGGAGTCATTTTGCCATACTGAGAACCAAAACCCCTGGGGGTCGTTGGCTCCCCCAATCACCCCACATTCCTCACCCAGTGACCGGCAGGGAAGCGGCCCGGCCCGGCCCCCGGGCCTCAAGTGGGGCACACTCGGACATTAACGCTATTGGGCACAGCCTCCCCGGGAGTCAGGGGGCGGGGGCCTCACCTGCCGCGGACTCGCTCCCTCCCCTCGCCTGCCCTGCTTTCCCCTGTCCTGGCCGCTGCTCCTGGGCGCCGCACTCGCCTCCAAACCTTGCTTTGGGGTCTGATTATGGGAGAAACTGACCTAAGACCGTTAAATGCTTACATTCCGGAACATACTCTACTATTCAAACCCCACGAAGAACTGACATTCTCTTGTCCTAAGCGCTATAAAAAGGCTTATACACGGGTTAAAGGTAAAACTTTGGTTGTGATCTTTTTCCTCTCTGCTCAGTGTCTGAAGGGTGAAAAAAAAAGGTGCAATGAATTAAGCCCCAAGGGGTTAATCTATCCCATCCCAGCCGAGTTGTTACCTCGCTGGAGAAACAAAGCCGGGGGGGTCTGGACCACAAAACGCTGGGCCCGCCGAGAGCCCGACAAGGCACCTCACTGCCCTGAAAGAACCACGCGCAGCGCTGGGGCTCGGCGGGGCCCCGTTCCCCGCCTGTCACCTCGTCCCATAAGCCGCCAGGTAAGAGGGTTTGTCCCGAGGGACTGTGGCCCAAGAAAAAACAGCCAGCCTTTGCTGACACTTGGGGTTTCCACATGGACCCGTCGGGTCACCCGATCAATCACAAGTTGACGAGGTGGCCCATGTACACGGAACCGCCAGTCAGCCTTTGAGCACCCCCGTCTTCAGTATTAAAACATACCGGGTATGTGCATATATTGAGGAAAGCCACTCACAAGAGAAACAAGGAGAAAAATAAGAAACAAGAGCAACAACAACAAAAAAAATGGGAATGAATCAGAGGGAAAGCAGGAACAAAAATGATGACTAAAAATCTAAACCCCATATAAATATGTTGCATCTATTATAAAAACAGGATACTATATAAAGCAACATTTGGAGAACAAAAAAGAACTCGTGGAAATTAAAAACATGATGCTAGCAGTTTAAATTAGCAACAAGAATATTAGAAGTAAAGTTGAGGAAATTCATCAGGAAGTAATTATTGGGTGCTTACTATTTACTAAGTACTATTTTAGGAATTGGGGATACAGCAAAGAACAAAACAAACCAAATTCTCTAATGGATGTATCCAAACATAAGCAACATAATAAAAATAAGTAAATTATATAATATTTTAGAAGTGCTCTGGAGAGAAAATAGGGATGGAGTGGTGGAAATGCAAAGTGTGTGACTATGTCTGTCTGTGAGTTGTACCATTTTTAACTAGGATAATTGGAAGAGACCTCACTGATAAGGTGAAATGTAAACCAAACAGTAAGGGAGTGATCTATCCAGATACCTGGGGGAAGGCAGGCCAGGCTGAGGGTACAGAAAGTGCAAAAGTCAGATATTTAAAAAGAACCATTAGAGAAGTGGTCTAGGACAGTGTTTTACAAAATTCTCTCCCTAGAAAAGCAGCATCAGCATTATCTAAGAAGTTGTTATAAATGCAGATTTTATAGAATCTGAAACTCTGGGAGTGGGTCCAGCAGTCTGTCTTAGTATCTCCTACAGGTGGTTATGTCTGTCTGTCTATCTACCTAATTTCTGTTTATGTCTAGGTCTACCTATCTATCTATCTATCATCTATCTCTATTTCTGTTTACATCTAGATCATGGACAGATTTATAATATCTCTTAGAATATGTAATTTTAGTAAATATAACACAAATAATAATACACAGACAGACTAGGCAGAGTGTGAGTAGTTTTTAAGATTGAGTGATAAGGAAAGTCCTCTCTAAAAAGGTGACATTTTAACAAGAGACCTGAAGAAAGTAAGCAATGAAGCATGCACTCAAACATACTGAGGTAGAAACATCTCTGAAGGGTCAGAGAAGACTCAACAGCTGGGGACAGAAAGTAGAGCTTGGGGAAGCAGCATTCTGGGTGTGTGGGTTAGGGAGGCCCTGGTACTGGGTCTCAGTGGAAGGCCTGAGAGATTGCGAAGAGTGTCAGAATCATGGGCCCCTAGGCAGTTGCCCTGTTTCAGAGGAAAATGATGGAAAAGAATGATGCAAACAGGAGTAAGATATAAGATATATGTTTAGGGAAATGGCAATAGGAATCAGAAAATTTACATCATTAATACCACTAATTAGGATTGTCAGATTAGCATATAAAATTATAGATACTTCGGCTGATGGGAATGTAAAATGGTACAGCCACTCTGGAAAATAGTTTGATAGTTTCTTTTAAAGCTAAACACGCCTTTTATGATTGGCACACACAGCGTGTATGTGGGGGGAGTCACGAGGAAAACAGTATAGCACAGAGAAGACAAGCAGTGACTCTGTGACACCTTACTATGCTAATGGACAGTGACTGCAATGGGGTGTGGGGGGAACTTGATAATACGGGTGTGAATGTACTAACCACAATGTTGATCACGTGAAACCTTCATAAGAGTGTATATCAATGATACCTTAATAAAATAAATAAATAAATAAAGCTAAACATGCCCTTATCATAGGATACAGCAACTGCACTTTTGGGTTATTTATCCCAGAGAAATGTAACTTATATTCATATAAATATTTGCACAGTGATCTTCAGAGTAGATTTGTTTGTAAAAGTCAAACACTGGAAACAACCCAAACACCCTTCATTAAGGAATGCTTAAACAAACTGTAGTACATCTGTACCATGGAATACTACTCAGCAACAAAAATGAATGAATTATTGACACACACAACAACTCAGATGGCTCTCAAGGGAATTAAATTATGCTGAATGAAAAAAGATCTCAAAAAGTTTCTTTCCTGTTAGGTGTTCACCTAAGTGAAAAATACAAATTTTTTTTTTTAACATTCTTTTAGAAAACGGGACACTGGTATGTTTAACATTATAAACGAGTAAAAATAATTGCTTTTATGTTTTAGCAACTTTATATCTTATCTCCTCCAAGTGGCAGAAAAAATAACAAAGAGAAGCAAGTACAAGTATCAGACTTTTTGCTTTCTACTTGTAGATCCGCTATCTTAGTGTGGTAAAGAGTGCAGGAGTTATGTGTTCTGTGGCAAATGGTAATGGTTGGTGCCATTTTTTCCTCAAGATTTTATCAAGTACTTTTCATCAAAGCCCCAAACATACATTCATTTCAGTATATGTATTTATTTTAGAAAGATCAGGCATTAAGACTCACACAGGTACAAGTGTGTGTGTTGCACATTTGTGTACTTGTGCTTGGAAGCCCTGCAATAAAATTTTTTGTATTTTAACAGTAATGTACGTTCACTATAAGAAATTTAGAAACTACAGAAAAATGTATCAATGAAAATATGTATCAACTTTAGTCTCATAACCAGGAGGTAGCCATCACTAAAAATACTGCATGTTATCTTTCAAATTCATGTTACAATAAAAGTAATCAGCCAATGTCACTATTGGGCAAACTTATGAAAACAAACACAACCTCTCAAATTACTATATATGACTAAATTATTTATTAGGCATTATTGTGTGTGTGTGCATATAAACTACACTTATCATATATATATATTTAAATTTTTACTACTAGTTGAGTTAGTCAAAGAGTTGAGATTAAAACACTTAATATAACTCACACAATAGGCACAGATAAGAAAATATAAAACACAAAATAAACATTTAGAATATACTGGACTGAAAAGTAAGCTGGACTGAAAAGTAATATGATAGTGATCTAAAATGCTTTGTATAATCCTAGTTTATATATACATCTTGAAAAGTAAACTATATATATATATATATATTTCCACTGAGTTTATAAAGTATAAAATGTCTTTTAAAAATCTTCTATAAAGAACTTGACAAATGCAGAGCAAATTTCTTATACTATAAAGCTAAACACATATTCCACGTAAATATTCCTACCAAAGCATCTCTCTGCTCAATTCATTTGAATACTTAGCAGATGAACTCACAACATGTACTTTAGAGGCTGCAGTCTGCTGAAATTAAAAATATAAGAATGTCATCAAACTCATTATTATTTATAAAAATACTTTATAGGCTTCTTAAATTATAATGCTATTAAGGTATTTCAGGCTTGGCTGAATATTTTCCAAAACTCCCACAGCTATTTTTCAATTAATTAAAATAACAGACTCTCTTTGAAACTAATCTCAAGTGATGTCTGTATTCATTTCTTTCAGTTCTCTCACTGAATTCCATTATGCCTACAATATGCATTTTGAAAAAAATATATGAAAGTTGGAGGATTCCCACTTCATTTTCAAATATTACTTGAAATTCAGGTTTGTTTGTTTTCTTTCACTTAAAAGGCTGGGTGTTTGTTTTAGACTTGCTTCACTGCCAGTAGAGAGCAGTGTTGGACATCATATGGACCCATTTAGAATACCTGCTTTGTTTGCTTCCTCAAATGTTTCTAAAATCACTCTATGAATAATGTAGTTTTTTGTTTGTTTGTTTAAACACTGGATAAATAACAAAGTAATTAAGTAAAGAGTTACTAAGCCTAAGTGCTATGAAATTTAACACTAACATGTAAAGAAGCTAATTTATAACAGAAATATAGGGAATACATGTTTTACTTATATCTAATACAAAATATGCCAATTGTAGATAATATGATATCTATATAATATTTTTTAAATCTTAAGGGACAACAAGTTTTACAACATAAAAGCATTATCTAACATTAAGGTTAATAAAAAAACTATTAGTAGCAAATGACCAATGGATATTCCAACTATAGAAAAAAATAAAAAGGCAGTCTCTCTCTTTGTAACCAAGTTTGCAGAGCCTCCAATAAGATGGAGTCAATTTTCATAGCATTAACTTGACTGCATATGTGTAAGAATAACAGTATTTAACCCCCCAGCTAGTCAACTGCATCCAGTAGATAAATCATATAGAAGTAAGCCAATTTAATTTTATAGTCTTTTTTTTGGCTGACTTGCCATGTCACAGTGCCAAGCAATACAGGAAAATCCATCTTTAAAGAGCACATCATAATAGTCAATTGCTAAAAAAAGGGTCAGAATCCATTGGTTTTAAACCTATTACTTATGCCAAAACCATAATTTTGAAAAAAAATTAAAATAGACCCACCAAAATGAAAGGTTATACTTAAAATACTCTAAAGGCTATCCTTTAAAGGAGGACCAGGAAATTTTGATAGAGAATAAAAAAATATATTGGGCTTAGTATTTAAAAGTCTGTATTTTATATTTGATTTGATATTTAGGTGTCTCATTTTATTGCAGTAATTTTGTTTTTCAACTGAAATAAAGTTGATGACTGCATTAATTTTCTATTAAATTATATCTGAACTTCTTTTACATGGAAATAGAGTGTATTGTTTTAATAGGCTCCTGCTTTTCAAATATGATTTCTAAGTTTAAGCCAAAACAAACCTACTTGATATAAACAGAAACTGTGCTCACTGCCCACTGTGCAAGGGTCCCTCAAATCAAGCTCTAAGTCACAGCGAAAGCAGTGAGTTTTCTTCCTGTTCCAGAGGTCCCTCCACAGTCAAACTTCCTTCACATCCAAAGAGTAACACAGGTGGAGTGATGAACAGGGCATTCGCTTGTGTTGTTAGAAACAGAAATATACAAAATAAATAAACACCAACTTATTCAGAAAACCAAAAGCCTGGACTTTGGAGCCAGACAGGCTTCACAACCTATTTTCTCAATAGAGAACCACATGGCTGTGAGCTGTGGAGATAATGTCCTTCATCTCCTATTATTTTGTAGACGTGAAACTGAAGACGAGGAAGGTGAAGTGACTTCTCAAGGTCACAAATCTTGTTAGTAGCAGAGGTAGGCCTAGGATTCCTTCCAGCTCTCCTAATTTCCAGACATATATTCTTTACTTTTGCCACCTTTAATAAAATAGAAATTGAGTGAAAAATAATATAGCATAATGGATATATATTACTCATTTATGCTATGTCCATTTGGCTAATTAAGATTCATGCTATGTGTTCTTCCTACTGTGACATATGCTTAAATCTAAGGGAGTAAAAAGAATAGTTGGCTGGCTTTATAGTTAGGTAACCTGAATTTCCAAATACCATTTATTTACTGAACCTCTCAGCACCTCGTTGATAACTCAGTGTTTTTTGGATAATTAAATGAGAAAATGTAACCAGTGACTGGCACAGAGTGAATATTTGCTGAATTTATGCTTAGAAATTAAAATAATAAAATATCTACAGCAAGCAAATAAAAAGGGCCAACTACCCACAATGAACTCTGAAGTAAGCAAGAAAAAAACCTTATTTTAAGCCAATAATATTCAGATTTTAGCTCTCGAGAACTGAGAATCCTTATCAGCTACATACACAGATACTTTTTTTTCTCAAAATTTTATTGGGTATTTTCAAACATTTATTCTATTTGATTCTCACCATAATTTAATGTAATTTTCATAATTTATTCAAATATATAAACCTTGAGACAAGCGAGATTTTTTTAGTATATCTATTCATGATATGCCTATTTGTGGTTGCCGTATCAATGTGTTTATACCGTTTTTCAGGAAGGCCAAGTACTTTCTAAATATATTC
Organism: Phataginus tricuspis; assembly: GCA_029783875.1. NCBI lineage: Eukaryota > Metazoa > Chordata > Mammalia > Pholidota > Manidae > Phataginus > Phataginus tricuspis. Next base: position 843,151 of record JAQQAC010000477.1, read on the forward strand.
CTAGTTAGAATATTTCCTAAGTATGCTCCTATAGCAGAGAATGAAACAAACCCAAATCCTTGACTTACTAATGCTACTGTAGGCTACACTCTCATCTTTAATGTTTTCCCCACAGGTTCTCTCATTCCACTGTACCTAAGAGCCTCACTATTTCAGTACAATCTAAATAGACTGCAACAAGAAAGTTTCCAATGTACAGTCATTGTTATAGTGGAGTTTTCTGGCTGTTAGTAATTATTGTTTGTTTTGAAATTTTAAGCCATTTTGGAGAAGACCTCCTTCCAAGCTGTGAGCAGAACTTCTCCACTCTTGAACATCACAGAAAATGAGTGATCTTATTGAGACTTTACTAAATTGCTCTCCTCGTTCCTTTAGAAAGGGAGGAAAATCTGCTTTTCAGATCTTAATAGGTTGTGCATAGCTCTTCTGAATGAAAAAATGAGTGTGGGGTTAATGATAGTCCTGAAATGCAGATTTATTTATTTAAGTCTTTCTGTCAATGATTAGCATGACCTGGTAATTTCATGAAGCCCTGCTGCATGGAGAACTTGCATTAGTGTGCTACGGCGGTGTAAGCAAAGAAGCCTGGATCCTGCCCCTTGGGGTTTTTATCTCCTAGATAGTTTTGAGAGTCAAGAACATACATGGAAAGGTAGACAAAAACAAAAACAAACAGCAAACAAAGACCTGAGATCTGGAACCGATTAAGACAAGCTTAATCAGTGACTGTGACTGTATTGTTCTACTCACTTCCATCAGGACCCCCAGAAACCTGTGAGAGCAAGCCTTCTTTTATTCAACAGCTATTTACTGAAGAACTACTATGTGCCAGACACTGTTCCAGGTATTTGTATAGAGTGATGAACAGAAAAGTCTAAGATCTCTGTGGAAGTGGCTTATTGGAAACCTGCAAAAGGGTTTTAGAGTTACGTGGACCCAAAGCTTGAATTCTAGCTTGACTACTGGCTAGATTAATGAGTCTTAACAGCTCTGAGTTGTAGCTTCTTCTTTTGTAAAATGTCAATAAATAACCCTATACTTATAAGTGGACTGTGAGCAAAAATTACATGGGCAAAGTGCCTGACATATAGTAGGCATTCAATAAATATTTGCCTCCCTTCAATAAATGCTCCTAAATGATGTGCTAAACGATGTGTTGATTATTTGGGTTTAGATCCCAGAGTAAGGCTGGAAAAAACAGGAATTTGTGACTTTATTTTCAACTAGAGCTAGATTTTTTTTCTCATTTTATAGAGTCAACATGATTTTATTAATAGGGCTTAAATAAATCTGCTGGGATGCTAGTGACTCAGGCTGATTAAGGGACAGAGGAGGGAATACAGAAGCATCAAGCATCCAACAGCGGCCGAGCCCTGGAGGCTCCCAGAGTGGAGCAGGGGAGGCATGGGTCACTCTTGCTTCTGGGCAATAAGCTGAGTCCATCTACACTAAGTTGCCTTGCCTTGCAGTCAGATGCTGATATGAGGACATTTGCTGTTTTATCTCATTAGCTGATAGTCTGTTTCTCTCCCATTTGTAAAAGTGAGCGACTGTCCGTTTTCCACAATTACAAGTCCTTCCTCCTGCTCTTGCTATTATCAGGCCAGTCCTACTTCAATCCTGCTTCCAACTTCAATTTGATCATTTATATTTTTAAGTCCATGCCTTTCATTTTTAAAGATAACTTTGGTTTTTTTATTTCATTACTTGACATCAATTATCACTAATTAGCACCGCTTAGCTTTCACTGTTATGCATAATTGGTTTTGTTTGAACACTACTATATGCTGATTTGATTTTCTTTGGCCTTTAAAAAAATCAGTCATTGCATATTCCTGGGCAGCTTTTGAGAGTATTTTTCAGTTGCCCTTTGAAAGTTTTAATCCTGGTATTAACATAGACCTTTATGTTTTTATTGGACTACTTCTAAAAATTTAATAACCTGATTAGTGACTATAATTCCAAGTTATATATAAACTTCTCTTTATATATACAGAATTATATTGCCATATATTACTTTTCTCAAAAAGAACTATATATTTCTATTTCCCATGATATATTTGATTGATATATCAAATTATCAAACTTGTATTTTCAGACTACAGACAGGTACTTAAGATGAACATTTACTTTGTGTACTTCATTATTAATGTGGCTGAAGTTTAAAGAAAGCTATTTTCAACATATTTTTAATTTAAGCATTTCATGACATGCCATTTGAATTCCTTGACCATCTAGCTTAATATAAAATACATAACTGACCCAATCCTGAAATGAATTTGTTTTCATTTAAAAGCAATACATGCTATTAAAATGCACAAATAAGTGAGTATAGGCAAGGACACAATAGCATTAGAGTTCTGATACTTACTTGCCTCTTCATTTCAGGGCTAAAGTATAAATTTCAAAACTACGTATGTTCAAAAATGATAAATGCTGCTACATGAACAAATGGCATCATTTCTTTGCTCAAAAAATTTACATTCTGCTACTGAATATTCAAGTTGAAACATCTGTACAAACCCAGGGAGCCCTACTCTATAAAGCCCCAATAAACTCCATAATGGAATTTTACTACAGACTCTCAGAGTTCTGTCATTTTAACACAATTAATTCTTTATCTGAAGGGAGACAGCATTTCCTGCAGCAAACAGCTTGGGGATGGGCCTTTTTTTCTGTCCTTAATGACATCTCACTGGAGATGGAGGGACCTCAGTCACTAGAATCCCATCTGTCAAGGTATGCCTACAGAAATCCTGCCAGCAGCCTGCAGGAAGGAGTGCAGAGCAGGTGGGGGGCAGGGAAAATGTCATGGGAAGGGCAAGTAACTTTCTCTTATTCTCTCAGCAGTACTGTGAGCCTCTCCACAGAAAGCATTTTTGTTTTGTTGCTGTAAAACACCTCCTGGGAGAAGGAAAAAGTTCAGGTTGTGATCGGTTCTTCTATACTTGGATTGAATTTTCAATTTGTTATTAGGATGGCAAATTTATCAGCTTACAGTATACAAAATGTGTAAAATACAAATCCCCATATCAACACTGAAGTCAAGGGCTTTACTTTTGCTAATTATGGTCTGCAAAGATTGACTGTTTACTGAATGACAAGATCAAACTTTATTCTGCATAGTATATGGTGCTGAACAATAATCCACGGACTCATGGACATTAAGATTTGAATCCTAGCTCTGATGCTATTAAATCATTTTTGTCAATTTACTTTAGATCCCCAGATCTGCTACTCTTTATAATAAAATGTAGTAGTGACACTACTATGCAGAGTCATTCTGAGGATTGTTTGAGATGAAGACAATACAGTTTAGCACAGTGCTTGGTATTTAATAAATAAGTATTTAAAAATACAGTTGACTCACTTAATCAAGTAGAAGAACTAAAACTATTTTATAATATAAGTCAGAGTCTCCTTGAAATTAAATTGTCCCATACTATGATGATCCAGGTATATTATAGAAAACAACTAGAACCAATTAGTTTCTGGATTTTATCTACTACTTTGAAATTATGTAAATGCAAGTGAAAAGGAAAGGCTATTTGTCATTCTAGCTCCCCCACTGATTTTAATGTCCCATTATAATTCCAAAAGCTTAATAAGTGGGAATCTTAAGTTAAAGTGGACTACATAATGTATACCTATATTAGTAAATATACCCATGACATCATGGTTAAAATAATGACAGAAGGAAAGGAGTGGATAAATAAAGTACTGTTTATCAAATGATTAAAATTTGTAGGAAACATTGTATTAAAACTTTAAGTACTAAGTATACTGCATATGATCTTTTTCCAGAAACTTTTTTCCTAATTTCAAGAAAGTAAATAATTTGATATTACCATAATTATGTCTGCTATTAAGTGATAAACATGTACTGTGCGGGTGTGTGGTAATCTCATTAATGAGGTCATGCAGTTGGTCAACCATATGGTACAAAAGAAGTTAGTCCGAGCTAATCACAGAAGCACATGGTTCAGTGACTATAAATCAGTTCAAGTCTGAAACTTGCCCTGTTAAATTATCTACTTTATGGAGGACAAGACACAGCATTCAGGAAATAATAAGTGATCTCAGTACCTCTATTTTATATGTCCCTAATTTATATGTCATATTATATGAATATATAGCCAGATAGATGTATTGATTTTGGGCCAAAGTATTTAACCTATTGGTAATGGTTTTCTGTATGAATAAAATTGTACACTAATAATTCCACTGCTAGCCTAGAATAGCACATCTGCACCCAAAGGTGGAATCAGTATTAGGCCATATCCAAAGATTTGGCATGTTGTCTACTTAGTTGAGAATATTTACTGACAGAGAGATGGAGACCATCAGCTCCTATAGTGAACCATTCTGTATGTTATAAAAGTCTTCCCCAGACTTATTCTGGGGACAATGAAGCAGGGGCTAAAATACCGAAGGAACAAGGGAGTGACCAGGGTATTGCAGATGACTTCAACTAGGAGACAAAGAGTGGCACAATTAGAGAAATGAGACTTAAAGCTGTGGGAACATAGGAGAGAGAAAGGAAAAGGGAAGTCAAGTTCACCTGCCAGGCCAGGGGAGCTGTTCTGGGGAGAATTGCGCAGAGAAAACCTCCACCACGTGCATGAAGCACTGAAGGTTGGGAAAGGCAATGGGATTGGTGGTTTTCTCTGAAGGAAGAAGAAGCAAGGTTTCTGAGGAGAGGCGGAGGAGAAAGAGGACCTTGGCAAAGCCTGACCTGGAGTTCCCTGAGACCGGGCATAGGTCCTTCTTCCAAGAAAAATACATGTTTTTTCAACTCACTGATTTAAAAAATCAATGCCACTGTGTCCCAAAATATATTTAATTTGGCTTATAAAGAGTCATAAAATAGAGGGAGGCAAAATAAATAGAAAACACAAAAGGAAAATAAAGGAAGGATCTAGAGTAGAAACAGATTTGTAGTCAAAAGCTGTGTAATCCTATAAATTTGCTAGAGATTGACCATAAATTAGGCTACAAATTCTTCAGCAGCAACATAAAAAAGCACCATCAGTGAGCTGCATGATCCACTGTTGACGAGGTACAATAAAAATAAAAGTGTTTCATATATATGATGGGACTTTGATATGCAACCAGATTAATATGTGACTTCACTGGCAGAAGTGTTTCACAGTTCATTACATTTCAAATAGCCCACTAGATATTTGTTTTATTTTTTCAGTAACTATGAATATGAAAAACAGCTTCACAGTTATTATTGACTTATTTCAACTTATCATCTGCCCTGCTACTCTCGAGTACTTAGGAGAAATACCTATCACTCAATCAAAATGGGATAAAAACATTAACCACTTTTGCCTTTACATTCTGTCCTACACAGTTGCCTGTCTAAATAACTTTCTTTATAATTGTTATATCAACATTTGATTTCCTCAACCATGAAATAATTCTTGGATATGAAAGGCACTTTGAGGCATTGTCGGGGATACATAACATATAAGCAATTCAAGCCCAGCTTTAAAAATGAATCTTAGTATAATTTCCACCTCCAGCAGATCCTCCAAGCTTTTAAAAGTCCCAGTGAACTTCTACAGTCAAATTTTCCAAACTAAAAATATACAAATCATAGTAACTTGCCCGTCTTATTTTTCAGACAATATGTTCTTTACAGAGATTTCATCTTCTCATTGTTAACGTTGGGAGTTAGAAGTCATGACATTCCCTTCCACAGGACAGGGTAGTGACAGCTGAATTATTTCTGCTATCTAGCCCTCCTAAATATCATTATTAGCATACTCTGGAGCTATTTCATAGTACTAAATCAAGGGTGGTGATTACCAAGGGAAAATATGTGTTGGGCAGGTTATAATAAACATTTGTAAAAGATCTGTCAAGGCTTTATTTTGATAAGTATATGTAACTTTAAGTTAATCCAGAGAGTTAAAATACAGGTAGGTATAGATTTCTGAGAATTAACTTAAATGTATCTGTATTACTAAAACTTTATGTTATACAGTATTATAAAAATAAATATGATGATAGCATTACTAACTCAAGGATTCATTAGGCATTAGCTGGGTAACTACTCTCAGGCATTTGTAGAAAGGATTCACTGAGTGGTATTATATGCAAAGCCCATGGCTGCTGTGTTCATGTTTACAGGAAAAGGAGACTTTCCAGGAAAAGTCCATTAGAGCAGCTTTTAAAAGCTCCCTCAAGAAGTCATGCTCTGGCATTTTGAAATACTCAGAGACTAAACGAAATTTCGGCAGATGGCTAGAAAGCATAGAGAAAGGGATGATCTCTAACATATATTAGCCTCCTATGAGGTGTCACACACTGTGGAAATTGTTTCAAATATAATAGCTCATTTAAGAGCAATGGAAATATCAGGATATGTTCCATAAGTCTTCAGAATGAAAGCAGACAATTTTCACCTTAGTAAGATAATATGCACTTCTACATAAATTCAAATTATAGACATCACCTTACAGACATAATAATTTAGCATATTCTCATAGCACTAACAACAAACATACAATAGTACCTTCATGAAAGCTGAGTCTAGCTTCAAGAATGCATTCTGACAAATTAGGAAATAAGTATACAAATAAACTTTCCTTACGAATTGCCTCACCAGCCATGAGGCAGTCATGGCAGATTAAGTGCCTTATAAAACACCACCTTCCACAGCCAGCAAATGCAGCCTCGCCCCTCTCTCTCCCTCTTCTTACTGAACTAGCCAGTGGTAAAGCCATCCATTCCATCCTCCTCCACACAAAGCCTCCCCACAATTGCTTCGTACCCTGCCAGAACTTTTCTAACTACTGGAACTCTAATGAAGCATGAATAGGCTGTCTATGAAATCACAGCAAATGAGTAACAAGTATACTTGCTGAAGAAAACGAAGTTTATAAATTGAGTGACACAAAATAGGAAAGATGGCTCTGGAAAACCTGGTACATAAGAGGAGGGGACGGGCCGAGTGTTCAAGGCTGAGAATGGTAGCCTAGGGGTGGGGGAGAAGTCGGCCTACTAGCAGACATGACCTGGAAGAAGGCAGGCACAATAGGACACTTGTCCTTTTCTGTTCTGGCAATTACTCAGAAATAAAACACTAGAAACTACTTATCAGAAGAACAGGAACCTATAAATCAATGAGACTATCCTTTTCCTAACAGAACAGAGTAAGACACAGAAAGGTTTTTAACAGAAGACATTCTCTACTTACACAGACAAAGAGCCTCAAGTTCTAGTACCTGGTAACATGCTATAGTGCCAGGAGCGCATGCTCTAAAATCACACTGAACTGGAGAGCTTTGCTGATTATTAACTGTGTATACATAGGTAAGATATTTAATTTTTCTAAGCCTCAATTCCTTTATTTGTTAAATGGGGGCCATAATAGTAACCAAAGTAGACAAGTATTTACAAGGTTGCTCTAACCACATTACCTACCTCACAGGATTGCCATGAGGATCATAAAGACAGAATAAGCATTCAACAGGACAGTAGGATTATTATTACTGTTAAAGTATAATGAGTTGAGCTGTCAGCATATACCAATGACCAGTCACTGACCCTTACCCAATTTGATAGAAAATAGCGGGATAGAGGATGTGAATTTAGGAAGCTGGGAAAACGGCGTTTTTTTCTTTCCCACTGAGGAAGTGGGAAAGAAAAAAATAGAAGAAGGAATTACTAAGGAAAACTACTATAAGATTTTTTATTCCATCAGTTCTTGCTAATCATAGACAGACATTCAGAAAATCTTGATGGCAATATGTTTAAACTACACAAACACATCCCAAGCACACCTTAAGTATTTCCAATGCACAGTAAATTTGCTCCTTATTTTTTAGCACAATTTTATTTTAAGATCTTTCCTCCCAAAAGATTTATTTATCCAGGTATCACCAGTAAAATGGATTATTCAGATCCTGCAATTTTCTTTTTAGTCTCCTAAATCATCACCTTTGGATGATTTTGATGCTTATTAACACTGCCACAGCTGGTGGGCAAGAGCAGAGAGAATTGGAACTAAAGCCACTCAGTTTTTCTGCTTATTATTAGCACTGGTAGGGAGCAATAGGCACTACTGATTAAAACAGGCTTTACCAGTGCATTTCCTTTGTTTTGCTATTTGTCCCCTCCAACACAGAGAAAATACTCTTATCTTTCACATACTTCTCAACGACAGTGCAGTCAAAATGCAGCTTTCTAGGCTCACTGTAGACTACTAAATCAGAACAAGCAGACAGGAAATCTGCATTTTTAGCCAACACACCAGTTTAGGAAACAATGATCCATTCTAATGAGCCCAAATAAGATTAAGTCTGTGTATTCAGTGAGAATGTTTCTCTGTCACAAAGCACCGTGGTAGCTCTTAACCTGGTAAAGGATATGCGTGACCTACTTACTGAAATGTCTATTTGTATTAGATAGTGCCGATAGGGAGTGTATGGATGAAAAAAAGTAATGATAACGGGGCAATAGGCTACCAAGTAGCAGCACTCCTGTGGATTAAGAGCCCAGCACTCTGAAAAGCAGCTTTCTCTTTTTTATGTTTCCATGCAGAAGATTCTTCAATGTAAAATCCAAAATAAAAGTTGTATACATAATAGAAATACTATCTTTACCTGTTTAAAAATATGTAACAATAGTTAGGCAATATATTCCTCTACTCTTACATTTCTGAAACTCGAGAAGGCAGCTTGGAGGGGAAAAGCATTGCATTTAAATTAGGTTAGAACCTAAAAGAACGTTATCTGCACAAAAGACCAGGTTTCACTGTTTACATGGTGTGACTTTAAACAAGTAATTTGAGCACCTGAGGTTGTGCTTATTCCTATTTGTAAGATAGAATAGTGTTAGTCTGACCTCATTGGAATGTAAAAGCACAAATGTATGGCACTAATATCTAGCAGTCATGGCAGTTTGCAAAGGTATAGAAGCCACTACTCTAAATGACGTGTGTAAATCTGTAGTTTACAGGGAATGGCTTTTTGATGTCTGTGGTCACTTTTTAGATATTTTGTCATGAGGCAGGATAAGGTACATATACAATATAATATTGATGATCCTTGCTATTTAGTACTTGAACAGAACTGGTTCATCACTCAGAAAAAAAATATTTTCACGTCTTTTTCAGGTTTCAAGAAATTGCTTATCTGAATGATCTATGCCAATATGAAGATAGCCTTATTTAAAAGTTGGTACACTTGTTCTTTAATCTGTAAGGTATAAAAATTCAGAGCTCTTATATGTATGTGCATATATATGTGTGTATACAGACAGGTGTACATTAGGCATATTTGTGCACACAAACATACATTTGAATTTAACTTTGATCATTTCAGGAGTCAGTTAAAATCCTTGGATAAGAGAAAAAATGAACCGGAAAGAAGAACATGTCTCATCTGATTCCATATGGTGGAAAAAGCCATAATAAAATTCTTAAGTCAAACTCCTTCTCCACAGGAAGCCAGCCTTCACCTGATCTTCAAGTTGTTAACTGAGATAACATCCTTTCCTTTGAGATTGTTGAAACTTGAAAACAGGAATTTGTTCTAACATAAGTTCACAGCATGAGACAGACTTAAAAACAATTTTTTGTTTGTTTTCCTATTTATAATAGGTTTCTGATAGGAATCATTAGAGTTTTTAAAATGCAATATCACAGCATTAGTCTTTTAGTTGTTTAGTGTTTACTGAGAGGTCTCAAAACACTATGCTCTGTATTCTGGGCTTTTATTTCTTGGACATCTCCAACTGACATGTTCCACAGGACCTCAGATTAAATGTCTGGAACCCAGCTACCTCTCTGTGCTTATCCCCGATCTCAAGTTCAAGTCTGTCACTACACTCCTGCCACCCAAGAATGCAATGGAGGGATTACCCTCATCAGCCTTATCCACTTTTCACGGTACACTCCAGCCATGTCGAACCCTTAGACTTTCTAACATGTGTTGCTCTGGACTGTCTCCGGAGGTTGTCTATGCCGTCTCCTCTGACTGCAATGACCGTCCCACCTCGGTCATCAAGACCATGTCTACTGGTTCTGGATCTCCGTTCGGGCATCTCTCTTTACGGTTCCCATGGATGCTTGTCAGTACAACTCCAGGTGCCAAAGTGTGTGAGACAGTGAGCCCACTGTATGTGTGCCTCGGGGATGCATACAAGTCTGATACGAAGCCCTGGCCAAGACAAGAACAAGGTCTTTAGAACCCAAAATTCCTTCCACATATGCTGGTGCTTCACAACAGGAGATGAGTCTTGTGTGAATAACCAAGGACCCTAAGCTGCACCTGGAAGCTTCTGAGGCTCCTGAAACTTTAGTATGAGCTCTTTATCTTGCTGTCACATTTCACTGCCTTTTTAAAGCCCACATAAGCCAAGCCATGCATGAGACCTGAGGGGTCCTGTGTGTCCTTGCAATCCAACCTTGTGTAATCCTTGGGGACAGTTTTTTCCATAAGACTTTGGGGCAGGCATTTTACACACCTGGAATCTGACACCTAGTACAGGATGAAAAGAAACTGAACCAACCCATAACCAAGAGTAAAGTAAACATTCATGTCCTGTTGATCAGTTATTCTGTAATTACAAACTTGCCTCTTAGAACCAGGTTAAAAGACTGTTAATTTATGCTCTCAAACCCAACTCACTATGGATACAATAATACACATCATCTCACTATGAAGTGATTCATGTAGAAACTAATAACAAAATCATTTAAATCTGTAATAGTTAATTAATTGCTTAACTGATTTTCACTTTTTACTGGGGTGCCAATAAAAGAGCCACTTTAGTTAGTTAATTAATGCCCTATTATTTGGATTATTTACCATAATGTCATGTGTGTTTCATTCTTTGCAATTTTTACTACACTGGGATAGAAGAACATTACTTATGAAATTTACTAATAAAAGGTAAAGGTAGAGATTGGATTGAAGATGGCAGTGTGAGAGGTGAGACACAGGCTTCCTCCTAAAACCGCATATAATATGAAAATATAATTAATACAACTAATCTGAAAGAGCAACAGGAAAGAATACTGAGCCAGACTGCATACACCTGGAGAAAAGAGCAGACCTCACAGAACAGGGTAACGTAGGAAAGCCTTAATCCGGTGGGACCCAAGCCCTTCACCCACCCCAGCTCACAAGCAGGAGGAAGAGAAACAGAGCAGGGAGGGAGTGGAGGCCTGGGACTGCTGAATACCCAACTCCAGAGATCTTCTCTGGGAGCACAAACCTACATTTCATGGTGCTTGCATGATACTCTCGTGATTAAGGGTTGGAAAGCTAAGACAGGCAGAATTCCTGGAGAGACTAAGATTCCAACCACTTGTCGAAAGCAGGGATCCACATCTGGCTGCTCTGGGACAAAAGAGAGGCAAGCAGTCTGAGAGACTTCCTAACAAGGAAGCCCTTAGCAAAAGGGCTGCTAAAGGGGCAAGGATTGCACAGAGCTTACTGCTTAGGAGAAAGGACAGGTAGACAAAATTGTCTGGGTGCACTCTGCCCAGCAGGTTGGGAGCTTTACCATATAGACTCTCATATTTAAGGAGGAAAAAGAAATCTTCCTCCTTAGATCCTTAGATGATCTTCAGGTGCTCCAGCTCCCTGGCTGCCTACACAGTTCCAAGGACCCCCTCCGTGATACGCAGCCTACTGCGCCTTTCTCCCGGCCAGCCCCACCTGGCTCGCAAACCGGCAAACCCTACCCTGGCTTTAGGACAGCCAAAGGAAAGACCTGTCTACAGCAACTACAAATGCAAAGCATAAAGGCTGATACCTGTGTGCTCAGCCCACTGGTTCAGGCAGTAGAGACAGGTATAGCAGCCAGGGGGCAGGAAACAGCTCTTTTCACACCCCAGGCACCAATATTACTTTCCTGTGACCCTCAACATTGCTTCATGGGCTGAGCAGCTCCAGGGAGTAGAGCTTCTGGGCACTAAAGGGTGCTATATACAAATATGAAAGGCCAAAAGAACCTGATTCACAGTAAAATTATTAATACCACTCCTGAGAAAGATTTAAATTACATCAACCTCATGACTCTCCCTGAAAGGGAGTTCAAAATAAAAATCATTAACATGCTCATGGAGGTACAGAAAGATATTCAAGAACTCAGGAATGAATTCTGGTAGGAGAGCCAATCGTTGAAGAGCACAATGGATGGTATTAAAAGCAGATTGGATATGGTGGAGGATATGATAAATGATATACAAACTAGAGAAGAGGAATACAAAGAAGCTGAGGCACAGAGAGAAAAAAGGATGTCTAAGCATAAAAGAATATTGAGAGAACTGTGTGACCAGTACAAACGGAACAATATTTGCATTATAAGGGTACCAGAAGAAGAGGGAGAAAAAGGGATAGAAAGTGTCTTTGAGGAGGTAATTGCTGAAAACTTCCTCAGTCTGGGGAAGGAGATAGTCTCTCAGGCCATGGAGATACACAGATCTCCCAACACAAGGGACCCAAGGAAGACAACACCAAGACATATAGTAATTAAAATGGCAAAGATCAAGGATAAGGACAGACTATTAAAAGCAATCAGAGAGAGAAATAAGATCACATACAAAGGAAAGCCCATCAGGCTATCATCAGACTTCTCAGCAGAAACCTTACAGGCCAGAAGGGAGTGGCATGATGTATTTAATGCAATGAAGCAGAAGGACCTTGAACCAAGAATACTTTATCCAGCAAGATAATAATATAATTTGAAGGAGGGATTAAACAATTTCCAGATAAGCAAAAGTTGAGAGAATATACCTCTGACAAACCATCTCTACAGTGTATTTTGGAGGGACTGCTATAGATGGAAGTGTTCCTATGGTTTAATAGCTGTCACCAGAGGTAATAAAACCACAGTAAACAAAGTAGAAAAGCTAATTAATAAGCAAATGCAAAAACTAAAATAACTATCTCCAAAGTCAATCAAGGGATAGACAAAGAGTACAGAGTATAGTACCTAATATATAAAGAATGGACGAGGGAGAAAAATGAGGAAGAAAAAAAAAGAACCTTTAGATTGTGTTTGTAATAGCATATTAAGTGAGTTAAGTTAGACTCTCAGATAGTAAGGAAGTTAACCTTGAACCTTTGCTAACCATGAATCTAAAGCCTGCAATGCCAATAAGTACATACCTATCTATAATCACCCTAAATGTAAATGGACTGAATGTACCAATAAAAATACATAGAGTCACTGAATGGATAAAAAAGCAACACCCATCTATATGCTGCCTACAAGAGACTCACTTTAAACCCAAAGACATACACAGACTGAAAGTGAAGGGATGGAAAAAGGTATTTCATGCAACTAATAGGGAGAAAAAAGCAGGAGTTACAGTACTTGTATCAGACAAAATAGACTTAAAAAGAAGGAAAGTCACAGGAGACATAAAAGGACATTACATAATTATAAAAGGGTCAATTGAACAAGAAAATATGACTATTATGAATATCTATGTGCCCAACACAGGAGCACCAATATATGTGGAACAAATACTAACAGAATTAAAGGGGGAATAGAATGCAATGCATTCATTTTGGGAGACTTCAACAAACCACTCACTTCAAAGGACAGATCAACCAGACAGAAAATTTAAATAAAGAGACAGAGGCACTCAAAAACGTATTAGAACAGATGGACCTAACAGACATCTACAGAACATTCCATCCAAAAGCAACAGGATACACATTCTTCTCAAGAGCACTGGAACATTTTCAAGAATAGATCATATACTAGGCCACAAAAAGAGCCTCAGTAAATTCAGAAAGATTGAAATTGTACCAACCAGTTTCTCAGACCACAAAGGTATGAAACTAGAAATAAATTATGCAAAGAAAATGAAAAATCCCACAAACACATGGGGCCTCTCAACATGCTCCTAAATAACCAATGGATGAATGACGAAATAAAGACAGAGATTAAGTAATATATGGAGACAAACGACAACAATAATTTAACACCACAGAATCTGTGGGACACAGCGAAGGCTGTCTTAAGAAGAAAGTATATTGCAACACAGGCCTACCTCAGGAAAGAAGAACAATCCTATAAGAACATTCTAAACTCACCATTAAAGAAACTAGAAAAAGAAGAACAAATGAGGCCCAAAGTCAGTAGAAGGAGGGACATAATAAAGATTAGAGGAGAAATAAATAAAATCGAGAAGAATAAAACAATAGAAAGTATCGATGAAAGCAGGAGCTGGTTCTTCAAGAAAATAAACAAAGTAGATAAACCCCTAGCCAGACTTATCAAGAAAAAAAGAGAGTCTACTCACATAAAGAGAATCAGAAATGAGAAAGGAAAAATCACGACAGACATGGCCGAAATACAAAGAATTATGAGAGAATACTATGAAAAATTATATGCTACCAAGCTGGATAACCTAGAAGAAATGGACAACTTTCTAGAAAAATACAACCTTCCAAGGCTGACCCAGAAAGAAACAGAAAATCTGAAAAGATCAATCACCAGCAACTAAATTGAACTGGTAATAAAAACCTACCTAAGAACAAAACACTTGGAACAGATGGCTTCACTGCTGAACTTAATCAAACATTTAGTGAAGATCTAATACCCATCCTCCTTAAAGTTTTCCAAAGAGCAGAAGAAGAGGAAATACTTCCAAACTCATTCTTTGAGGCCAGCATCACTCTAATAACAAAACCAGGCAAAGACACCACAATGAAACTAAATTACAGAGCAATATCCCTGATGAACATAGATGCAAAAATACTCAAAAAAATATTAGTAAACCGAATACAAAAATACATAAAAAGGATCATCCATCATGATCAAGTAGGATTTATTCCAAGGATGCAAGGATGGTACAACATGTGAAAATCTATCGACATCATCCACCAAATCAACAAAAGAAGGACAAAAACCACATAATCATTTCTGTAGATGCTGAAAAAGCATTTAACAAAATTCAGTATCCATTCATGATTAAAACTCTCAAGAAAATGGATATAGAGGGCAAGTACCTCAACATAATAAAGGCCATATATGACAAACCCACAGCCAACATTATACTTAACAGTTAGAAGCAGAAAGCTTTTCCTTTAAGATAGGGAACAAGACAAGGATGCCCACTCTCCCCTCTTTTATTCAGCATAGTACTGGAGGTCCTAGTCACAGCAATCAGACAACACAAAGAAATAAAAGGCATCCAGATTGACAATGAAGTAGTTAAACTGTCCTTGTTTGCATATGACATGATATTGTACATAAAAAACCCTAAAGAATCCTCCCAAAACTATTAGATCTAATGTCTAATTCAGCAAAGTTGCAGGATACAAAATTAATATGCAGAAATCTGTGGCACTCCTATACACTAACAATGAACTAGCAGAGAGAGAAATCAGGAAAACAATTCCATTCACAATTGCATCAAAAAGAATAAAATACCTAGGAATAAACCTAACCAAGGAAGTGAAAGACCTATACTCTGAAAACTACAAGACACTCATGAGAGAAATTAAAGTAGATACCAATAAATGGAAATACATCCCGTACTCGTGGATAGGAAGAATTAATATTGTCAAAATGGCCATCCTGCCTAAAGCCATCTACAGATTCAATGTAATTCCTATCAAAATACCAACAGCATTCTTCACTGAACTAGAGAAAATCGTTCTAAAATTCATATGGAACCAAAATAGACCCCAAATAGCCAAAGCAATCCTGAGTAGGAAGAATAAAGTGGTGGAATTACGCTGACTTCAAGCTCTACTACAAAGCCACAGTACTCAAGACAATTTGGTACTGGCACATGAACAGACCCATAGACTAGTGGAACAGAATAGAGAGCCCAGGTATAAACCCAAGCATATATGGTCAATTAATATATGATAAAGGACCCATGGATATACAGTTGGGAAATGACAACCTCTTCAACAGCTGGGTTTGGCAAAACTGGACAGCTACATGTAAGAGAATGAAACTGGATTACTGTCTAACTCTATACACAAAAGTAAACTCAAAATGGATCAAAGACCTGAATGTAAGTCATGAAACCATAAAACTCTTAGAAAAAAATATAGGCAAAAATCTCTTGGACATAAACATGAGCAACTTCATGAACATATCTCCTCAGGCAAGGGAAACAAAAGGAAAAATGAACTCATGGGACTACATCAAACTAAAAAGTTTCTGTACAGTAAAGACACCATCAACAGAACAAAAAGGCATTGTACAGTATGGGAGAATATATTTGTCAATGATATATCTGACAAGGGGTTAATATCCAAAATATATAAAGAAGTTAAATGCCTCAACACCCAAAAAGCAAATAACCCGATTAAAAAATGGGCAGTGGATATGAAGAGACCGTTCTCCAAAGAAGAAATTCAGATGGCCCACAGACACATGAAAAGATGCTCCACATCACTAATCATCAGGGAAATGCAAATTAAAACCACAGTGAGAAACCACCTCACAACAGTAAGGATGGCCAGCATCAAAAAGACTAAGAACAATAAATGCTGGCAAGGATACGGAGAAAGGGGAACCCTCCTACAGTGCTGGTGGGAACGTAAGCTAGTTCAACCATTGTGGAAAGCAATATGGAGGTTCCTCAAAAAACTAAAAATAGAAATACCATTTGATCCGGGAATCCCACTCCTTGGAATTTACCCAAAAAATACAACTTCTCAGATTCAAAAAGACATATGCACCCCTATGCTTATTGAAGCACTTTTTACAATAGGCAAGATATGGAAGCAACCTAAGTGTCCATCAGTAGATGAATGGATAAAGAAGATGTGGTACATATATACAATGGAATATTATTCAGCCATAAGAAGAAAACAAATCCTACCATTTGCAACAACATGGATGGAGCTGGAGGATATTGTGCTCAGTGAAATAAGCCAGGCGGAGAAAGACAAGTGCTAAATGATTTCCCTCATTTGTGGAGTATAACAATGAAGCAAAACTGAAGGAACAAAATAGCAGCAGACTCAGAGACTCCAAGAAGGAACTAGTGGTTACCAAAGGGGAGGGGGGTGGGAGGGCAGGTGGCAAGGGTGTGAGAAGGGGATTGAGGGGTATTTTGTTTAGTACACATGGTGTGGGGGGTCACGGGGGAGACAGTGTAGCACAGAGAAGGCAAATAGTGAATCTGTGGCATCTTACTACACTGATGGACAGTGACTGCATTGGGGTATGGGTGGGGACTTGATAATATGGGTAAATGCAGTAACCACATTGTTTCTTCATGTGAAACCTTCATAAGAGTGTATATCAATAATACCTTAATTAAAAAATAATTAAAAATAGGTAATGGTAATACTTATCAATTCATTATAAAACATCAAGGTAAAGTTGTGCAAGTATCGTCGATACAATGCCCACAGTTCTGTGCTTCATACCACATCCCTGCTATAAAATTTTTGTCTTCGTTTTCCAAAAAGGACCGGTAATCCATTGATTATAATCCCTGATTTACTACTTAAACTTGCTATTGCCACACTCACATGCAAACATATAAAATCACCTGTAGAAGTCTAAGTTCATTTCTTAAATTACTTAGCTGTTGTTTCCTCACTCTTGCTACACACTTCTTAAAAATTCAAATTTATTGACCATGTTTCTCGTGGCAATGCTTGAACATATTCAATCTCACTCATTTTCCCCCAGCAGTTCCTGTAGCATATTATTTAGTCTGAATATTTGCAAATGGAAATAGCTTTTGTGCTTGTAAGACTTGCTTTGCTTATATTCCATCATCTCGGCAAATGTTTGTGTGAGCAAGCCTGGAGCAATACCATCTAATGAGCGATTAACACAGACCTGTGGCCAGGTAAGTGTGTGGTAATGCTCAGAAATAAATGCAGAATCTGAGGGAGCCAGAGATCCAGCTTTAATTATTTAGGATCAAAACTGGGGATCAACTAGAGGCAGATCAAGCCCCTCACTGCTTACTTGCTGCGCAGGACGCCATTTCTTATCTGAACCTGCTGATCCTGAGGCGGGGCGACTTACGCTTCTCGGACTCTGAATCTGCTAGGAAATAACTAACCATCGCCGCCTTGTCTATCGCCATTCGTGACTAATTCCTCGCAGATAAAATCTGACTGAGAGGGCAGGTAGTGGGCAACTGTACAACCTGCTTCTACTATTTCATAACACTGGTTCTTGGAGTAGTCATGTTATTCAAATATGCAAAGAATCGGGCACTAATCTCATGATGAATGTGCTGTATTTTAAAGACTCCAGACTGTGTATTGGTTCTTCAAAACTGTGGAAGTTTTTTTCCATAGTAACAATATTATACCAGATCTTTGTTATAATCCAGGTATACCTGAAAGAGAGAAAAGAGGAAAACTCTCATTCAGTGAGCACTGATCACGGGCCAGTTACTGTACGGATGTTACCGTGTTTAATTGTCACAAACACTTTGTAAGGAAGGTACCATTTGCGTTTATAGATGTGAAAACTGAGTCAACTGCTAGGCTTGCCGTTAAATCATCCAGTCTGCTTCAACTCATTGCCATGAGACTCTAAAGCCCGATGCTCTTTCGATTAGCACAGACTTCCCAGATCCCAAACTGCTGGTTCTGTTGTCCTTAATCACCACACATACTTACTCGAATAAGTGAGTCTGTTGTTATATTTTTGAAGAACAGAGGTCTCATTTTCCATTCACTTCTCCTGGGCAGTCCCCACAGTAATGTCTTGGTTCCAAAGCACCAGAGATTTAAGTTAGGCCCGTGAGGCAGGTCACTCGGATTTCATGATAAAGAATGAAGTCTCAGGGATCCATACAGGCAAGGTAAGGAACGTTCAAGGAAGGGAAAGTGAGTGGATTTAAGTATTTTTTTCAACAGGAGTATGAGAGAAGAGTATGCAAAGGGGTTAGCATTTGGAGGGAGAGAAGGATCTAAGATGATAAGCACTCTCAAATGTGAGATACCCTCACAAAGTACTGGAGTCATTGAACTTTTTGAAAAAAAATTTCCTGAAGAAAACCAAAATCAAATAAACATCTCAAGAAAGGAACAGAAATGATAAAATGGAGTGTTGATGCTCTGAATCCATTTCAATAAGTAAGATTAAACTACTAGGGGAATTAGAGCTTCAGAACAAAATGTAAATGTTACAAATCCTGACAAGTAAAACTTAAAAAAGCAGCAGAAACTAGGGATTGGAGCATGCTAAAGGGAGGAAACTCAGTGGGCTATCCACCTCAGCATTCATATATACACACTGTCCAAAACTGAGACATGTTGTTAAGGAAAAAATATAAGGGTGCCAAACACTTAATGACTTTTATAATTGTCTCCCTTCAACCTTAGAGCGATCCTTTAGGAACTAACATCCCTTTTGGCAAAGGTACCCCTATGTGAAATTTAGTAACTCCTTTGATTCACTTTAATTTTGTTATTCATTCTGTTGAAAATTCAAGTAAAGTTCAGTGATTTTTAATGGAAAATAGCATGCAGGTTGTAATATTTATCGTATAAAAGTTAATTCTTCCTAACTACCCATTCCCAGCCTCAAGCTCCTTAACTATTTAACTTTTTGCAGTTCAATGTAATTTTGCTGGTTGATAGGCAATATTAATAGTCCCAATCTCAGTGGGCATTTTTGAAAATTAAATGAGATGACAGATGCAAAATCCTTAGAAAGTTATTAGGGTTGTTTGTATACTGTTGAATGTTTTTTTTTTTTTATCTCACTATCTATTCTTACCTTTGTATTTGTTCAGAAAGAGATGTCTGGACTTCTGTTAACCAAAAATTAACACTGGATCATTTCCACCTGGTAGGATTTTGAGCAATGTACCTTTTTGATTTCTGTATTTCTGTGCTTTCCTGTAGTACTTAAATTTTAATAATTAGCATATACCAGTTTATAAAATAATGAAGTTATTATTAGAAAATAATACAGTGCAGATCTATAATGTAAAAAATTGCTTCTTTCATGCTTTATCCTGTATTCACTGTACTTTGAGATACATCTTTTCTCAGACCATGGTTACATAAATTACATCAGCTCTTTGGCTCCCCAATGACCTTTCCTTTTCTGCTTTGCTATCACAATGATGCAACTTACAGAAAAAGGGGGTGCTCCAAAACTATCTGCCACAAAGACTGCCACAAGATTCTACTTTTACTTTTGTGAACATAATTTATAAAGGTTCAGAAAAGGAACTGTTTTTCCAGCAGGGAGAAAAAAAGATGATAAACATTTTCATGGTAACTGAAGAAACAGGCACACAGCAGGAGACCACTCTGAAATGGAAAAATATGCATAACTGCTCTAGAGATGAAGTTTCCCATAGTTCATAAGATTTGAAGGAACACAAAAATGACTTTAGTTGGATTTAAAATATATGTATGGACATATTTCTTGAGGAATGAAAGATTACTTCCTCTAAATATCTCCTAAAATGTAAGAACACAGTAGCTGAGATCTTGGTTTCTCTTCAGAAGAGATTCTGTCTCTGAAGTGAACTGGTGACATTCCTTACCTCACAACACCCACATCAAATGAAAAAGAGCTCTGGAGGCGGCTTTCTTCTACCTAATATTTTTCCAAACAATATTTGAAATGCAACCATATATCAATATGTTGACTTGATGTTTAAATCTAAATAATTTGTGAAACCCTGGTATTTCCCACTGTGTTTTACCTCCCATAACAATCCCTTACTCCTCATTCTCATTTCTCTTAGGTCCATTTGTTCAAAAAATGCTCACCTCTTTACTAATTTTCTTATATTTAGCATATGCTTAATTTCTCATCAAAATCCCCATTTGAAATAAGATAAAAACATTACTTTTTTTTTTACCTTTTCCATATACTTATTTCCCCAAACTACAAATAATATTCCCTATCCGTCCTTTCTACTCAGATCCCTAAATTTCATTTCACACTTTCGAATGCTATCATTTTGACCCCTTTGAGACCAAGTCAGACTTTCCTTTTTTTGCAAATATTCTGTGGTTATGAACAAGCTTTCTTATTTCACATAGGGCTAAACATATCCATGAAGAAATATGAAGTAAATGACAAATGTATGTAACATTCAGAAAATTCCCCATTTATAATTAGATGCTCTCAAGTTGGAGAAACACTTACAAATAGATAACACCATAGTATTTTTATCCAGGAATTATATTAATAAAACTATCATTAAGCAAAGCAGAATAAGGAAAATAAAATGTTTTACTAAGTTTAGACTTTGTGGCCTCTCTGTTAGGGAGGTAAATATACAGACTTTATTTGGTCTGCTTAGCTTACATCTCTGCCACACTCCTAGCTGGTTTTAAATGATGTGCAAGGGATCAATTAACACAAAGGGCTACCCAGACAAACCACTTCACATATACAGTGTACAGAGGGCATCTTTGGGGTCGTGCATCTGCTGGCTAAGTAGGTCATCACTTTAAGATTGGTAATAGTATATTGCAATTGAAAAAAAATGGATGTTGAATAAGAAACTTGATTTCTAGACCTAATTTGGCTGCTATCTTGTTATGAAAACTTGAGCAGATCACCTAACTTCTCTGGGCCTCAATGTATTTTATCAAGAAAATGATGGGAGCTGGAATAAATGATTCCTGAAGTCCTTTTCAACACTAAAAGTCTGTGAATCTGTAACACACATCATGTCCTCTTTCTTTTTAAGAATAAAGACACTGTAGCCCATAGTGAAATGTTATAAGGATTAATTAATATGGAGTTTTCAGTTTTTAATTAGTCATTTATACCTCCTATATTGCACATTTTTAGAGCACTCTCATATGTAATGGTTTACAATGATGATGACCTTAAAAATTTGGTTTAATAACTATTAAGTGTTAGACTTGTGATCATTTTGCAATATATACAAATATTGAGTCATAATATTGTACACCTGAAACTAATATAAGTTGTATGTCAATCATACCTCAATAAAAAATAATAAATTAAAAAAAATTAATAATAACTGTTTCATTTACCTGGGAAAGCTTAGGGGGAAATAACATAACTAAATATCCTATTTAAAATAGGCATACTTTATTTTCAGAAATTAGAAGATGAACTCAAGAATTGAGATGTTAAGTAAGGTTTTTGCTGTCCTTTCTTTTTCCATTTATTCTTCTATTTTAGAAGCACATACCAACTATATAAAGTCATAATTCAACAAACTTCCAGTTATTATTATATTATTCTTATTTGTTTTCACATTATTTAGTGTGAAGAGCGCTTATAACTTCTTACTCTAAAGAAGGCAATGGAAAAATAACAGAGCTTTCTTATTTCTTGTTAAGTATATGTCAATGTTGCTGTAGCACATAAAGACACATTTCAAAATGGTTAAATGCAGAATTATTACCAATGTAGATGACAGTATATATCACTTTTTAATTGGAGGAAATTACAATGTTCTTATTCTACAATTTAAAAATGTTTGGAATGAATATAAGTTGTACATATTAGCATTATTAAAGACCAATTCTAATATCGAAGAAAACTTTTTTAAATGGCTGCTTATAAAATTGATTTTTTTGAGGTGGTTCCTGCGCTTTGAGATTAACAAACTCATTTTCAGACAAATGAAATTAATTATATGGAATGCCGTTCAGTTTGTATTTTTTTACATTCCCCCTGGTATCTAGCAAAACTGGCAAAGGCTTAGGTTTGCTACCATAAAGCTGCTCTACGGAACCTTATGAATTTGGGATTCTAAATCGTTTTGGACGTGTCTGCAATGCATCGTATCCATCACAGGGATGTAGCTTTTGCCCAACTTTCAGTGATTCCAGTGTTCAATTCGATTCTTTTCTTTGCCTATTTTGCTTTTCATTTATTTTTTCACGAGGTAGTAGGTGTCATTTATTTTTTGTATTAAGTCATAAACCAATGTTAACATTTCACTGAAGGGCAATTTATCACATATTCACCAAAAATAATTTGAGAAATCATTAGTAAAATGATTTAGTTACATTAAAACCTTTCTTCACCATGACTCATTAGTCCACATAATGTTGTAACTTTCTCCCTTCATTGACTTCTTACTTGTAAGGCTCCATAATAGTTTAAAAAGCTTTGCAAGGACTTTCTTATATTTCTATATTTGATTTTTAAGACCGAGATAATCACTGCATTAACATCTTGCTCTGGAACACCATTGTTGAAAATTCAAGGTAATAGTAAAGTATGATCACAATGATATTTTTCTTTAACAACCAAAGCCTTCTCTTGTATATAAACTTGCAAGTTTGGCAATATTAAGTCTCCTGCCATGCTTGCAGTAAAGTCTTATCTTCCTGCATTGAAACTTTCCAGCAGGACACTGCAGGTACTCTGGCTGAAATGATATAATCCCTGACATTTAAGAAGGCTGTTCTCTGTTTTTCAAATAATTATGCAAATGATAAATTATTCTCAAGAGATAATAATAAGGTGCAACTCCAGAGCTGAAGAACACTTTCCATAATAAAGATGTTAATAAGCTTTTGGCATGTAAGACATTGATCTAAGGGTTTTTTAAATATATTAATTCCTTTCCTTTGAACCTCACAACAATCCAGAGCAGTAGGCACAATGATTAATCTCATGTTACAAATGAGAAAGTTCAAGGATGGAAAAGTTACATAATTCAGATATTAACTGCAGAAGCTGCAATTGGAACCCAGATAGTTTGGCTGAGAAGTGGCTGCTCCCATCACTGTGATAGGATGCAGCGCCCGTGTGTGGCTATAAAATTTGTGAACACCAGTGGAGTTGTTGGGCTACAGCCTTGCTCTTGCAGGGCGCGTTTGAGCATCCTACATACCTGGGCTCTGCTTTCCCTTTATCACTGAGCAGGTGTAGTTACGGAGTTCAAAAGTGAGCGGCTAAGATGCAGATTTCAGCTACCAAGAGTTAGACTCCTCAAGTTCTAACAACTTACTGTCATATCTGAGGTTGCAATTTTTTTTTTGTGGTGCTTTTGTTTTTGCTGTTCTTTGTTGTTTTTTATTTGTTGAAGATAAATGAAAAGTTATGCGCTGTATGTGCTGAGGATGATTAGGTCGTGAAGTTTGAGGAAGCTTGGGCAGAAACCATACAGTTCACGAAGTCAGGAAGATCTTGAGGGTCACAGCTTAGTCAAGCCTTTTCTCTTATCAAACATACCTCGTGGCAGCCAATGCATGCCTCATAGATGACACCACAATACCTCTAGAAATCACTGAAATGCAACATAATCTTTCTTTTGAAATCTCTCTTTGCTTTTATATTTTATTTTGTTGGCCATCACCTATTTAGTTTTCTTCCAGAATTCTTTGTTTCATGTGCCTGTTCTTTCTCCCCAAGGAAAGTCATAAGTTTTTAAGATCAAGGTCCATGTTCCTATTTGTTTCGTATTCACTCACTTTTAAAAGTTGGAACACAGAAAACAGATAGTCAAGAAATGCTGACTCTCTTCATTGCCAAATAGGATAAAGTAACATAGTAATCTCTTTGAACTGCATTCCTAGATCCTTAACAAAGCTAGGGATTTCATAAGAAGATACATACATCAATCTTTTGGGGAATAATTACACATTTTAGAATAAAAATTTTAATATATACTTTTTTTTTAAGAAACATCTCTCACAATTCCTCACCTGGGAAATGAGTAACTCACACCAACAGAATAATAAATTCATTCAAATAAAAGTTCTTCAACATTCAGCTTTACAGAAATGACAGTTCAGTAGCTTCATCAAAAGCTAGAGGGAATGAATGATTCTACAGCTTTCCTTAAGGGTGATCAAAAAATTTTTTTGATTTCTATTTAATGTCCTAATTATAGCAGAAATAGAAAGCCAGTGTGCAATCCATCTATAGGTCCTCTCAGCACTACCCTCATTACCTTGATGCTGACTCCTTTCCTCAGTTTCAAACCAAAATGACTTTCCTTGTCTGGACTCTTGCACCAGATTCCTGATGTGCGTCCACCCTCTGCCTCCTTGCAGCTAATGCCTGTTAAAAGCTAGTCTCAGATCTTTACTTTTTCTCTCAAAACTCTCTAAATGATGGGAATTTCAAATTTTACAGTGGTTCACAGAGCCCTACAAGAACTCCAAGACACCTCCCCTACCCCCACTCCACCTTGTCTACTCCACGTGCGCCTTTCTGATGGACTTAGCACATCTCCCTGTACTCTACTGCATTCCAGCCACCTGGCCCCTGGGTGGCCCCTGACTAGGCAAGCACGGCCCCGCCTTGCCTGTGCTGGCCGTGTCTGGAGCCCTCTACCCCATACAGCCACATGTCTCACTCACTCACTTCCTTTAGGGCTCTGCCCTCAGAGAGCGTCCTTGACCACTTTATGTAACACAGCATTTCTCCTCTCAATCCCCACTATCCTGCTTTATTTTCCCCATAGGAATTATTATAGCCTGACATACTGTATTAAAAAATAAAACATGGTGTTATAACCAATATATATAATACCCCATATATATTATATATACTAAGTATATATATACTATATAAAATATAAATAATATTAATTAACAGCATGTTAACAAATAAAAATACAGCTATTATTTTCTTACTGTATAGGTCTCCAAAATGTATTTATTTGCTTATTATATGTAAGTTCCAGGAAGGCATGTTTTATCTATTTGGTACACTAATCAATTCCCATCATCTAGACCTGGTATATATTAGGAACTCAATTCAAATGAGTAAACACATGTGTGAATGAATGAGTACACAAGTGAGCCTATATTTAAATTTTACTGTGTTTATTTATCACTCCTACCATGTTTATATGCATATTTCAGAAATACTTTAAAATTTTATATTCAATAAAGACATGTGGTTAAACTGACAAGTGGATCATCGCTTCTATTAAAAATTTAATGCCTCTTTTAAACAGCTCCCCTATTATTATTTTATGATTTAAATTAATTGAATATGGTGAAGTCTTTGGTACTATTGAAAGGCAGATTACTGTTCAAAGGCTGTGGCTTTCAAACTCATGACTATGAACCACAATTTTATGGAACAAATTGATGTTTACCATATGCATTATAAAAATTTCTTCTCTTTTTCTCTTCTATTCTAGTTCATCTTTAAATACACACCTCCCAGGACACATTGCAATGATTTCACGACCCAATTTTTTTCAGGGACCATAACCTACAGTTTGAAAAACTTCACCACAGAAAAGATAACAAAGATGGCAGCATGAGAGGTGAGACAGAGAACTCCTCCCCAAACCACAAATAGTACGAAAATATAGTTAATTAATACAACTAACCCTAAAACAGCAATAGGAAAGAAGGCTGAGTCAGACTGCATACAGACATCATGAACACAGCAGACACAGTGATGAAACAGGGTAACGTACCAAAGCCTTGATCCAGCGGGACCCAGGCCCTTCTCCCACCCCAGCTCACTGGCGGGAGGCAGAGAAACGGAGCAGGGAGGGGGTGGAAGACTGGGACTGCTGGACACCTGGCCCTGGAGATCTGCTTTGTGAGCAGAAACCTACTTTCTGTGGTGCTCTGGAGTTTGGGGAGCTGAGACAGGCAGACTGCCTGAGAGAATGACATTTCGGCCATTTGTGGAGGACAAATGCACGTCCACCTGCTCTGGGACAGAGGAAAGGCAGATGGTCCGAGAGGTTTCCTAGCAGCCAGAGGGCTGCTGAGGGGAAGGGGGTTGCACGAAGCTTGCTGTGCGGGATAAGGGAGAACAGGATAAGGTTGTCTAGGCACGTTCTGCCCAGCTGGTTCGGAACTTTGAGGAGCTTCAGGTGCTCCACCCCCGGGCTGGCCGCTCAGCTCCGAGGACCCCACTGTGACACACAGCCTGCTGAGCCTTCCTCCTGGTCTGACAGCACCAGATCGCAAACTCACAGTCACTGCGCTGGCATCAGACCAGCCAGAGGGAGGCCCCGCCAACAACAGCTAGAGACGCAAAGCACAGAGGCTCACACGTGTGCTCGGCCCACTGGCTCTGACACTGGAGACAGGCACTGCAGAAGGGAATCAGGAAACAGATCTTTCCTCCCCCCAGGCACCAGCTCCACTCCCCTATGACCCCCAACCTCACTCTAGGGGCTGAGTAGTCCCAGAGACTGGAGCTTCTGGGCATTAGAGGGCAACACATAGAAATATGAAATGTCAAAAGAACCTGGTTCAGACCCAAATCTTACAAACCCAGAAAAAAGGCTAAATGAAACTGAACTCACCAATCTTTCTGAAAGAGAGTTCAAACAAAAATCATAAACATGCTATGGAGGTACAGAAAAATATACAAGAACACAGGAAATAATTAAAAATGGAGATTCAATCATTAAGAAATTCCATATCTGAAATGAAAAATACAATGGAGGGATTTAAAAGCAGATTAGATGTAGTAGAAGAGAAGGTAAATGGAATAGAAATTAGAAAAGAGGAATACAAAGAAGCTGAGGCACAGAGAGAAAAAAGGATCTCTAAGAATGAAAGAATATTGAGAGAACTGTGTGACCAATCCAAAGGCAACAATATTCGCATTATAGGGGTACCAGAAGAAGAAGAGAGAGAAAAAGGGATAGAAAGTATCATTGAGGAGGTAATTGCTGAAAAATTCTCCAATCTGGGGAAGAAGATAGTCTCTCAAGCCAAGGAGATGCACAGATCTCCCAACACAAGGGACCCAAGGAAGACAACACCAAGACATATAGTAATTAAAATGGCAAATATCAAGGATAAAGACAGACTTTTAAAAGCAGCTAGAGAGAGAAAATGTTCACATACCAAGGAAAACCCATCAGGCTATCATCAGACTTCTCAACAGAAACCTTACAGGCCACAAGGGAGTGTCATGATATATTAAATGCAATGAAGAAGAAGGGGCTTGAACCAAGAATACTCTACCTGGCAAGGTTATCATTTAAATTTGAAGAAGGGATTAAACAATGTTCACATAAGCAAAAGCTGAGAGAATTTACCTCCCACAAACCACCTCTACAGTGCATTTTGGAGGGACTCCTATAGATAGTAGTATTCCTAAGAGTAAATAGATGTCAGGGAAGGGATAGACAAAGAGTACAGAATATGATTCATAACATACAAAGAAGGGAGGTGGAAGAAAAAGAAAAAGGAGGAAAAAAAAAAGAACCTTTAGGTTGTGTTTCTAATACCATACTAAGTGAATTAAATTTGAGTGTTAGATAGAAGGGAATTACACTTGAACCTTTGGTAACCATGAATCTAAAGCCTGCAACACCAATAAGAACATACCTATCGATAATCACTCTAAATGTAAATGGTCTGAATGCACCAATCAAAAGACATAGTCACTGAATGGATAAAAAAACAAGACCCATCTATATACTGCTACAAGAGACTCACTTCAAACCCAAATACATATACAGACTGAAAGTAAAGGGATGGAAAAAGGTATTTCATGCAACTAATAGGGAGAAAAAAGCAGGAGTTGTATCAGATAAAATAGACTTCAGAACAAAGAAAGTATCAAGAGACAAAGAAGGACATTACATAATGATAAAGGGGTCACTCCAACAATAGGATATAACTATTATAAACATCTATGCACCCAACACAAGATCACTTACATATGTGAAACAAATACTAACAGAATTAAAGGGGAAATAGAATGCAATGCATTCATTTTGTGAGACTTCAACACACCACTCACTTCAAAGGACAGATCAACCAGGCAGAAAATAAATAAAGAGACAGAGGCACTTAACAAAGTATTAGAACAGATGGACCTAACGGCCATCTACAGCAAGAGCAACAGGATACACATTCTTGTCAAGTGCACAAGGAACATTTTCAAGAATAGATCACATACTAGGCCAGAAAAAGAACGTCAGTAAATTAAAAAAGATTGAAATTTTACAAACCAGCTTCTCAGACCACAAAGGTATGAAATTAGAAATAATGATACAAAGAAAACAAAAAAGCCCACAAACACATGGAGGCTTAATAATGTGCTCCTAAACAATCAATGGATCAATGACCAAACAAAAATAGAGATGAAGCAATATAGGGAGAAAAAGGACAACAATAATTCAACCACAAAATCTGTAGGACGCAGTGAAGACCATACTAAGAGGGAAATATATAGCAATACAGGCCTACCTCAGGAAAGAAGAACAATCCCAAATGAACAGTCTACACTCACAATTAATGAAACTAGAAAAAGAAGAACAAATGAGGCCCAAAGTCAGTAGAAGGAGGGACATAATAAAGATTAAAGCAGAAATAAATAATATTGAGAAGAATAAAACAATAGAAAGAATCAATGAAAGCAGGAGCTTGTTCTTCAAGAAAATAAGCAAAAAAGATAAACCACTAGCCAGACTTATCAAGGAAAAAAATAGAGTGTACACACATTAACAGAATCAGAAATGAGAAAGAAAAAATCACTATGGACACCACAGAAATACAAGGAATTATGAGAGAATATTATGAAAAATTATATGCTAACACACTGGATAATCTAGAAGAAATGGACAACTTTCAAGAAAAATACAACCTTCCAAGGCTGACCCAGGAAGAAACAGAAAATCTGAACAGACCAATTACCAGCAAAGAAATTGAGTTGGTAATCAAAAATCTACCTAAGCACAAAATCCCTGTACCAGATATTTTCACTGCTGAATTTTATTAAACATTTAGTGAAGACGTAATACTCATCCTCCTCAAAGTTTTCCAAAAAGTAGAAGAGGAGTAAATACTCCCAAACTCATTCTAGGAGGCCAACATCACTCTAATACCAAAACCAGGCAAAGACACCACAAAAAAAGAATATTACAGACCAATATCCCTGATGAACGTAGATGCAAAAATATTCAACAAAACATTAGCAAACCGAATTAAAAAATACATCAAGAGGATCATCCATCATGATCAAGTGGGATTCATCCCAGGGATGCAAGGATGGTACAACATTCGAAAATCCACCAACATCATCCACCACATCAACAAAAAGAAGGACAAAAACCACATGATCTTCTCCATAGGGGCTGAAAAAGAACTCAACAAAATTTAACATCCATTCATGATAAAAACTCTCAACAAAATGGGTATAGAGGGCAAGTACCTCAACATAATAAAGGCCTTATATGACAGACCCACAGCCAACATTATACTTAACAGCGAGAAGCTGAAAGCTTTTCCTTTAGGATCGGGAACAAGACAAGGATGCCCACTCTTCCCACTTTTATTCAACATAGTACTGGAGGTCCTAGCCATCGCAATCAGACATCACAAAGAAATACAAGGCATCCAGATTGGCAAGGAAGAAGTCAAACTGTCTCTCTTTGAAGATGACATGATATTGTACATAAAAAACCCTAAGGAATCCATTCCAAAACTACTAGATCTACTATCTGAATTCAGCATATTGTGTATACAAAATTAATACACAGAAATCTGTTGCATTCCTATAAACTAAAGAGGAACTAGCAGAAAGAGAAATCAGGAAAAGAATTTCATATACAATTGCATCAAAAAGAATAAAATACCTAGGAATAAACCTAACCAAGGAAGTGAAAGACTTATACTCTAAAAACTACAAGACACTCATGAGAGAAATTAAAGAAGAAACCAATAAATGGAAACACATCCCATGCTCATGGATAGGAAGAATTAATATTGTCAAAATGGCCATCCTGCCAAAAGCAATCTACAGATTCAATGCAATTCCTATCAAAATACCAACAGCATTCTTCAATGAACTAGAGAAAATAGTTGTAAAATTCATATGGAACCACAAAAGACCTCAAATAGCCAGAGCAATCCTGAGAAGGAAGAATACCGTGGGAGAATTACGCTCCCTGACTTCAAGCTCTAGTACAAAGCCACAGTAATCAAGACAATTTGGTACTGGCACAAGAGCAGACCCATAGACCAATGGAAGAGACTAGAGATGCCAGATATAAACCCAAGCATATATGGTCAATTAATATATGACAAAGGAGCCATGGATATACAATTGGGAAATGACAGCCTCTTCAACAGCTGGTGTAAGCAAAACTGGACAGCTACCTGTAAGAGAATGAAACTGGATTATTGTCTAACCCCATATACAAAACTCAAAATGAACCAAAGACCTGAATGCAAGTCTTCAAAACCATAAAACTCTTAGAAGAAAAATAAGCAAAAATCTCTTGGACATAAACATGAGCAACTTCTTCATGAACATATCTCCCCGGGCAAGGGAAACAAAAGCAAAAATGAACAAGTGGGACTATATCAAGTTGAAAAGCTTCTGTACAGCAAAGGACACCATCAGTAGAACAAAAAGACATCCTACAGTATGGGAGAATATATTCATGAATGACATATCCGATATGGGGTTTACATCCTAATTATATAAAGAGCTCACACACCTCAACAAACAAAAAGCAAACAGGCCAATTAAAAAATAGGCAGAGGACCTGAATAGACACTTCTCCAAAGAAGAAATTCAGATGGCCAACAGGCACATGAAAAGATGCTCCACATTGCTAATCATCAGAGAAATGTAAATTAAAACCAAAATGAGATATCACCTCAGACCAGTGAGGATGGCTAACATTCAAAAGAGAAACAACAACAAATGTTGGCGAGTATGTGGAGGAAAGGGAACCCTCCTACACTGCTGGTGGGAATGTAAACTAGTTCAACCACTGTGGAAAGCAGTATGGAGGCTCCTCAAAAAACTCAAAATAGAAATACCATTTGACCCAGGAATTCCACTCCTAGGAATTTACCCTAAGAATGCTGGAGCCCAGTTTGAAAAAGACATACACACCCCTATGTTTATCGCAGCACTATTTACAATAGGCAAGAAATGGAAGCAACCTAAGTGTCCATCAGTAGATGAATGGATAAAGAAGACGTGGTACATATACACAATGGAATATTATTCAGCCATAAGAAGAAAACAAATCCTATCATTTGCAACAACATGGATGGAGCTAGAGGGTATTATGCTCAGTGAAATAAGCCAGGTGGAGAAAGACAAGTACCAAATGATTTCACTCATCTGTGGAGTATAAGAACAAAGAAAAAAATAAAGGAACAAAACACCAGCAGATTCACAGAACCCAAGAACGGACTAACAGTTACCAAAGGGAAAGGAACTGGGGAAGATGGGTGGGAAGGGAGGGATAAGGGGTAGAAGGGGCATTAAGATTAGCATGTGTAATGTAGGGGGGGTGGGACATGGGGAAGGCAGTATAACACAGAGAAGGCAAGTAGTGACTCTATAGCATCTTACTAAGCTTTTGGACAGTGACCGTAATGGGGTATGTGGTGAGGACTTGATAATGGGGGGACTCTAGTAACCATAATGTTGTTCATGTAATTGTACACTAATGATAGCAAAATTTTAAAAAGTAAAAATAATTTTTTAAAAAATGAGTAAGAGAAGAAAAAAAAACTTCACCACAGGGTACACGGTATAATATGCAGAATTCCCAATGAGCTAGTATTAATGTTGTCACTACTCATTTGAAAATACAAAAACTAATGAACCTGATACAGGATAATACTTTTGAAAATAACTATTACTTTATATCTACATATGACCTGAAATAGATATATTATGAATATTAAAGGTCAATTTTTGAACTGGAATCTTCTATAAGAAGAAAGAATATGGAGCTAAAATTTTATTTAAAAATAAACTAAAGGAATTATAACATTAATACAGAACATTATTACTTTAAAACTAAAAACATCTAAAGGTAAATATTATTATATCTTTCCCCAAGGAGGATTATAATTCTTAAACAGCTCTGTTAAAGTTTTCAGATTTGTTAGTGACCAGTGGATGCCAAAAGTGAGTAGAGTGATTGGAATCTTTTAATGGTAGGACCAGTCACCCTTAAGCCAGGATAAAAAAAGGATATTTTTATTTTTCCCCTACACACAAATAATTCCTCTATTGCATCAGTTCTTCCCCTGGAATATCTGAACCTTTATTTTCCATTGTATGTTTATCTAGTACTCTATGTAAACTTAGGCCCACACGCTTGGATCATTAAAATAACTTCTTAAGAAGTTTAATATCATCCTAAGTCTCTTGATCCAAATCAACTCTCAGATCACTACAGATTTATGTCCTTAAAGTACAATTTGATTATTTAGCTCCTCAAACTGCTTTACTTGCCATTCAAAGTCTTTCCAATTCATCTTTTTAGTCTTTCCTATCATTAGTACTTGTGATTATATGCCAGCTTTGGCTGGGTCACACTATCCAGTTATTCAATCAAATACAAATCTAGATGTTGCCATGAAGTTATTTCATACATATGACTAACATGTATAGTCAGTTGACTTTATGTAAAGGAGATCATCCGGGATAATCTGGTTGGCCTTGACATAATCGATTTAAAGGCCTTAAGAACAGAACTGCAACGATCCTGAAGAAATTCCACCTGTAGTTTGCTCCTGTGCAAGAGCTTTGGCCTGCCCTTCCTCGTGGCCTGCCACATGGATTTCAGACTTGCCGGACCAGCCCCACACAAATGGGTAACTCATTCCTTGAAATATGTGTTTGTATATCCTATTAGTTCTGTTTCTTGGATGGAACATTAACAGATAAAGTACTTTAGCATCAAAAGTCTCTTACACCCCAGTCCAACACTTGTCATATCCAGTGTGTGCCTTAGAGCTTCCTGCCTCTGTGCTTATCCTCCTACAGAAGTCTCAGCTTGAAAAGCCATTCCGCCCTTGTTTTTAACCCTTGGAAATCCTACATCACTCCCACTTTCATAAATTGGCATTGTTGTCATTCTCTGAATCTCCATAGCTTTCTGTTAAGTGCAATCTGAATGGCATAGAACATGACTTGTCTTTTCTGTTAGTTATTTTTGTAGTACATTTCCCTGCAACAGTAAGATCCACGTGAATATAAGCCACATGTCATATAGCTCTGAGGCTTCACCAACATTCAGGAACATCTCAGCAACTGCACCAAGTAATGGGTAAACTAATAATCGAGAATTGTTACATATATAAAAAGATGCAAATCTTTGAAGTCAGGTAGACTTCAGTTTTTTCAGTCTGGCCCTGTCTTACTAGCTTTGTGACAATAGGCAAATTACTTAATCTTTCAGCCTTAGTTTTCTCTTATGTAAAGTGTGAAGGTCTTATGTAAAGATTAATCATTGCCATACTAGCATATTGCAAATATTAAATGAGATCATTAAAAACACACCAGTATAGTACCTGGCATATATTGGGGCTCAGTGAAATGTAACTATTTTGTAATTAGCTTAAGAAGGTTCTTATGCATTAATTCATCAAATTCATATATATTAAAAACCTACTATGAAAGAGGCACTTTATGTAAGTCTTGTGAAAAATAAGAAGATAAATTAATGATTGTTAACTTTTGAGTAGTTATTTTATCCCAGATACTCTTCTAATATGTATCTAACACCTTTATGTCTACAACAACTCTAATGAAAAATTACTATTATTCTTATTTCCAGATGAATAACCAGACACAGAAACATTACGTAAGTTGCCCAAAGGCACATGGCGAATAAGTGTTGGAGTCAAGATATAAACTGAGGTAATCTAGTTCTAGAGTTTGCGTTTTTTTCTGTTGTGATAAGGTATTCCCTATAGGCATGGATTTGATATTCAAGAGTACACACTCTAAAAAAAGACAGAAAATTTTCAAAAATAACTACTAAATGATCAAATTAAAAGTGCCACAAAGAAGGGAATTCAGAAAAGAAAAATTCGTCAAACAGATTTAATACTGCTTAGTACATGCACACATTATCACTCAGGAGGTCATTATTAGAATGGACAAAACCAACCTCTTCTTCTGTATTTTATTGATCCTAGTCTAGGAAGACGTTTCTGTGCTTTCTACTTCATACGGGATGTCTCAGAGTTATTTGTGCCTATGAATGCACATAGACAACTTTTCCATGTAGATAAGATCATCTCCATTGTCACATTAGTCCACAGTGAAAGTTAAAAATAGCTCTAAATTAGAATTTTTCAATCCTTTATGAACCAAAGTTTTCAAAATGAGACATTTCAGTTATATATAAAAATAGATATATAAAAAAATGTAACACAAAGTAAAAAAAATTTAATACAAAAATAACACAAAACAAATCTTCTCTGGTGGTTTCACTTGAAGGATATAATTCTAATGGGATAAGTAATAGTGTCAAACACTAAACATGCACTTTAAAATAATAGTGGTTTTCTAGATTAAACTTTTTCTATGTAGTTTTCATATGGTTTCTCAGTAATGTGAGGATTATCTGTGGACGAGATGGATAATATTAACTCAATCTGTCTCATTCAGATAACTAAACTCTTGCTTAAATCACGGCAATCAATCCTTATGTTAACTTTACAGGGAAATTCATAAGTATTATAATGATTACAAGTGTATTAGTTTTACATAGAAAAAACTTTAGAGTATTTTCTTTGCGGCAAACTATAGGTTTCAGCAAGAAAACATAATCGCTGCGCTCTACAAGTCTCACTGCTGGGCAAAAGCCCTGGAAGAGCTTCTAGATGGTCTTTCAAAATGCCTCCTCCTGCTGATTCAGACTCAGACCAGCACTCTACAGGTTCCTTATTAAACGCCATTGACTTTCTGTTCAATGAATTTTTAAATAATTTTTCCTGAAATAATTCCTTATATCTAATCTCATTATAGCTTGGTATATTGTTTTCTAATGCATAAACCCTTAAGTTCTCTTACAAAAATAACTTTATCATTTTCTATCTTCTCCCTTGCTGAAATGAAGGTCAGTTGCTTAAGTCTCACCCACTCTCATGTTGTCAACCCAGTTCTTTAATTCACTTCTCTCTTCCAAATTTAGACTCAGATTTCTCTGAAATCTATTTCAGGTTTGGCGATCCCTAATTATATAAAATAACAGCTTCTTTTGAGGGCCATTTTGTAAATTGCATTCATTCACTTGTCCATTTTTCCAACATCAACAATGAATCAAATCTTTGAAGATACGAAGCATAGATTGTTTCTATTTCTCTATTAAAATGCAGCAAACTGAATGAAAGATTCATCAAAAAATATGTGCTTTTTTCTGCATTTTTTTAACAGTTTAAGTTTTGTTAGTCTCTTCTTTTATGATAATTACATTCATTAAAATTGCTGTTCATTTCACTCATTTCCAGGTTAGTTTTTATATGTGTCTGCATAATGCAACATTAGAATGTTTTTAGAGGAAGCTAATTTGTTGTTTTATTTCCTACAGGCTATGATGTTGCAAATAATTTTAATGACAGCCAAAATTATTTGAAGAAAATACATGAATGACTTAATCAGAAATTATAAAGAGTACATTTTTTTAAAAAGAATCACTTATTTGGTGAGAAAAATAACTTGCAATACTACACACTATAAAATTATTTTATTTACACAAATTTTTTTTAGGGAACATCTACTAGGAAATGCCAATGCACAAGCAATCTTTCTAAGATCAACCATGAATTAATAGTAATACTATAACAAAATAAAGTTCAGGAATATCATGTGAACTATTTTACCTTTGCATTATAGGGAATGTATTGTTTTGATAAAGCTTCAGGCGTATGCATCCATGTTTTGTCTGCAATGAAGAATACACAGTGTTAAATTAAATTACAGGTCCTAATGGTATCATATTCATTCATTAGCATCTGTAAGGAATCATATGTGTGGGAGCATTTCTAATTTTGAGATTCTACTGCTAAACTGAGAAAGAATAACTAGTCAGATATAAGAACAATGTAGCTGGAAAATGAATATAGGTTTTTCTTTCCTTGGTATGCAAGTCCCTAGCTTTTCCTTTTAAAAGTCTTCAAATAATAAAATGATACTGAGTTTTCAAGGTTATGAAACAATCACATCAGTGGGCTATTTGTAATTATACCAATTTGTGACTAATTTTGTGGTATCTTCTTTCATTTTATAATCTCATGAACTGCAAGTTATTTTTCTTAATTCTCTAATCAATAAAAAATAATCTGAACTTTACTCATTGTGATTGTTATGATTCTTTAGTACCCAAAATTAACAATTTAGTAAAGGGAAATTTTAATATTAAACTAATAACTGCATTTATATGAAGCTGAAATAAATCAATCTACTAAATTCCTTTAGGAATCAATATAACATTAGGAAAATTTTTTTAGTCTAAATTTACAGAAACATTGATTGAGAATCTACTATCAAGAGTTTTGGATATAAATAATCTTAAATTCAGTAATCTGAAATGTTCCTTAGGTTAGTACAATAGAATTAGAAATAAAGTAACTAAAAGAAGATACTGAAACTAATTTGTATTGTATATTATTGAGAGAAAAATAAAACATATCCTTTCATTCAATTTTTGAATTTTATTTATATATTCCACATTTCTTCCAAAATATTAGTGTAATGTATAAGGAGGAAAACAAGGAAAAATGTTAATATTTACACAAATCAAATGTGTCTATTTTTTGGAAACTGCATTTGTTTGTAGTGAAGCTTCTCAATGTTCAAATACCTTATTGCCTTCTTCAGTGGAGCTTTGTGAGTATTTTTTATTTCTTGCATAAATTTAAAATCTTAAAATCAATATTATAAACAGAATGGAATCAATAGAGACATATTTTACATGAAAAGTAGTAAATACACACACTACAATATCAGATTACTAACAAAGTATTTTCAACATTCAACTGAAAGTAGTTTTAACAGAAACTCATTTGATATCATTAATATATTCATAAACTGGAGGAATGTGAACACATAGAGAAAATGCCATATATTTCTGGAATGTAAATTATTTTATACCATTTGAAGTATAATACACTATATTTATATTGAACATGTTTAAAAGGCAAATGCCATATTTACAAGAATTTCTAAGACAAAATGAAGGATCAATAAAATCTTATGTTCATGGTGCATTTTAGGGCTGTTTCTAACTACTGAAGGGATTTTGATGGTCGTGCTTGGGCAGAATATTTTGAGAAGCAATACTTTGAAAGTTTCAAAAATGCAATATTGACATATTGACATTGATAATAATGTATAAAATTTTTGTTTCTTGTGTGGTTTTCCATTTTAATTATAGCTTTCCCTTTATGACTGCTAATGGATGGAGATATGATTAACTTAAGAATAATTTGTACTTTTCGAGTTCATGGAGAACATTTGATAAGTTTTTAGACCAACTGGAGTGTATTCATTTGACAAATAAAATGTTGTTAGAAGAGCACATTTAATATTACCCAGCCAACTGTACATCGTGATGACTGAGCAGAGGTTAGTTCTGGGGCTTTGTGCCAGCCAGGGGCTGATACAGCCCCTGTCTATTCCACCTCAAGGAGAGTGTGATTTGGGATATAGTCTTGTCCTTGTATATTAAAAGAAACAAATCACAATACTGTACATCAAAACAATAAAAACACCAAAGACCTGCCTTTAAGAAACGTAAAAAGATATTCAACTTTTTTTAACTCGATTTTTCTCATATCTCTTTTCCCAAGGTATCCCACAGTGTCAGAAGGAAGTAAAGCCTAAGTCTGCATATGATATGGTTCATCCTGAACCTCAGGCAGAGGGGCAACTGCTTTCTCCTGTAAGCTATTATTATTTGAAAACTGATGCTATTGCCTGTGTTAGTCTCACCCTGCAGTGACCTAGAAAGAGGGCAGGTATAGCCAGCTGATAATGGTGACAGAGTAAAACAATCACAAGACTCAACTACCTGTGGATAAACTGCAATTGCTACCATGACAAAAAAAATCTTCATCCACACATCACGCACTGATGGCTCCGTGGGGGTTCACTATATACCTCTAGTACCTAAACCATTTCCAAAATGAGCCCTTACAGTCATCCTAATTTATACTTTGGCAAAAGAAAAAAGTATAAAACTGATGGAATAAAACTCTTCAGATTAACTCATATATATGTGGTTGGTCTTGAAGAGCAAATACAGACGATGGTCCTTGGTCACTATGGGCACCTACAGAAACAACTAGATGTATGGAACTGGTGCACAGATGGGAGCATAGACCTTCTAGGATGTGTCCCCTTCCTTGAAGTGAACTATATTTACTAACTCAAAGTGATGATTCACATAAAAGGAAATGCCAACATTTCAAAATATTTGACAAGGGTCAAACCACTCTGACTGCTGGTCAATAAATCTAATCAAATAAATCAAACTGCATTTAGATTAAGAGCTCATCAAGAAAGATTCAGTTACTTCATTATTCTTACATCACCAGAGCTTAACATATTGAAAGCATCTACTTTGAATATATTAAATTTAAAACTAAATGTTGCTGTTGAACAGATGCATATGAATGGATCATAAAAAGGGAAATATTTAAATATTGGATTTTAAGTGTTACGCATTATAAGTATATCTTCTCATCAGTATATCAACTGATAAAGAAAACAAAGTGTAATGAGTTGAATTATTTAATCCCATTGACTCATGTGATGTTTTATGATTTATTCTTAGTTTTGATGTAATAAATAGAATACAGAATCTAAAAAATTCAAAGAGGAAGCTAACATAAGAAAAGGAGACTACAAACCAAATTCATTCATTAAAATTTAATATATGGTTATGAGGTTAGACTAATTTTTCTTCAAAATAGTCCAAATAGTCCACAGTGACACATTTTAATACACTCAGCCCTTCTTAGAATTCATGAGCAACTCTAATACCACTAGAGTATTTGCAAAGAAAATCAGTAGGTATGTGGCTAATTCAATCAGAGAATACCAGACAAATTACTAATTGGGAGAGTTATTATAAAGAAAAAGATTATGTTTAGATTTAAGATACCTCTTCTCCTTAGGCTTCTGAGGTTCAGGATGAATTAGTAAAACTGCAGGTCACAACCAAGTAAGCTGGTTGTGATAAAACAAGTGATAAGCTTTTACTGTCGAAGACCATCTTACTTGGTTTAGAATACAGTGTACAATGCATGCTGATGCTGTTACTGGAAACATGATTGAATTATATATTTTAGAGGTACAATTACAGCTCTTGATTGTCAAGACATATTGATTTTTCTCATAAAACTCAAATTTTTCATTTCAACTTAAAATTCAACCAAATAGTGCTTTTGGTTAAAACTACTACGAACAGAGAGCATCTCTAAGAATTTTCCTTTAAAAACCTCACTAAATGAGAAAGTCAGAATTGACTGGTGAACTTAATGAGGAACTTCTAGTATAAGGTTCTAGTTTGGAATTAGAGTAAAATATTAATCGACAGTTTCCTGATAAAGGATATTTAATCATTAGATTTGCGGGAAAACAGTCAAAGGAAATTTAAAGAAAATGAATGAGGCGAAGCAGGACATAACAAGTGCTTCTGCTTCTTGATTCTCTAAATCACTCCAACTGTCCCCAGGGTTGTACTTCCACTGTCCTCAAATAAGACAAATATGCAATTGTTAATTACTTGTATTACTATCCAGCCCTTGGGCATTCTCAATGGGAAACCACTCCAAATTCTGTCAAATAAAGGGTAAATTAGAAATATGGCATTTCAACTTTAAAACCATGGGAAAGGCAATTGTAAGTGAATAAAAAAGAGGTCTAGAAGTACTTTTTAAAAATAAGATAATGTGATCAAAGTGATGACCTGTGATGTATTTTTATTACTTTACTAGGATAAAGAGACACACAATCTCAGCTGTAATATTAATTATTCATGGGGATGAAAGTACAGCATAGAGAATATAGTCAAGAGTTCTGTAACATCTTTCTACATTGCCAGATAGTAATTAAATTACTTAGGGTAAGCATTTAACAATGTAGATAATTGTTGAATCATGATGTTGTATACTTGAAACCAATACAATATTATTTATCAAGTACACTGTGATGAAAAAAATTATAAATTCCGCTTCTGTGTATTATAGAATTACTCCTAGGGTTTTTTTCACTAGTAAAAGAATAAAAAATAAACATTATTTTACTTTGGTATATGTTTAAAATCAGAAACAGGCTCCAGACCACAATAAATGTCATTTTGCCTTCCACTTATTCAGAAAAATAGTAAAAAATATAAATATAGCTTCCTAGGGTTTGTGCCTCAAAAGTTGCATTACCTAAATCACTACTGAACACATTAATCCTCTGTACTATATCGAAATGTTTGAACACCTCTCACTTCAGTAAAAAAAAGGTAGTACTTTGAATGACTCCATTATATTGCATAACTTTGATGGAATCTTTTTTCTGCATTAAATCAATGACCTTATAATTTACACCTATTTGTCCTTTATTAAACTGAGTCCCATGACCACATGACAGATCTCAAACACTGACAGACCATACCAAGGCTGTCAGCCATGCTTCCCCACACAGGGTCTAAAGTCCTGAAGTCGTCCCAGCCTTTCTGATCTGGGTATGTTACAACTTGTCGATCAGTCCTTTAAAGGGAGCACACTCTGCCTGACAGCATGGGGTAGAACCGAACAATGTATTTGCTGGGTCCAGACTGCTCATGATTCATATCAGAATCACACTGCTTACTTTATTCAGCCATATTTTACCCACACAGCACTTAAGGTGCATCTTCCAAAAAATAACAATATATAAATAAGTATCAAAACATCAGATTCTCTGGATTCACATTTGACAATTTATGATGTCTCATTAAGTATTTTATAGTGTGGACTATGACCGACTGATTTTCCCCCAACATATCTGCACTTCTAACGCATCAGGTAACTCTTCGTGCCCTCCATCACCTGTGGGCGTGAGCGGCACCGCCTGAGTGTCCTCTCCCGATTCAGTTACTGTATTAAACAGGAGCAGCCATGCCCATCACTAGAAAACTCCTTCCAGAATGACAAGGACATATTATTTTAACTTCACTGGACTAGAAAAAAATATCAAATTTTCAATCTTTCCTCTGAATGTACCATGAAGTATTTATCAAATGACATGTTGTCTTGCCTCTTAAAAAAAATGACATTTAACTAGCTCTTTCTTTCATTTCTATACTGATAACTGTGATATATTACATTTATACTTATATTAAATTCCTACCTTAAAATTAATAGTAAACTTATTTTGGCTTGTCATCAGTACACCTCTCATCAATCCTCACATATTATTCAATAAAAAATGAAGTATGTGGAAACACACACACAGGAGTGAATTTAAATCACAGTAATCTTATATAAACCCAGGGGATTTAGTATTGTATGGCTATGTAATCTACTAGGACTAGTTTCAGATGACTTTCTTTTCTCAATTTCACACTGCAGAATAAAACTGCCAGAGAACATATTATCACAAATGCATTATGAATTAAGTGTATTGAACAATTCTACTCTTTTATTAGGGTGATAACCAAAGAAAGTTAATTAACAATGTTTGCAGACCTGTGTTGCTCTATTCTAACTTCATTCCTGGACTACTTGCTTGAATAGTAGGAAAAACTGATTTCTCAACAGCTTTACTTGATTTTCAGAATAACATTGAATTGACCCCCTGGGTCCTTTAAATGGGCACACTTACCTTTCTTCCTGCTGAAAGCACGGTTCATGATGAAGATCAACCAGACAGATATTCCCTTCAATCACACCTTTAGGTTCTATAAAAATAACAAAATATTAAAGCATAAATAAAGGAGTTTTGACCAACCTCTTTTACCCAAATGCATTTTAATCACAGGGTCTTTTTATGTTTTTTAATATTTATACAGTATCTTGAAATATTTCAAAGGACAATGGGTAAGAATAAACACAAGTAATCAATATTATGAGTGGCATAGCAGATAAAACAGTATCTTAAGTGAAATTCCTCCAAAGTTTCTTAATCTTGTCTTTCTCCTATTGTACATCTATCATTAATTAGATTTAGCTGCAAATTTAAAGAGAAAGAAAAGTAATACTTTTCCCTGAGCTTATTGCTAAGAGGTGTGGTAAAGATTTGGGTTATCACTAACAACAGTAGTGAATAAACAGAAATCTTTTGATGATAACAGCAGGCGTCATGACCTTCCAGCCCAATATTCTGTGTCTGTAATGCTCTGGGTAGCTGCTGCCTCGGTTTATGGAAGGCAACCTCTGCCCCCGGGTAAACGAGAGAGGCGGCCCTGATGATCTCTGAATTGCCTTCGTCATTGTTTATCCCTAGTCTTAAAGAATGTGCATGTCCACAGCCAAATGGCAGTATGGTTCCGTCCTGTAACATCTAAAAATTCCATACTCTTCCTTCATTTCATGCCATCTCCATCACCTTCAATTCATAAAATTAAACAATAGTGTATTTTTTAATTCAAGAATATAATACAAACTCTTTGGGGGCATATAGGCAGAAAGAAAAAAATCTTAATATAATTGTGTAAAATTCAGTCAACCAATATGGAGATTGTAAAGTGACACTACAATTCAATGACTCTAAAATGCCAGAAGGATATTTACCTGTTCACAAAAGGTATAGATATAAATGTCAAAGAATGTCAGATAAACCATTCTTATAATA
Organism: Phataginus tricuspis; assembly: GCA_029783875.1. Classification (NCBI taxonomy): domain Eukaryota; kingdom Metazoa; phylum Chordata; class Mammalia; order Pholidota; family Manidae; genus Phataginus; species Phataginus tricuspis. The sequence goes on from JAQQAC010000477.1 coordinate 886,576, forward strand.
TAAATAAAAAAATAATTTCACTTTCCTCACACCAGTCTTTAGCATATTTATTCAATCCTATAGTGTTCTATTCCTCTTCTTTGTAAAATAGATCCTAGTTCCCCACTAGAAAATAAGCAGATATTAGTACTTTGTTCACTCTGCCCATGTACAGAATATAATGCATACCACTAAGTTGGCATTCAATATGCTGTGTAACTGTTTAACATATAAATACATGCTTTAATGTACTTTATAGTTGAGATAAGACATATATTACCAATTTAATATGTTAATGAGGTAATATAAGTTCTATATAAACTTACTTTATTTTAATTTACTATATAACATAAACCTTTCCTTTTAAACATTTCATAAACACTGTTTCAGCGGCTACATATACACACAGACACATCATTTCCTGTTGTTAAATCATTAAACAATTATTTTTAAATTTTAGCTAGATACAAAGATAGAATAATTTACTTAAGTACTTTCATTTTTTTTCCATAAAATAGTATCTCAGAGTAAAAATTACTAGGTCTAAAATATCACTACTTACTTTTTCTATTTTTTTTAATTAAACATAAAGGGATTACAACAAATTACATGGCCACCAGTTATGTACGAGAATATCCCTTTAACTTCACACTCCTTAGGATACTGAATACTGAATAGTGTGTGTCTCTGAATATTTGTGTGCTATACTTTGTATAATCCACATATATTTCAGATTAATAGTGTTATATGGCATGATATGAGAACTCACACTGATTTCCCCAATGGCATATATAAGAAAATATCCATTATCATCCAATGAGTAATCCAGACTTTCCTCAGAAATGCATGTTGCCACCTATCCATATATTAAATTCAGCTATGTAAACCTATTTAGATACTGCTGCTTCTTTCCAAGATGGAGTAACAGAGGCTATATTTATTTTAGCACCTGGCACACCTAAAATAAGATAAAACATATGAAACAATGATTCTTAAGACACTGGACATTAGGCAACAACAGAAAGTGATTCATAGGAGATAAAAAATAAGGTAAGCCCTATGAGTCCCCAGATTAATGCAGTTGCCAGGCTATGGTTGTGGGCAACATTGCAGTATTTCCAGAATCTCTTGCCTGGCCTTAGTGCATCTCCATATCAACAGGCATTTACAAGGGGTTGAGAGAAGTAGTCCATCTCCATATAAATAGGTGCTTCCAAGGGGCAGGAGAAGAGGGGAGCACATGTTGGGGACCAGAGGTTTTTTTCTTTATTCTTCCCAGCCAGGACAAGGGAGACACAGGTGAATGGTAGTAGATGACTTCTCATAAGCAATAAATGGGTTTCTCCCACTTTATTTTTCCCTTTGGCTGATTTCAGCTTCAAAGGTTTATTTGCCGCAGGCTGGGAACGCATTTTCCCCCCAGAGTTACAATGGTCCAGGGAGGTGGAACTCAAATCCCAGCGATCTCTCCAAGACAAGGAGATAGAGATGAGACTGTGGTGAGATGACGTGTCTACTGCTTGTAATCCACAGCACTGGAAAGGGGAGAATTTCATAGAAAGAATTTGATACCCGCAAAAAATCCTTATAACTGAGCCTGGTAACTACCCAAGTCTAAGGAAAGCAACACCCACAAAGTTTAGAAAGAACAGTGTCTATAGTTCACACAAGGGCCAACAGCAAGGGAGAAAAATTTCAGAATTCACAGGACATCAATTAGATTACTAAGAAGTGTCTCACATAATAAATGGGGAAAAACAAGAGATAGAATAAATGCTACTTTGACCTCACTTAACAAATCTTAAAAATAAGACCCAAAATAATTAAACTATTTCCAAGTAACTTCACTGTATTCCCAGAACTATGTTCAAAAATATTTTAAGAAATATAAAAATATTCAAAACCCAACATTATAAAATTGACTATGTCTGGCATCCAAAAAAAAAAGTATGCAAAGAAGGAGAAACATACAACCCACAATGGGGAGAAAACTCAATGAAAACTGGTCCAGAAATGACAGGTAATAGTCGTGATAGGCAAGCGCATCCAGCTACATCCCACATGCTCAGAAAACTAGGGGATAGACTGAGCAGTTAATTAAGAGACAAAGAAGATATTTTAAACAACACCCAAATCAAACTTCTATAAATGAAAACCACAATATATGAGATTAAAAAAAAAAACAATAGATGGGACTAATGGCCAAGAAGACACTACAGAAAAGAAGACTGGTGAAACTGAAGGCACAGACATTAGAAGCTGCCTAAAAAGTAACAGAAAAGGAAGGAAGGAGTGGGAAGGAGGGAGTAAGTATCACTGAACTACAGAGACTTCAAGTGATCAAATAGTCCCTGAAGAAGAGAGAAGGACAGAAAAGTATTTAGAGAAATTAAAAACAGAATTTTCCAAAAATTTAAAGCAAGAATCCAAGAAGCTTAAACCCCAAAAATAAGAAACAAGAAGAAAACTATACCATGACACATCAAAATAAAAAAATGTTCAAATCCAGGGCCAGAGAGAAAGTCTTAAAATCATAATGTCAGAAAAAAGAACCCAATAGTATGTACAGGGGAACAAAATGAGAATGGTAGCAAATTTCACGTCCAAAGCATTGCAAAGTAGAAGACAAAGGAGCAACATCTTTGAAAGGACCAAAGCTTAATTAAGAAGTCAGATAATCTAACTATATGTAGGGGAAAGAGTGAATTTTTAAAGACTCATTTTGAGTTCTTTTTATAAAACACCATTATACTATATTTGCTTTTATTTAAGGACCCAGAAGCAAGATCTTATATCAAATACTTATAACACTTATAAATATCATTAGGCAACCTTATAAATTCATTCAATATCTGCAGTTAAGTCTGGCTATGTTCAAAAATATAAATGGAATATTTAATGTGAAAAAAATTCATAATTCCTAATTAATTGAAACATTATCACTCCAAATTAAAGCCAGTTAGAAGTTTTAAATCTCTAAAGAAAAAATTTTAAATACGTTATAGACATCAAAGATAAATGTCATTAGATGCATTTCTTTAATCCCAAATTTTATTCAAAAATCAGTAACCCACACTGAGAAAACACTATGAGGCCACTTAGTATAAACTTACTCTATAAACCTAACCTTTTGTGGGCCTAATTTTTAAAAAAATCTGGAGTCAATAATCATTCTTTTAAATAAATCCAACATACCCAGGTTTGAAAACTGATTTATCAAAGGACATCCACTGATATTTATAGACTTGTTCAGACGTTTGGATGAATGGCATTTTCCTCCTTTGCAACCTGCTGCTAAAGCTCTTATTAAAAAAGAATTAAATCATATTGCTATGATTAAAGAAACTATATATGGCATTAATATTAAAGCCTAAAAACAGCTGGTTGTGAATTTCATTTTTATCCTTATGAGTACATTGAAAATCAAATTATCCTGGAATTCTTTTAGGCTTAAATTGTTTTAAAAAACTAAAAATCAATTAAAACAAGGTTCTCATTAATATAAGTCACAAATCACTTCAAAGTCCTGTTGTTCTCTGTAAGATTATAGATGATGCTAAAATAAGGAAGTCTAGTCATTTAGTTCTTGGAAGTAAACCATGTGAAGTAAAAAAAAAAAAAAAAGTGCTTCCCCCGTGAATGAAGGTAAGATGCATTTTTACACTCAAACCTTTTGTGCTTTTTTGAGTATGTAATTCAGGAAGGTTCATAAGAGAATGTGAGACTCTTTCAGACCCTTCATTAACTCCTCCAGGCTGCTAAATACTGTAAGTAGTGGGTAACACTTGGAACTTCATTGCTTGAAAAGGTTAACAAAGCTTCCAAAATCCTACTCAGAGAACTCGGTTCATTTTTGACACTCTCCTTGATCTAATTAGTGTCTACTGTAAAAGTTAGTGCTTCAATCTCCCAATTGTAAGACATCTTATAATATTATTCATTGTATTTTATGGATGTAATTTGCAAAGGTCTTTGTTTTTTAGCTCTGAGTAGAGCCAAGAAAACCAACCAACACACAAACTGAGAAGTTTCACATTGCCGGGAGGGCAAGCCGCATGCATGGTACGTGTTAAGAGAATATATATTTATAACCTGCTAAGATACAGAAACATTGGTGTTTCCTGAAATTCCCTGACTTCAAATATAAATGCTTATCATTATTTTCCTCTTTTTACAATATTGACCTGTATCTCACAACACTCATGAAAAATACTTTGCCGTTTTGATAGACACATTCTGAGACTCCATTGTCTGACAAGCAGTACAGGGGTGGAGAAGCGAAAACAGTCTCACACGGTCCTTGAAGAACTTACTATCTTTGAAAGGAAGGGAGAATGGGTGTGGGACTCTGGATAGGGATAAGCCCTATAAAAGAGGAAAAAAAAACACTGAAAATGAGAGGATGGAGCACCGTGACTTCATTGGTCAAAGGGAAAGCTCGAGAGTGGTGGTGAGCAGTTATTTCCCAGAGGCAAAGGCTAAAGGTGAGAGATGGAAAGGTTTCGGGCAGAAGGGCAGAGCATCCGGGGTGCCAACCATGGGCATGGGCCCCTTGGCACACTGACAGGCTTCAGGGAGCCGCCCGCTGGCCCTCACGGAGGCTCTTGTCTAGGCTCCTCCGAAACAGCCTGTGGGGGCAGAGGAAGGTCTGAGGGGAGCATGTCGGGCATTTGATAACGTGGCCAACTCTTCAGAAGGGCTTGCATGTGAGAAAATTATAATATACAAGGTCCTTAATACACAGGTTTGTAGGACAAAATTAAAAGAGCCTGAATTACCTCCATTGCCAAGAGTCAAGTCAAAATGAAGGTTGTAATGAATCAAAAATAAAAATGGACATATACAGCCTATCCTTCCTGACAATGAAAGCCACAAAACTTGAACCACTTTATTCTGACAGTAACACTTTCTTGCTCTGAGAGTATGTGGATGAGGTGCATCCAAAAGTCATTTCCACAGCTATACACCCTCTAAGTATTGTGCAGTAAGTACCTGGGCAATAATTACGGCAATGTTGCAGTATCACAAAATTCTGTGCAGGGATTTGGTACTGCAGAGATACCCTTTATTCCTGCATATCAGCCTGGAGGGGGGCCACCTCTCAGTTCCTCCAGAATGAGGATATCCCTGAGTCCTTTGTGCTTTTAGGACCATGAGGGAAAGCTCCAGGGAACAATCTCTTTCACACAGGCGTGATGGGTGTCCCAGTATGTTTCCATATGTGTCTGTCAGATTCGGAGGTAAACTTGGACAGGCTTTTAGCAGTGTTTCAATATCAGATACTGAGATGTTTCATTAAAACTTCACTCTGTGAGCAAGTAATATTTCTCTCACTGGGTTTTCTTCATTATCTTGTGTGTCTTAAATGTGAGGGCACCTACCTTTCTCTAAAATGAGATAATCACACAGTAAATAAACTAGGCTGAGAAATATTTTTACAGACAAAAAAACCCTCCACATATTGAAACAAACATTATTTGCAATAGAATACACATAACTATCCTGTATCTAGGCCTAAATGAAGCTGTGGGTAAAATTGCAGTATTTCCAGAATCTCTTGCCAGGCCTTAGTGCATCTCCATATCAACAGGTGGTTTGCAAGGGTATAATTGGACCGGAGAAGTTGGTTGGGTTCCCTTTTTGCAGCCAGGTAGCAAGACACTGAGCAGAAGTGGATGACTGCTTGTAAGCAATAAACAACTTTCTCCCACTTTATTTCTGCCTTTGACTGATTTCAGTTTAATAGGTAATTTGCCCCGGGCTGGGAGAAAGATTCCCCCTCCCTCCACCCCAGAGTTACACCTAGGTTTAGTTTCCCTTTGAATGTTAGATTTTGAAGTTCTTGATAGAAGTCCTCCTCAATATTTTCTCAGTTTTTTAATCATAACAATATACTTTCCCTCGTTATTTCAATTGTACACACAAGAACTGTATCTTAATTT
>JAQQAC010000477.1:892896-915250 GCA_029783875.1 Phataginus tricuspis
GTGTATTTTCAAAAGACTTTTTACTGCTCAACTTAGTACACTTTGTCCCTGTGCTCCCCCAGTGGTTTCTTTGTCACCTGCTATTCCGTCCCATTTTCCAGACTTTAAGCATTAAGTCTTCACTCTCTGTCCTACTCCAGATAAGCAAGTAAACCTGCCTTTATTCACCTTGACTCTAGCCCGTCCTGCCCTTAGAGTCATTCAAATAAAACTTCACTCTGCTTCACTACGGTGCCCCTGCCCTTCAACTCGCTGTTGCCGTGGGGACAAGGACCCAGGGGAGCAAACCCATCACCGCAACAATTTTACACAGTAAACAAGATTCTCACCCTTATGTTAAATTCTAACAATCAGTGATGATAAGCATGCACAGGCTTAGCATTTTAATCATTTTATAGAGTTCTGGTTTAATAGAGCTTTCTTTAAGACAGAGAGAGAGAGATTATTCCTTGGACCAGCTTTTTAAGTAGTCCTCAGAAGAAAGTTCTCACACCTTTTTTTACCTGACAACCAGAGCATCTCACAGTGTCAGTGGTTTCACTGCAAGAGAATTGATGGGCAGGAAATTTATTCCTTGAAAATAAAGCTTCCAAATATTTACACTAGGAAATCATTCTTTCCTCACTGTTCAGGCAGCACTGGACATTACCACTGCACTTGCCCATATGCAATACTGCTCGGCTGCAATTAAAAATGCATTCTGCCAGTACAACCATGCACGTCCTATTTTTAACTTTAGTGGTATTCTTAAATTCTCTGGCCTTCCCCCTGTGAGTTTCTACCAGTCTTTCATGTGTAGCTGCCAGAACATTTAGCCTCAGAAATCTCTTTACCTTCATCACCATCCTGACAATGCTGAACTTTACCCGTGCCCTGTAACCTTTGAAAATAACAAAGATTAAGGAAATCCCCCACCCTTTATGTTCTGGAAATGGTTTACTGCAAAAATGGAACCACCCCTCGCCACATGATTTAGATAAGATAAAGGGCAGTCCTCATGTTTACTCAAGACAAAGCCTCCAAATTCCCATTCTTTGCTTCATCAAGGATTAGCTCAACATTTTGTGCCACTGACTAAACTGGACAAAATACCTACTACCTTGATGTGGTCAAACTTTAGCTAAGGTTCTCTGCTGCCCCCAGGTTTCTGAACTTTGACCCACCCTCAGTTTAGTAGACTCAACCCTTCCTTCAGACCCTCTCCTAAGACCAGGCTGACCTCCTGGTAAAACATTCTCTGGTCTCCTGTCTCTAATCACACTACCCTTACTCATCCTAGCTCCCTGCATCCATTCTGTCCAGCATTCTTCACTCCTCCTTATAAGAGAAAAGCCTTTCTGCCTAGCCTTTGAGACACTTGCAGATCTTACGGTTGGCACATTCTCCCTATTGCAATTACCCACCCTCCTCTTATTGCAATAATATTTTCAAGTTCTCTCCTTACTTAAGTCCAGATTTGTTTTTAATTTGACTCTCCATTTAATCAGATTCAGTAAGATTTCTGGCAACTAACCCCAACCTACTTCACTGAACTAATTTGGAAAATTTCCTTTCAATATATCTACTCAAATGAAATTAGCCCTCTCTTTTCTTGCACTAATGGATGCTTTCATTTCACCACCAAAGAGCTGCAAAAGGATGTCTTAGAAAAGTAAGTGGATCTGGGTTTTAAACTCTTTTGCATCCCTAGCATCTAGTTCATACCTATAGTAAATATTTGTTGAATTTAACAAATTAGTTTTCTGAAATAATATACATTTTACTGTAATACAAACCTATATCTTAGTTCCCCAAATCTGTTGAAAATGTGTAATGACAAAAAAATCTTAATTTGAAGATATTTTCAGAATTAGGAGGTTCTCTAAGGTTACTCAGTGTGGATAAAGTGGGGTTCCTATGGCCAGGATCCTCACTGAACTTAAATGTAACTGGCCTGTTGCTATGCTACCACTTCCACACCTTTAGGCAATAAGCCATTATTGTGTTAATATAAAGAGTTCTGCCCAGTGCTCTGCTAGAGACTGGGTGGCAGGGCTGCAAGGCTGTAGGAGAGCGGAGCGGAGGCTGGAGTGGTGGCAGCGCCGAGAACAGAGGCCTGGAGGACATCTGTGCGGGACGGCTCTACAGAGAGGCCCAGAGGACGTCTGTGCAGGACGGCTGTGCAGAGAGGCCCAGAGGACTGCTGTGCAGACAGAGGGGCCCAGAGGCAGAGACCAGCTTGCTGCATCTGAAGCAGCAGTGATAACACAGACTCACTCTGAGTGAATAGGATTTAGTGACTGACCTGCCATCTGGAAATAAAGTTGGATATAACCTTTCACCCCAAGAACCCTTTGCTGTAAATTTCTTTGGTCACAGTGAATCTGTAGCGAACTTGCCTGGAGCTGAAACTCATTTGCAAGACACTCAGTAATCCAGTGATGAACTAAAATATAGTCTACCTTACCACATATACTGCACAGGATCATCATAAATATACAAAGACAATGCACTTTTTCATCAAACAAAACATTATAAACAAGCCCATGATCATTCTGTGACATAAATATTTCTTGTTAAACAGAAAACTATTGAAGAAATCCATTGAAATAATATATCTGGTCAAAAAATATAAATTAATGAACAATTTGGTAAAGCACTGCATATTCTCAGATAGAAGATCCACTGAAGCCAAATCAACATTCTGCTTTTTGTAATACCAAAAATGAAAAATTATTCCAACAAGGAAATAGGACAATATTCTTTATCTAGGTTAAACTTTTCATAGTGATAAGGAAAAATTCTGAAATGCCCTAATTTAGGTGATATAAGGGCCTTAGAATGAGGGAGAGAGACAAGGAAGGTCATCAATCAGTAGCTGGGGGCCACAGGTGACCAGAAATCCACAGCTACAGAGGATAAAAATAAAAATTTCCTGAATGTAGTAACTGTAATAATCCTCTAGAAGGTCCCAGAACCACCACAGCCCCCTTGCATTTGAACAGTGTCTGACCATCATCAACAACCAGTCCACAAGCCTTCCCTATGTACTAAACACCTGTCCCTGAACTTTACCCACTTTCTGTTAGACCACCTTCCTTTTCTGTAGCTAGTGTGAATTTAAACACCTTTCTTTCCTTGAGACCCCTTATAACTCAGACAGAAAAATATGTTCCCAGCCTGGGGCAAATAACCTTTGAAGCTGAAATCGGTCAAGGGAGAAATAAAATAAGAGAAACCATTTATTGCTTACAAGCAGTCACCCACTTCTGTTCGCTTGTGTCTCTCATGACCAGGCTGCAAAAAGGGGCCCCACCCAATCTCTCCAGTCCAGATATGCCCTCGCTCCCTCGTCCCTTGTAATCACCCACTGATATGGAGATGGACTACTTCTCTCCACCCCTTGGAAACACCTACTGATATGGATATGAACTAAGGCCAGGAGAGATTCTGGAAATATTGCAATTTTACCCACAGCCGTCATAAAATACCCTGTTTCTTAAGTCTGGTTGACAAAATGCTTTCTGTTAACTGCCTTGCTGCTGGTGATGCAGAAACGTGCTGTCCCAGGATTCAGTCCTTTTTCTGCCTAGCATCTGTAAAGGCTCAATAAGCCCTTTTATTTCAGAGATCTCTTGGTTTCTAGAGTTTTTTTTTTTTGACTTGTCAATATAAACAAAATTCTAAGAATAGAAGGAAATGAACATAGACTCTGCCTAAAGACAGAGGAAATATTTGTAAATGAGAAAACAATAAGAAGTCATTAATAAATGAAATGATGGAAAATATTAGTATAAAAATATAATGGCTGAAATAAAAAGCCATAATAAATGGACTAAATTGCAGAGTGGGTATAATTTATAGATGAATGGCTGAGTTCAAAGATCAAATGGAGATTCTTGTGTCTGGATTCTTTAGTTTAGGCTCAGCATGTTCTGTGATTTATCCATGTTGATAAATGTATTAGTTGACTACTTATTATTGCTAAACAGCAACCTATTGTATAGATATACTGTAATTTCTCCATTTACTTACTGATGGACATTTGGTTTCCATTTTTTACTTATTATGAATAAATCTGATGTGAAAATTTAAAAAAGAAACAAGATCAAAGGAGAAATTCTCCTGGGTGACTAAAGAGATATATCAAAGAAATACTAAGAGATACAGAGGGTAGAAATAAAAGTGCCAAAATCTACATACTGGGAGTACTATAAAGATAGAAAATAAAAGAACAGGATATAGTTGAAAAAAGAATTGTGGAGAGAATTTTCACAAAATTAGAATAATTATGAAAAATGTTAAATTGAAAGTTGCAGACCTGGGCATATTATAATAAAATTCAGAACATTAAATGAAAAGAGAAAATACACAACACGTCCAGGCAGAAAGAGATTGCCTAAATAGTACAAGAACTGAATTAACAACAAACTTCACAAAAGAAATAGTAACAGAAGATGCAAAAAAGACAAGTGAGCAATATTTTCAAGGTTTCTGAAAGAAAAGAATTTTGAACCATGAACATTATAGGCAGTAACTATAATATAATGGGAGCGAGTAATAGCTCCACTCAAAGACATGTAATGCCTCAGAATTTTTACCATTCTGTGAATGTAAACTCCTTTTTTACCACTGAAAAAGTAAAGTACTTTTTTTACTTTTTACTTTTTTACCGAAAAGGTACTGAAAATACTAGAGTATTGAAATAAGAAGAGAAACAAACCAGCTTCTGTAAAAGATAAAAGCACAAAAGTATTACCATAAATTTTGTTAAGGCATTTTATCTTAAGAATGATAATAGCTAAATAGGATTAAAAAAAGGGAAAAAAGAAAATAGAAAGATAAATGCATAGAGAAAAAGACAGATACAGAAATAGATACAGTTAAATATACACAGACACATGTGTGTGCATACACACACACCCCTAACAACACAGAACTAAGTCTAACTGAATATTTGTCACATGATGGAGCACAGAAGGAAAAACCAGGGACATTAGTACATTTAATATTAACTTATGGCTGGGAAGTTACAGATGCTAAAATTTAAGAAATTAGTGTGGGAATATAAGCATGGAAACGTGTCTTAATGGCAACCACTATAAAAACAGAGCTAAAATATGTACACTTTAAATCAGCCAAAGAAACGTTAATTGACAACAGCAAATGAGAAAAAAATTCCAAAATAAAATACACTAAACAGAGAACATAAAACAAGATGCAAAAGTAGAAGTCGTGTTTCATAATTTTTATGGAACTTAATACTGTATCTACGGTTATTAGATTAAATACACTAATTAAGTGATGAAGAGTCTCAGATTATATAGAAAAAGTATTTTCTTAAATATATTGTCCACAAAAGACTCTTTTAAAATAAATTAGAGAAAATTCAAATACTTCCAAAATTAAAATAATGGAAAAGAATGTCAGAAAACTATAAACCAAAACAAAATTATGTTAACCACTTTAATATATGACAAAACAAAATGTAAGGCAAAAATATCTTCAGATACAGAGAAGATATTTGTATACAGGCAAAGGCAAAAAACAAGATAATAAGAAATAAGCATAGGACTTCCGGAAAGATGGTGACATGAGCGGAGCGGCAGAAATCTCCTCCCAACATTATATTTATCCATGAAAACACAGCAAATACAACTATTCCTAAAAGACAGAACAGAACACACAGGAAAGCTCACAGAGTGCAACTACACCTGAGAGGACTCGGCACCCGGGGAGGCGGTCATAAAGAGCCCAGCTGACATACGTGGCAACTACCAGCAACTACTTCTATAGCCATGAAGAGACAGAGGAATATGGTACACACAAAGTTTCTGACCCAGACAACCCCAGAGAAGGAACCTGAAGGGATGGACATGCACAGTCTTCCTGAAAAAGAATTCAGAATAAAAGTCATAGCCATGCTGACGGATCTACAGAGAAATGTGCAACAGCTGAGGGAGGAATTGAGTGAAGTGAGGAAAGACTATGCAGAAACAGACAAGCCATCGACGGGCTTAACAGCAGACTGAATGAGGTGCAAGAGACTGTTAATGGAATAGAAATCAGAGAAAAGGAATACAGAGAGGCTGAGGCAGAGAGAGAGAAAAGGATCTCTAGGAATGAAAGAATATTAGAGAACTGTGTGACCAATTCAAACGGAACAATATTCGCATTGTAGGAGTACCAGTGGAAGAAGAGAGAGAAAAAGGGATAGAAAGTGTCTTTGAAGAAATAATTTCTGAAAACTTTCCCACACTGGGGAAGGAAATAGTCTTGCAGTCCACAGAAGCCCACAGATCTCCCAACACAAGGGACCCAAGGAAGACAACACCAAGACACATAATAATTAAGAGGGCAAATGTCAAAGACAAGGACAGAGTATTAAAGGCAGCTAGAGAGAGAAAAAAGATCACCTACAAAGGAAAACCCATCAGACTGTCATCAGACTTCTCAACAGAAACCTTACAGGCCAGAAGAGAATGGCATGATATATTTAACATAATGAAACAGAAGGGCCTTGAACCAAGAATACTGTATCCAGCAAGATTATCATTTAAATATGATGGAGGGATTAAACAATTTCCAGACAAACGAAAGTTGAGAGAGTTTGCCTCTCATAAAAAACCACTACAGGATATCTTAAACAACTGCTCTAGAAGGAAGCACCCCTAAGGCTAAAAAGATGTCACCAGAGAAAATAAAATCATAGCAAAGAAAGCAGACCATCCAAATGCTAACTAAAGGCAAATAATAAAACACATAATATATAAAGAATGGAGGAGGAAGAATAGGAAGGGAGAAATAAAGAAACATCAGATGGCATTCACAATAACTTAACAAGAAAGTTAAGTTAGATTGTTAGATAGTAAAGAAACAACCCTTGAACCTTTGGTAACCACGAATCTAAAGCCAGCAATGGCAATAAGTACATATCTATCAATAATCACCCTAAATGTAAATGGACTGAATGCATCAATCAAAAGACACACAGTAAAAGAGTGGATAAAAAAGCAAGACCCATCTATATACTGCTTACAAGAAACTCACCTCAAACCCAAAGATATACACAGACTAAAAGTGAAGGGATGGAAAAAGATATTTCATGCAAACAACAAAAGGAAAAAAGCAGGTGTTGCAGTACTTGTATCAGATAAAATAGACTTCAAAACGAAGAAAGTAGCAAGAGAGAAAGAAGGACATTACATAATGATAAAGGGGTCAGTCCAACAAGAAGATATAACCATTATAAGTATATATGCACCCAACACAGGAGCGTCAGCATATGTGAAACAAATACTAACAGAATTGAAGGAGGAAATAGACAACAATGCATTCATTTTAGGAGACTTCAACACACCACTCACTCCAAAGGACAGATCAACCAGGCAGAGGATAAGTAAAGACACAGAGGCACTGAACAACACACTAGAACAGATGGAGCTAACAGATATCTACAGAACTCTATACCCAAAAGCATCAGGATTCACATTCTTCTCAAGTGCACATGGAACATTTTCCAGAATAGACCATCTACTAGGGCACAAAAAGAACCTCAGTAAATTCAAAATATTGAAATCCTACTAACCAACTTCTCAGATCACAAAGGTATAAATCTAGAAATAAATTTTAGAAAGAAATAAAAAAGGCTCACAAATACATGGAGACTTAACAACATTCTCCTAATTAATCAATGGGTTAACGATCAAATCAAAACACAAATCAAAGAATATATGGAGACTGATGACAACAACAACACAAAGTCACAACTTCTGTGGGATGCGGCAAAGGCAGTTCTATGAGGAAAGTATATTGCAATCCAGGCCTATTTAAAGAAGGAAGAGCATTCCCAAATGAACAGTCTAAAGACACAATTACTGAAATTGGAAAAAGAAGAACAAATGAGGCCCAAAGTTACCAGAAGGAGGGACATAATAAAGATCAGAGAATAAATAAATAAAATTGAGAAGAATAAAACAATAGAAAAAAATCAATGAAACCTAGAGATGGTTCTTTGAAAAAATAAACAAAATAGAAAAACCCCTAGGCAGATTCATTAAGAGAAAAAGAGAATCTACACACATAAAGAGAATTAGAAATGAGAAAGGAAAAATAACGATGGACCCCACAGAAATACAAAGAATTATAAGAGAATATTATGAGCATCTATATGCTAACAAGCTTCAAAATCTAGAAGAAATGGACAACTTCTTAGAAAAATACAACCTTCCAAGACTGACCAAGCAAGAAACAGAGAAACTAAACAGACCAATCACCAGCAACGAAATTGAATTGGTAATCAAAAAACTACCCAAGAACAAAACCCCCGGACCTGATGGATTCACCTCTGAATTCTACCAGACATATAGAGAAGAAATAACACCCATTCTCCTTAAAGTTTTCCAAAAAATAGAAGAGGAGGGAATACTTCCAAACTCTTTCTGTGAAGCCAGCATCACTCTAATACCAAAACCTGGCAAAGACCTCACCAAAAAAGAAAATTACAGACCAACATCCCTGATGAACGTAGATGCAAAAATTCTCAAAAAATATTAGCAAACCTAATTCAAAAATACATCAAGAGGATCATACACTATGATCAAGTGGGATTCATCCCAGGGATGCAAGGATGGTACAACATTCGAAAATCCATCAACATCATCCACCACATCAACAAAAAGAAGAACAATAACCACATGATCATCTCCAGAGATACTGAAAAAGCATTTGACAAAGTTCAGCATCCATTCATGATTAAAACTCTCAACAAAATGGGTATAGACGGCAAATTCCTCAACATCATAAAGGCCATATATGACAAACCCACAGCTAATGTCATACTTAACAGCGAGAAGCTGAAAGCTTTTCATCTAAGATCGGGAACAAGACAGGGATGCCCACTCTCTCCACTGTTATTCAACATAGTACTGGAGATCCTAGCCACGGCAATCAGACAAAACAAAGACATACAAGGCATCCAGATTGGTAAAGAAGAAGTCAAATTGTCACTATTTGCAGATGACATGATACTGTACATAAAAAACCCTAAAGACTCCACTCCAAAACTACTAGAACTAATATCTGAATTCAGCAAAGTTGCAGGATACAAAATTAACACACAGAAATCTGTTGCTTTCCTATACACTAACGATGAACTAACAGAAAGAGAAATCAGAAAAACAATTCCATTCACAATTGCATCAAAAAGAATAAAATACCTAGGTATAAACATAATGAAGGAAGTGAAACACCTGTACTCTGAAAACTACAAGGCACTCCTAGGAGAAATTAAAGAGGACACTAACAAATGGAAATGCATCCCATGCCATTGGCTAGGAAGAATAAATATTGTCAAAATGGCTATACTACCTAAAGCAATCTAAAGATTCAACACAATCCCTATCAAACTACCAACAGCTTTCTTCAATGAACTGGAACAAATAATTCTAAAATTCATACGGAACCAGAAAAGACCCCGAATAGCCAAAGCAATCCTGAGAAAG
Source organism: Phataginus tricuspis (assembly GCA_029783875.1). Lineage (NCBI taxonomy): Eukaryota > Metazoa > Chordata > Mammalia > Pholidota > Manidae > Phataginus > Phataginus tricuspis. Next base: position 902,379 of record JAQQAC010000477.1, read on the forward strand.
AGGAATCAAACAGCGTGAATTACGCTCCCTGACATCAAGCTCTACTACAAAGCCACAGTAATCAAGACAATTTGGTACTGGCACAAAAACAGACTCACAGACCAGTGGAACAGAATAGAAAATCCAAACATTAACCCAAACATTTACAGTCAATTAATATTTGATAAAGGAGCCTTGGATATTCAATGGGGAGATGACAGCCTCTTCAGCAGCTGGTGTTGGAAAAACTGGACAGCTACATGTAAGAAAATGAAACTGGACTACTGTCTAGCCCCATACACAAAGGTAAACTCAAGGTGGATCAAAGACCTGAATGAAAGTCATGAAACCATAACAGTCTTAGAAAAAAACATAGGCAAAAATCTCTTGGACATAAACATGAGTGACTTCTTCATGAACATATCTCCCTGGGCAAGGCATACAAAAGCAAAAATGAACAAGTGGGACTATATCAAGTTGAAAAGCTTCTGTACAGCAAAGGACACCATCAGTAGAACAAAAAGACATCCTATAGTATGGGAAAATATATTCATAAATGATGTATGTGATAAGGGGCTGACATCCAAAATATATAAAGAACTCACGCACCTTAACAAACAAAAAGCAAATAACCCAATTAAGAAATGGGCAGAGGACATGAATAGACACTTCTTTAAAGAAGAAATTCAGATGGCCAACAGGCACATGAAAAGATGCTCCACATCGCTAATCATCAGACAAATGCAGATTAAAAGCACAATGAGATATCACCTCACACCAGTGAGGATGGCCAACATCGAAAACACAAACAACAATAAATGTTGGCAAGGATGTGGAGAAAAGGGGACCCTTCTACACTGCTGGTGGGAATGCAAATTAGTTCAACCATTGTGGAAAGCAGTATGGAGGTTCCTCAAAAAACTCAAAATAGAAATACCATTTGACCCAGGAATTCCACTCCTAGGAATTTACCCTAAGAATGCAGCAGCCCAGTTTGAAAAGGACATATGGACCTCTATGTTTATCTCAGCACTATTTACAATAGCCAAGAAATGGAAGCAACCTAAGTGTCCATCAGTAGATGAATGGATAAAGAAGATGTGGTACATATACACAATGGAATACTATTCGGCCATAAGAAGAAAACAAATCCTACCATTTGCAACAACATGGATGGAGCTAGAGGGTATTATGCTCAGTGAAATAAGCCAGGCAGAAAAAGACAAGTATCAAATGATTTCACTCATATGTTGAGTATAAGAACAAAGAAAAAAACTGAAGGAACAAAATAGCAGCAGACTCACAGAACCCAAGTATGGACTAATAGGTATCAAAGGGAAAGGGACTGGGGAAGATGGGTGGGAAGAGAGGGATAAGAGGGTAAAAGGGGCATTACGATTAGCAGATGTAATGTTGGGGGGACACGGTGAGGGCTGTACAACTCAGATAAGACAAGTAGTAACTCTATAGCATCTCACTACGCTGATGGACAGTGACTGCAGTGGGGTTGGTGGGGGGCACCTGATGAAGGGGGTAGTTTAATCACCATAATATTGCACATGTAATTGTAGATTAATGATACCAAAATAAATTATAAAAAAAAAAAGAAATAGGCATAAAAATATGTATCTGATAAGGCTGCATCAAGATAATCAAGCAACAATCAGCATCGGTAACTAATAATAAAACACTTTAAAAAAATTATTTTTAAATCTGTATACCACAGAACTATAAAGATTATAAACAAAACATTAAAAAGGAGATATAAAGAAAGTATGGAGAAAATAGGAAATATATAAAACTGAATAATGAAAACCCTCCATTTCAAAACTTGTTGAACCAGCTAACACATTACATATGAAAGTTATAACTGTAAATATATTTATCAAAAAAAGTTTAAAATCTGAGTTAAACATTCAGAAACTTGGAAAGAGAAAAAGAAAAAATTTAATAAAAAAGAATAGAAGTAATAAAAATAAGGGCTAGGATTAGTGAAACCAAATCTATCCAATCTTCCCTGAGAACCCAAGCAAAAATAATATTGAAAGCATAAGCAAAACTGATAAAGTGCTAGGAAAATACAAAAAATTCAAATGAAGCATAAGTAGAAAACCTTGAATAGATCCAAGTATTAAACACATTGAATAACTCTCTCAAAAAAATCTAGACCTAAGCAGTTTTATCAGAATTGTAAGAAGCTTTCAAACAACAGTTTTATCTTGAATACATTTGCCAGAAAAGAGAAAGCAAAAACTGCCTAATTTATTTAACTAGTATTAATACAGTTTTATTCCAAAACAAAAAAAGAATTCAAAAGATGAGTACATGCCAATTTACATGAGAATGCAGATGTAAAAATTATAAGAAAAATATTAGTTACTCTATCAGTTTCCTAGAACTGCCGTAAGAAAGGACCATAAACTGGGTAGCTTGGAACAGCAGAAGTTCATTGGCTAACAGCTCTGGAGACCAGGAGCCTGAAGTCCAGGTGTCAGCAAGGCCGTGCGTCCTCTGAAGGAGCTAGGGAAGGACCTGTTACGGGCCTCTCATGGCTTCTGGTAGTCTCAAAGCTTCCCTGGCTTATAGTGAACTTATCCCTATGTCTTCATGTCTTCTCTCTATATATGTCTCCGTTTTCCCACACGGCTTTCTTTTTATAAAGACGTCAGTCACGCTGTATTACAGGCCCATCCAACTCCAGTATGACCTCATCTTAACTCATGATTTCTTCAGTGGCCCTACTTCCAAAAAAGGTGTCATTCTGAGGTACTGGGAGTTAGGACTTCAACATATGAATTCGTGGGGAGACATAATGCCATCCATAATAGCTACTGAATCACACGGTGTATTTAAAATACTCATGATAATAGGAAGTTTATATGACAAATGCCAGGACTGTTCAACACAAGAAAATTTGCCAATACCATTAAGCACACAGATAAGCTGATAGAGAAAAGATATAATAACTCTATTAATACACAGAAAAACATTTTCAAACTGCAAAACTTTTACAGAACTTAAAAAAAAAAATACCATTGAACAAACTAGGAATGGAGGGCAACCTCCCTCACTTGGTAACCTTCAGCAACCGCCACACTTAATGGAGAATATTAAGATACTTTCCAGACTGGGAGCAAGGTGAAGTTTGTACCATGGTACCAAAGTACTTGCTCCTGCTATAAGTAAAGTAAAAGATATGGATGTGACGATTGGAGGGAAGAAATAGAACTAATATTAATTACAGATAAGTCTGAAGAAGACCTATTAGAATTAATGCTGAGAGTTCAGCAAGGCTGTCAGATACAAAATCAACTTGTAAAGATGAATATACCTACAAGAAGAGCATAATCAAAAATAAAATATTGCTCACTGTAGGAATAAAAAGTATAAAGAATTAGAAATTAATATAAAAAATTCATAAGATCTCTATAGAGAAAAAAATTTAAACTTGCATAAAAACAGAGAAGATTTGAGTAGATAGATATATTTCTTGCTCTGAGTGGCATAATTTAATGTTATAAAAATATCACTTGTTTCTAAAATAATTTATATATCCAATGCATATCATCAAAATTTGTGACTGGATTTAGTGACTTGTGAAAATGTACTGCATATAAAATTTAGAGTAATCTACTCTGAAGTTATTCTAAAATTTATTTATTCTTCCATATAAATTTCTACATAAAATTTTCTCCATATAAATTTTTGCATTAGTTTTAAACTTACTCTAATATTTATATGGCATAATAAGTATTTAGAAAAAACTAAATGACTCTTGTAAGGAGATTAAAAGAGGACTCCTAAGTGATACTGAGACATATATCCTGTAAAATCATTGTAGTAGACAGTGTAACACTGGAATGAAATTCAAGAAATGGATTGGAATAAAGCATTCATGAACATCCTTTAAGGATGGGATCTTAATTCTGATTAAGGATAGGATCTTAATGTATGATTAAGAGGACACCATAATTCAATGAGGAAAGGATAAACTCTATGTCAGACAGTATTCAGAAATCTGGCTCATACAGGAAAAAAAAACCATTTTATCCTTAGCACTACACAAAGTTGGGAACCAAATGCATTAATCACTTTATGAGTAAGAAAACAAAAGTATAAAATCTAAGAAAATATAAAGGAATATCATTTGACCCTGAGCAAGGAAAGAATTTCTTGAAAAAAATGTGCAAAAATAAAAATAAGTTTGATTACGTTACAATTAAAGACATTGTTTCAGAAAATGTCACCACGGAAGAGGTTAATAGACAAATTCAAATCTGAGAAATGGCACTTTCTCTCTCTAAATATAACATGACTCTCTAAATGGAACAAGAGGTAATATCTAAAATATACAAAGACTTTCATAAAAGTCAGTAAGAAAAAGTGAGTAACCCCGAAGGAATATAGACAGACAATAAAAGAGCAGCCAGTTTACAAACAGGCAACCCAAAAAGCTAATAAGCATATAAACATGTGTGTAAACTTACTAGTAATCAGCAAAATCCAAATTTAAACTATATTATTTTATTCTACTTTAACAAAGTTAGAAAATTGTATATAGTGGCAAGTACTGGTGCTAATGTGAGGCTATAACAACAGTTCTTACATTTACATGCTCACTAGAATAACCTGGTAGAGATTAAAGTCTCAAAAATTTAGTTGGTGCATTTAAATTAGAATTAGGGCCCTGCCTTTACCATTTTTAAAGAACCCTTCTGGTAATTCTAATGTTCAAGCAGTGTTGAGGAAAACTGGGACTTAGTGACTTTCATGTACTATTGGTAACAATTTATAAGGAGCATGGCTCATTTGAAGAACAATCCATTGTGCTTAAACAAACTGAATGTTCACAGGCCCTATAACACAGAACTTCGTTCTTGAGTATTCACCCCAAAGGATTTCTCACAGATCCACAAAAGACCTCTGTGAGAAATCTCACTGTTCGTGGTGGTGAGGAGACAGAGGCAATCTGGCTGTCTATTACCAGCAGAAGAGACAGGCAAAAGGTGGCAGGTGTGCATCATGGAGCACTATGTAAAATGACCAATTGGAACAACGATTACGTATACACAAAGCAATACGGATGGATCTTAGAGTCAGTGCTGATTGCAACAAATAAGGTGAAACAGATACCTCAAAATTAAACAATGTTTATATACAAAACAATATCAATTTTAAAAGAACAAATGCAAACAAAAAATATGTACGTTAAACAATTGACTGTGGTGAAGAGCAGGAAAGGGTTAAGGAAAGGCATACAAGTACATAAAGTAGAGCAAAGACAGTGAATTTGAACAGGCCTAAGGCATATGATTATTTTAATACTTTGCATGCACCTTTGATGTCATAAATCTTCGCACAAGGCTGGCACTCCTGCTATTCTCTCTTTAATCACCCAGGGTACTGGCCTTGTGGTGCATTTATGGGTGACGTCAGAGCCCTCGCCCTGGAGCACAGGAGGAAGCAAACGCTTACTGGGGACTGGAAACCCACACTTGCCGGTCACTGGCGGTGTCCAGACTGGGTCCCCCCAGCTACTCAGTGTTCCTTTTATTCCTTCTCCTTTGACACCTCAAAGCAGTTGCTTCCATATAATCTTGCCTCCTGCTTTACTGAGATGATTCATACTAACCCTCTCTTTTCTGACTCCACTAGTCACTTAGGCCATGATAATTCCCACTTTGAGACTGAAATCCAAACACTCAGTCATTAATCTCTTTGGCTTATCTCTCTTATTTCCGAAGAACAGAATAGCTTCCCTCTCCCTATACTTTTGTTCTTTGTTCTAGTTTAATCCCAGTTCTTTCCAAATTCTTGAGTATCAGCATTATTACCACCCTCACTCCGTCTCCTTAAGTCATCAGAGCTATGGATTTCTCTTCCAGCTTTTGGCACAAAGTTTTTATGATTTGTTACTTCTTCTGCTGTGTCATATCCTCTGACACTTTGCAGTATTATTTGATTTATATTTCGAAGGGAGAGCTGACCAGTCTAATTGATGGATGGATATTAGGAGTAAGAAAGAGAACTCAAGGACAATGACTATTTCCTTGTTTCTTTTTAACTGAGTGAAACCATAGTGCTGTGTATTGAGAAGGGGGCACTTGGGAAAAGCAAAGTTTGAAAGGTGGAATTCAAGATTTATATTTAGATATGTTAGTTCTGAGATATCTGTTAGACTTCTAAGAAGAGAGTCTAGGACTGCCAGGTAGGTCAGGAAGAGAGATATAATTTGTGAAGTAACCAGTTTATAGATGAAGAGGTCAGCTAGGAAGTAGGTGTAAATAGAGAAGTGATAATTAAGCCCAAGGGCATGCAAACTCTTATAAATTAGGTAGAATACAATAATCAAGCTCAGAGGTGGCAAGGAACAGCCACTGAAGTCAAATGAAAACCAAGAAAGTACGCAGCTCTGGCATCCAAATGAGAAATGTTTTAAGAGAAGACTAAATAATATTGATGTACCTGCAAAGGGGAAGCCTAAGAGTATAACAACAAAGCAAAAACTGAAGGAACCAAACAGCAGCAGACTCACAGAAACCAAGAATGGACTAAGTTACCAAAGGGAAAGGGACTGGGGAGGGTGGAGGGGAAGGGAGGGAGAAGAGGATTAAGGGGCGTTATGATTAGCACACATAATGTAGGGGGGGCATGGGGAAGGCAGTGTAGCACAGAGAAGACAAGTAGTGACTCTATAGCATGTGGCTATGCTGATGGACAGTGGCTGCAATGGGGTATGTGGTGGGGACTTGATAATGGGGGGAATGTACTAACTACAATGCTGCTCATGTGAAACCTGAGCATAAGACTGTATATCAATAATACCTTAATAAAAAAAGGGGGGGGAAGCCTAAGAAACTTCTATGAGTGTCACAACATGAAGATTATTGATGACTTTTGCTTTGTAGTTTCAAGAGTAAAGGGGCTAAGACAGCTTATCGGTGCCAGGTCATAAAGAAAATAAGTGAGGAAGTAGAGATGGAAAGTAGAGAAACTCAAGGGATTCTGTAAATGAAAGCAAGAAACAAAGCAGGACTAGAGGGTGACACAGACTCAAGGAACAGAACTTTGTTGGGTACTAATGCACATGTATTTATGTCGATGGGAAAATTACTTTAACAGGAGAAAATTGATGATACAGAAAAGAGAGAGGATACAAGCAGGAACAAATTCCTTGAACAGGCATGAAGGGATGGTCAAATCCACAAGCCAAGTGACTGTCGTCAGATAAGAGGAGAGGCAGTTCCCTCGCTGTAACAGAAAGGAAGGCTGAGTCGTTGGAACACTTAAAAATACTTGATATTCAGTAGATTTAATAATGAGAAAATATGGCATTTCTCTTCTAGTTGCATGTATTTCATGAGTAAAGTAAGAAGGAGAGATCATTAGCTCTGAGTGAGGAGGATGAAGGGATGTAAGGCTTAAAGAAAAGGAGGAGAGGGAAGGAGAAGGCGGCGGAGAGGAGGTGGCAGAAAAGTTATCTCCAGTGGAAGTGCAACTTGAAGACACAAGGCAGTTGAACTTTGGGGGCATTTTGATTACCTGATGAGGACTGTAGCCTAAGCATAAGTAAGACTAATCACCACAGCTGCACAAGTGTGTGTGTGTTGTTCCAGCCACATTACATACTTAAATGTAGAAGAGTAAGGACATAGTTACCAACAGGAGCTGGAATTTTTCCAGGCAAGTAAGAAAAAGAAAAAGGGGCAAAAGTGTCTTGGCAAATTATATTCCAATATTGGACCAAGGCTTGTCTTTGGAATTGGTCCAGCCTTAGAAACTATATCAAACAATGTGTCCTTTTCTTGCCATGTCCCTGTGTTATAGTTTACATGAATATTCAGTTAATTTTTCTCAACTTAATAACCAAAGGGGAAGATATACACACATGTACACTTTCACATTATGTTTGTCATACTAACACATTTACACCTAAACTTTCTGCAGGTCTCCTAACAGGGCAGCACAGGTAAGAGGCAGAAGGGAAAGAGGCACTTCAGTGTCCCATGTTTAATCTGGATTTCAACACAAATGTGGATCAGTGACCAAAATTACTATTATCTTTACACATCAGTACTGTAAGTTTTATGTCTTAGACTTTCCCATTCTTTTCACCAGCAAATCCTCTTGCCCAGTTGTAACCAGCCCTTTCTGACCCTGACCACCAGAAGTGAGCAGGTCTGGGCTGGGGAGACTGAGGTCCAGCGGCATCTGCACCCACAGAGGAAAGAGAGAAAGGGGGAGGGCGGTCAGGCACCGGCATCCAGAAAGTAGCAAACCTCACATTTCTAATCCATGAGATCTTTTCCTGCTAGAAACCTTGAAACTCTGTCCTATACCTTTTCATATTTGTAGCCTCCATTCCACTAGTGAAATGATTACCTTTTTCCCCTTGAACCAGACATCACAGGAAGTGATACCAAGTTAACTACGGGTTGTCTTTCCTTTGAGCAAGTTATTCAGAAAAAAAGACGACAATACAAACCACTTATGGCCCTTATTCTGTGTCTTGGAATATGTCACTCATTATTAATTAGCCATTACTTACTCAAAGCAAAAGGAACACTCAGAACACCCAGAACTCTGGGATTTGTGATGAATGTTTATATCTTTCTTCAGCTCTGGCTTCTTTGTTTTTAAAGTCTTTAGAGGTAGGAATATTGAGTCATTATCTACCAATTCATGTAGATGCTAATTCCTCTAATAATACAGATCCAATGATATAACAATATTTTTGTAAACATTTCCTAGAAGGGTTAAAGATAAAAAAATATATTTTTTTTGAAAAAAAAAAAGCAAGCACATCTTTGGTAGATATACCCATTTTTGACTTTACTATTTTACAGGCAATCCTCCACAAAGGTATATTTGATATTTCCATTGTGTTACTTTACCACTTAATTCTTCAATCTCTAATGTCCTTAAATATTTATTTACTGCTTCTGAGATGCGCCACACCATTACAATAATAAAATATTAACATTCTATTTATATAACAAAATAATACATTGAGTTTACTTTGGGCTGGCAATTCTCATGTGGAGAGTGGGTCTCATGGGCAGTGCGGGAGGAAAATATGTTATCAGTGGGGTGGGGTGAGGGACCTAGCATTTGTTGTTTACAAAAACATGACAGGCAAAGGCTATATTTTTTATGTGCATAATAGAAAATACAAGAAAAAAGTTCTATACATTTGTGGTTGGTGAGAATTGCAGAACATAACCTAAGAAAATACTTCTAAGGTTGAAAAGCTCATAAATAGGGAAAAATGCACAGTGTCCTTAAGGCTTGGCATTTTAATATCCAACAAGGAGACTTGAACCATGTGATGTGAGCCCATCTCCTTATTCTGCATTTTTAAATCATAAAACGGCTGTCAGGTACAATCCTGGTTCGGCTCTCAGGCTGGTGACCTGAAGGTCGGAAACCTCTTCATTCTATGATTTTTCTGCAGAAACACACACTTGTTTCTGGACCTGGCGCTTGCTTTCCTTTCATTAGTCTTAACGTATAAAGAGAGGAGTCACAACAGCATAAGCTTCAGGTGTAGTGACAGACAGATAAGAGCCGACTCTGATTTAGAAAGCTAAGTGGGCGTATCGGAAAACATTAAATAATGTATTACATATATTTACTTTTAATGATCCAAGACTATAAAAATACTCAAATAATGATTAAACAATCTCTATTCTAAACATATTTATTAAATTTTGCTTCATCCATTGGAAAAATACTGTATATTATTATCATAAATTCATAAATTAAGGTACATCTATATTTGCTTTTACATTAAAACTTTAATTTACTATATATTAGGACAGATGTATTTCTACATGAACAGAAACCAAGTGCTTCAGTGTATTCGAATTGCACTAATGCAATTAAAAATGTATTCCTCTTCTCTGAGTTCACCCAAGCAAGGATATCAAAGAGAAAACTGAGAAAAGAGACAAGATGCAGATTGCCTAGTGCAGAATAAAGAACACTTTACAAACATTGTGTTTTCCATTTTAGTATTAATATTAACAATAATGACAAGAAGCCTAAGTTAAAATAAGCCTTTTTTTAAAAATTACAGGAATATTGGCAAAGTGTAAACACATTTAAGTGCTAGAAACTATCCACTTAACTCATCTAACAGAATCATGAACATACCAGCATTTTTAATGATAAGAATACAGTATATTTACCATTACAAATAAGTCCTGTCTTGGTGGAGGTGAAATCAAAACTTTCGTTTAAAGAGAGACAAATACAGAGTTTTCTCATGTTTCCCAATGTTTTTTTTCTTTCTTTTCTTCTTTCTTTCTTTCTTCTTTCTTCCTTCTTTTCTCTCTCTCTCTCTCTCTCTCTCTCTTATCTTTCTTCCTTTCCCTTCCTCCCTTCCTTCCTTTCTTTCTTTCATTAACATGCTATTCTCATAATGCAAACCATATGTGACAATATGCAACCTGGCTCATTCCTTTACATTATAAAAATGTGCTCACTCAGCAACCCAACAAAAAGGGCTGAATTGTGAATGTTTTTGATCATTTCTTTGCCAACGTTAACCAGGTAAAGTAAAACAACAATGTGTTTTTCCTTTGTAATAAATCTTTTTTTTTAGGTCATAAATTGTTAGAAAAAAAAACTGGAAGAATACTAACTCTTAAAAAATTCAAATTGAGAAATTATCAGTCACAGAAGAATATTTTGTTTTAAATGCTTTGTTTTAAACTAAAGCAAGTCACTATATTTTGTAGTTTAAATAAGTGCATATACTTACTGAGTAATTTCCTACAAGGTAAAGGTAAAACTTCTTACTTGATTGGGAAAAAACAAGAACTGAGAGGAGTAAATTTTGCTGAAGCTTAATGACTTTCAGCAGTGAAAGAGCGAGTGCTTCTGACTGAAGTAAAAAGTAAAATCAGGGTTCCTGAAACATGGAGGAATCCCATCCTTGCTTCTGCTGGGTCCCCTCCTGTAACTCCAGGGGAAAATCCTGGGGCAAAATACCTCCGAAACCGAAATCAGTTAAAGGCAGAAATAAAGTTAAGAAACCCTTTTATTTCTTACAAGCAGTCATCCCCGTCTTTCTCTTGACTGAGCTGCGGCAGAAGAGAGAGCCCCACCCACCCTCTCTGGTCCACATAAACTCTGGCTCTCCCGTGTAATTTACCTATTGATATGGAGATAGACTAATTCTCTCCAGCCCTTGGAAACACCTGTTGATATGTTGGAAACACCTGTTGATATGTTGATGCACTAAGGCCAGGTGAGAGATTCTGGAAATATTGCAGTTTTATTCATATCTCCTTTGGACTATGGAAGAGAAATTCCTTCTGAAAATTTAGTAAGACCAAGTATCTATTTTACAGACAACATCTTTGGCTTAGAAAAGAAATCTCATATCCTAATATCTTCTATTTCTTTTATATTAAGTAAAACATTTTAAATTGAAGAGAGTTAAAGTATATGGTTGTAGTTTATCTTAGTCTACAGGTTATGCTAATTTTAGCTCTTGAGAAGATATAAAATTGCATATACATGAACATATATGTATATATATTTATATAGTGATTATAAAAAAACACTAATTTTTTAATAGTAAAGGTGTACAGCCACGGAGCTTCCTCCACCTAGTTATTCCAGGTCACCATTATTCCTCTAGTTCAAAATATTGGCTAGAAATAGTTCAAATATATAATTGTGTGTATATAATTTAGCTGAATTAGACATATTTAATGCATCAATATTTTCATCATAAACCACTAAGCAATTAAATATTTTAAATATTAAGATAAAAAAACACTAATCAGGCAACAAATAGAGGTGAATCTGAGAGAAAGTCCCTACTTCCTCTATTGAAACCAGAAATAAAATTCAAGATCACTAAAATATCTTTCTTAATGGTATTGACAATAATAATGTAACATATTGTTGGCATTTCCTTTTTATCATGTATGTTTTGGGTTTAATATTATTTTGTGTGATTTTCAATTTTTATCAATTAATATATAAGCCATAAATATTGCAACATTGATTATATTAAGAGAAAATTAGGTGAAATCTAAATGTATACTCTTAGAAAAGGGAAGGAAAAGAAAGGGAATCAGAGACAAGAACAACTTACTAAATATCTGAATGAATTAAAAAAATGAATAAACTCTATAGAGGCCATTTGTACTATTGCTATCCTCTACTTCCTTTAAAGTTCAAGCAAAACCAATTTCTCACTGAATATGCCAATGATGTGACAATAATTCATTTTGGTCATAGTCTTCTACAGCCCTTCCAATGTATTATTTCCAGGCATGATTCCAAGACTTAAAATCCTAGAGTAGCAATGGGAATTGCTTTGAAATCCTTCACATTAGCAGAAATGTATTTTCATTTGGAAAATCTATGGCAGAAATATCCACTTCAATTTTTAGCTTTATCATTGCTCTGCATACCCTGTGCTGCACATATCAACCCATGGAAGCAATAATATCTCTCAATGCTCAAGCCATCTGTATTCTGATTGTGTTACTATACCTACCATCCAATTAGTATTCATTCTGCACAATTTCTTTAGTGAGGAAAATAAATAGATGTTGGGGAGGCAGGCCAAAGCATGACTCAGCCTTCACGCTCTGATGTTTCAAATTATGTATTTAATCTAGGTGTCTGATTTTTGCTTTGACCAGCATGAACTCTATATTTCTATAGCAGCATCAATTTCTGATACCTTATATTTTCCCATGAAAGGATAGACTTAAATTCTTTCTCCTGAAGGACATGTTATGATCAATAGTAAGAGAACAAAACACATTAGAGGGTCACACAGTCTGTGAGTATGTGATAAATAAAATCAGCAGATTAACAGAATAACTAGTATTCCTTAATTCAGTCTCATTTTGGGGGAACTCTGA
>JAQQAC010000477.1:925250-1071940 GCA_029783875.1 Phataginus tricuspis
CATGTGTGTGTATTTTGTATATATAGTGTGTAAAATATATGTATATGCATGTAAATGTACCTATACAGATGTGCATAATATATATAAAGAGGAAAGAAGGAAGAATGGGAGGGAGAAAAAAAAAGAAGAAATGATACACTTAACATGGAAAAATGTCAACAAATGGAAATCTAAGCAAAGATTATATGGAGTTCTTTATACTATTCTTAAAACACTTCTGTACAGTAGAAACTTACTGATTTTTTTTTTTAAAGGAAAATTACACCATACTTCCTGGACCGCTGGTCACCTATAATGAGAGAGGGTATAGGCTGAAAAGGACAAGGATTGAGGCCAATTTTTTCAGTATGTATACATCATTGTTTAGCTTGAACCTTGAAAACAGGTCAATTTTTACTAAGTTACAAAGCAAAATTAAATTTTAAAAGGGAAATCGCTGAAAACTGAAAATAAAATGTATCATGTATCCTAAATATGTGTCCTGATGGTAGTATAACTACACATAAGTGAACTATTTCATGTGACTCTAAAAGAGAATAATTTGACCTAAGATCTCTAAAGGGATTATCATAGGCCAAAAGGAAGAGCAAACAAATTTTAAACTCAGTTTAAGGTAGCATTGGAATTGTTATTGTGAGCCTCGTGTGTGTGTGAAGTGGGATAACAATGAATAATGTGATACCCTAATTCTATTATCTATCTTCAGTGTTGCTGAGAACTGGGATACCTAATGTACGTGAGAGGAGATATGTATGTAAAACCGAAATGGTTAAGTAAAAACTGTGCAGTCATGATTTGGAGTTGGAGCAATATGTGTGAATTCATGATGTATTTTTATCTTGAAAAAAGAAACTGACCATTGAAAAGCTAGAAACAACCAACCCTTGGAGCAATGAGCGCCCTAGCACCCAAGCTTTGGTCGATGATACTGTTTTCCAGTAAAGGAAACAAAGTTCCTTGGATAAATGGCTGATTTAGATATGGGGCAAGAATTGTACGGAGTCTAAGAACAATGTTGCAGAGGTCCCTGTGATTAAAATAGGAAAAATTCACCATCAATTAGAATAATAACTGCAACAGATTGAAATATATCAAATAAGTCTAATTCCATGAGCTAATAATAATAATAACTCATCACTCAACACTGAAAAAATGCTAGAAAAGAAATTCATGCTTTTGAGAGTCAGCCAATAAAGGGTAGAATCAAACATTTATCTTGACTTTCCTATAGAAATTACTTCACTAGTTAACCCAGTAGCAGATGAAAGGCAGATTTTTTCCTTAGAAGTGTTCTGCTAATAGATGTAAAAGTAATGATAGAAATGGAACATTCATTTTCAACCCCTAATAAGCAAGCAGAGCCACGGCATTAATGCCTATTAACCTCAAATAAGAGACACAAGCAAGAGTTCTGTAACTCCCGATGAAAGAACACCACGCCACTAGGAAACAGACTTGCCGAAGGAAATTCAGACCTGATGATGATCAAACCTCTACATCCAACTAGGATTTTACAGGAAATTCAGTGAACTGAGGAACACATTCACTAAAATACAGACGGTGGGAGATGCCGCAGCACAAGGGACCAGGCTTCTTCTACATTTATTTGTTATGCAGGAAAAACGAGAGAAAGATGAAAGAGAATGTTACTGGTTAAAAGAGACTGAGAAGACATACGAAAAATTGAAATTATGAGCCTGTTAGGGAATATTGGATATATTTTTGAAAAGTAAATTGAAAACATCGTTTATGAAACAACTGGGGATTTGAACACAGCTAGTCAACTGATGCTATTAAAGAATTATTATTAAGTTCTTAATGTGATGATGGCATAGTAATTACATTTAAAATAGTTCTATCTTTTAGAGATTCACATAGGAATATTTATGGATGATGATATCATGTTGGAATCTGCATCAAAGCAATATTAGGAGAAGGGTAAGGAATGAACATATGAATGAATAAAATGGCCACGCATCAAAATTGCTAAAGGCGGATGATGATACCTGAGGGTTCATTACACTAGTCTGTGAACCTTGGCCCCAGCTGGATTACTTCATAATAAAAATTAAAAGCAATTTATAACAATTATAATGAACTCGATTCAACTGAAATTTCCATTTTGGTAAAGTGTTTCTTGGTATTCTAAAATTTACACACATTAGGTAAAAATTTTAAAAGAATAAAAGAGTTGCAATTTTTGAGTAGGTGTATTCCATGCGTTACTAGTTAGCAGCTTCCTCTGTCATAGATTGAAATTACATTCTCAGCTATTTGTGATTTTATGTTTGACATTCTAATTAATAGGAAAGATTTATATAACAAGCCCAGAGAAGGCTTCCTCCAATAGCTGTACATTTAAAAGACAATTATTTTTTAATACCTTTAGTAATGAAATATCACAATACCCTGAAATGAGCAAAGCTATACTTGATTTTAAAGATTTGAATTAAGATTGAAATTCAAATACACACACACATACACACACAAATACATACACATACATATATGCATACAAACATTTTTTTTAAATAGAAACATGGAAGTCTGAAAATAGGATAGAAAAGAAATTTTAAAAGTGCTATTTTCAATTCAACTCATCCATTTAAAAATGCTGTTTAATGAGCATTTTTAATTCTGTTAACTCATTAAAAATTATTTTGACATGTAAAATCTTTCACAATAAAAACTTTGACTTTTAAGTTACTAAAATTATAAGGAGCTTAGAAAATAGTGATTACCTTAGAATCTTTGTTTTTAGATCACATTTTTTTACATTTAAAATAATGCTTTCTCAGAATCTTTTTAAAAGACGTGTTTTCAAAGGATACAGTATTGTTAAAATGCAATCAGGTCATAATCATGGAATCTCTAGAAGCATCTACTGTTTTATTTTAAAAAATGAAGAAAAAGCATATATATGTAACAGCATCATGCATCAGAAAGAATACTAACTTAAGCTAGATAAAAACAGGTTCTAATTCTCACTATCAGGATTTATATGGCTTAGGGAAAATCATATATTGTCTGGAATTTAATTTCTTTCATTAATACAATAGAGTTGGAATTAAGTTTTTCCTACAAACACATTCAACTGTTTTAATAGAGACATTTCCTCATCTTTAAAATGGGATGAGTAATATTAATACTTTAACTCGAATTTTTCAGTGTAGTGCTGTAGAAAAGCAGAGTACAATTATTACCAAACACAGAGTTTCTCAAAAATTCACCCTCAGCTGGTAGAACCTGACTTTCCGACAAGGAATAAACTGGAAACAGCCAAAGAAAAGAGGCCATCCTTGGTTGACTTTTAAAAAGCAGATTATGCAGTGCTAAAGATCAACCTGAATATCTACTTGATTCAACACCAATTCCACCTTCTAGATGGTATGACTCAGAAAGGAGCTCAAAGAGATGTTTGAGGAGTTCAGGGATCTGAAAACTGAAGCAGCAGGGGAACAAATAGTGCCATATAGGGTTAGTGTCTCTACTTAGCACTGGCACCGAGAACCACCACCACTCTCGTGTGTTGTTATAAAATAAGAAAGAGTATTTCATTACATCCTGTAACCTATGTGTCCTGGAAAAAGCTTGGGAAAGAAAAATGTGCTCTCAGGAAAGTTTAAAAAATTTCTTTTTAATGCAGCAGGGACATTTTTAAAACCAAAATTTCTACAGGAAGTTCAATATTGATCAATGATATTTTATTTAAATTACCTATTTAACTTGAATGTTTCTTTGTGTACTTATTTATTTGCTTTTCTACTCCATTGTTACTTTTGACCCCCTCCACACATTCCTCCCATCCCCCATCTGGTCACCACCAATCTATTCTCTGTATCTATATACTTGTTTTTTTTTATTCCACATATAAAAGAGATTACACAGTTATTTTCTTTCTCTGCCTGACTTATTTCACCTAGCATAATGCCCTCAAGGTCTATCCATAATGTCACAAAGGGCAAAATGTTAATCTTTTTATGGCTTAATAATATTCCATTGTATATATGGTAT
Source organism: Phataginus tricuspis (assembly GCA_029783875.1). Taxonomy (NCBI): domain Eukaryota; kingdom Metazoa; phylum Chordata; class Mammalia; order Pholidota; family Manidae; genus Phataginus; species Phataginus tricuspis. The sequence continues at coordinate 929,265 of JAQQAC010000477.1, forward strand.
ATATATATACACACACCATAGTTTCTTTATTCTTCCTTCCATAGATAAAGACTTGGGTTGTTTCCATGTCTTGGCTATTTTAAATAATGCTACAATGATGGGCAAATATGTCTTTCTTTTTGAGATACTGTTTTTGTTTATTTGGGTAAATATTTACATGAAATTGCTAGATTACCTGCTGGTTCTATTTTTAATTTTTTGAGGGACGTCCAATTATTTTCCTAGTAGCTGTACCAAATTATATTCTCACCCACAGTGCACAAGGGTTCCCTTTTTTACCCTTTTGCTAATAGCCATTCCAGTTGGTGGGAGGTGATATTTCATTGTGGTCAGATTTGTATTTCCCTGATGATCAGTGATGCGGCGCATCCTTTCATGCACCTGTTGGCATTCTCTAAGTCTTCTTTGGAAAAGCATCTATTCAGATCTTCTCCCTATTTTTTAATCAGGTTGTCTGTTTTTTTTGCTTTTGAGTTGTATGGGTTATTTATATAGTTTGGGTATTAGCCCCTTCTCAGAGATATGGTTTGGAAATATCTTCTCCCACTGAGTAAGTTCCTTGTTCATTTCGTTGATGGTTTCCTTTACTGTGCGTCATTTTAGTCAGGTGTAGTATTGCCTGTTTATATTTTGATTTTGGTGTCAGATTCAAATAATCATCACCAAGACTTATGCCAAGAAGTTTACTGCATATATTTTCTTCTAAGAATTGTATGGTTTCAGATCTTATATTCAAGTGTTTAATCCGTACTGAGTGACAAAGAAACTATTGGGTCATTTTACCTATTTTGAACAAAAATGTAATAAAACAACGATTCTTTATAATTGAATAATGTGTGCTTTAAAACTCTCAGTGTTCCCAGAGTAACATTCAGAGTCATGTAAAAAGCAGCCTCGTTATGCCATAAGAGATAATGGGAAAGGAATTTCCTGTCATAATGAGTGAGATGAGGCAACAGTAATAACCAAGTTGACACTGTTTTGACAGAACAATAAAAACAAAAGTCTTGCATTTATAAAATGTCACGTATTTTGAAATTGCATGGATTCTCACTGTCCCAGTTTCACAATACAGTTTAACTGATAAGTATTTTAAAAAATTTCCTGATGTAGACAAAGAATATTTTCCAGGCACCCAAAACTTTTTCAAAAAGAGACATAATAAAACTTTTTCAAAAACTCAATCTTCACCATTGTGATCTGGTATTTAGTGGAAAATGAATAAAGCCTACTAGACTTCAAAATCAAATGTTCAAATATGTTTACCCGACTATATATGATTAAATGCAGTAAATGTTTTGCATGCTTTTTATTCACCTTTCAGTTGAGTACTACATATTCAAGCGTTCACTGCCCCGTAGCTCGTCTTCATAAAGGGCAACTCTTGTCTCTGGATTATCACTGACAGTCTCCTTTCCCAGGATGTCGGACACAAAGCCCACAGATGGATACAGGCTGAATTAAAGCCGCGACTGATGCCAATTTTCTGATTGTCTGTCCACCTTTTCCATCACAAGACTAAAAAGCACAAGATTGTTAAGAACTGAAAGGACACACCAATTGAGTCCTGAAACTGAGTGACTAGACTTGTGATTTACTGTGACCAAACTGAGATAAGACTAGGTTAGTGTCCTTGTACTTTAGTTATTCCAGTCACCTTAGTTAACCTCTGGCTGGCATTTCACTTTTTAAAAACACCATAGTTGACTTATAATTTACAAACTATACAGTTCGCTCACTTAAAATACACAACTCGATGATTTTTAGAATATTTACAAGCTTGTGCAACCATCACCTATTCTAATTGTAGGACATTTTCATCACCCCAAAAGGGCCCCCTTATTCCCACCCAAAGCAAGAATAGAAGAAAAAAGGGGAAAAACAGGGAGAGAGGTAGGGAGATAAAAAGGAAAAGACAAAGCTGCACCGAAAGAATATCATTTTAAAGAGTGAAAACAATGCTTCCAAAATAAAGCAAAAAACACTGGAAAGATAAGTTCAAAAATATATCATAAATTTTTAAAAGCATATTTCCTACTTCATTCTAGATGATTGTATCTTTCTTGCCTTTCTCATTATTAATTAATCACAGAATAGGCAAAAGATTCCTAGAAAAGGGCTTTGTAAATCAACACCGTATTCTTTCCCTCTCCAATCGCAAGCAACTTTTTCTCTGGTTTCTGCTACACTGGCAAAGGATTTGGACAGAAGTTAACATTTAATTCAAACTTACTTTTTTTTGAAATTTGCTACAGAAGCAGAGTAAGTATCATATTCTCCAAATTATCACGGAACTCTTCAAAAAGTCAACTGCCAGGAATTATCATTAAATTTTGCAGTATCAGGGGTACATAAATATATCGACATCACAGACATAAATATATCGCCCTGCGGTCTTCTGAGATAAAGTTGCTTTATTACTTAGATGAAATAGATTTTATCAGGGATCATTCTAGCCAGCCCTGAGATATAGAAAGCATAGTAGCCTTCATGCTCTATCCTTAAGACAAAATAGTTCCCAAAATGTATCCTTTACTCTTCTCTGTAAGAAACACAATTTCCTTAGATTTACTTATTCTACTAGAGGCTCCAAAACACTACATGTAGAAAATTCTCAGAATCATATTAAGCAATAGTTATGAATTTTAATTCTTTGTAAAGTAATTCTGGGGCTGCAAAATAAGACAAGTGAACTTTGTCTAAGTTCTTAAATACTCTTGAAAGTCATCTTTAAACACCACATTCCAACATCTTAAGACTTATCCCACATGGTAACATATTTACTCCTGATGTAACATTATTCCATAAAATCAAAATTTATAATTTGTTACAAAGGAGTTGACAGGAGCCCTCAGGCACCACCTATTCACTTTCTTAGAATCCTGTTAATTAATAGTTATAAAACAGTCTTGCAAATTAATTCTAGTTAAGAAATCATAAATTAATTATATGGAGTTTATTTTTTGAAGAGACCAGAGCTATTTCTGTCATTATGTGATTAAAAAATTTACATATTCAGTAACACAGAAATTGAAATCATCTTCCTGTCACAAATACTGTTTTAGAATAGCACAAAATTATAAGCCCCTGACATATTACAAAAACTCCTTTTTAATGATTAATAGTGTTGAGCTCTCTCTCAGAGGAATTGTCAAACTACTGACATATTTAGCCTTTCCAGCTTCATGGCTCTTTTGAACACTCTGGGAGAACAAGGCATCGTATCTTTCAAATCCTTCCTTAGTTCTTGCTAAATTGAGGTCAAAGAAACACACAAATTATCTTTTTTCCAGTGAAGATTGCTGAAGTGTTATGATTCAGAGTAAGTGCCTACTGTCTAGAATCATTCTAATCAGTCAGAAAAAGGATGTGTCTAATGGTTACACATTCTAATTAAAAGTATATTCATGTAGCTTCTTTGTAAAGAAAATGACAAAGATTTCAAGAAAAGTAGACACAGAACAAAAAACAGGTCACTCAAAAAGAAGAATATAATAGTCCATCAATCAATAACACTACAAATAACCCTTATAAAATAACACTAATTTATTTTAATGCATTAAAGTAAATTTAGTGTTTAACAAGCAAACTGAAATAGGAACAACTCTCAACAAATACAATAACCCACTTATGTAATAACATTATTGGTGCTATGGTGACATATTATACAAGACACCATATATACATATATATACGGTGTCAATTATGGTGACATTTAAGAGAACCTTAATTAGTATAAAAAAATCAAGGGGACATTTTTCTGAGGAAGTAATAATTACGTTACAACTTCAAAGACCTAAGTGAGGCTTACCACACAGAAGGAACGTGACGTGTGACAATCTGAAGGGGTGAAAACATGGCATCTAAAGAAGTGAAAATAGACCAATGGATGAGAAGTAAAGGGGAAGGAGGGACAATAGGTACAACTGAAGAGAAGAAACTATGAAGAAACCTGTTGGGCAAGTTAAGCCTTGCAATGGGCAACAACTAAAGCTGGTTGAAATTAAATCTGCATGTAAATTTAAATGTTAATTATATGCATGTTTTGGAAGTGGACACTTGAAAAACAGTTAAACTGCTGTTATTGTAGCTCAGGTGAAATATGATAGTAGGGAAACACAGGTTGTCTCTGAGAATGGAAGGATGTCAGTGCATTACATTCAGGAAGTTTAAGGATCGAATATCTGAAGTGGGTAGAAAGGCAGGCAAAGTAATCAGAAGTATGGCTTCGGCAGCAGTGTGATGACCAGGTGGATCTGGAAGAATTGACAGAGTTGTAGGAAACAGATATACATCTTCCAGTCAAAAAAAAGTTTTCTTATCTGTCTAGATCCAATTTTAGATAATTATTAAACTTACTGTTTAAGTGCTCAAGTCCTTCATAAAAACTGAAAGGTGTTTGGAAACCTATCCAAAGATTCCAAAGTGAAGGATGAAGGAAGTGATGTAGAACTGGGTTAAGTCTGCATTTAAATGTAGAATTAAGTTAATTATCAGTTAAAAAAGAAAGGAGTTGTAATAAAATATGGATTAAGGATGAAAAAGAATCATGTCATATTTAATTGGGTTTTGCTAAATCTTCACAATTTCTTATGAAATTGGATTACATAAATCCTGTTCCAACAATATGGAATCACTGCAGAAGAAAGATAAATGATAATCAGGGTGAACTCTACGAAGTACTAAAAAGAAGATAAAAAATAGACATAATTTGCTTATATGGCAGACTGAAAATTTTGTTGTAACATTGTAAGTACAAAATATTTAAATATTTAAATATCATAGCATCAGAGAGCCCTTAGGGGGTGAGGGGGTTGAGGAGAGAGTACATATTATTCTGAGACAAAAAAAACAAAAACAAAATACCTAAGGGGTATTGGGGGAGAATCACTGAATCATGCAAATTAACATCTTGCACATAAATTGATGTTCTGTCTCAAACCCAGCAGGAATTCCATAATTCAAGCCAGCAACCCTCTGACTTGAATTGCTAGAGAAAATCTGCAGATGATACTCTAAAACACAGTTGCAGACCTATTAGCCGAAATATCAGCGACCACAGGCGGTTTGAACACAACTGGCTAATTCTATAAAAATAATAATAAACAGCTCAAAAAATGTAATAAAAAATACTGCTATGGATACGGAAAGATGATGCTTAAGGCACTGATCTATAAGTAACCTCTCAGAGAGACTTCAGACAATGTCCTTAATATATGTGTTCTGGCAACATGAACAGACCATCCTACAGTGAGCAGGAATTGACACCTGTGAAACAAGAGGCATTCAGGAAGATGTGTAAGCATTTGAAGTAAGGGATGGAGTACAAAACCCAGAGAGAATGGCTTAGCTGCTCTGGACTATGAGTATGAGTAAAAAGGGATTGCTAGTTAAACTCACAGCTACACGTAAAGGTGGAACTTAACTGTCACACGGTCCATGCCTCCACACACCTGGTACATGGACACCTGTGTGGGATCTTTCTTGTTCTGGATACATGTTCTTTTGTACTTGAATGGTAATTGCAAGTTATAAAATGGTGGCACTGCCTGAAAGCCAATAATTTCTACAGGTTGGTTGGATTTGTCTGAGGAACAGTAAATGCACTGTAACTTAATAATTTCATTGCATTTTCCATTACTTTATAAAAAAATGTGAATAAAACAAAATGGAACGTTCTATTTTTAAAGGAGTTCCTTAATTCTGGGTCATAGCAATTGAGGGAGGAGGTGGCTGCAACAATGCCCTCACACTGGAAAGTAAGCCTCAGAAGGTTAGGGACTTTTGTCCTACTGTACCTAGAATATCGCCAGGTACATAGTAGCTGCTCAAGAAATCTTTGTAGAATGAAAGAGTTAATGAATGACTATGATCTCAGGTCAGGGCTAGGTAGTACAGGTGAACACTGAAACCAACAATTCCAGCAACTCCTATCACCTGCCTATGGAGGCAGGAAAAATGTCCTCAAATGTCACTATCTGCAGTCTAAGATGCCCTTGAGACCTTGAGACAAAGTAGAGAAAGAAGCCACAGCTTAAACTGCACACTTACGCATCTCATACTTTTTCTGAAAATATCAGCAATATGCATCATTAACAACGTTTATTAGGAAGTATTGTGAAAGAATGACCAATTTTTAGTCAGAAGGGCCTGAGAGGAACTGTGTGTTTTCAGTGTTATGTCTGCTGAGTATATCTGAGCAAGTCACTTAATTCTTTTGGATCTTAGTTTCCTCATCTGCACAATATGCAGATTAATTTCTTTTATACTGAGTTATTTATTAATAAGAAAATGAGTTCCCATACACAACATACAAAAGTACCATTTAGTATCAAAGACCAATCAGGCACTAAATAAGTGGGATTTTAAAATATGTGTTAAATAATATATATTATTGGCTTTATTCCAAAATCACACCAATGCATACCTACTTGTTACTGAAATAACTTAATTCTGTACTGTAAAAATATCGATGAACTGATTTTTCTGCAAGTTGGAAAGAAGAAAGGAATCTGAAAGATTCTGAGCTGCCCCAGCATTATACTTACTGCTATTGTGGATAAAGAAAAAAAACTTGCCTGGCACCTCTTCACCACTAAGTTAAAGGGTTTGTCTGTAATGAAATATTAAGGATATGACTGGGAATCTGTTAGTCTTGGGAATAACAGGTTTAAGTAGCCAAATAACATTACAGGTAGTTTGGGCAATAAAAAGAGAAGCAAGCCAGTATTAATAACTAAAAATCTACAGTATCAACCTTGGAATAAAAACAACAAAAATATTTTGTTACTATTTGGAAACTCCAAAGAGCAAAAAGAGGAAAAATATTCTTTATACCCTACAGGACAGATACACATGTATCCAGCTTTCTATTTAAAGAATAAACATCCATTCACTGTAAAAGCCTGAAAAACTGGAGTGCCATTTACTACTTTTTAAAGTGGATTCAATTTATTTCTGAAATGAGGGTTAGGTGGAGATAAAAAGATACATTCTTTACTCCTTAGCATTCAACACTATTGTAAAATTTATTTTTGAGATATACCTGAGATACAACATTGTGTAAGTTTATGGCAGATAAAAACCCTTTATTTTTTATAAGAGTTTATTTTCCTTAACATTGCTTACGCTGTCCCTGAGAAGTGAGAATTAACAGCAATATGCTCAAATGCTAAAAGGCAAAAAAGTTTTCTCCTGGCTATTAACCTACATTTATCAGAAAATAACTTACTAACTCTCTGGTTATTACACTATTTGAGATTTAAATATTTTCTATGGTTTTAGTGTTGAAATATTTGATCACATAAATATATACATAATATATAAATATATAAAAACTAGACATTATATTGTAACTTTGGAAAGAATTACACAGAACAATAAAAAAGATAGCATTCTCAAAAAGTAACTTGTTTTGTTTTGAAACTATATAATGACCTGTGTCTTCCATCTTCATTCTGATTTTTAACACTTTTTCTACATTTTAAATATGCAGTAATATTTGAGGTTGAAACAGTTCAACATTTATGCTTTGGCCTAGTTGAAATGTGAAAGGAATATGATCACATTTTTAAATCACTTGATTTCTGCTTGATTCTCCTCTATTCAAGCAATATCTTTCACAACCCTCGCTGTTATATATTAATTGCATTCTGCTAATTTTATTAACTGTATATTAGTGCTGTGGTCCGTCTTCACTGAGAGTGGGGGAACAGTGGGACACATTGAAGAAAGGACAACTTTGGTTGTCATCTGAACCCTTCACTGTTTCTCTCTAATGAAAATTCACATCCTCACTGTCTGGACCAAAGAAGATAAATGGGGTTCCACAGGTTTGAATACTTGATTACTCCTCTGCTGTATCTCTACTAAGCAACTGGTTACTTATCCCTGGATTCATGGCTTCTCCAGGATTCTGGAACCTACCATTTTCTTGGTGCCACACCCGCCTTTGGTTAACACTCCTCCCCTGTGAATATCTTGAGCTGTGCCTTCATTCTCAGGTGTGACACTGTATCCTTTTTTGGATTTCTCATACTTTTTGGTTGACTGAAGGTTCTCTTTATTTCCAGCACAGTTATGAATTGAATTATATAAATTCATTTTCTTTTCTGTCCAGGGATCTGAAATTGTAAGTGGGATATTACCATGTGTGCTCAATGCATCATAAGGAATGGAAAATCTATAATTTCTTCTCAAAATATAATTTAATATTAAGTATAAGTCTCAATTACAAAAGGGGATATAAAAAGTTATTTTAATAATCTCATTACCCTGAAAACTTACTATTGCTGTTTGCATTAGCATTAAATTAGAGCACAGAAGTACTGTACTTATGTTTTACCATCTCAAAATGCTGTTTTCATACTATCTAATTAAACAACATGACAGGTTTATCTTGGAATCTTCTTATAACAACACAAAGTAAAATGTAAATAAAACTATAAAACTGAATATTAGGCAGGGTAAGAGCAGAGTTAAGAGAACGGAAATGAATTAAATATGAGGAAGGTGGGAGGTTGCGAAAGTGTGTGAGAAGATGAAATATGTGATGTGTCAGAAGACAAAACCAGAATACTGACAAGGTGTTTTATATATTTGGATGAAAACACTTTCTCTTATGTTACATATGTCTTTTTCATGCAGTAGCGTATAGTGAATAAAATAAGGGTTCTACCTGCATTCTAAACCTATCTGTGATTTGACCTTGGGCAAGTTCACTTTTACCTCTTTGTGTCCAAGTTTGCTCAGCTGTAACTGAGTTCTATACTTCAAAACTTCCCTATGAGAATTAAATGTGTTCATGTGTGTAGACAAATTAGAACAGTGCCTGAAAAAATTATACAATATGTAAGTATTGTCCATTATGATACTATTAATGCTGCTAAGGATTTTTGTTACTCAGGAGTTTAGAAAACTCCATTCAAAAATGAGGGAAAAAAGATCCATAAATTCCAAGCAGATAGATTTTCTAGTAGAACTTCAGGTTTACAGTGTTAATTAAGTCAAACTTTTCATAGAATAAGTCATTAAAAATATTCCTGGGATAGTCTAAATGATATAAGGAATGTAAACTTGCTTTGAAAACATCAAAATCCTCACTGAAATGAGTGAAATGTAAATTTATATTCCTTTTGTTATAATTATTATTTATATTTCCTTATAAATAAATTAACCAAGAACTTTATTTCTAGTATATCTATTGCTGGAGCATATTCAAAACTATTTTTAAAGAAAGAGGGTCTGCTTTGAATTTATAGTCATTAACAAGTAAAAGTATGTTTGAAATTGAGCTATACTTACAAAGCAAAATTTTTATATTTCATCCCATGTTGGAATTAACAATCTTGTTAATGAGTCAAAGCAAACAATGCTATTTAAGCAATTATCAAAATCTTAAGAAAAAAACTCTTCCTATGTAAGTGTCAAATAATTTTCCTTATTGCAGGGACTAGCTGCATTCAGCCTCCTATTAAAGTTCCTAGGAGGCATTAATTACCCTGTGCTATCTCTTGGTAGTACCAAAAAACAAAATAGCTTAAAGATGATCAGAAAGTTTTATTTGCACCATCATATTATCTAGTATGTATTAATGGAATGTTTAATGTTTAATACTCTGAAACTGGGTGGAAAAAAACAGAAGAACATGTAAATATGTTCTGTTCTCACAGCATGACCCTTGGATATGTAAAGCAGATTTAATATTAAAACTCTAACTTTGCATTCCAGAAATCTAAATACCACTTCAGTCTGAGAGAAATTAGTAAAATCTGCACAGGAATGTTATGCCTAATCACCTTACATAAGGCAACCCTGGCATTACTGAGCACAACTTACATAAAAGGATCTATTTCTGTGTTTTATTAAATTGCTCATTCACTGATACGGTTTTCAAAATCAAGTGAAAAATGCTTTCAATATAAATTTATTTTCTACTTTATGTCCAAAAGTAGTGATTTTTCCCTGATTTATCATATGGCTACTTAACCAAACTGAGGAAGTACAATTCATATCCCCATATATAGTTCTAGATATTTTATAAAGTGCTTTACTCACACCTTTTTCTTCCTGAGTCAAAAGATACTTAATCCTTCAAATGAATTACTTATTTTTATAAATATTATGCTATGAAAACCCTATTTTAGGCACATATTTTGTGTTAAAACTTGCCAGAACATTTATTATTTTCTGGTTGTAAAAGTAGTATATGCTCACAGGACACACTGTACTTTAAAATGATAAAATTAAAGTCACCTAGAAACAGCCACTGCTAACATTTAAGTTCATTTACTCTCATTATTTAACATTAAAGGTAGTTAGATATATACAGTGTTGAGATCTTACTGTAGATACAGGTGTGTGTCTGAGTTTTGTTCTTTTCATTTTTGTTCTTTTTGCATTTTATAAAGGCTATTTCCTATGCTGTGAAATAGTGTTTCTAAATGTCATTATTTTTAATATTTCTTTGTTGAATATAGTAATAATATAAAACAATTTCAAATATGCCCCCAAATTTAAGTTACCATTTATGTGCTAAGATTTCCTTACTCAACATCACTTGTCCCACACAGACAACTGCCTCTTGCACATACTCACTGGGAAGCTGGGGCCACGACAGCCAAAGCTGAATCCATTATTCTGCTCCCAGGTCGCTGTCTCTGTGTCCGTGTATCTGTCCATCTTTCTCTCTCTTTCTCACATTTCCAATCTCAGCACATGCAGCCACCATCCAAGTCTCAGAAGCTAGCAACCCAGGCCATCCTACTGATTCCTCTCCTGTCATCCTTTGTCTCTAATTCACACAAAATCAACTCCACTTTTTCAATATATGAGAATTACATTCATTTTTCTTCATTCACACCACATCTCCTTCACTAAGCCTCCATTATTTAAAACCTGGATTAGTGCAGTCTCCTGGTTAACTTTTCTTTCTCCAGCATTGTTTAATCACTTCTTATTTCCCCACTGCACCCAAAGTGATATTTGTAAAACATGAATTTGATGTGGTCATTCACCTGCTTAATGCCCTCCAGTGGCACTCCACTACATTCAGGATAAGGTCAAGTTCCTCACATGTTCCCCCTTCGTGCGTCCCACTAACCTTTTCCCCATCATCTCTCCTCTCCGCCTCTCACCCAGCCCTGTGTACTTTCTGCTCCAGCTACACCGACCTGCTGTCAGTTCTTCCAACGAACTGTGCTTCCTCATAAATGCTTGCAGGATCCACTATACACCCCACCCCTTCTGAGTAATCATTCACATTTAGTTTAGACCTCATTTCCTTTAGGGAGCCTTCTCCCCATACCCCAAGTATAAGCCCAGGGACCCTGGAAAGGAACAGTATGCACCCTCCTAGAGAGGGTCAGACAGCATCTCCCCAAAACTCATGTTCACTCAGAACCTCAGACGGTGACCCTAAATATAATTAGCTCAGTATCTTGAGATAAAATCCTTTTGGATTTAGGACAGAGCCTAAATTCAATGACTGCTATATTTGTAAGAGGAGAGGACATGCTCAGAGGAACCCCCAGAAGGAGGAAGGCCATGTGAGTACAGAGCCTGAGACTGGCGAGATGCTCTCCCGAGGGCAGGAATACCAGGAGCCCCCTGTAGCTCCAGAGGCAGCCGCTCCCCGCCTGGAGCAAGGCCCCTGTGAATTGCTGGGACTGAGTTAAACAAGGCAAGAAGCTGGGAATTAAAGGATTTATTCTCAGGGCTCAGTCTCTCCTCGCTTGCACTGGTCGGCACCCCCTCTCGTTCAGCTCCCAAGCTCTCCTTCTTCAGCTGCCCTACTCTGCCCGCCTCCCGCACCGGGAGGAACTCTGTGGGCAGGTCTCTGGTGACTGGCAGGCACCTGACCAATTGTACCTGGAACAGAGGCGAGAGAAGGGGTGTTTCCTCTCCACCCCTACCAGGGAACAGCAATCCTGGGACAGACCCGCCACTCTGCCCCCCTCACCCCCCGGGTAAAACATCCCATAGATGTGCAAACAGGATGCTTATTAAGGCCAGGCAGGAATCCTGGTCAGAAAGTACCATTTTCCCCACACATCAGGATCTAGAAGAAACAGAGAGGATCCTCCCCTGTTGTCTTTGGAGGGAGTGTGACTCTACTGACATCTTGATTCCAGGCTACCATAGCCCTAGGAAACTAGTACAGCTGCCGTCTTAGACATACTGCAATGTATTGATTGTTGCATTTCAGTTCTCACTAGACTATAAGCTCCGTGCCACACCATGACTAATTCTATTGATTATAGTTTTATGTTCACTGCTAAGTACAGCAACAGGCACATGACAGGCAATTAATAAACATATGTATGAAGAAAGAACAAATAAATTTTTCATAACAATGGATATCTATTGAAACCTAAGCAACACTATTATTTAATCTATGTTAATTTTACCAGTAAAATCTTTGTTTGTTTGAGATTTTATTGCCATTAGAGTTTGATGCCTTTCAAACGACAGTTCTAAGTTTACAACATTTATTGTTTTCACTTGCCCCCCGCCATCCACTCCCCATCGTGGTCCCAGAATTTTGAGGTTCCTTTTGGGAACCTAGCCTCTCCATGGTCACACGATCTCAAAAGAATTGTTAAGCAAGTGCCATGGTTTCTGGCAGAGGGCAAATGATTCAAACCCATTCATGCAAACTCCCTTTGTGAGTGAAGGAAGAGCAGCGTTAACACACACCATTAGCCCAGATTCCGCCCCGTGGCCGCACCCTTCCAGTCCCTCCTCTTCCTGATTCCTAGATCCCTGAAAAGCTCTGACGCCTGCTTTTTCCTAAGAATTGTTTCTCTGATTACCTTCTGATTCAATGAGCCAACTCATATCTTTTCAGCAAAATGCCTTTTTTGCTTAAAGTACTCAGAACTAGTTTCTATTACTTGTAATTTAAGAACAGTAATTGATAGAGACTCTTCAAATGTAGTTGTGATTACTACAGACTACAGATTGCTTGCATAAATAGGTGGTGTTTCGCAAATGGTCACATGATTAAAAAGTTTCCAGTGCGGATTGTCAGGCCACCTAACTGATGAACTACATAATATAAAATTCATTATTTGGCAATTTCCTTCTCTGAGATAGCCACTTTCATTTCTTCAAATATTGCACATATTACTATAAATCCTATTTTTCTCCCTTACTTATTTCTGTCTCTGTGAATAAAAATTATCCTTAATTTTAAAAAAATTTTTCACTGCACTAAGTTTTCTCATTGTAAATCACACTGCCAAAGCAAATTAAGCCATTTATAAAGAATGTTACAAAAAGTGAAGGCTTTGGTAGAATAAATGATACCCCTATTGCATGAATAATTAGTTTACATTAAAAGGCCCATAGTTCATCACTTTGAAACATAGAGACCAACATACACGTTGAACAACCAGTTTGCCAGGTTTCACTATTTCACTCAAATAACAAATTTATGAGAGAGATATTCATTACAATTACTTATTATATAAATATACAGAACATCTTTTCCTTTAAATCTTTTCATCAAATGAAAACAAATGTTAATATCATAGAAGTAAAGATTTCTCTGAATATCATCTTTTAGAACAGAAGTATCATTTACACAGATGCACTGAAGTTTTAAATATACAAGCAAGATCAGTGGAGGCATAGTGGCTTTCTTCAATTTCTTCAAAGGCTAAGAAGTTATTTTCTTTCGTAATTAAATGCTGTTAAAGCATAATATACCTCCTGAAGAGGATTTTAATTTGTTCTCCATTGAAAGATATCCCTAGAGACTCTTCAGCCAGGAGAGCTGTTAGTCTTACTTATTAGAACAGAGGGGGGCAAGAGAAACAACACTTCTAGTTCCCTTCTGCTGCTTTCTTAGCATCGCATCACATTTGTGTCATCGAGTCATTCTGCTCCTCACTGTCTTGAACAGCTGTATCATCTTCCTTACACTTTCTGCCTAATGTATTGTAATGTCCATGAGGACATATCCTTTAATACTCTAAAAACTTAAAACCACATTGTAGTCACATTTGAATCTTAACTTCATTCATGGTCTCAAAAGTTAAGACTTTCTCCGTGTGTCACACTTTCTTAACCTTCAGCTTCTGCACATTTACACTGAACATGCCCTTCACCCTGTCCCTGCACTTCCTGGTCTTTCTGCATGATGAGTTCATCATTTCCCTTTCTCTTTCATTTGTTTCTGTCCCAGGCTAATCTGTAAAGATAGCCATTTCACTGATATTTTAAGCCTCTTCTCCTCTTCAACTCATTCATCTTTGACATTAGTTCATATTGTCATTATATTAGACATTCTGCTAGATGCAAAAACAAACACATATTTGATGACTGGAGAAAGAAAGCCAAGGCCAAAGGCAAGCAAAAATGAAAGAATGTAACATATTTGGACAATTTTATATTAGTTTATAGATATACATTAAGGAACTATTGAAGGTGAAGCTTGAATTTTAGGAAGTCAAAATCCAGATCACAGGGGTCTTCTATTTCCTGAGATCATTACATACAGAGGATGACATAATCCCATCTGGGTTTCCAAAAGTCATTTTTCAGGGAAAGGTTTAAGGGGAAAAAGCTCAGAAACAATTTGACTGCTTAGGGACTATTCTGCTATTTTTGAAAAGAGATAACAGAAGCCTGTAAAGAGTTAGAAGAGGAGAGAGACAAATGATAAAAACTTAAGGAACTGAATGAAAAAGACTGGTTAATCAGTTTTAAAGGTTATTGGTATTAAGGAAGAAGAGAATGCAAACTGACTGCAGATTTTCCCATTTGATTAACCAAGTGAATAGTAATTCCAATCAGAAAGGGCAAATACAAACAAAAAAAATCACAAGGCCATGTGAGATAATGATTCTAATCTCTGACCTAGCTGCGTCTGGTCCATTTGTACAGGTATGGCGAACAAATGGAGGTGTGAAGAAGTCTCATGGAGGAGGGTCTCTCCCTCCTGGGATTCACGCCCTTTGGTGACCCCCTGCCTTGGGCACGGGCTGGACCTATGACTTATCTTGAAAATACAGAAGACTGCAGAAGTGGTGGTATGTCAGTTTCCTGTGGCTGACCTTACAATGTACCACAAACTGGATGACTTAAAACAACAGAAAATTATTCTGTTATAGTTCTGGAGAGCAGAAGTCTGAAATCATGGTCAGGAAGGTTACGCTTCCCCTGAAGGCTCTGAGGGACACTTCCCGGAGTCCTTCCTCGAGAGCCCCTTGCCGCATGCAGCCTCTGGAGACTCCCAGCTGCACCGCACACTCCCTGCCTGTCTGCACAGGGTCTTCCCTCTGGGTGTACCTCATGTGGGCACTGGACTTAGGGCTCATCTAGCTAAGCCAGGATGCTGGCACATAAGATCTTTAATTTTATTACATCGCTAAAGACTTCCCACATAATGTCACATTCACAAGGTAACACAGGTTTGGACTCAAAAATCTGTTTTTTGGAGGCCATCACTCAACCCCCGACAGATGGAATGGCTTCCTCGATTTGGTTATGAAGGAATACGGCTCCCATCATGGTCCTCACTTTTGCTCTCTCTTGGATTGCTGTCTCAGGGGCAGCTAGCGTCCATATCATGAGGCAGCCCTACAGAGAGAGGCCCCCCACAGCTGGGTCTGAAGTGGGCCCTTCAGCCCTGGCTGAGCTGTGAAATGACTGTAGCTTCAGCCGACAGCTTGACTGCAACATCTGTAATGACGAGTGATGACCTAATCTTTAAGAATCTTACAGTCTCAGGGAATGATAGGTAAGACTACAATGTCTAGTATGACAGAAGCATGGTGTTAGGGTGCATACTACATAGGAGAAGGATCTGGTCCAGGTGCTAAAAGTCAGGAAAGACTCCCTGGAGATGTTCAGTTCTTAACTTCCACAAACTTACTTATAACTCTGTATTAGCAAAGTTCCATTCCCTTTCAACAATGCAAAATTTAAGGCATCTTTAAGTGGTAAGAACACTTTACCTCTCCATTCATTACACGAAGACTCCTATAATAAATTTATTTAAGCTCTTAGTGCAAGAACATATATCTGATTTTATGACTGCTGGAAAGGCTAAAGCTAAATTATACATACAGTGATTATGAATCAGATCAGATCTTTACTTCATACTTTATATGTTTTATTTGGTTTTAAGTTGTCTTATTCTTATTTGTACTTTCATTTTAAGGAAACGCAAACCACTTTAATAAATACATGAATCCTCAGTTATGCAAGGAATTGCAATAAAACTTAAAAATGCTATGAGCAAATACTTGTCTAGCAAAAGTATAATCAAAACACTGTAATAGAGGAAAGGCAGAAAACTCCTCAGTGTTCAAAATCAAACCTATTATTTTCCCTACATAAAAATCCCACTTTTGTCATATTTTCCCAATTTCTGTTAATGCCTTCAACACACTCTTCTTGTCTAAGATAAAAGATCCTCTCCTTAACTTCCCACCACTTCTGCCACTCCTTGTTCCTGTTTTTTATTTATACTACTCTCACCCTAGATGAAGCTTTGCATTGTTTCTTATTTGAATTTTTGCAAAGTTTAGAAATACTGCTTCTTCAGTAACCTCAATCAGAATTGATGTCTCTGGGAAAACCTCATCAGTTGATAATACAGTACCTGCACCTCAATATTATTAGTTACCAACTAGTTTATCCTTGAATACGACTCAATCGTTACACCGTCATGGTGCACTGTAGCCATTTGTCAGGCATATGCCATCCACTACACTGTAAACTCACAAGTGAGGATTGTGTTGTCTTCACCTTTTTTTCCTACAGTTTCTAGCAATAGTGCCTGGCAAATAGCAAGTGATTAGCAGATGCTGATAAAAATGAAAGGAAAAGCTTACCATTATTCCCGCTGCCTTCAGGTTTGCTCTCTCTTCATTAGTCTAACACATATCACTTCCAGATTAAGCTTCTTAAAGAACATGGAACTCCCCTGTGATTGTCCCACATTGCATAATGATGAGACATAAATGCCTCAGTATGGGAATTAAAAGCAAAAATATTTCCCACTACTTTGCTGTATTTACCATATCTTCCCAAATTCCTGAATAACCCGTGTTTTCTCAGTTCTGTGTCTTTGCTTGAACTTATCCCTGTATTTAAATGTTTGCCTGCTGAAGTTCTACCTTTCCTAAAAAGCACAACTCAATGGTCTCTCATTTGTGAAGTGTCCTCAGTTCCCAGGCTGAAAGGATTATCTCAGTGACCTCTTTCTTTTTACTTCTTTCTTGGCACTTAGCACATCCTACCTGTACCTAAGGTACTTAAGTATGTTTCTTATCTTGCCATATTTTATTGAAAATTAGAAGAGGCAATAAATTATTCCTGTACCATCCTCTGTACCATCTCTATCATCACCACCACCATCTCTCAAATCATCACAGTGTTTAGACTTGGTGCAATAATAAGTTTTCAATAAATATTAACTGGATAAAAAATGTATACTTGCTATCACTTATAAATGTATTTTTAGACAGTGTGGAAAGATTATACATATATAATATTCACTTTCATCTAGGCTTAGTTATGTAAGGGATATATTGGCTGAATATATGTGAGTAGAGTGCACTACTGCTCACAAGCAAAATTCAGAATCTTATTTTTGAATTATTTCTTCAATGCAAACTAAGTTTTTTCAGGGAAATTCTTTCAATGAAAAAATGTAAGTCGAGAGGTCAACAAACATTTTCAAAATTGGCTAAAGAAAACTGCAACTCACCACCACGTTCTGGAGATAAATTTAGCAATAAGCATAAAAAAACTTCTAAAATATTAGCTGTTGAGTCAGCGTTGCTAATTTTTGTAACTCTACTAATGTAAAATGATATATATATCAACTTATCTATATAGGATATTCTCTATCCTATATAATAGACATAATATAAAAAATGTGTTTAAATTACATATTAACATATACAGTGGAAAATATGAAACATTAATTTGTAGTCTCAAGTAGAGCAAAATAGATTTGTTATAGAAATAATAAGGAAATTCAATGAAGATTATATATATTACCCCAACTATGTTTAAAGGGAAAAGTGAATAAAACAAAAATCAAATGATGATATAAAACAAAATGGCAACACAAGTTACTTTTAGAAAACAGTCTTTCATGATTTTAATTTTATTTTGCTTTTATGAATTTTACCATTTTCTATAGTAAAATTCTCTTTTTTAATACTTAGTACAAAAAGAATATCTTTCATAGTTTCAAGTCTTTCTTTCCAAATGGTGGAAAGTATATAAACAAATGACCACTTACTCTAACCTGCATATGTTCATGTATAGTTGAAAGAATATACAGACACTTGACTTTGGACAGTTCCAACCACACAGTTGTCGCCCACTCTCTCTCAACCACTCTCTCTCCTACAGGTATCAGATAGATATCACATATAACTACAGATAAAGTGAAAATTGGACTTAGTAGGATTAATCAATAATTACGTTGTTGTATATTTTAATTTAGAGATTACAATACATATTCTAAAACTCTAATCTGTTTCTTGGGAAAGTTCAAGAAAGCTACCAAATAGTAGGAAAATGGTAAAGCATGTGATTTTTTTTGAAAAAGACCTGTAACAAATTGCTAGGTAAGGGCAAATAGCAAGATTGCTAGATTATAAGTGCTTTAACTCGTGGATATGTTACTACTAAAACACAGTCATGGTTGGTTGACATTATGCCCCTTTCTCCCTCAGCCTGTACAACTAGCCCCAGATGTCTCCTTCCATCATTAGCTGATGGACTAACCAGTTGCATGCTCTGTGCCTCACTAAGAAGGTGGAACAGAATTTCGGAGAGCACAGCTCTATGTTAACTCTCACTCCGCCTCCACCGCCACGGAGCAGCCCTGAGGACGCTGGGCCTCGCGTTCCTCCTCACGCTGTAACCAGAACGGACACAGCGGCAGTTGAGAGCTTCATGTTCTTATTCCAACAACCACAGATCATGCCTCCCCTTCATTTGGTCATTTCAAACGTACCTCTGACATAAATTCAAATAGTAACCAAAATATATAGTATTTCTTCTTGCCAAAACAGCAAAAACAACTTTTTTCCCCTTTTTTGACAACAAAATGAAAATACATCTCTTTTGTTCTGCCTCCCTCCATAACTTTGATACAGACCATATTGATAAAGGCAAACCTGTATATTTTTTACTTTATCAAATTACAGACTAAAGGCAAATCTTAAATATCTCTGTATCTAATCCATCTGCATATTCTGGAAACTCTTTGCATCTTAGCCACAATTCTTTTGTGTATCTATTAGTACACCCTATTCTTTTTCATTTTCTGACACAATTTTAGATGCAAAGAAAGAAGGGTTCTTAGTTTAGGTGGCCCCAGAGGCAAAACCTGAGGTAATAATTCAAGTAAAAAAGTTTATTTGGGACTTGCTAAAGGAAAGGGGCTATAGGCAGACCATCAACAGCATTTACCACAAAAGGCAACGATTTTGAAATCTGAATTAAAATGTGGGCAGGCATATTTTAAGGCCATTAGTAGAGACAATTTCAATGAAAAAAAATGTTTATCCACCCAGTGATGCTATAAATCACAAGGTACTCTCTTATTATTTAGTGAATCTTAGGATATATAAATGATAAATTCATTTCATCTTTCCTTAAATGTAAAGACGGCATCATCAAGTACTTCTGGCTTCAGAAACGGATCTGCTCATCAGGACAGGAAATTCAAAGCACGACACAGCTCGAAAGCCACTGTGGTAAAACTGTCATGATTTCCAAAGTCATTAACCAGATCATGTTTTCTTGTTTGTTTTAGGGAGGGGGAGAGAGGGGGGGGACATTAATTCTTTTTCAGCACAATGCTAATTTCCTTATTCGTTTTGTGCAAATATTGGTCCTATGAAAAGAACAAAGAAATCACCCAAGATAACTTAAATAACTGCTAGCCGGAGTGTTCAAAAAAAATCCCATTCCAAAATATACAGCAAAGTAAATATTTTCCTTAAAATGGTTAATTCCATCTAATGTTCCCACAGCTTTTACTTCTGTCTCAGACTGACTGAAATTCAGTCTTACTGTGGGAAATACTTTTCAACCTAGACTATTTTATGCAACGTGACAGAATAAAGAAGAGCACAAAAATACCCACATCAAAAAACAGGAATGAATTTATGCCTATTTGTATCTTTTTTTCTTGCAGGAAAATGACAACCTCTGAAGTGATCTATTATTCCATGTCTGATATGATTAGATTTATTCATATAAAGAATATTTAAAAATACCCTTGCAAAAAAGATGTGATTATGAGCTGCACATTTGATCACATTTTTATTCTAAAATATAAATTCTTGATTTCCAATTTGAATGATTCTTAAAATTTTTGTTTGAACATAATACACTCAATTTTATATTGTTTTACCACCATTTATTACATATTGTCGTGAAATTTGAAGGTGTATATGAAATTAAATGAAGCCAAACATTTCTTTATCAAAAACTTCATTTTTCTCAACAGTATTATTTTAAGAAAAATATTATTAGCATTGCAATATGACTACATGCTTTAATTTGTTAATGCAACAATTAAACCTTTAAATATTCTGTGTGCAATAAAACGAATCTAAACAAAACCAGGCTAAAAGGTATTTCTACATGTCATCAAATGAAATACAGACCACCATTATCATGATCTTAGAACTTTCTCAAAATAATTTTACTATTTTTCTTCTTTTAACCAGCTCCAAGAATTAAGTAATATTTGAAACCAATTTGTAAAGTGTTGCAAAAAAATTTCCTGCATATTTATTTCTTATCTCCTCCAAGACTAAATTCAAATATACAAAATCAAATCCTTGGCCTGTGATTTTTGTTTTTCCTTTTTTTTTCTTTGTCCCATGATTTTAATTAAGTAAATAGTACAATTCTCATACTAACTGCTCAAGCCAGAAACCTAGCATTATTAACCCTTATTTCTCTTACCATCTACCTGCAGTTAAATCAGAACAAATTCATTCTATTTAATACAAAAGACTTTTGTTTCCTCTTCCAGGTTACATCCGCACCAACCCATCAATAATCAGCCATTACTTAACAAGTGATCTGGTCATATCACCCTCTGGACAAAGTCCAAAGGTCTTTGCATGCTTTTCACCTTATCCAAATGCCTTAGCATCTTTTCTTAAAGATGTCTTCTCAAATATTTTCACCCTAATGCCCCAGGCAAAAGGTACAAACATGGTCATAAGGCTTGGGGCAATCATTTCCTGTGCATTCAGGTCTCACTGCGACACTGATGTACATTCATTCATAACTACAGCCCTATGCTATAAGGAAAATAAAGCTGGAAAGTTAATTTAATTCATTAACCGAATATTCGTTGAGAACCTACTGAATGCCCCATTGTATTAGCCTTAAGGAAAAGAAAGGAATTCTATATCCTCCTTTGTCAATGTGACAGGGCCATGTTAATGGCAAGGTCAGATGCTGAAGAAACATAGAGAAGGTTCGGGAAAGTCTTCCTAAAAAAGATGGAACCTGTGTACCTTCAGTTTAGATGTTGTCCAGTGAAGAAATTGAGAAAGGCCACATTCGACAGTGGGAACATCAAAAGCAAAGGCAGGCGAATAAGGATATCCTTCTTCAAGGATAGGCAAGTGGTTAGGTATAAGTGAACTGAAAATAGAATGCTTATGAAACTGTTTTTATAACAAATTTTAATGATAAAGTAAACCCATATCAAAAAGGCCCCTGAAGCTTCATTCATGACATGCAATGAAATTTGGATTTTACCCTAAAGGTTATATGAGTATGATAAAACAGGGAAGTGGTACAATAAGATATATATGTGAGGAAGAACATATACAAAATGTGGCCCTCCAGAGATGAAAGAAAGAAGGTTAGACAAGCATTGCTTCTCAGAAATCTGTGTTAATTGGCAATGAAAAATAGAAATAGACTCTAAGCATTCATATTTGTAAGATGTAAAACTGGAATGGTGTTTGGGATTTAATTTATGTAAAAACAGAGCAAGACTAAGACAGCCCTAATCCTGGCCTTTTCTGTTCTCAAGAGATTTCACATCACCTGTTATTGTTCCATAGACACTGAGTTCCCTACTCTGAGCTCTCAGTTGGGTAAAGAAAAAAATGTTAGAGGATGAGACATGACAAACTATTTCAGAATTTACCACTTTAAAAACAAATTTAATCTAGCTCTTTCTTCTACATTTGACATAAAACTTTTAGCAGCACTTCGAAGCTGTCACCAGCAGGAAATTTTTCTAATTAGAAGAAGTAGAAGAACAATTATCACGTCATTCACTCCTGCTGAAATCAATGGAGCATAAAAGTCACTTTCTGTGAAATTTGGTTATCCTATTTTTCAGCCTAAATAGGTTAAGGTAGAGTCTTTGTTTTTTTTTAACATTAACTTTTCACAAAGTCTAACCTCTCCAATATTAACAGTCCTTTAAGGAAAACACAGCCTAGGTACCAAGATGAATGAAAAGTAGTAACAATTGGTCACAGGTTAAAAATTTACTGAGTTAGTGAATGATGCATGGCAGAGTGAAATTCACACCAGGGTAGAGGAATTTTAAGACAATGGGAATTCATAGAAGAAAATAAATCTTACTAGAGAAAGGAGTGGACGTCTCAGTGATGTTTGGAGGCAAGTGGGAAAAAAAAAGAAAAAAGAGCAAGGGACCCAGAGCAAAAACAAGAGAGCTAAAGGAGAAAGAGCATCTCTCTGTCAGTCAGTAATCTAAAGTTCTGGAATTTACCCTGTTTGAGCCAAGGTAACATGTTTAGGCCAAGGTGACATGCACATCCCTAACCAGTCACTGGGGATGGAGATACAGATATGGGTAACCCTCCTAATCACACAGCTACTACACATGATGGAAAGTAAGTTCCACTGGAAAATATGGCCTATTATAAACACAGTGGTAGGTAAATTAACAAATAAGTGTTAATATGTTTCATATGAATTTAGAAAGAAATCAAACAAACAGCAATAATCACAATGTCTGGCACATAAAAATAGGACTTAGTAATTCACAATAAATACGGTTACTTCTTCTGGATTATTTGAAAGTTTCATACTTTCATATTATAAGTAAAACTACATATATATATTTTTATACAAATATTTGTGTTCATTGCAAATTATTCCTTTATTATGGCTTCCTAGAAGTGAAATTACTAGATCAAAAGGTGTTTGATCCCTTAAGTATTTTAACACACATCACCAAGTTGTTGTCTAGAAAGATATACCAACAAAGACTTCCACCAAAGCAGATGATAATGCTAATTTCAACCACCCCGTGATATAATATCTTTTTTACTAATCTTTTGACAATTCAATTGTCAAAAATTTATTCTGAAATGTATATTTCTTTAACTGCAACTGAAGTACAACTTTTATGTGTTGATTATATTAAATACTTTATAATTTTTTTCTTTTAGTGTGATTTTTTTATTTTTCTGATATTTTAATGAGGTTTATAAGCTATTCCTACAAATATGTCTCTCAGAGATTTTGAATTTTTTCTTCTCTCTGCCTTCACTGATCTTCTCCCAGATAACTTCACTCAATTCTTTCATTAGGTAAGGAAAGGTTGGTATTTATTTTAGTTTCCTTTAATGTCAGGTATATAGTTTATCTACAAAATAGCATAACATGTTGGTCCTTACATTAAGGCCTTAGATGTGAACTGATACAAAGGCAGCAGCTAAGTCATTATCAAAGGTGTCAAAGAATTTTATTTAATTAATGGTAATATTTATCTAACATTTTATAGATTTAATGAGTTTTAATATTTTTATTCATCATCTTATTTATTTTATCTTCTAATACTATTTCTAGAGCACTGCAAATACGGATTTCAGCACCAAGTTCTTCAGAAACAGAATTTTTGCCAAATATTCTCCATACTTTAGGTTCCTTTCTTCTGTCCTTTCCTTTTCTCCTTCCTTTTTTCTTTCCAATCTTCTTTCCTTCCCTCCTTCATCTCAGGTGATGAAATATGAGTCACTGTTCTTTACTGTAGCATTTTGATATGTTAAAACATATTCAGGTGATTAAAGAAAATATTTATAAAACACCTGTGCTAAAAGCCACCCTTAAATTTTGAAAGACTTTATATTACTACCAAAAGATGTAAAACCACGTAAATACATTTTAGTGTTTATGGAGATAGAGTGCCTATTCAATAAAGGCTCTTATTAAGCATTTTTACAAATAGTCACAAAATAGAGGCTGTCAAATGAAGGAAATCAGGAAACTATGGCTGACTCCTTAATGAAAAATTGGGCCAGAAAACATTCATTAACTTGGATTACATAAAAAGTTGTTAGTTTAATTTTTCAAGTTCTGTAGAGTTTAATTTTATTCATGTTAATAGCCATGAAGTACGTAATGTATTTAAAGGCAAATTTCAGTGAGCTGTAGTTCAGTGTTCCAATTTCCCATGCTTAAGATTCAGGGTCGGGAGAAAAGTTATACTAATCCTGTCTCTATTCTAAATTAATCGTACTATCACCGAATTAGATACAATTAACTTAAATTATCTGGAAATCTAGAATATCTTCTGAATCAATGTAACTCAGTACACAAAAGCATATAAAAAATGTATCTACTGTTAACCAAATAAATACTATTTTACGGATGAGGAAACAGACTCAGTGATGCTATCATCACAAGTACTTTATATGATGGTTGGTTATGTTTCAAAGCCTCACTTCAGCAATCAGACATTTCAGTATCAAGATTTTGCCATCATCCTTTATGTTGCTCCACTGCCAAATATTAGTATGCCATTTTAAACTGCTGCTCTTTCACCCAATTTTCACATAACAGTATGTATTTCACTATTTAATTCAGTACATAGATTGTGTTAATTTAGTACATAGAGTATGTTTCCAGATTGTGCCACCAGAAGTTCATTCCTACCAACAAAACAAAACAAAACAAAACAAACTGCATTTTCATAATAGCACCCTGGGTCTCCTTTGCAGACCTATACTTCTTCCCGCCTTCCTGAGAGCTGTGTTTAGCTGAAGGTGCCTAGTGCTGGCGACAGTCCTGGCCCACGAGAACACCGTGATCCTCGTCACGACTGCTCAATCAGGAATGGAAACATGCACTAAGTTAAAACAAAGAAAATCAAATCAGCACTTTTTTCCAAACTATTTAAAAAGAAGCAATCCTTTTCCACCTGACTTGATAAGTGGAGCATTAAAAGCCTGGTGGCTATTTTGTCCTCAGCTTCCCTGCCTTAAAATAAATCCAGCTCAGTGGAAAACAGAGCTGAGAGAGAAATATACATCTGAGAGCCTGGATGCAGCCACGTCTGAAGCATCGCTTTAGAGCTTTCAGTCATGATGATCAATGTATATTTTGTTTTGCTTCACTGAATTTAGATTGGTTTCTTGTTGACTACAGCCAAATAATCCCTCTCAAAGTGACCTTATTTAGTAATGTATGACACAGCAGACACTTGAACAATGGGTCTGAACTGCATTTATATGCAGAATTTTTCAATACATATATTAGAAGGGCAAGATTTAGGGATATGTGTATATATATGTATCTATGAAAATTTTTTGGAGATTTGCAGCAATTTGAAAAAACATTTTATTTTCTCTAACTTATTTTATTGTAATACAGCATATAATACATATAACATAAAATAGGTGTTAGTTTATTGTCTATGTTATCAGTAAAGCTTCCAGTAAAATTTGTATCTTCACATCAAAGATATCTCTATTTTTTTTCAGTTATGCTTCAGCTACTCTATGATCAATGAAGATAATTTGCCATCTGTGAGCAAAAAAGACTGCAATAATCTCATTTGAACCTAATCTCCTGAGGTTCCAAACCCAGTGATATGGGTTAGCATAGTTGGAGCAAGCCTTTTCTTCGTTCACAGATTTATCAGAATAAAATGTGTGGAAATGTCATCATAATTAGGTCAAGTCTAATTTCATTTGACAATTAAATATTTTATATCTAAGTTAAGTCAAAATAACTACTCAACACATGCAAAATGATGCTAATACTACCTATTTTTCCTCTGCCCTGGGGGTATTTTCAAAGGAGTTATGTATGAAAGCACCTTCAATAGTGTGAAATACTGTACAAATATGAGATCATGTTACCAGCCGAAAAGGATACATTCCAGGACAATTTATGAGTTGTGCCGAAAGAGTAAAATTTACAACCAAATTTCCCTTTTCCAACAAGAGATGTCATACTCCACACTTGCATGTGAACTTTTGCAAAGACATTTCATAAGAATTCAATGCTGAGCCATAGAAAATTGAAGACCATGTAATACCAAGTATATGTAATTTCTAAATTGTGAGTAGTTGGAAGATGGAAGTGATCAAAGAGCAATCTACATAACACTCTGAATGTATTATTAAGGGGAAAGTACTAATATTAGTCATAGGAAGTCACTCTTTTGGAGAAGTCATGACTAGAAAAAACCCAACAACAAACCCATCTTCATCTCTTTACTATGTACGAAAACACTTAAGATCAAATCAGTACAGTACATTCTTTTAGACAATGAAGACTGCATATCCTATGTTTTACTCTAACACCAGTTCCAGCAAAAAAAAAAAAAAACACAAAAAAACAGGATAGTGAAATGAAAGAAACAAAAGCCCAAAAGCCTTCCACTCTCATAGGTTGAGGCAAAGGGAAATAATGACTTCACTTCCTGCTTGATGGATTTACCTCTTTCCAAAAAGTGACTGAAAGCTAGTTCCTTAGTTTAAATAGACTATGATACTGTAAAAATGCTATTTTCTCATTCCCACCCAGTTCTATTCATCCAGTGAACATTTACTGATTACCTGCTTAGTACTGTGCACTGGGTATACAGATGAAAAAGGGAGCTTCTAGCCTAGCAGAGGAGTCAGACACATAAACGCATTACGATTTCTTATTGTAAATACTAAAATAGGTGTCATCCTATTAAATGCTTGCATCTAACTTAATTTTTAAACAGTAATCTATTTAAACTAGGTCAGCTGCTGATGGTGATGAATCTATAAGGTTCTTTTAACTTTTCAAAATGTTTCCATCGTTATAGTGACATTTTATTTTCGAAACTACCCTGTCCCATATGTAGGGCTGTGCTTTCCTTTGTGTTCCTTCTTTTACCAGAAAGAAAATCAATACTGAGAGATGACTTAAAAGCATCAGAGCCAGTATTACAATGCAGGAATTATGACTCTTTTAATTTCCTTTTCACAACTAGAGAATAACACTCTAGTTTTCATGCTAAAATCCTGTGTACTATTTATCATTTTATTTCTTTTTGTTGTTGCTGTTATTGAACTGTGTTTATTGATAATACTGGAAAAGAAAGACCCTCACCCACTGCGGCTAAAGCATTCTCTTGTGAGAAAACCGTTCTAAGCTATAAATTGCTTATTGTCAAATGAAATAGCTACAAAGTTTATTTTTTCTATTAGTACCAGACAAGAAAACCTACTACAGAAGAAAACAAATACAGTATGAAGTCTGAAAGGCTATATATTCAGATACTTGTACACCAATGAAAATTGCTGCCTGATCAAGGAAACCATTCTACTCAGTCTACTACATACGGCCAGCGGAACTGTAAGTACAGCAACCATACGCTTACTCTATGTCTGAATTAGATAAAAATTGCTTCATCAACAGATAGTTGGGAGGGATTGGTGGAGCAGAGGAGTGCTAGACAGGAGAAAAACTGTATCAGTAGGTTATCAACTCTACATTGCCAAAAAATCAAACAGAAAGAGCAAACAAAAAGCCCGACAATGACACATGTGCACCCACACACACATAGTTAAACAGGAGCAGCACATACATTTGAAAGCATATACATTTAAAGACAACCTCACCCCATCTTTAAAACTCTTAACTCTGCTCTTTGTTGATGTTATGTGAGCAGTCTTTGAGTACCTGTTTAGGGATTTTTCAGAGAAGCAACTTATCCAAGATAGAGATGGAACTCTGAGATGCAATCTTTACCACTATTTAAAGCTGAAAGAGCTTTCCATATTTACAGATAATTCTATTATCAAGTAAGTTTAACTCCTTGTAGAAGTTAGGCATTTTCAAGCCCCACTTACAGGTTGAAATAACCCATAAAGTAGTGAATGAAAATTAAATTGGAGGGAAAACTTGTGAATTAAATAATGGTACCGAGAAACAAAATACGCAAGGAGAATCAAGGAAAGCCTTGAAACCTAAGTGAGGAACAGCTCTCATGCACGGACTGCTTCACAAGGCAAAAGTAAACAGAAGGCCAACTGTGGTCAGGCCACTGCTCCGGGTGCTGCAGGTTCTCTAGTCATGGCACTACTTGTGCCGAAGCAATTTCTCACTATACTCAAACTAATCATCTATAGCTGCCAAAATGCCTGCCATGCCCATAATCCCAACTCCAAGGGTCCTGCCCTGAACCTCAGTGGGGGGGATAACCTCCCTCAAGGCCCTCAGCATAACTCTTCCCCTCTGAGTAGACGAACAGCACCCCTGCCAAGCCTAGGTCACCTAAGGTCAGAGTGGGGCCCCGGTGCAAAGTTCCCCCTACACAAGGCAACAGCACATTGCCCGGGTTACGGACATGCCTACATTCTGAACTCTGACACGGGAGGGAATCAGGCTATTTGTAACGGGAGCAGAAAACACGACACAGAGGAAGAGATGCTTTACAGACGTTTTGAGGCAGGAGAAGCCATGAAGAATGATGCCTTTGTCTGACCAGGTGCAGTCAGAAGAAGGGAGAGAAACACTGTTTAGAATAGAAAAAAAATGCTGTTAGCATCAGGAAAAGCAAAGACAGAAGGGAGCGATCTCATTCCGGTGGCAGAGAATCAGCTCTGTCGGGGGGACAAAGAGGGAATCAGCTCAGGAGGCTTAGGCTTGCTCACTTCTCACTTCAGAGTATCAGTGCATTCCTCCCGGGTTCCCTTGCAGGCCAGACACGTGGCTGGGATTCCTGTCTTCTTCGTTCCTAAACTTAACCGCACTGAGACAGCCTGAGCAAATCGTTTCCCCTGCATCAGAAGAACCTAACATCATCTCGTCTGTCTGGTCTCAATGTCCACCTGAGTCTTAAAACCACAAATAAACAAAACTTCTTCATATACAACATTCTAAAAAAGGTATTTTTTTTACTCTGTCAAATTAATACATTCAAAAAGAAATATACTAACCTAATGAAAAGAAAAAAAATAGGGCCACACAAATTGTTAGGCATCTCAAGTCCCTGAAAACAAATGCACTTTGCAAAGATACTCGGCACTCACAGGTATTTGTTCTACAACGAATTCGAAAAGCAAAGACAAATGAGACTGTGGTGGGATTTTTCTCTTTCTCCACAAGAATAAAGCAAATATAA
The DNA here is from genome assembly GCA_029783875.1 of Phataginus tricuspis. NCBI lineage: Eukaryota > Metazoa > Chordata > Mammalia > Pholidota > Manidae > Phataginus > Phataginus tricuspis. Next base: position 958,645 of record JAQQAC010000477.1, read on the forward strand.
TTTGTCTATGGCTGCTGTATTATCTTCGTTATGCCTAAAACATTTTGTGCTTCTTTTAATCAAGGCTAAATTAAATGCATTCATAACCTTTATCAATATAGTGGAAAAAATACACGCTTTTCAATTTTCTGGGTACCTCAACACCAGAACAGCCCAGCCATTTTTCCTAGATTATTCTTAGTTACCTATTAGAGTTTTATTGTCCTATTGTATAAAATATTGGGTATAAAATTTTTACCATACTTACAAAACCATAACCTAAGCTGGGAGGAAAGGACAGTGAGAAAAGGGGAAGGAGAAGGTTGACAGGGAAAAGGGGAAGGAATAGGACGCAAAGGAGAAAGAAAAGAAAAAGATACAACATGGGAAAGAGGAAGGAAGAGGAGGATGAGTACTGAAAAGCCGGCCGCGGAGGTCCCTTCTAGGGCTCACGGCCAGTCCCGCCCACCTGCTCTGGAGTCAAGCACAGCAGGGAGGAGCGCCTGGGCGTCTTCCTTCCTCATTCACTGCAGCTGGCCACTCTCTTCCTGGCCGAAGGACAGTGCCACTGGCTCCGAGCCACAGCCTCTGGAGGACGCAGGCGTCCACGGCCCCGACTGCGCGTCCCTCCCGCGGACCTCGGTATTCACCATTACTGTCACCGCACCTGCTTCTGAGCTCCTAGGGTAACAGTGCACTTCGGTCACCACTTTCCCTCCCGCACCGAAGCCTGACAGATAAATCCCGCTCACTGGCACAGGCAGACCCAGACTTCAAAAACACCACCTGTGAAAGCCCCAGGTATTTATGTATTAAATGCCATCGGATTCTCCACGGTTGTACCGTACCCGTGAGCTCAGATTCCCTGTTGCTTCATCCTGAGCTCCAGGAGCTAATCTATTTCCCCAGAAGTGCTTGGAGGTAGTCTAAGGTGACCTTGGACATTATGCTTCTGCCCAGTGTCTGAGCTGCCGCTGAGGCGGCTTCCCCATCCCCTGCCCTCTCCTCTATCCATCCTGACCAGTCCACACACAGACAAATAAAAAGTGGAAATACTGTTCCAGTAACTAAAACCCATTCATTTAACCAATATTTATACAGAAGTATATCCACTCAGTAGTGATACAACACTGAACAAGGCAGATTCTCCACCTCCAGGAATTTGTGTTCTATTTACCTACATATAAAGGTAAAATCACTGTTACTATACCAAATAAAAATATGTGAACTAGCTTATATGCTTTCTGGAGATAAAACATTCAAATTAGTTGGGCTTCATTAGGGATGTTGATGTTAAGGGCCTAGTACCATGAACCTGGTACTGTGAACATGTTGGAATAAAAAAATCTTCACTTTCTACTGTGAATTCTCTCCAAAGACATCTCCATATCAGTAAGTAGCCCAGATAATCCTGGGGATGAGTGGGTGCTTCTTATGTCCCGAGAAACATAGTAGTCTCAGTGGATTTCCTCCAGTTAACAGAAATTCAGCCTCACACAATGAAAGCCAGTAGGGCTTTCTCTGGGACTTGCAAGCAATCAATTGCAAAAGGGCTTCATATTACTTGAGCATCATAGGCAGGATTATTGGATAAGAAACAGGAAACAAGAATTTATTTATTTGACTAATTCATTAAATTAGCCTAATTTAACTATTTATTAAATAAAAATTTATTGATATAATTTAATAATAAATAATTTATTTAGTAAATAATGCTCCTGAGCAATACAGAAGCAGGGCAGTTAGCTCTAAGACAGATGATAAAGTAGCAATAGCATACATCAAACCCACTGCATGTACACTGAAGATTTTTAATATACCTTTTGAAAAACTGCAATATTAGATTTGATATGTTTAATAGAACATAATCTATAACACACAAGTATAAGAAGCATGACTAGCAAGGCCACTGTCATTGGTCAGCTCCCAAAGGCGTTACAAATTAGACCTGTCTAAACAAGCCCTTGCCTTCATAACTGCCAAAGCCGCTGCACTTGCGGATTCCTCAGCTAGGAAAATGCTGCCGACTCGTTACGTCCTATGTCTTCCCTTTCTCAACTCGCTATATCCTGTCACCGTGCCTTGTGCATTTTAGTTTGAAAAGAGCTCTAGAATCTACCCTATCTTCTCCATCCCATTGCCAGACACTAATAACGCTTGGCCTTGAAAACTGGACTAACTCTCTAGAAGAAAAAACAAGCATGATGTCAACAGAAAAGATATTGAGATTTAGGAAGAGGATGGTCTTTCCTGATTTAGGACTTCCATAGCTCGTAGGAAGGGCTTCCGAGTCACCTAGACAGCTGTACTGTCCACCGGTCTTAACAATCCATGTTTTTCTTCTTTAGACAAAATCCTCTTCCTGTTAGGCATCAGTTTCCTCTTGTGTATTCTCTTCCCTTCAACTGGTTGGAAGTAAGTGACGACGATAGCTCTCCCCATATGCTTAATAAGATAAAGGCTGACTTAGACATGTTTCATGTCTAATGTCTCCAGAACTATCTCCTGATAGTGCTCCAGATAACATGTTATACGTGAAATACCTAAGTTTTATATATTTGGTGGAAAAAGCCACTGTACATACTAAAGTTATCAGATGATGTTCTATTCTCTGGGCCAGCATTACCTATAAGCTTGCAAAATCAGACAATAGAGAAAGAAGTGGAGAGAAAGCATCCACGCTCCTTAATGTTCTGAGACTTGTGAAAGAAAAAAAACCATTTATATCTGGGCACATGGCAAGGAAGACTGTAGCTACTCTTTCTGTAAAAATGCCTAGAGTCATCTCTGAACTAAATGTGAGACTTTAGAAGAACAAGCAACAGACTATTAACGGGTTTATCTGTAAGTCCTGCAGGCACAAGTAGGGAATAAACTCCCCATCTGCTCAGTGTCAGAAAGAATCCTAAGTCTCCCACCGCTCTGCCTTGCCCTGTTCATAACCATGTGCAGGTGAACAAGGCATCATTAATAATGCCACTTGCAGAAGTAAAAATTGGTTTTATATGTAGAAAAATATTTCTTAAAATGAATTCTGAGGAACACTAGCTCTATGAAACATTAAGTGCTTTACACACACAAACACACTCAAAAAGGTTTCATTGTCAAATATGCCTGGAAAACATTGAGATAAACACATTTAAACAACCTTTTTACTATTTCATGTCTCATGTTTTTAATATATTACTATGTATTCTGAAGCCCCAAAAGTTCCATAGTATGATTATTTTATTTCACCAAGAAAACACGTTCTCATGGGGTATTCTCCATGAGAGTTTTATTTATAATGCTCTCAGAAAAATGAGGAGACGGAGATGGTTTCATGATTACCAAGTTCATTTCCAGAGAACCAGTCAGTCATTACAACTAAACGCTTAACTGAAATGTGGACGGTTCGGACACGCAAGCGGGCACGAGCATATTAAGTCACGTTCATAAAGAAGTCATGCAAAAGTTTGTACTTTTTAAATTTAAGCTGACAGTACACATCAGTATTCTTAAAGAACATTTTGTCATTAATAAGGAAATAGAATTAAATTTGGAAAGGCAGGTAATCATGATAGAAACCGGGTTTTGTTCAAAGTGCCTTTAAATTAAGAAAAAAAATTATTAAACATAAATGGCATGTGTATTTTCCTAAAAGAAATGTGCTACCTCATTATAACAGGATAATCATCGCCACATACATCACAGGCATGGTGAGCGCCAAGCTGCTTTCTAAGCCAGGTCATTCAAAGCTGCATGGTGTCAGTTTGCCCCAGTATATTTTTCTTCTCATACACTTCATCTGCAAAAAATAATTACCTCAATTTGCTTTAGGTGGGAACACTTGACATATCATAACATCCAATGCGTGATATTCAAGGATATCCTCCATATTGTTTTTGGTAATGATATTAATGATAAAGACACAATGACCTTTTTAAAATGCAAATAAGATCATGATTTGATGGCTTCTACTCACACGTAGAGACCCACAGGCTCTATGTGAGCTAACCCATGCTCTCTCTCTCTCTCTCTGTCCATCTATCTTCACCTCCCTCCCCCTGCATTCCACCCACATATGTCTTCATGTTCTGCCTCAAACAAACAGAGTCATTCTTGTCTTGGGGTTTTCACATGAGCCCTTTCCCTAGACTTTACCTACTCAAACACCTTCTCCATCACTCAACCTTCTGCTCAAATGTCACCACATCCAAGAGGTTCTCCTTGATTGACTATTGTTCTACAAAAATTCCACAAATTGCCATGTCCTTTCCTCTTTAACCTATTTTATTTCCCTTTCTAGCATTTATCAGTAACTTAAATTTTCATTCATTTTTTCATTGTTGGTTTCCCTAAAATGAGAAGAGAGATCTTTCTTTACTACTAAAAAAACATGGTTTTCAAATCTAGTTGCATAGTAGAAACACCCCAAGAGGTTTTAAAATGAACAAACTCCTGGGTCCTATCCATTCTAATTTAAACAGTGTGAGATCAAATGTAGGCATTCGTGCTTCTTAAATATAACTAGAGAAAGACACCTGGAAAATAATAGGTGAATAAATGAATGAATGATTGACATAAGTGAAATTCCTACTTCTTACCAAATACATTTACACAGCAGAGCATATTTTGAATACTGCATACAATATTTAGCATTTAATTTCTAATTGTCAAGATATCTGTAATTGTCATCTGCTCAATATTACACAGTGATATTTTAGAAGGACAAAGAGCTTTAGATTGCTAGTTTGTTGGGGAAAATAATTGTTTTCGACTTTATGCCACCATAAAAGAGGAGGTACCACTCCATGATTGCGTCTAATACTAACAGCCTCCAATTGTACGTAACTAAACTACTCATGATACATTAAAACCAAGATTGCTATTTGAGCTACTTTTCAATTTTTATAATCAGATAATAAAATGAAGTATCAAATTCCACAATTAAATTTCTAGAAGGCAGTTTGTGTTTTATTGCCCTGCATTAAAGTAAGTATGTCATGCCTTCCTATTTTCCAAAAACAGCAGACAAATGCTTTTTACTTAATCTTCTCTTCCAGCACCTCATCAGGCAAGAGCACTGTCAAGGGCACAGGGGTCAGACACTGTGCACAGCCTGACATACAAAAAAAATAAAAGGCTTACTATTGACTTAATCAACATTAATAATTAAATCAGTCTTCCTCTTATGAAATCAGAATAAAGGTTTCACAGAAAGCTCTTCCTGCCAAAGGGCTTTCGTGATTTGACACATCCAAGGTTTGGTGCCAGAAAAAGTGCTAAAAACCTTGGAATGCTTCTAGCAGTTTTCAGTTAGTAAAGGAAATTGTCACTGCTTGAAAATCAGTGTTAAAAGAAATCATGTGTTGTCTATAGTTAAAAAGCTATGCTAAGGATATAAAGACTTTTGGGGTTCTGATTGGTGATCTTTCTGCTTGAAAACTACTAGCAGTTCAGAGTAAAAGTAAAGCTTATTTCAGTCAGAATACATTCTTTTTAGTCATGAGTTTGTGGCCCTGTTTGTAAGATCATAACCAAAGAATCTGAGGATGAACTAGGTGAAACCATCAAAGTGAACCAGTAAGGCACTAACTACAAGATACCAATCAAAGAGAATTAGAGTCAAGAGGCAGCAGAGCACACCGTTCTCCTGCACTGAGCGTTCCAATTCTCACTACAGAAGGTCAGCCAGTCTTGATAATCAAGATATTTTGAAAGCAACCATGGTCATAAAATATGGAACAATCACAAGATAAACACTGAGAGCCTCTACATTTAGCTAGTCTCCAGCCTTTTTCCTTGCCTTCTGCTTATACTTTTCTCTCTCTGATGACTCTGATATATCACCTTGCACAATTACTAAAGCTTATAGGTGTATAAGCTTAAGCAACGTATCAAATTGAGCTCACTTTTCCAAGTACTATAGTATTGTTAATGTCACGTGAAAAATGAAAGTCTTTTCCTTCTAAAAGGGTAAGAAAAAAGAACAATCAACTATTTTAGGCCTGTCATCTGTCTTCTCGTCAGGAAACTTGAACTTCATAGTAAATGGGCATCATCTTTAACTCACCCTGCTCTGATATCTATAACTATTAAGCTACCACTTTTATTCAAAACAACACAATCACTCAGCTCTTTCCATGGGATGAATCTGATCACAATCCAGTTGAATGCTTTGATTTCCAGGTTGTACAAGATTGAAGCAAACCTGACAACAGGAAATGTCATTTATTAACCTATTAGAGGAAAAAAGCATCCCAAGAGTTTGGATTAGTTAGATAATTTGACTAAGTAGATAATAGTTTATGTCAGTGTTTTTACTCTCATTTTAACGACTGCTTAACACAATCATAGCACCATTCATTTCTCCTTCATAGCATGTATCACTCCAAACCCCAATTAACTGTCAGTGACTACGTCTGTTTTGCTCAGCACTGTATCTCCAACATTTGGTACAATGCCTGGCTTATAATTATAACTCAATACATATCTGTTGAAGGGACAAATTAATGTTAAAAACTAGATAAGGAAGTGAGAGCACAGTGGTAGCATATTAGTTTACAGATAACTTAGAAATATCTATCTATACATATTTTTCATCCAAACCCAATTTAAACACTAAATTAATGTATGAAGAAAATTATAATTGATAAACTTTCCAATATTCCTCTATAATTTTCTTACGATTACATTGTATGGAGGAAGTTTTGGTTCTTTTCTCAAAATAAAAAGAATCTAGAAGCCAAAAGAATACAGTTGATCCCATTACACACTATATAATTAATATGCTACACTGAACACATATTTTTTTAATGTGTCCATTTTTCTAATTAGAAACGGATGTCCACTGTTTGTGCTTTTAATTAATCTAGTGACTATTACAAAGGATGGTAATTTAAACACAACTGGTATTTAAACTAAGCTTATTTTCCTTCTATTTTCTTTCATTTTCTTCATATAAAACACTGTGCAAGAATTAGGCAGTCTTGAATTGTATAATCACTTTAAATTTTATAGTAATTTAAAATCGTTTTAAATTCTATTCTGATATCATTAAATATGCTTCCTAAAAAATCAGTCTTTCGTTTTTATCATTTTTTAAAGAAATAAGAAAACATTGGAAAACAGCCATGGAACAGATAAATCCATTCTTTTTATTTATTTGCAGTTTTATAATGTTTCTCTCCCAACTATTCTTTTAGTATCCTATGATTACTGTTGAAGATAATATATCATTTCTCTTTCAATCACCTCAAAAAACATTAATATTTATTCATCCTAAATTTAGTATTCAACGGAAAATAATTTATTAAGTAATCAGCCAAATTTGATGGCTTATTTTCCAACTCCATGTAATAACTCCTATTTTTATTACACTTGTCATCTTCCTTGTGTTAGAAACAACTCTGTCTGAACTATAATAAGTTAGGAGTTACCTAATCTTTTCCCCAAGACTAAATCTATTTTAGTTTTTTATCTCTTGCTTTAATAACACAGCTGTTTTCCTCAGATATTTCTATTTCTTTTCCCTGTACCACAATGTGCACATTGTTATAGCTATAGTTGTCCCAAGAAATATTTGTCCAAAGCCACATCCATGAAAGGAAAAAATATACAACCCAGGAGTATGTTCTGTTCTGCCAACGAAATGACCCCCAAATAGATCCCAGCACGTGCCGTGACCGAAGGTCTGCTTCTGATCTGGGTCCCGGGACATTAACTCGTCTCCTTGGCTGGTCCAGTTGTGGGGTACACTCATCAACTGCTTACCAATAAGGGGATCTTGGTGAATATGATTTACCAAGATATAAGACTACAAAGACACCTTTGAATTTTGATAAAATGAAAAAGAACTTTCTCCATATTCAGAATAATGTCCATGACATAAAACATGGTTGAAGAGTGAAAAGTTTTGTTCAAATGATACACTGCTACAAGCTAAAGAGACTGTGATTCATCAAAGACATGCATACCTATTAAAGTAACTTTATGGTATTTTGTTATTTTACTTTAAAGGACAATGAAATTTTCCAGTTATTATTTATTATAAAGGTTTAGCAAAGATTTCAGCTATAACTAGTAACAAACTTCTGAAGCCTTTGTGATTACGGCTAAGTTGTTTTGTGACTATTATTTCTGAAATGCTCCATAACAATGTGTTTTTCTTTAAAAGTTATTTTAATGCTTTTGAAGTTTGTTTGTATGTATTTGAATATATCTGCATGGACTAAAATTATTACTTAATATCTGTATGTTTAAAAAGTATTACCAGGATGATAAGATTGTACAATTGGGAACAGAAAAAACTCTTTTTAAAGAATAGTTCTAATAGTTTTTTTAAAATGCTACACAACTATGCACTAAGTCCACATAGTTTTCTAAAGGCAAATCTTTAAAAAATTCATCACTGGAAGCAACCTACTGCTCTTACTTAGCCTAGAAAATTATTCATCTAAATCCATAGGTTTTCATTCTGTTTCCTGTTCTTTCAGGGTGTGGGAGGTTTTTGGTGTCTAAGTAGTTCAGAGGCTATTTGATACATTCCAGGAAGTCCCAGGTTGCCTCAGTTGTATGCAGTATTAGGTGTCATGCAGGTATCTTCAATGATATTCTCAAAAGGGTCTATGACCCCAATATGTTAAGAATTGCTGCTTAGCAATTTATTACTTCTTTAGTACACAAGCTGATGTGATTTGAGGGGCCTAAATAAATACACATGCTTTTTTGTTTTCTTATTCACTATGAAGTTATTGCTTGTTAACTAATGTGTATCCACCCGAACAGCCAAGTGCTTGTTTAATCCAAAGTTTATCTAACATGTCTTAGTTTCAGTGCCTAAGCTATAGGCTGTTTCTCATGGAATCCTCTGTGAATTATAAGCCCAATAGTTGACTCTTTTTGGCATTAAGAATTTATAAGTATACTCCACTACACATGCAAGCACACACACACACATTAGCAACATGGGTCAAATGACCTTAAAAATATTTCACTTAGCTTCTGACTTAACATAGATAAATAAATATATGCAGATGAAATGTCAAAGGCAGTGATAACAATATCATACTAAAGTAAAAAAGCCAGAGATAAACATTCCTTAGGAAACACCCTCATGTGCAGTCTTGGCCTGATACAGGAATGGGCTGTGTTAATGCTTTATTAGACATTGCCCAAAGCCTGAGAGTAGTTCCTTTCGTGACAACAGAAATCTCATTGGTTAGCTAACTAGCTTGATAGAACCAAGCACAACACAAAGCGTAGGACATCTTTTGCAAAATCAAGCTTTATTGAGTATTTTGACAAAAGAGGCAGGGAGAGAAGTAGGTTGGGAGGGAAGAAGGGGAAAAGAAAAGAAAGAAAAGGAAACAATATTTTTTATCCATGTAAATAAAATATAAGGTCTATTTTTAATATGTTTGGTATTTGCTCAGGTTTACAGGTTGAAGAGATGTTTCACTATTGAATTTTTAAGCTGTGTTCTGCTTGTACTCTTTTTTTTATTTTGACGAAGTACTTGCCTATTTTATTTTTGTTCATCAGCCTTTTACATCAGTTTTTTATTCAGTCTTTTAGTGTGGGAGATGTTTAGAAAGGCTATCTGTCAAAAATCCTTTATTACATACATAATTTTCTTACTTGATGACATCCTGATTCATGTGATGTTCATTCTTGTGCATCCTTTCTAACTTCCACAAATTTATGCCTGAACGAATTATCAGAGTAAGATTTCTTAAAACCAAAAAATGTACTTTTTCTTTTTTCAATTTTTTAATTGTGGTAAAATATACATATTATTTACCATCTTAACCATTTTTAAGTGCACAATACAGTAGTGATAAGTACACTCACACTGATAGGCAACTGATTTCCAGAACATCTTTTCATCAAACTCTATACTTGATCAAACATCAACTCCTCATTGCCAGCCTCCACCTTCCTTTGCAGGCCCCGATGAAAATAATATATTTTTAACACATGGGAAAGTATGAACTAATTGAGGAAATGAATTTCCTAAAACACATTTTGCATTTCTTTAAAACATTCACTACATCAAGGTCTTTCCTCAAATATGCACTGGTCATTGACAGTATCTCTTCATAATTAGCACAAAACATTACCTGGTTTTCTGGACATCAGTGGTAGCTGTGCATTGGGAGCTATTTCCAGTAATGAGGATGATTTACACAACCTGCCCACATTTTTTGAAACCTAGTCCTTATTAATCACATGAGATAACAATAGAATGCCAGACATTGTTTTTGTGTGCTTTACAAATGTATTAGTTATTTTATTTCTGACAACAAATGGATATGTAAGTACTAACATTACCACCATTTCACAGATGGTAAATTAAAGTGAGCTATCCATCTGTTTTTGCTGGGTTCATTGTATCAGCATAAAGTTACAGAGTCACCTTAGTATTGGAAAATGTCTAAAGAGAAAGGCTAATAAACACACTGGTTTCCATTTTTATGCTGCCAAGAAGGATTCTTCCTAAGATCCAACTTGATAATGATTTCAGCATGTGCTTTGTAGAATAAGTTGTTCACACACTAAGATCTAAGCTCAAGCCAACCTCTGTTCCACTGCTTCCTAACTGGACAACAAACCACATAAATATACCCCAGGACTGGTGTAAAAAGAGGTCACCGGTTGCATACTACGGATTCCAACACATTCATATAAATTTTTAATATAAATGGTTGGTCGTTTCTTTTTTCCTACTATCATAAGCATCTTTGGCTAAAACCTCTAGAGTTGGTGAGAGCTCATGCTCCTCTGTCATAAGGTATGCGTCAATAAAAAATGTAAAGCAATCCCTTTAAAACATCAGTTGGATAAATGACATGTATTGGAGATTTGGGGGAAATAACAAAGGGCACATCCCTCCAGAATTGCTCCTGAAATGCAGCATGGTATAAAGAACACAGGGTTTGGGGTCAGAAGGTTTGTGTTTTAAACTTTAGCTCTGCCATTCATGAGACCACACTGTCCTCATGTTTTTAGCTGGCAGTAGCAGTGATTTTTACCATTACCTCTCCTTCATTCTGGCATGACTGATCTTTTCCCAAGTCTTTTGGTCCCTCAGAAGTTCTCTCCTTGTTACCCTTCTTTCTATTTGTAGTAAAATTGACCTCTTTACTTTATATCTGTCTTTCTGTAAAATACATTTATTAGTCTTTTTTTAATCTTTCTCAAACCACATTCCATCATATGCAATATTTGATTTCTAGAATTAAATGTAACTTTTTCAAAAAATTTTCTCTACATTCTGACTTTACTCACCAGTCCTGCTGTAGATTAACTTCCCCCTTTATTTGCCATAATTGTCAAATCCTATCCATTCTTTAAAAGAATGAGGTTATGTTCAGCCATTTTCATAATCTTGTTATTTACTTCTGTGTGCAGTAACAGTTAAGTTTTCCTACCATCCATTGAATTTGTATCTGGTACTACATTTTTTTTGGAGGTATTTCAAGCATGTTGAAACAGTTTTCTGTGAAATTAAGTTTGTGGACAGATCTCATTTTTCATAACTTCCACAATGCCTAATACAATCCTGGCAACAATGTTACATACAATAAATATTTGCTGACAACTGTATTGACAAAATGAGAACAGTTTGCTTTCTGTTCGTCCATTGCTGTACTGAAAATATGGGCTGAAACAGATGTCCAAATAGATATAACTGTGATTTTTAAAAACCTGTTACAATTAAATATTACTAAACATATCACACTGTAACATATCACATCAGCAACATAACAACACTCTAATCGTGAGGCAAGACTTACAGCATACTCCACCAATCCCTGAACGGGTGACAGGTTTCCGTGGGGGCTAAATGCCGGCTGGTAAGGCAGTACGTAGGCCAATATCCCAGTGAACAGTTACGCATGTGACCAGGTAACTCCCTGGCATAGTGGCTTATGACATATTATTAAGAAGCAGATTACTGCCCAGCAGTGTGTTTAGCACTTTTCTTATGTATATCTAAGAATAAGATCACAGAAATAGTTGTACAGTATTGATATATCTCCTAGGAATGAACAGTTTCATTAAAATAAGTACCTTGAAGAACAAACTTGGCGACTGCTGTATAAATTCATCATGTGTTTCTCAAAAACATCATGATAAATCACTTTGACATTGAATTTTATTTCCTTTGATAGTTACTACATCTAGAATATTTTCAAAGGAAAAATATACTGGCTCCACTTGATAACAAGTTCCAAAATTTACTTCAATAGATAATATCTAATAAATAGTAGATAATATCTGTTTTGGTTTTCCATTTAAAGACAAATAACAAACAAACCCCTATAAGAAGAATCAGCCACTGGACACTGAAATTACACGCACTGCAATTAAAAGCATAAATATATTGTTAGTCCACTGACTTTTTGGAGGGTATCAGATAACTGTATTACCTAATGCATGTTTCTGACTGGGAAATAATTAAACAAGGTCATGAAACTGGGGTAGATCTAATGCCCTGGAGGCCTACCTAAGCAAACCGAAAGTTACGCCTGTAAATGCCTCAACATAAGGAAACCAAAACACCAAGAACGACCAATCATAACCCACCCAAGGGGTCTGAAGCTATAGCCAAGCATATCCTTACTGTGTTTCAGCCTTTTCTTTGTAACAGTCTCTCCCGGCCTTTGCTGGGGCGCTCCTAGCCACTTCCCGTTTGGGCTGCCCGATCATCATCTATTTTACTGAAATACACTCTTAAATTTATCTTACACGTCTCCGTTTATCTTTCAACACAAAAGTTTGTTGTAATTAGAGGTTATAAGGGCCGCAGAAGGAAAAGAAAGAGGAGCCCCGCGCGAAGAGCCTGGCCTCGGTCCGCCCGGCTTGCGCTGTGACCGTCGCTCCCCAGGCCGGTGCACCCAGGCGAGTCACGTAACCTATTTTCAATTGTATCAACCACAAATTCTGGGCATAACAACCTCTAAAACATAGGTAGGAGTAAAGATAAAATAAGAGACTAAATGTCAATTTATTAATGCTGTCTGGCTCATAATAAGCCCTCAAAATGTCAGCTGTTATTACTAACCTTTATGAGATTCCTTTATCCATATCGCAATATCCCAATAATACCTTCAATACTTTCTATGGATCAGCTATGCTGGGAATGGAGAGCAATGATGCTTAATATAGTGCTTTATAAACTATAAAACACATGCACTCCCCAAATGCACAATATTCTTTAATACTGTGATTTATCAAATTCTCACTATGGATTATGAAGACTATTGATTTCCCAAAATGCCTAAAATCCTGTTCTTTTGTGTTTTTTAAGACTCTTCTAATTGCCCTCACTAGAATTCTCTGTACACTTGAGTCTAAGAGCCACTAAATGACTACTTGATACGTATCTGGAAGCATTAATTGACTCTTCAGCAAGTTCTTTAACCTGGAGATCTCTGAAATGCCTTTAAAAGTTCTTTTTGGAGTCAGTCCAACCATCCCATTACAACACAACTGATCACTATATGAATTTAACTGCCCCAGATCAAGTTGTGTCATCTGAAGCAATAGAAGCCTGATAAAACACTACTAGAACCAGGGCCCATAAAGCAGGGGTTATTTCTGTTTTCAGTGCCAAGGTCGAGAGAAGTTTCACTCTGCGATTCATACAGATAGGAGTATAAATCATGACTCCAAAAAAAAAATAAGCCACATTAAAACTCTGCTAAAGAACATGCTCAAAGCAGGATTGACCCAGTCATCCCAGAAATGATACCATGTGCTATGGGGCTTTAGATTGTAAATTCCAAGAAGCAAGAATAAGACCTCATAGTTCTCTACATATAACATCAGACAGAGAGTGACACATTCAATATATTCAGGCAATATTAGGGGTATTGCTATTAACAAGGATTTGAAAGAATGAAATACTGTTTCAGGAAGAGGGGACCAAGACACATCACTTTTCTATCTTCTATAACTTCTACATTTCGTTACTGGCTTCTCTTTCATCTTAAATAAAATCTTATCTCTATGCTATAGTCCCTTTCCATTCATAGCTACCTTTCTTGAAAGAGTGGTCTACCCACAATGTTTGTATTTCCTCTGTTCCCACGTACTGTTGAAGCCACAGCAATTCAGTTTACCTTCACCATTCTACCCTGCTTCTTGTCTCCCTGAGATAGTTCCACATCAATGTCTCCTGTGGGATGAAACAGGCTAGCTGAGGTGTACTGGAGTCTCTTGGAGGGATTGGAGAAAATCAGTAAAGTAAAAAGGGTCTGGAAAACCATTTTATAGTGTTCCGCTGTGACCACAGGGGCACCTGGCAGACAGTGCAGACTGCTTAGGAGAGCGGTGGGGTGCTAACAGTTTGGGAAAATCATTCATCGTCATGACGGAAAGGAGCGGAGGAAGTTCACCCGCTTCACAGCTCGTGCCAGAAACAGGTCATGAAAACACTTAAGAAGACAGTTTTTCCAAACCATATTTAGTAAGCAGAAAGTGTATTTTTTGGCAGAGCCGAAAGTACATGATCTGAGGTTTTTAAAAGACAGATTATTCATCAGCATTGCTCAGAGCATATTCATGAAAATAAGATCCTAATTGTTTTATAAAACTAAAGTTCTACTTAAAAAAAGAAATTAGACTTATTTTGTAAGACATATCTGTTCAAAGAACCTGGTCTTAAACTAAATGTGTTTATATATATCACACAATATATATTTTATTGTGTTTATATATATCACATAATATATATATAACACACAATAAACATAGCTTTAAACCACCAAGAATGTCCCGTCTACATTTCATCTCTGACTCATCACGCCCAAGTGATATGAGAGTGATGGCCACCCAGGAAGAGACCACCAAGAACCGCTACACAACAGATGACCCAGTCATCCCAGAAATGCTCTCTCACAGCCTGAAATCAGTGCTGGGAATCTCTACTGATCTCTCAGCCAGAGATACAAAAGCCAGGAATTAATCATTTCTCAGCCCCACAAAACACACAGGCGCTCACCTTATCATGAGTCCTTCTACTATCTTGTCCTTCAAAGTTGGCTCAAATCTTTGTAAATTTTCTCTGTAAATCCTTTCCCCTTGAATCGCAAGTGAGCTGCTTGTAGCAATTTTAAAGCTCAATCAGGAGAGAAGAGGTTCTCAAAACAGAATTCTATTTCAGCAGCTCACCACTCACCAGAGACTCACCACTAACGTGCGAGGCACACTAACTGGGCCCCGTAGCTAAGGGAACCCTTACTGCTACTAGAGTTGGCACCACATATATTTAAGCAGTTGTGTTCCCACCGATTCTGTTGTGGTCTTATTATAAAGAAAACTGTTCGCTGCCTAAATAGTACCCGTTCCTCATCTTCCTTCCTTCCCAATAAAACCACAGTTCAGTCAGGTATTTCACTCCCCACCATGACATATGAGGGCAACACAGTTAATGAAAAATTGAGATGAAATTACTACAATTTAAGGAATTTGCACTTAGGTTGATAAGGAAAATATTCAACACAGCCGTCAAGGTCAGCAAACTGCTTTTTTCTTCCGGTTGGCAAAGTCAGCAGAGCCCTTCCAGCTCTCTCCTCCCCTCCTTCTCTGGGCTTCCCTTTGGCCCTGCACTTGCCAAAATACCACATACCAAAATAACATAAATTGCTCCCCTTGCGTGTGCTCAGAGCTCAGACCTTGGCAGATTACTCCCCTCTGAGCCCGCTGGTGCAAAATAAAACCTCAGCACTCCAAGACCTCCGAGTGCCACTTGGTTCTCTCGTCAGTGACCCAGTCCAGGGCTTCCAGTCTCTTCCGTGACAAGGTCACACACAGGTGTCCTGTATTCCCACCCATCTGATGAAATAATCATTGGGGTGATCTCCAATGAGTGTTCTTTACAGAAGAAAGTCTTTTACAGAACTCTAATCAGCAGACTCCCGTTCAAAGGAAAGGCCTTTTGGGCAAAGTTTGACAAATAAATACATTTGTAAGAGCTTTAAGTTAAAATAAAACAGTTTAAGTGGACATATCTTTTATGTAATTACACTACTTAAATCATATTTTTCTGATGCCTTATCAACAATGCTCCCAGTTATTGTTCAGTTAGCACCTACTCCTTAATAAACTGTTTAAAAACAAATCTAATATTTTTATTATGTCAAAGATACATATTGATTGCTTTACGTGTGTATAGATCACCTATCATCCTTAGTTCCCTCCTTTTTATCTCTAAAAGTTTGCTCAGAATTTGACATCTGCATTCCTTCACACATTACCCTCTGCAGGGCTCCTAGCAACCTGCAGCGTGGTAATCTCCACATTCATGTGATTCTCCAGAATTTTTTTTTTTCTATTCCACTCTGCAAAGATGCAGAACTTTAAATGCTATGAATGGAATCCAGATTTCTTGATGCCCAATTCAGTGTACCTTTTGGCTTTTTTCTCCTACATGACTGCAGTTTTGGTCAATTATCAAATATTATTACATCTTCTTTGTCATGTTAATCTTTTGAATTCATTATCTCCCTACTAAATCTAGTTTTAACATTCTGTGTCATGATTGTAAGTGCCTTGGGGTAAGGATCACAAAACCTCACTGAAATAAGTAATACATCTTTTTACCATTTAAAATCTCTTAAAAGTAATTTCAAATATCAGAGTTTCAAGTAATGAGGAACTAAATGTGCATATGTAATAGCATAGCCTGAGAATAACTGAAAGATGATGATTAGCATATATTTTTACTAGTGAAGTAGCAAAAGGAAAATGCAATATAAGTCTAAAATCTTTGGGGGATATCTTTGGCATTCAGATAATGAATACGAAATAACATTCTTACATGAAATAGACTTGAAACTACTCTGTGAATCAAAATGGTCTGAAACTGAAGTTTGTCTTGTAGTTATGCTATCTTACATGTTTATTTAATACAAATGATCAAAATATGTAGTGGATAAATTGCGGCCCTCAAAAAGGTAAGTCCAAGTCCCCATCTCTAGTACCTGAGAATGTGTCCTTACTTGTTAAGAAGATCTTTGCAGATGTAACTAACCAAGTAAAAATTTCAGATGAGATCATCCTGGATTTAGGGTGGACCTTAAAGCCAATGGCCCTGTGTCCTTTCAAAAGAAAGGTGAGGGAGATTTGATACACAGAGAGACACAGGAAGAAAGCCATGTAAAGATGCAAGCCCAGAGTATTGTTTGGTAGCTACAAGCCAAGGAGAGCCAAGGATGGGCTGGAAGAGGGTCATGGAACCCACTTTCCTGCACAGCTTCCCAAGGTCAACCCTGCCAGCACACTGATTTTAGATTTCTGGTCTCCAGAAAGGTGAGGAAATTAATGTCTGTTGTTTTAAGCCACCATGTTCGTGGCATTTGTCATGGCAGTCCTAGGAAACTAACACAATATATGATTGTTTATATGCATTTATACATTTGTATTAAAATCATTTCCATTCCAAAAATGGACTTCCTAGACTGTTATAATAAAAATCTCACGTATATTTGCTCAGATGGCTGAATAAAGGAGTATGCAGAAAGTAGGGAAACAAAAAGGTTTAGAATAGAGCCTGAACTGAAATAAAAACCAATATAGTATTTAGTAAAGACCATGAGTCCTAGGGTTAGAATGGCAACTTCTACTCTTAGTTCTATCATTTTTTCAGTTACATGAACTTGGGGGCAAGATAGTAAACCTCTCCGAGCCACAATGACTTACCTCATCCATATAACGAAAGATAATAGTATTCCTTCATTACGTCATTGTGAGAAAGAAATACGGTAACTTATATTAAAAAACTTGCACATTTTTTGTTATCTTTTAGTAATTGGAATTAAATGTTCATAATGAATTATCTCAAAATTGATCCTTTAGAGCAGATATTGATTCTCATATGGCTCTCAGCTAGCCTGGTCTCCTTTCTCCAGTGATAGCTGCTCTAATTTTACAGAGCCTCCCCCACAAAATTGATATTCACTTAAGTAAGATAATATTAAACAAGTTCCCCATTAAAAAACAGTTCTCTATTTTTAACTAAAATCACCATTTATTTCACTAACACAGAAAATGAAGGGTTCCTCACCCCAAGTCATGTTGAATTTTGCTCTAACTTCTAAAGGCAGCCCATCTCCTCCTGGACTCCATGACCCTACTTTATACTGCTACAAGAAACAGTTATGCAAATCTCTGTCCAGTTCATTTCAGGTTAATCAAGATTGAGTGACACTTGCACAAAATCTTTCTATAATTAATACTCAACATGTGAATAGTATTTCAGAGCAGAGTCTAGGCTGGAACACTAGAGCATTCATTTCTTGATAAAATCCTAATCCTATAAATGAATGTATTCCCTTACTTATTTTTGTATTCTTTTTATAAATAAGGACACTGAACTTAGAAAAGCCTAGTGAATTACCTAAATCACAGGGTTATATTAATCTACTATACAAAGGTTATTTTTAACTATTATTTAAAAAGTCGAACATATATAAACAAAAATATAATAAACGGTCATGTACCCATTACTTAGCCCTAATGTTTATTTAGAAGATTTACTTTCAATTTCTCAAAATATCCCTAATGAGAGAACAAATGTCATCTCCAGCCATAATCACTGAAAGTGTTCATCATATATTGAGATAAAAGGAGTTAAAGAGACACTGAGAAAAGGTATGCTAGAATGAGGATTTTTCCACCCAAAGCATTATCTCTAAACCCACAGAGACAAAGAGAATAACCCCAGGTGACACCGTCCCTGTGCCACCAGAGCTCACTGACAAAGCACTGACTTAAACAGGAAGGCTCGACAAATGCACTTGCAAAGGCAAAGCCTGAATACGTGTAAGCCTGATGTTTATATCAGATATAAGGACATTTTGAGTCAAAAATCTGCTTTTCAACTGATATTCAAAGAAAGCTACTCTATAAAGTGTAGACTGGTATCATGGGAGATAAGTCCTTTAAGTCAGAAAAACACATGCCTCATATTCTCTCCTATTTGTAACAGTGAGCAATTTCCATTAAAGTAAACCACAGGTCAAATATCTCCAGGAATCATCACCATTTTACCTACGTAGATGCTGGAAGACGCTGACAGTCATCAGGAAGGGCCCTGCAGCCGGGCGACATGTCGATGGAGAAACAAAGCAAATTCAGCTACAAATATAAGAATACATTCTAAGAAATAAAATTGGCAAGTTAGTCAAGATTCAGAGCTTCAATGCAGAGTGAAACAATAGCCAGAAAGGCAGAAAATAGAAAGCCATTTTAGAGAAGTAGCCACATTTTTAACAACCCTTCTCAGACCAGCCTGGCACAAGAACAGGACAGATGGGGGTGGTGATAATTATAAATATATTTTCACCTTACTTTTGTATAGTTATTAAGAACTACTTAAATTTTAGAAGCCCATTCTTTGATGCAGCACAGTAGACCTCACAAAAGGCTGGTTACACATTTTGTTGAAATGACAACTGAACAGATACCAAAAATGTCTCTAAAAGTGCATGTATGTTCAGGATTGTCATTAACAATTAAATGCTTATTTCGCCTTACCAACAAAGGAGGTTCTTAGTGAGAGAGAGGTTGCTATATCAAAGGATGTCTGGGAGCATGGAGAGATCTATGCTCTATTTGGAAACAGCATCTTTGTAGTAGACCTTGCTCTTCAGGTTAAGAGAGACCAATAAAAGGTTTCCAGAAGAATGTAATTGAATAATCAGTCTGACTTCTTATGAGTTCAGAGAATAAAGTAGGCTTCTACAAAAGGGACAAGTTTACAAATAAAAATATGGAAAAATATGGTTTTGAAATGAGCGGTTTTTACATCTCTGGGTCCCTTTGGCTACAAATTAACTCAAGAATTTAGAATTGGAATGAATCCCATTGATCTAATGCTTCTTAGAC
This sequence comes from Phataginus tricuspis, assembly GCA_029783875.1. Lineage (NCBI taxonomy): Eukaryota > Metazoa > Chordata > Mammalia > Pholidota > Manidae > Phataginus > Phataginus tricuspis. The sequence continues at coordinate 978,502 of JAQQAC010000477.1, forward strand.
GTAGGTAGCAAACCTCCCTGAGCTTTACTTTCAAGTTCAGGGCATTGACACAGGGGTCCTAATTTCAAACAATAGAAATAATGCGCCCTAGTTAATTTAAATAAAAAGACATGCATGGAAGGATACTTTAGGCTCATGGAAACTGTATGACGGGCAGAGAACCAGGCTGTGAGGTCAGGAACAGCACTGAGAAGCAGCACAGAACTAGCCCAGGGCGCTTGGCTCTGCTGCCATCACCAGACTCTCTCAGCAAAGTCCACTTTGCTGACCAGGATCTGGGCACCAGAAGCTGTATCAGAAACTCTGCTATACGTGTCCCTTTAGATGAAATGTATTAGCCACCGTCATTGCCAAAATAGGTTCTATGGTGCCTATTTCTTGTCACCAATTTCCAATTCAAAGTCTTCCGTGTGTGCATCTGACTGACAGAGCCTGGGTTATATGCAGAGTCCTTCATGCGAAAGACGATAGGGAGTTAGGCTTCTGGCCTCTATTCTGGGGCTTTACACATAAGAAATTATTTTCCCAAGCACATGGAAAGTGATAAGGACGTTGTCAAATGCATCAAAGAAGTGACGACACCATCATGTATTCCCCTGCAGTATGTGCCTACTGGCGTTTGACAGCCTGTACATGAGTTCTAAGCCCATGATCTGGGCCCGCCAGCTCCTCCTCTCAGCCCCTTCCACTGTCCCACCACCGGCCACGCAGCTCTCCGGTGATCCCCCAACGTGCCCAGCTCTCGCGGCATTTGGCTTCCTGCCCCCGAGCGGCCGTCGGCCCAGAGCTCTGTGCCCCCACGTGTGCTCAGAGCTGACTCCGGCTGCTCTCAGATCTTCTCGACTTGAATGTTACTTCCTGGGGGAATTACCACCCCGTCCATGGATGTCCTCACTCTATGCTAGCCCCAGTCTTCCTTGGCACGCTGATCTATTTGCTTCATTTCTTACTTGTTTACTTGTTTATTTTCAGCTTCAGTCGCTATTCTGTAAGCTCCAGGGGACAGTAGATCTTGTCTGTTCATTTGTTGCTGTGTCTTCAGCACCTAGACTGGTGTCTGGCACATATTATCGTTCCAAATATCTGCTACATAGTGAATGAACCTCTGATATAGTTTAGGTCCATTTTATAAATGTGGATACTGAGGAAGAAAAGTTAAGTGATCTGTATGTGATCACACGACTAATCAGTGATCACAGGACAAGTCCTGGATTCCCAACCATGCAGCTTCTGTAAAGAGAAAGGGGCGAGCAGTTTCAGCTGTTTCTGAAAGAAAGGAAAGCAGCAGGAAAGAGCACAAAGAACACCAAGAGGAAGAGAACATGAGCTCCATTATAATCTATGTCGGGGTCCACATGTGCGCCAAATCCAACATAAGCCTAATAGGTTTTTCAGAGAATTAAATGTGCCCATATATGCACATAATACACAGACCTTATTTCTATAACACCAGACATATGTTATAGAAATAACATGTTATAGAAATAAGTGTTAAGTACAGGTGCTTAAAAATTGGAAGCCATAAAAACTATTAACTTATGAGTAATGATCCATGTCAAGGTTCACATTCTCTTAATATGCTAAGAGAGACATATCCTTAACATGATTTAAATCAGAGTCCTTGTGTTTAAAATGAGAATCATTCTTTCACACAACTAAAATTTACTGGGAATCTGCTCTATGCCCGGCAAGTGTTATGCACAGGTTAAGTCCCTAAATTTCTTCCCAGCAAATGCTAAGAGCATTTCAATCTCTTACTGCCATCTCCAAAGGTTATCTTGTCACTGTGAACTGAGGGCAAAAATAGGCTATTATTTTCATTTCTTTCATTTATTTCAAAGTATGTGCTGAGTCAAATACTATGCAAAGTACTGGAAACACAGAAGCCAAGAGAAAAATAACCCCTGCCTTCAAGGAGCTGTTCCAGGAGAGAAACAGAAAAAAATTAGCAACAGTGCAACCTGGACAAGATGCTATAGGAACCTAGAAGAATGGTAACTGAGCCTAGACTATAAATTAGAAGAGCTTTTTAAAAGTGATTCTGAGCAGAATTCTAGCTGAAAGATGGGAAGTTAACCACAGTAGAAGGGGTCACACTTGCCCAGCAAAGAAAACAGCATCTAGAAGGCCCCGTGAAGTAAGCATGGCACCTCTAAGAGACTGAAAAGTCAAGGGAGAGCAGAGTCATAACAGCCCCAAGAATGGAGAATTCCAATAAAGGGCCTGTCCCCAACACCTTTCAAAGAGCTAATGCTACAAATGATTACTTTTCCTTAATTACTTTGCTTTTCTCAAAAATGAGAAAGAAACTGTTCTGTTAACTATTACAGAACTTCTCTAACCTGGCACCTCCTCAGTTTTGGATTAGGATTTACCATATTTTAATAATATATACATGTACATTAAACATTATTATTTTCATCAAAGCTCAATTTCATGTTTTTTTTTTCTTCAATTCCCTTTATATTAGCAACTTGTCTTAAAGGAATCGTCCTTTGCATCCCTCTCTGTGACTGGAACACCTTCTTTTGGCAATTTTCTCTTAATTCCTCCCAGAAGCATTTTTTATTTCCTCCCATAAAGTGGCAGCACTTTCTACATTACTTCCATTATAGCTCTTAGCAAATTGCCTTTTAATAAATTTCTCTCTTGCAAGGCTGCACTTCTGGAGGGAAGGGTTTGATCTTTGTATCACAAACGTATCTTTTTTTTCTAATAAACACTTCTAATTTTAAAAGAGCTTTAGATTTACTGAAAATTTGCAAATGTAATACAAATAGCTCCCAAAGGATCTTTTTAAAATTCACATTCTGAAACAATAATGTCAGACAAATTAAGACAAAGGTTCTCAACCCTAGCTTGCAAATGGGAATCACCTGGGAAGCTGTTTTGTTTTAAAATGCCAATACCTGGGCCCAACCCCAAGAAATTCTAATCTAAATCATCTACCATAAACCCAGGAATCCCTATTTCAAAAAAGCTTTCAGATGATTCCAACATGCGTTCAGTCAAAAACCACTTGTCCTCCTAAACTGTCACACACTCATATCCACTTCTTTGCAAAACAGAAATAATTACAAGTACTCAATAAAGGTATTATTGGAACTAAATGACACAGTGAAAGTTAGCATCAAACTCAGTACTTACTCAATTCGAGGTGCTTGAAAATGAACTTCACAATTTCTGAAGGTAAAAGGACATATAATCCACATTTCTCATCAATAAACCTTTGACAGCATTCCTCCTATACTGTCCTCCCAGAGTTAGCCTGTTCCACATTTCCAGCTGTCAGAAGAACATTTAAAAGGGCAGGAGTTCACAGCGTTAGGGCGGAGTCACTATAGAAATCCTCCAGCCTTTTGGGAATGTGGTCTAAGTGTGCTTTGATTAGTTCAACAGGCTCCACAGCTGAGTCCGGAGCACAGGGAGTCCCTGCCTGTGGGACAGAAACAGCTTTGTATGGGGACAGTCCACAGGGTGGCTACTTGGGTCCACGCTGCTTATTCCAGAACAATGAGTGGTCACATCCAAACCGCAGCTGGTCTTAAGGAGAGAGCTCAAAGAATCATCTGGTTTCAAACTGTTGTTTAAAGTCCGGAGGGCGAAACTAGTTAAATTCAAAGCAGGACAGAATGGTCATTAAAATGCAAGCAAGACGACACTAGTAGTTGTAAAACTGCACGTCTTGTGCACTGGCTTCTTCTAACACATGGTCCCTTCTCCAGCTCTAAGGAAGACGAAAGTAAACCTACTTTTAAAGGATACTCAAGGTTAAAGAGTTTTCTTTATGTTCTTCTGTCAATTGTTTTCATTGGACAAAACTAAGGTTAGGAGGTTCTTGGGATGATAAGAAAAGAGTTTCAGATTAAGAGATGCCATACATATTGTCCCCTTTGAGTTAGAAAAAGACAACTACAAGGAGAATTAATCCTGGCTTAACCTTAACCAATTACTAATTATTTAGTGACAGAAAAGTATCTTTGCTAAAAATATTGTCACCTGCTTGAACAGCTGGAATATAATTGACTACCCAGGCTTAAATTATATGGTATTTTCCATGGCTATCATCTCTATTATCTTATTTTATATCCTATGAATAATACATTTTAAGAAATAAGTGGGCATTTATACAGACATACATAAATATAAAGGGATACTCATTAAGTTGTAGTAGAAGAAAGTATGCAGATTTTCACATTTTACTTCCATTTATGTACCTTAATTTTTGTAATAAAAGCATATGCTACTTTTATATGTATAATAAGTTTGCCTTAAAGATATAGGGCATCTGTCAGAAGTCTGTTTCTTAGTCTAGATACAAGAAAATTGGTTTTGCAAATCAACAGGCTAGATCATTACATTAGCAGCTACCACTGACTCATGGAAAAATCACTAAGCTCATTTAGTCTTAGAGTCTTATCCTTTAACATCATCTAAATCAAACTTTAAGCATCGGAATGGAGCATCAAGGTCATATACATATCCTGTCCTACTTTGGTAAAATAAATATGCATGGATTCTAGCACACCAGTACAACTGGCTAGATAGTGCCATTGAAATTCTCCGCCATTATCAAATAGCCAATATTTCATAAAACTTATCCTTGTTTTCTGACATCCCTCCCCTTCCCAAGTGGCCTCCTCTTGCCATGACTTTCTGATTTTTCTAAAAGGTATTTTCTCCCTCACAGTTATCTCTAGATTTCCTTAGACAAATGGGGAGGTAGCATCCAAATGAAAAATTATGAAACCACAAATAATAAAGACTTTCTAAGCCACAACAAGCTTCTGAGATCTGGAAATGCTGAGATTAAGTATAGAGATGGGCACATGAAAAAGAAGTCCAGAAGGTGAATTCAAGTATTTTATTTTCTCCTCTATATGCAAATGTCCTTTCTGCTCATTTTATACTATTGAGGTAAGGCAGGAACCTGGGGCAAGAACCATGATTAACTACTCCTGCCTCTGATGAAAAATGCGGAGATATAAACAGTATAGTAAGAACAGGAGGGACTCCATCTTATGGCTCAGATTCCATTAAAAACAAGGGAGTTAGGGGGAGTTCCGGGAAGATGGCGGTATGAGTCGGGCAGTGGAAATCTCCTCCTAAAACCATATATATTTATGAAAATACAACAAATACAACTATTCCTAAAAGAGACCAGAAGATACAGGACAGCACCCAGTCTGCAGCTACACCTGAGAGGACTCGGGACCCTGCGAGGCGGGTAAGATATGGAGCCACGACCGTGCAGGACCCAAGCACTCCCCCACCCCAGTGCACAGGTGGGAGGAGAGGATTCAGAGCCGGGAGGGAGTGGAAGTACAGGCCTGGGAAATAACCAGCCCCGGTGATCTGCGCCGGGAGCACTGACACACATCGCACGGTGCCCGGGTCCTTGCACCCGGCTCCCGGGACAAAAGAAAAGCGCGCACTTTTTTCAGCAGTCTTACAATCGTCCCAGCAACTCAGCCCAGCAGGCTGGGAGTCCTGAGGAATTTCGGACCCCTTGGCTGGCGACTAGGAAAAAGTAGCCGCACTAAAAATTCACACAGAGAACAATAGCCTCCCATTCGTTCCCGCCCCTGCCAGAGCTGCAAAAGGGCCAGCAGAACCGCAGCCGCGGAATAGTGAAGCAACAGCACCACCTACAGCATGCTTACAGATACTACTCCCAGTGTGGTTTTTTTTTTTTCCTTTCTTTTCTTTTCCTTTCTTTTTTTTTCTTTTCTTTCTCTTCCTTCCTTTTTTCTCTTTTATTTCTCTTCCTGGTGTTTTTTTTTTAAGTCTTAAAGAACCCTGCTGACATACATGGCACCTGCCAGCGACCACTTCTATCACCATGAAAAGACAGAGGAAGCCTGGAGTGATGGAAATGCACAATCATCCCAAAAAAGAATTCAGAATAAAAGTCATAACCATGCTGATGGATCTATAGAGAAATATGCAAGAGCTGAGGGAGGAAGTGAGGGAAGTGAGGAATGACAATGCAGAAATGAGACAAGTGATCGATGGGCTTAACAGCAGAATGGATGAGATGCAAGAGATTATTAATGGAATAGAAATCAAAGAACAGGAATACAGAGAAGGTGAGGCAGAGAGAGATAAAAGGATCTCTAGGAATGAAAGAATATTAAGAGAACTGTGTGACCAATCCAAATGGAACAATATTCGCATTATAGGAGTACCAGAGGAAGAAGAGAGAGAAAAAGGGATAGAAAGTGTCTTTGAAGAAATAATTGCTGAAAACTTCCCCATGCTGGGGAAGGAAATACTCTCATAGTCCATGGAAGCCCACAGATCTCCCAACACAAGGGACCCAAGGAAGACACCACCAAGACACATAATAATTAAAATGGCAAAGATCAAAGATAAGGACCGAGTATTAAAGGCAGCTAGAGAGAGAAAAAAGATCACCTACAAAGGAAAACCAATCAGACTATCATCAGACTTCTCAACAGAAACCCTATAGGCCAGAAGAGAGTGGCATGATATATTTAATGTAATGAAACAGAACGGCCTCAAACCAAGAATATTGTATTCAGCACGATTATCATTTAAATATGACAGAGGGATTAAACAATTTCCAGACAAGTGCAAGCTGAGAGAATTTGCCTCCCATAAACCACCTCTACAGGATATCTTAAAGGAACTGCTCTAGAGGGAAGCACTCCTAAGGCTAAAAGGACGTCACCAGAAAAATAAAATCATAGCAAAGAAAGCAGACCTTGCAAATACTAACTAAAGGCAAACAATAAAACACCTAGTATATAAAGAATGGGGGAGGAAGAATAAGAAGGGAGAGAAATAAAGAAACATCAGACTGTGTTTACAATAACTTAACAAGAAAGTTAAGTTAGACTGTTAGATAGTAAAGAAACTACCCTTGAACCTTTGGTAACCATGAATCTAAAGCCAGCAATGGCAATAAGTACATATCTATTGATAATCACCCTAAATGTAAATGGACTGAATGCACCAATCAAAAGACACAGAGTAACACAATGGATAAAAAAGCAAGACCCATCTATATGCTGTCTACAAGAAACTCACCTCAAACTCAAAGATATAAACAGACTAAAAGAGAAGGGATGGAAAAAGTTATTTCATGCAAACAACAAGGAGAAAAAAGCAGGTGTTGCAGTACTTGTATCAGACAAAATAGACTTCAAAACGAAGAAAGTAGCAATAGATAAAGAAGGACATTACATAATGATAAAAAGGTCAGTCCAACAAGAGAATATAACCATTTTAAATATATATTCACCCAACATGGAAGCGCTGGGATATGTGAAACAAGTACTAACAGAATTAAAGAAGGAAATAGACAGCAATGCATTCATTTTAGGTGACTTCAACACACCACTTACTCCAAAGGACAGATCAACCAGACAGAAAATAAGTAAAGAAACAGAGGCACTGAACAACACACTGGAACAGATGGACCTAACAGACATCTACAGAACTCTACACCCAAAAGCAACAGGATACACATTATTCTCAAGTGCACATGGAACATTTTACAGAATAGACCACATACTAGGCCACAAAAAGAACTTCAGTAAAGTGAAAAATATTGAAATTCTACCAACCAACTTCTCAGATCACAAAGGTATAAAACTAGAAATGAATTTTAGAAAGAAAACAAAAATACATGGAGACTTAACAACATTCTCCTGATCAATCAATGGGTTAATGACCAAACCAAAACAGAAATCAAAGAATATATGGAGACTAATGACAACAACAACACAAAGCCACAACTTCTGTGGGACGCAGCAAAGGCAGTTCTAAGAGGAAAGTATATTGCAATCCAGGCCTATTTAAAGAAGGAAAAACAATCCCAAATGAATAGTCTAAAGACACAATTACTGAAATTGGAAAAAGAAGAACAAATGAGACCCAAAGTAACCAGAAGGAGGGACATAATAAAGATCAGAGAAAAAATAAATAAAATTGAGAAGAATAAAACAGTAGAAAAAATCAGTGAAACCAAGAACTGGTTCTTTGAAAAAATAAACAAAATAGATAAACCCCTAGCCAGACTCATTAAGAGAAAAAGAGAATCTACACACATAAACAGAATCAGAAATGAGAAAGGAAAAATAATGACAGACCCCACAGAAATACAAAGAATTATAAGAGAATATTATGAGCATCTATATGCTAACAAGCTGCAAAACATAGAAGAAATGGACAACTTCTTAGAAAAATACAACTTTCTAGATTGACCAAGGAAAAACAGAAAAACTAAACAGACCAATCACCAGCAACGAAATTGAAGCAGTAATCAAAAAACTACCCAGGAACAAAACCCCCGGACCAGATGGATTCACCTTTGAATTCTACAAGACATATAAAGAAGAAATAACACCCATTCTCCTTAAAGTTTTCCAAAAAATAGAAGAGGAGGGAATACTTCCAAACTCATTCCCTGAAGCCAGCATCACTCTAATACCAAAATCGGGCAAAGACCTCACCAAAAAAGAAAATTACAGACCAATATCCCTGACGAACATAGTTGCAAAAATACTCAACAAAATATTAGCAAACCGAATTCAAAAATACATCAAGAGGATCATACACCATGATCAAGTGGGATTCATCCCAGGGATGCAAGGATGGTACAACATTCGAAAATCCATCAGCATCATCCACCACATCAACAAAAAGAACAAAAACCACATGATCATCTCCATAGATGCTGAAAAAGCATTTGACAAAATTCAGCATCCGTTCATGATTAAAACTCTCAACAAAATGGGTATAGAGGGCAAGGACCTCAACATCATAAAGGCCATATATGACAAACCCACAGTTAACATCCTACTTAACAGCGAGAAGCTGGAAGCTTTTCATCTAAGATCGGGAACAAGACAGGGGTGCCCACTCTCTCCACTGTTATTCAACATAGTACTGGAGGTCCTAGCCACGGCAATCAGACAAAGCAAAGACATACAAGGCATCCAGAGTGGTAAAGAAGAAGTCAAATCATCACTATTTGCAGATGACATGATATTGTACACAAAAAACCCTAAAGACTCCACTCCAAAACTACTAGAACTAATATCAGAATTCAGCAAAGTTGCAGGATAGAAAATTAACACACAGAAATCTGTTGCTTTCCTATACACTAACAATGAACTAACAGAAAGAGAAATCAGAAAAACAATTCCATTCACAATTGCATCAAAAAGAATAAAATACCTAGGAATAAACCTAATGAAGGAAGTGAAAGACCTGTACTCTGAAAACTATAAGACACTCCTAAGAGAAATTAAAGAGGACACTAACAAATGGAAATGCATCCCATGCTCTTGGCTAGGTAGAATAAATATTGCCAAAATGGCTATACTACCTAAAGCAATCTACAGATTCAATGCAATCCCTATCAAAATACCAACAGCTTTCTTCAATAAACTGGAACAAATAACTCTAAAATTCATATGGAACCACAAAAGACCCCGAATAGCCAAAGCAATCCTGAGAAGGATGAATAAAACAGGGGGAATGCAAATTAGTTCAATCATTGTGGAAAGCAGTATGGAGGTTCCTCAAAAAACTCAAAATAGAAATACCATTTGACCCAGGAATCCCACTCCTAGGAATTTACCCTAAGAATGCAGCAGCCCAGTTTGAAAAGGACATATGGACCTCTATGTTTATCTCAGCACTATTTACAATAGCCAAGAAATGGAAGCAACCTAAGTGTCCATCAGTAGATGAATGGATAAAGAAGATGTGGTACATATACACAATGGAATATTATTCAGCCATAAGAAGAAAACAAATCCTACCATTTGCAACAGCATGGATGGAGCTAGAGGATATTATGCTCAGTGAAATAAGCCAAGCCAAAAAAGACAAGTACCAAATGATTTCACTTATATGTGGAGTATAAGAACAAAGAAAAAAACTGAAGGAACAAAACAGTAGCAGACTCACAGAACCCAAGAACGGACTAATAGTTACCAAAGGGAAAGGGACTAGGGAAGATGGGTGGGAAGAGAGGGACAAGAGGGAAAAAGGGGCATTACGATTAGCAGATGTAATGTCGGGGGGGCACGGGGAGGGCTGTACAACTCAGAGAAGACAAGTAGTGATTCTATAGCATCTCACTACACCGATGGACAGTGACTGCTATGGGGTTGGTGGGCGGGACCTGATGAAGGGGGCAGTTTCACCACCATAATATTGCACATGTAATTGTAGATTAATGATACCAAAATAAAAAAAACAAAACAAAACAGGGAGTTAGGGGGTCAGATTCCTAACATATCCTTTGGTAATCAGACAATGACCCACCGTATCTCAAGGCAGGGCAAGCAATCCTGAATGTTATGTGCCCGCTGCTTGAGCGTCATCACTATCTTGGAGAAGAACGGGATGGAATCTTCTGTGTTAAGTCTATCTTACAGAATATCTGGAGGACAGAATACGGATGGTGACGTATGTCTCTCCCTGGAGAAAGGCAGCATGAGACCACAAGCCAAGCCTATGTCCCACAGCACTGCTCCCGCCTTTCCCGTTCGTGAAAGCCTCAAAGGGGAATCCTGAGCCTTTAAGCGCACCTCCTTCCTGAGGCTGCCTGCACTCCCCTTCCTTGGCGTGTGTACTTTCTGCCTACTTCTGCCTTAAATAAAAACTTCTCACTGCTCAACTTAGTGTGTTTTGTCTCTGCACTCTTCCAGTGGTAAGCGTCTTCGTTACTTTGCTATTTCATTCTATTTTCCAGACTTCAGCACAAGTCTTCACTCTGTCTTTGTTCTACTTCAGAGAAGTAAAGAGGGGCTACTGAGATCTGTGATTTGGGCTTGCAAGTTTCTGTTGCCTGAATTACCCTGACAGGACTGCAGCTGTAAGGTCATGCTCTTTAGTAGAATGCCTAAAAATCTCTTCTCTTTGCTTTGAGAAGTTCCCAGAACATAATCTCACTCCATCCAGCGCTCTGTGGCTCCCCCAAATCCTTGGGTGGTGGAGGCTTAGTTCCCACACTCTGCAGATTCAAGCGGACACTGGACGCCAGGTGACGTGGCTTTAGGAATCGGCAAGGGATGTGCCCTGTGCTGAGCAGGAATTCAATGAGCTCCCCTCCCCTCCCTCTGCTCTCCCTGCTCTCTGCAGCCTGTGTGGCTGATGCCTTTCCCTGCTACTCCTGCTTTAATGAGTTCCTTCCTTACCTACACTTGTCAGACCTACTCGAGAATTCTTATTCAGAGTCAAGAATCCTGTCCCCACCCAGGCTGAGGTTACACCTAGTGAGCAGGGAGAGGCCTCCCCAGATGCAGCTGCTTAACAACACTATGAAACAGTAGTAATACTCTAAATTGAAAACATCCTTTATGACCGATATCCTATCTTCTCGCCTGCAAAAATGGTGCTGAATCCAATCCACCAAGAAATCTTCTACGAAAGACAAGGAGTCATGCCAGACACTCGGTTATCTCCATACCCGGTCAATCAAGATGGCCAGTTAATTCCAACCCCTTAACAATTCTTGCCACTAACACTTTTATCTTAATACCAGAATAGTCCCCTAACTGGTCTTACCATCTCCAACTACCCCTTTCCAATCTATCTGCCACACTGCTGGCACAATATAAAACTGATCAAGTTACTGCCTAAATTCCCCAATTCTTTAAAATGGTATATAAGATGCTTCAAGATTGGACTCCTGCTTAACTTGTCCAAATTACCTCTTGCAATTTTCTTACAGGAAGCCAGCCATCCAGCCATTATCAGATTGCTCACAGCTCCCCATTTATAACATACTAGGTCACGTCTCCCTACTACCACCTCCCATCTTCTCATATAAAACCGCTCCTCATTTTTCAAGACTCACTTCATTCAATGACTGTTAAACAAAACCACGTGAGAGCTTCCAAGGAAAGATGCTCCTCTGCTTTGAAATGACACCTTTGATTCCTCTGCTACAGTAGGAATTTGGTAAACACTTTTTTCTTTATAGCCATATAAGTGGCACAGTTCCTAGAATATAAATGTCTGGATACATCCAATATAAGTGATGACTGATGAAAGGGCCTTGGACTGCATAGTGAGGTAACTACCAATGACCACTGACCATCATGCTCCTCTTAGGGAAGGTCAAGAGTCAGTGTATTTTACTAAAGAGCCTTTACTACCATGTGCCCTAAAAGGACTCAGGAACAATAAGAATGTTCTAGCCAGGCTAGATCCTCTCCTTAAAAGTCACAATCTTCCATAAAAATTACTTTTATGATAAGTAGTGGGTGTGAATCATTGTGGAAATATTAGAATGTAAAGATAAGTAAAAGTGTAAATTGTCAACAATCTGAACAAGCAAAAACAGTATGCAGTAGTAGTTGAACAGTCAGTAGCATTTTGAGGATATCCTCCTAAGTTGATTTTTTTATGCACAAAATGGAATCGTACAACTATTTTATAACTGAATTTTCTATTTCACAATATTCTGTGTTGAGTTATAATGATGATCTACAATTATAATCACATGAAATGTTTATTATAAATCTATATTACTGGATTCAGTCTCTTGATCTATTGAAATAATCTTTTGATAGAGAATGAAGGAATATTCAACTTGACCCTCTAAGTGATTCTTATGCACAGTAAATTTGAAAGCCACTAACCACAGACAGTGTTTTCAAATCACTATGGCAAAACAACAGAAAAGTGACTGTTTCAAAGGTATTTATTTTGGCTGCACATGAGAAGAATAAGAGTTGTTACAAAATGGAATGGGTTACCATCCTAGCAATGAGCCCCCAGCACTCTGCAAATAGATTTGAAATAACTAGTCTCAGGGGTATGGTGGTCATTCTGTATCAGGAAAGAGGTTGAAAGAGACCATTTCCAACATCTGTCTCAACCGTAAGATCCTAAGAATCTATAATTAAAGAATATTAAGGCCAAATTACACTTCAGAGGCAAAAAAAAATAGTTACCTGGGAAGACAATCATGGAACTGACTGGGTGTTTTTTGGGCAGTGTTTTTGAGATAAGGCAGCTCTCAAAGCTGACAAGAACTCTACACAAAATTAATTGAAAATAATTTATTTGTAGACAAGATTAACAATTAACTGTTTTTCTAAGACTTTTAAACTGTTGATCCTTTGGCTAAATCAAAAATGTCTTCCTTGGTAGCAGTTAACACAGAGCCAAATGAAAGATAAAAGCTCTGGCTGAAACAGTATAAAGGACCCAGGCATCTTTGGCATTCCTGGCCCATCATGGCCAGTCTGAAAAAGTATCTGCATTGGTTATACAAGGAATGTAATTTAACCTTTTCATTTTCAAAGAAACTACAGAAGTTAAGCCCAGAGAAGGTAAGCCTGAAGAGTGTTAAATGTTGTGAATTCAAATGGCTAGTTGGTAACAAAATAACTACCCTAGAAATCTACACTTTTGACTTCTAGTCTAGTGTTTTTGGCTAATAAAGATTTGTTTACCACTACAAATTGCCTTTTTTCAAAATCCTAAAAAGTTAGAAATAAATCCTAAAAGATCAAATGTTTAAAATTTTTATGTATAAGAATGCCATATTGTAAACAAATGGCTTAAAATAATGCATTTTAAAAGTAGATTGACCTTTCAAGGATAACTGCAGTCATGCTCCTTATGTCCTCTTCTCAAGTTGTAATTTAATTCCCTGTTTGGCAGGAAAATCAGTGATGGTCATGCTTTCTGACATTTAAATAGAAATGCCTTTCAGAAAGACAAATAATATTTTCAAATATAGTCCTTGTGTTATACATACTTTACATGTCTACCTAAAGAGTTTACATACATATGTTAGTATTTTAATAAACATGCATGTTTATAGGTACTTGCATTATATATATATGTTAATCATAGTATATATGTATTTATTTTTATTTTTTTAATAAAATATTATTTCTAATCTTGATAATGCTTTTAAAGATTAACCAGACTGGTCCAACCACCATATATTTATAGTGAAAATTATATTTAGAAGAACCTAGCTGAGTTTGAGAATTAACTCCTCTCGACTTTAAATACCATCTGTATGTCAATGACTCCTGAACTTGTATCTCGAAGCCTGGACACTTCCCATGAACTGCCAGTTCAGTGCATCTACTTCGATGCATCTCACCCTTAGGGGGTCCGAAACCAAGTTACTAACCTTCCTCTTTGAACTTTTCCTCCAGTTGTTGTCTTCATTTCAGAAATAACAGGTCCATCCATCCAGCGCTAAATTTGGCATGATTCTGGACTTTTCTATTAACATCCTACATGACTGGCAAATCCTGTCCCTTCCTTCTAAAATACATCCTGAATCCCACCATTTTTCATTGGCTTTATGCGCCAATCACCATTGCCTCTCTTAATAGCCTCCTAACTGGCCTTCCTGCCTCCACCTTTGCCCCCGGCCAGTCTGCTCTTCAAGACAGTAGCCAGAGTGACACAGACTGATAAGCCTGTCATTACATCCAGTGACTTCCAATCTCACACTGAAAATAAGCCCCATAAGGCACTCTAGGGTCCTCCCAACTCATTCTACTATCCTTCTGACTTAATTTCCTACAACAGTCTCACCTGCTTACTCCATTCCAGCCACCCGGGCCACCTTGCTGTCCATCCAACATTTCAAGAGTTTTTCTATGCAAAGGGTCTTTCCCTAAACATCTCCACTGCTTTTTCCTCACCTTCATATGTCACTGATAATAACAAAGCATCATGGACACGTGCCTAAATTAGCATCTGTATCAGTCATGGTCCTTGAAGGAAATGGGTGCCTCACTAAGAGAGCCTAGAGAATAAATAGCCTGAACTCATGCCTCTCTCTCCCTCTGCTCTCTTGCCAGGGGCCTATTAACATAGTCGATGCTGATTTGCCTCACAGGGTAGACAGCAGGATGGCAAAGGGTGGTGAACAGACCTGGAGGAGACAACCTGGAGATGCCCAAACCCCCACTTCACTCCATTTCCACCTAGCACTCCAACAATATTTGCTGAGTGAGTTAATAGGAGGCAGTGGTGATTGTCCATGAATGGGGCTTTTAAACATGCTGCATAAACTGCATTTCCTTAAAAAGAACTCCTCTGATTGTGGGTCAGAAGGAATTAGAGGGCACCGAGGTCAACCAAAGGAGTGACTAGGGAGGCTTGCATGAGTTTGACATGGTGAGTAAGTTGTGAGGTTGTCTTGTTTGTCTCACATTTTGCCTTATAGAACTTAAGGCTGCTTATCTCATTCACCAAGATAGGAAAATATAAAAGAAAGAAGATATGGTCGTAAGTGGGCACTGCACTGAAGTCCCCCCATCCTGCTATCTTATAGGTGATTCATAGTGAGCTGATTCATGTTTGATGTACATAATAGATGTTCCTAATAAAAGAAACAATGGAACAAAATGTCATACACATGTTATATTCCAGAGTATTAAATGTTCAAAGATCCATCCTACATACTTGCATCCACCATGAATAAATCAACCAACGCTCCTCATGAGACTCTGCACCCTTCTGACAAGGGTTCATTAAAGAAAAGCTCCTGAGTATGGACATTGGAAATTTTGACTCCTTGGTTTTCTAAATTATTTGTAATATTTAGGGACTTTCATGCAGCAGTAAGAAAAGCATTACTTTTTTTTATTAGAGTTTCCCAGGCTCCCCAAAGTTGGTACAATTAGAGGATAAATAAAACACTGGAGCAGGGAAGCAAACCTCCTGTTTTACTTTTGAAAACTGAGGAAATCATGTTGATGGAGAATTCATTAACAAGTAACATATTTACTGATTCTAGTAGCACTTCCCAGGCCACCCCTAAAAAAAAAAGAAAAAGCAATCAGGAGAAACAGTGGAAAATACTAGAAGACAGCATTAGAAAAAGCCTTTCACACCCACACCTAGTTTCACTATGAGAAGAATCTCATTCACTGATGACTTCTATATGTCTTCAATTTCCTAAAAGGAAGATGATGATTAACAAGGGTTAGAGAAGACAGAGTGAGTTGTTATGGTTTTTGAAATTTACTCTAATCCTAACCCTAGAAACACAGTTTTACAGACTCCAGGATCACTCTTACAATCTATTTTCATCCTATTACACATCTTTTCCAAACTCTGAAAGGAAAGCAACCATGTTACTGTAATTGGTTTCCAATTTAAGAAGTTATAAAAATGATCTCTGAAAAGGGTCTCTGGGTTCCTGGGTGGGGGGGAACACCATTCCACATGCTTCCCATTTAGGTGTAGACCCAAGTATCGTGAACTTTGAAACTTACACAAGTGGGACAGGGGAACCCTTTAAGAAAATTAATCTCAAAGCGCCAAACAAATAGTTTAACAGTTTGTGCAAAAATTACAAAATCCAGAAAAACTGAGTATGTTTTCAAATACTGCTAGATATGCTTTGCTATGCTTTTCTCTCTCTCTCTTTCTTTTTTTTTTTTGGTGTTTTGCTTTGACTTGTACCCTTTGGTTGCCTCTTTACATTTCAAGGCTTTTATACTATTTTCTATGGAAAGACTAGAAATATAACTCAATCCTTACCCTATCAAGATCAATCAAATCAAAAAATTTATTCTTGTTTCTTCTCTACCCACGTTTTCCGTGCCAGGTGCCCTAACACTCAAGCATGGCAAAAAATGACCTCTCGCCACGTACTTTCACATATCGCACAGGGCACACAGGCTCAGCAAGCAGGGGAGAGATTCTTGGAAGACATCCCTCTACCAGGACAGTAGAAATAACTTAATTATACCCTGAAGTAACTTTGAACCGAGTATGACCATATGAAATTGCCAATGCTCACTCATCTCTGCCCTCCAAAACTGAAAATTTCATGAGGCTTACACCAATATATCCCACTAAGTCTAAAATAAATGTATCTCCACCTCAGCATCCTTGTTAGCCAGATTCCAAAATTATCCATGGTCACTCTAACACACTTTGCACTAGGGGCAACATGGCAGAGGGGGGTAGGAGTGCAAAAACACCTCAGTCTTAACTTGATTATGTCTGAAACATCTGAATTGCAGATTTTACAATGACTGTGTGAGTAGGGCGCAAGGTCTTGCACAGAGCCTGGGAAAATAAGGGGCCTGAAGCCAACTGTCCGATTAACTTCACAGTAAATCATCTCTGCAGTCCCGCCTCTATCGCTGAAAGTTCTGTCATCTGAGCAGCCCCAGGGAAACCTGTAGGGCACAACAGAAAAGCAAACAGGCTTCTCTTTTCTCCAAAAGGAATAGCTCCCACATGTCACATAGAAATGATTCCCAGGTTTTAGGCACAAGCAGAGCAGACCTTTTCCACTCATTACTGGGTTCAAATAATCCTGTCCAAAGTGATGAAAATGTCTGTGAAACAAAGAGTCCTTTGTTGGCAAAGGACTCTCATTATTCCTGAGGGCATACATCGACTGCATGTTCTGTGCGCCAGGCTTCTCACCCTCCTGTGAGCACTTGTAAAACACAGTGCCCTCTGATAAAGTGGTCTCAATGCAGAATGTAAACTTGGGGTTTATCTGGAATCTGACGCCAGGCTATTTGCTAACTGGCCCTTCTGTGAAATAGTTCTCTGGTCATATGCTTTTTAAATTGGACACAAAATGCCACATAGGGAACAGAGTTCAGCTAGAGCCCCCAACCCATTTTAACAAGAATGCTTTTTTTAGTCTGGCTCTTCAGATGAGTCTCTCCAGCACAGACTGACGCCTGACGGAGGCAGATTGTTTACCCGTAGAATTCTGCTGAGTCGGCTGCACAGTCCAGGAAAACCACGCTGAAGCTACACAACGGCCACCATCCCTCGCGGACTTTCTAGGAACAGCGTCATCAGCATGAAACATGCCGTCAGCCCTAATAATTAAAGGACTGCTAGGGAAGTTAAAGCCAGTGATGGAAACTTCTTCCAAAAGGTCATTAACACCTGGCTTCTCTGTAATAATTGACACAGCTGCATAAGGATAAAAAATAAAACTGTATCAAGTGTTCACTCCATTTATATTTCAAAGGATACCAAATATAATCAACATATATTGCTGACTCAGATTGGGTAGAACCTCGACTACACCACTAGCTTGGACACTGGCATTGATAAGACTAATAACAACAATAACTAGAGTAGTACGACTTTCACGTGTTCAGGGGCTGCTGTGTTCCAGGCCCCATGTGAGTTGCTTCAGACACACGGGGTCTCAGTTCTCACATTAACCCAATAAGGGAGATAATATTGTCTAATAAACAAAGTACTTTATGCTCTAAACTTCATTTTTCTCCTCTGTAAAACAAAGATAATTTCCTTATTTTGTAAGATTTCAGTAAAAATTAAATAAAGGGATTAAGCATTCGATTATAGATGTACAAAATAATAAAATGTCTGTTATTAAGATAGTATTAAACTCTTAAAGTTTATACAGATTATATATGTACTGAAATATTAGCTCTAGACTCAACATGTATAACACAAAGCACAGGTGATCTGGCGCTGCTTTGCTGCTTCCACAAGTATAAGGAATAAGCTGACAAAAACAAACAGAGCAGCTGCGTGGGGTACGTCATAATTTACATCGGTCAGCATGTATTAAAAGCCTACCTCAGTACAGTAAGAAACTGCAAATGAAGTAATAACACAGTCCTCTGGGACTGTCTTTTAAGGATACAGACATATACAAGTATTACATTATTCTGTTATTTGGAGCAATGCATACAAGAATAATAATGACATGACTAGAAGATAAAGTGTTACTTTAAAATCCTACAAATCAAGGATCTCTGAATAATAAGAGCTGAGAAACATCTGTACTCACTATATAATTTCCAGACAAAAATCTACATTTAACATCAAAGTAAGAGACGAGATTACCTAGTGATTCTGTGCCAGCGAACACTATCCCTATGGAGAGTCATTGCCATCCTCTCCGTGTACCGACCTTCCTTTTAGCCCCTGCCCTGTGACTATTAGTCAAACACCTCAAAGACAGATAGGAAAAAGAGCATATACTAGCTATATTGGTCTACAAATTTTCATATGGTCCTATAAACTGAACATAAAAAAAATTGTAGCTAGGATGAAAACTACTAATTATGGAAAAACAAAATTAATCAGAATGCTCTATTTGAGTCTCACCATCTAAATCAGACTAAAATATCTTACTTAAATCATGAACATGGATGTTCAAAAACAAAGGAGATAAGAAAGCTTACAAAAAAAAACCTCACCCTCAAACGGTTGAGAAAAAGAAGTATACATACATGTATATATAACATACATATTCTCTATATATGAACATATTATATACATACACACACATACACAAACACATTGAGAGAGAGAGCAAATGATCACACAAATGAAATAAGTTATTAACGACAGGCTAAATAGATAAAGGAAGTCTTTCAACTATTCTTGCAAATTTATCCTAGGTTTGAAATTATTTTCAAATAAAGAGTTATAACAAAAAGAAAGCTAGTAAAACAAAAACATAAAATGAAATGAAAGTGAAATTTCAAGACACTTATTCTTAAGATGAATATTATTATTATCTAAAGGAACATTCAAAAACTTAGAAGAATTACAGTCAATGATGCATACATATGGTTCAGTATAGAAAACTGTTTTTTCCTTGTATAATTCTCCTAGGTATATACGAATCCCTGACAGGCACAACAAAGAAAATCAAACATGACATAATTCTATTTGACCAGACTATATAAGGCATGAAGTAGCAAAAGCTATACTTAAATATATTATTTGTTTTCCTCTTAATATATCCATCACATTCAAAGTTGCCAGTCTAAAATATAATAAGGATTATACCACATTCTCTAAGGAGTCCGCCAACTACAGTCATGGCCTCATATATCTTTGGCAAAACTGGATGCCCTAGATTCTCCCAAATTAGAGAATATCAACATAATGTGGTCTAATCTACTTAAATGATACACAGAAAGATATCACTGCACTGAGTTTTAGTAAATATAAATTAATAAAATCCTCAGTGTGCAAAAGCTTCATTTAGCACCAACACACTTGATTTCAGTAGATTAGAAATGGGGTGATGCTTCCAAAGGAAATCAATTTTTAAATTGGCTAAATAATTATGACGAGGTACAAACTTAAAAGATCTTAAGTTGCTATATTCAGAGCCTTAAAAAATCTAGTTGAAATAAACAGACATCTAAGTAGGGAGAAAAAATACTCAGGTATCATTTAAAATGAGGCTACTTTAATATTATTATTCTTGAAGATAGAGCATTGAAAAACTTCCACTAAGCAATTGCTGTTATAAGTTTAGTTTCAGAATGTCCCCTGGAAAATGACTGGGAGCATCAAAGACTGTTCAGCTGATTTAATTAATAGTGTTGGCATTCAATCATTTACTAATTTAGTCCTGAGTAAATACAAAAAAGTCCTCAGAGCAATCACAGACACCTCTGGGCATGAACAGCATGAGATCGAGGCTTCTTCAGCAACTGAAGGGTCCTATGATTAAATCTCTTCTGCTAGTTTTGTCATTAGCCCTTTGGACTAAGTGTGAGACAAGTACACCTGGTACTAAATTTTGATATGCTACGTATGTTGTAATAACATGGTTCCATTAAATATACAAGAAAGTATAAAAACAGATTATAATATTCAAAAGCTTAACTATGTAACTCAATTATCAGATGACTGTCAAGTTGGTAAATCATTTGATGTTCTATTTGCAAACATGCTAGGTTTTTCCCTGTTGGGTAACTTGCTGCACAGAATGTAAGTCAGAGAAGGGGATACTGGGATGTCCTATAATCTCAGACGCCAAGCCATAGCAGTTTCCTCCTGAAAAACTGGAAACTGGCATTAGGAATTATAAGTGACCACAGATGGCTCTAAAAGCCAGCATGACTGACTGCATTTGGTTTGAAATAAATAGGAACATACAGATTCAAAAAAAATAGGAAAGCAGTGGCAGTAAAAAAAAAGTTCCCTTTCCCCAACTTTGCACACATGCAGACACACACACATATACACAATCTCAAATATCACCTTAACAACACATTTTTATTTGACTGCCACACACAACCTCCTTTAATGTGCACTTCATTAGAGAAGGAAATTATTTCTCTTCAGGTGGCAAAAACATTGAGATTCTTCAGGATATTGTTTGAATAAATATTAAAATAGCGTTCCTTCATAAGTAAATGGTTATTCATTCTTCAAACACTGATTTATTGCCAACCACAACTTTGTGTGCAAGGAATGGAGTCCCAAGAATGTAAATATGCCACAACACAGTCCCCATGGCAGTAACACAGGGAACAAATCAGAAACCAGATATGCTTGACTCTAAAACTCAGCCCTTTCCTCCTTCCCTCTACACTGATTGCATCTAGCTATATTAAAAAAAGAAAAAGAAAAAAAGAAATACAATGGCAATTCAGATAGTACATCCTGTTTGTGTAGCGTTAAAAGAGAACCCGAGAAACCTAAGGTGAGAGGTAAAATGTGAGCTGAACCTGGGAACGAGTGTAGATACTAACAGACGAATGAATTAACTCTGATTTCCAAGAAAAGTAAATAAGCGAGAAGAGAGGGCAGCAAAAGCAAAGGTAAAATCTCCAGAGGGTTCAATGATTGCCCAGTTTGTGCAAAATACAAGAGTACTGCAGAATGTATGGGCGCAGAAAGCGGAGAGAAAGACATCTTTGCAAAGAGTAAGATTCTGAGGGTTTATGACCAGGGCGAAACAACAGCAAAGCTGCCATGAACTAGAGTGAGAAAATACCAAGGGTTGAGAGAGAAGCTAAGAAAGAATTTCAGGCAGCCAGGTGAGGGCTAAAGGGTCAGAGAAGTAGTGGGAATGAACATTGGAAAGCTCTAATGTCTCTCTCAGCCATGAAGTCCACATCCTAACTAAGGGTGACCTTTACTACAAAGAGCTAAGTGAGGGTGGCATAAGGAACTTTAATCAATACACATTTCCAAAATAAACCTCCATGAAACAGCTGAAATAACAAAGGTAGGGAAGAATGTCAGCATTGTGAGAAACGGAGAAGAAGCTAAAGAAATGGCTGGTCAAAGAACAGCTACACATTTGGAGTACAATGATCCACCATGAATATTATACCCAGTCACATATTATAAACTGCTTTTAATATTGTTTCTGTGAAAATCAGGAATTAAATAAGCTATAATCAGGTTTAACTCTCTCTTTAACGTATTACTAAAGTTATGTCATAAAAATAGAACAAAATGAAGAAGCCATATTGTTACTTCCTTTACAACCCCACCCAATAACCAGGGCCAACTTCCTCCTCTCCCCACAAAAGAGTTCCAAGAAATAAGTTTTTCATACTGAATTACACTCTATAATGACTAAAATTTTATAGAGATATCTGTGTATAAAACTTTTAAATGAAGCAGAAGAATGTACTGGAAGATTGGGTTATGTTCTGGAAGATTTGTACTTATAACCTGAAGACTGTGAATTAAATCAAATTATTTCTGTCAAATCAGTGTTTCCCAAAATGTGGTACATGGTACAATAGATGACTTTGAGTGGTTCCTGAGTAACATTTTCTGGAACCCTTTTTTTACTATATTAATGTGTATTAAAAAAAATACATCTTAATATGATATTTAATATTTCCCTTTTAAATACAATTAAGTTTTAAGAAAGATTTATTTGAATAAAAATATTAAAAGCTGTACAAGTGATACTCCAGTGACACAGTAAAGACTTAAACATGAAAAACTGTTAGCACAGCCCTGTGCACAGATTGTAATATCCACTAAACTTAGTGACATAGATATTTTTATAAAATTACTTTCTAATAATTTTTACTTGATCTCAAGTTTATGGAGAATACAGTCTATTTCTTTATCAGAATTAGTATGAAATACTATATTGCTATCTAGAATGTCATTTATATATTTCATATTTCTATTGGATTCGTCATTTTCAAAACTTTAAAATGGATTCAATAGTTAAAAGTAGAAGTTACAAAAGCACAACCAGAAATTACAGATTTAAAGATGGGTCTACTGAAAACAGGAAAAAAAATAGGTACCTTACAAGTAATACAATGCTTGGATTTCACATTCAAATTTTAACTTAGAAAAACAAGATTTAAATGCACGTTGGTTAAAGATTGAAATAAGTAGTTCTTTAAAATAGCCTATAGTACACATTTCTTTTAAAATCAACAGGAAATTAATTAAACAAGAATATACACTAAGGGTGGAAATATAAACATTAAGTCTAAAAATACAAGAACCGCTGTTTGAAGTAGTCTAAACGTCACTGTGAGGGTCAGTTTTGTTCTTGGTCCTGTTTTGGGAAGAGTGCCAAAATGTTAAGTTTCACAGATAAATGCATCTGAAAACATTTCCTAGATAGTACACAGGATAGGATTTTTATTAAGACACTTTCACTAAGCTTTACAAATTTTAGATAAAACATTAAAACTTTAGGGGATGTTATTTCCATTTAAAGTGAATATTACCCAAATTCAAATATTTGAGATAAATGCTGAGGGTTTTGAAAACATATACACAGTTAAACTTCATGATACAGCATGTTTTGGAAGATTGTTTTGTTTGGTTTAACACCTTGGAAAACATGTTTATATGCCCAAATGTATATATACATAGATAGATATGGATACATAATTTTTTTTTAAAGTACAAAGCATTAAAGTACTGAATGAACTTCTAAAAAGACAAGAAAGAAGGTCTGATTTCAGGTTACTGATATTCATATAGAAAAGTGAGGACATTTCTTTCAAGCTGGAACGGTTTTCATCAGCAAATATTTTCATAATTTGTTTTCTATCTATGCAGCAAACACCTACCTACCACCGAATAAGTTAAAGTCAGTTATACACACATGGAGTGAAGGTTTAACATCATTGTATTTATCACAATTTTAATGACACTCCAAAATATGTTATGGACTGGTTTAGGGATAGTAACCTATCTGCAAAATATCATGAGTTTAGAAATGCTGCTAAACCTTAGTTTTCAACAAGGTGATTTTGCAAACCCATTTGGCATCAACTGGGGATGATTTTTGCCTCCCTGGGGACTTTTCCACTACCTGGGAGTGCTTTTACCCCTCAGAGGACATTTAGCAACATCTTAAGATACTTTTAGTTATCACAACTGGAGGCATAGTGGGGGCATCTAGTGGGTAGAGGCCAGGGATGCTGCTAAACTCCATCCTCCAACAGACAGTGAAGAATGATCTGGCCCAACGTGTTAATACTGCCAAGGCTGAGAAATCCTGTACTGAACACATCACCATTAAACATGCTCCAAAATGTCAGAGTCAAAGACAGAATGTAGGAAACCCTTCAAAGGTTGAATGAGCGGGAAGACAAGATAAAAAAGAAAGATCAGAATTAATTAAAGAAGAATCTTAAGTATTCTAACAGGCATTTACTGTATCACCAATAGGAGAAAGGCAATGTGGGGACAAACCAGTAATGATCACAAACATACAAAGAGAATGTGGCCAAACCTGAGAAACATTTATAAGAGAAAAAAGATACCTACTCTTCTGGCTGTTGATGAATGAACTGACTTTCATACAATTAACTTACTTTCTCATGGACATGTTTCGCATTCTTCAGAGAAAGTATGTCAAGAAAATGCTAGAATCCCTGAGGAGACTCACATTGGGCAACACTTCTAGCTATTTGGGTAGATTGTCCAAGTAATAGTGACCTTGGAATGTATAAATCTCTTTAATTCCAAAGTATGTTTATCTCCAACCCAAGGTAAAAGGACATACTTTATGGTACCTTTTTAAAAAAAATTTTTTTAACATCAAGGTATATATGTTTATAAATGACAGAATTCATAATGGAATGATACATAGTAAACTATTAACAGTTTTTGCCTCTGAAGGGCATAGGCGTGAAGGGGACATGAAAATAAACATTCATATTTTGCTCTCTAAGTCTTATATTTGCATATTTTGTAATGGGAATGTATGCATGTGCAATAACTTTTTTTTAAAGAATGAGTTTCCCCAAAAGCAAAATGCAAAAAAAAAAAAATTCTTCTATAGTCTGTAAACATTTAATACAAATATCTTGCTTTATATGAGATACAAATTTTCTAAAAGTTGAAGGAACAGCTTTAAGGAATTTGCTAAAGAAATCCTACAGAGTTTGTTTCATGGGATTAAAAACTTTTTAGAAAAAAAAATCAAAGTAAATTATATATTGAGCTAAATTTCCATACATGGAGCTCATTGAAAGGAAAAAACAACTGTCATCAGCACACCACTGTTGCTATCTTTTTATTGACACTTTTACTTTGATACCTGTCTGAAAATTAATCAACTAATATAATATCATTAGAGCATTTAAGGTATTTTCAGGAACTTAGAAATTCTCCTAATAGTCATAAAAAATTTATATTGCCTCTGAAATGGACTCCATAAATGTTTTATAAATTTTATGAGGATTACTCTGATTCCTTAAAATAGTATACAGCAATAATTAATAATAATTAAAGAAATCCTTTGAAATTTCTCCATTCTTTTTTTAAACTCTGAACAGGAGTAACTGCACTTTGCTCTTTTATGATTGATTTTTCTCATTTGTTAACATATCTTTTTAGGGACAAAAAATGAATTAGAAGAAAATCAGTTATTTCATCTAACTAAAACTAGGCAGATATAAAGTTTTCTTACTCCAGTTAGGGTAATTTACAATAAATAGCAAAGAGAAATTTTGACTGATGCTAAAAATTAGCTTAAGGTGTAAAAAAGGAACATTAAAAAACTGGAAGTGAAAAAGCTGTGATCATAAAAATAACTTCCTAAGGAAACAATTATTTTCATTCTCAAAATAATATATTTTCTTCCATCTAATATCATCTATGCTCTATATATGCATATTATATTTATATATATGTATACAATACAAAACTAATAATACAAGTCTACTAATATAATAGCATGTTTTAAAATATATTGTAGATACACCTTTATTAAAACATATTGCATACTTTGGTCATATACTTATAAGATATATGTTATAAATAAAATCAGTGTCCTCAACTTTTCAAAGAGAGTTATCCATTAATATAACATCAATTAAATAAATCAAAAACATGTTTGCTCCTTATTTCTTAGACATAAACATTTTGACAGGTTGCACCCTGATATGGAGAAATAAACTTGAAATAATGTTAAAAAAAAACACATGCAAACCAAGTTACTAATAAAGTATGCTAAACATATTTCTCTTCAGTTATCACTGCTTCTTAGAATTTGCTCCTCAAATCACTAATTGAAATACCAGTTGACTAGATAGTTTCAAGTACATTTTGTTTCCATTATTTCTTTGTAAAAATACAATTTCTATTTAAATCTATCTCTGAATATTCTAGTTCAGTCTGAGAAGAAATGTGGTTTCAGGACTGAAGTTCTTAGGTATAATCACATTATAATCTCAAATAATCAGAGAAAGCGAGCAATGAAAACTCCTGTTCTTTCATTTGGGGTGAGATGAGGTAGCTAGATCGCAAGGAGAGATTGCGTAGGGCCCCATCACTCATGGTGCCATTTGGATTGTTTCTGCTGATGTCTCTGAGATAAAAGCTTGCCCTTGGGTAACAGATAGGCTAAAGCTCCATGTACAGGTGTGTTCCTGCCTCAATTTATTATCCAGTATTTGCATATTTCTAACAGGTCTTCCCAAGGCATAATTTTAGTATATGAGTCACACTTTTCTTTAGGTACAACTAGATCTTGAATTCTTTGTTTCTCTGTTCACTTACCAATATTTGAAGGCCTACTGTGCTGCACACTCTTAAAGGTTCTAGATACTGAGGGATAAGCCAATGTACAGCAATCCCTGCTGCTGGAGGCCTCCCACTGCAGTGAGCAAGAAATACAAGCAAAAAAGTAGCTTAGTACCTACACGTGCTTTTATTTCTCATCCACCCCCACCTCCATTCAGAGAGAGAATAAGTAACTTCATGAAGGCTATCCAGTTAGTGCAAAGACTCAGAAAATTCAAGAGACCACAAACAAAAGTGCACTAAAAATGACTACAGAAAGTACTCAAAGAATTCATGTCAGTACTATCTCCATGCACAGTCTTACCGAATTAATTTTAAGAGTTCTTTTTAAAAAGCATTTTCTATTTTTTTTATTTTTCCTTGTTATGAAAATGTTTTAAAAAGAAGAAACAGAAAAACAAAAGCCTTAGGTATTTTGTAAAGTTCTCATTTTTAAGTTAAAATCTCATGACATGAGAATAACAAATCTAGATATGCTGTTTTTGAATTATATTGATGGAGCTGTCTAAAAAGACCTGAATAAAAGTAGGATTCAAAGTCTACTCCAATGCTCTATTTCTCTTAATACTTTATTTCAACAGAATTATTTTATAAAAATAAAGTTTGATTGAAGAAAATTTTTTAATATTACTATATTCAACATGTAGATTCTGGTTTATAATGTTTATCATAAAATAATGAAATGCTTTTTTGATAACATTAATATATTTTATAGAAAATAGTTTTCAATAGCCTAAAAAAATTCCATTTTGCCAAAAGTGTTTACATCCTCTCATATTAACTTCTAGGTACCCCTACTTCAGTGGTTGGTCAAATTGCAGTTGGTGTGGGAATTAGCAAAGCCCAACTTGAAGTGACAAACAGAAACAGATAACTACAGTGCAATTTTGGTTAACTTTACAAATGGCTTTGTGGAAACAAATTGCACAGATACTCTTTGGGGAGTTAGGGATAACCTAGGGAGGCCTGTAATACCTAATCTTTGACCAAGGATTGAGGTTCATTTTGCAAAACCTGTGAAATCCTTATTCAGTTTCTGGGGTGAAGACATAACCCCAAATATGTGAACATAACCCCAAAATAAACATGAAGCCCTGGACAGCTGAACCAGCCAATTCTATAAATATCTGCCTTACATTAAATGCAATTTGGTCTTTAATTTTAGCAACACAGTATAGGTCTTTTAAAATATTTGGCAAGTCAGTCCTTTCTTTCCTATCATCTGTAAAATGATTCTAGTTTAGATCTGTATTATCTACCTCCTAAGCAGATAAGACTTTCCTTTGGAACAAAGATTTTGGGTTCTCCTCAGTCTCTTTTGCTGGCATTTCAGTTTCTGATTTCACTTAACTATCAATGCTCTCTAAGGTCTGACATGGCAATAACTATCATGCATGCTAATAATTTTCAAATCCTGTATCACCATTCCAAGATTTCTCCCTATTTCCAAAAGGTACATTCAACTAACCGTAATGTGTCTCCCCCATAATGGCCCAAAACACCTCAAACTAAAAAGTCCAAAGTGGAATTCTTAGCCTTTTCCTCCAATCACACCCTTTGTCCTATATTTCCTTCTCTTGGTGAATAGTTCCACAATCTAGTTAATCAGTCCAAGTCTGCACATAACTCCTCTTTATTCCCTCTGCCTGAAATGCTTACCTCCACTGAGCCAACAATTCTATAAATTAAACATCATTCCAATCATTCTTCTCCAACCTCACTGACACCTCCCACATTCATTCATCATCTCTCATCTGGACTGTTTTACCATTTCCTAACCTAGTTTCATACAATTATTCTCAGACCTCTTCATTCCATCTTGCCCAAAAGCCCCATGAGGTTTCATAAAAGCAAAGTTTATCATACTTCTTTTCTCCTTTTCCTTTGCTCTCACTCAGTTTGAAAACCTTGAAAGCCTTGAAGGACTCCCCACAGCTCACAGCCACAGCGCTCCAACAGAGCGCATGCACACACTCAGGGCATCGTGACAGCAAGTTAACAAGTAATCTAAGTCACGGCATAAATCAGGATATCAGGATATCACAAAACCTCATAATCGTGGAGGATTGGTATTGCCTCGTTGTAATTAAAATACATTAGTTTTACTTTAAAACAGGTTTATGGGGTAGGCCAAATTCAAGTGAATTCGAGACTTTAAAGAAATTGCACTTGCAGCAGGTAGATTAAGCTTATGAGTCTATGCTTCTCTGAAATTTAAACACTTTGCGGGAATCTAAGACAGTAGGTGGCACATAAATATAAAGTTTGAAAATTGTTTTGAATTAATGAAGGTCTGCATGATTAAATATAAGAATCCCAGTAGCTTTAAGCCACTTAGCACACAATTATTGGCTCTCCCTTATTTTACAGATATCATTCCAAGAGACTGATGGCACCATTTAAATTTTGATTATCATCACAGTTGGACCTTAGATATCCAATGTCTCAAGCTATAGGCAAGCTACAAGATACTCTGCCATAGCAGCCCGAAGCCCATAGGTCTTCAGCCTTTCTCCAAATAGGTTCAGAGACAGAACCTCACTATTGAATAAGCAAGCTTGATCAATTAGGCTTCTTTTTTACACTGGGTTGGAATCTGAAGATAACATAATTTCTTCCTAACCCAGAGACTATTCATGATGTTGCATCTCCCAAAACACAGGATTGAAAAAGAAAAATTCCATTGGATTTAAACTACATGTACAAAGGAAACAATTTCAAAAATAACAATGTTAAAATGGAAACTTCATTTATTGATTCTCAGAAGCTTCCTGGTGATCTGGTAAGAAGGAGAGTGAGAAAGTCCGACGCTGCCTTCTCTCCAAACCCAACTCTAAAAATATTGGGGCCACGAGAAAAGACACACAAGAGAAAGCTACCTGAAAATGTACTGGTGCCACTGAAGGTTCTTGCTTTTATACAGCTCAGTGATGCATAGATATTCATGCCATCATCCTCATTTTACATTCAAGGAAAAAACCTCCAGAGAAACTAAATAACCTCCCCAAGATCTCTACATTATTAAATGATGGAGCCAGAAGAAAAACTACACAGTATGGGAACATTTGCTAAGGGACCAAGTTAATCTGTATCTCAGTAAGTCTTCAATAACTCATCTAGGGACTTCCATAACCTCCCACAGACAACACACTTCATCTCTCCTTGCAAAGACTCAGTACATAAGGTGTACAGGGTGTACATAAATAAAAGCAAAACAAAACCCCATTGCATTTCTGCTTTGTGGATTTGTTCCCTTTCATTCTTTTTTCCGTCATATATTTCTTTGTTTCCAAATTGAAATCAGGGGAGATTTCTTTAAAAAAGTGTTAGGGGGAAAAAAATTATCAAAACTTGATTTTTGTAAGGTTTTAATTTTAGTACTGAGTAGAATTCGTTTCTAAAAGATGTTTCCATGATAACCATTTTCACCTACAAATTTACAAAAAAAAACAAAAAAAAATGCTGATCTTAGCCCTTGATAATGATGCCTTTTAAACACCAGACCTGAAAAATAGATTCCATCCTTGAGACCCCAGTCACTCTCACACCTGTGCAGACATCAAGAGGAAGAGCCTTGGAGACACAACCTCTTCTCACACCCGATGAGCTGAGCCCAGGCACAGGTCAGTGCTCACGTGTGCGTCCAGAAACAGTGACCTAAACTATCCAAATGCCTGGCTTCTAATAACCATGGACAAGCTATTGGACTGAAAAATAGACCAAGTCTTGAGAGTGCTGAGTAAGATAAGGCAAAGGGGCACATATAGGCCCTTGTGTCCATCAGCGAATTATCTGTCATCTGTCTCCGGAGAAAAACCATTATTATGACAGAAACCACTATATGTTTCTCTGATTACTTATTTTCTGGTTAGATGTCAACAATCCACAGCATTGCACATTTATCTTTAATAGTAACATGATTTGAAATTATGAAATTGCATCTAAGCATTCCTCCTTAAATTCTCCTGTCCTCGTACCAGTACATCACCTAAATTAGTTGCTGTACGTCATAGCACGTTATGTGAAAACACTGAAATTACAAACCAGTGTTCTGCACACAGTACAAAATATCTGTAAAATGATATTTTTTTAATTAAGAAAAATGTTATTAAAATGGCCAGGAAAACTCATTTTTGTCCTTTATATTCTCCAGTGTTCTTAGACTTGTTTCAGCAGCATGCAGTAATTGTACAATTAAGAAAAAAATGTTGACATGTATATGCTAGCACATTAACAAGAGTTTTCTCCTATGTAATTTTAGGATTAAGGATTTCATATTACTATTTTATATTACAAATTTATTCCTACCACATTTCAGTTGTATATAGAGAACCAAAATAATCTAAAAAGAGATGTATCTCAGTTCAAATTACACAAAGTTTTAAACTCATGTAGTTTTAAACTACATGACTTTAAAAAATATAGAAGTTTTTGAATATTTTTATAACACTACACAATTTTTTTATGAAGATATAGTCAAAAACAGACATTCTGCACCCCTCTCATTTTTTTGTCTTTTCTCAGTCACAAATGATATATTACATTGAAGTTGCTCCATTTGTATGTTTCATAAAATAGCATATTTGCTAATCAGAATGAAAATAGCATATAATTTTACTGTGAGATTAAATATGACAGTATAAAGTTTATACTTCAACTACATAATAACAAGAGCTGCTGTTTACTGCCCACCTACAAAATGCCAGTCACTGTGCTACATGGAACAGTTACACCTTTAATTCTCTCAGGAACCCTGCATGAAATCATTGTCTGTGCTGTTTTAGAGGTTAAGAAAGGGGAGATGTGTAAAATTCATTTGCCCACTACAAAACACTCAGTTGTCCATAGCAAATCCTGCCAAAGCTCCGGATTTTTCGAGTGCAACCAAATGTATCACACTGATCTTACAGAATTACAATGAACATTAGTGAATATGTAGTTAATGTATTAAATACACTAAAATGTGAAATGCTAATTTAGTACACGGTATATAAAATAGGTTTATAGCACATACTGAAACAAAAATACCTGCTATCAATAAATCCATCTCTGCAACAAAGCCTCATCTCCCTCTCACAGTAAACTCAATGCATTTCCAGGTGATGTGAACTTAGATTCTTACTTTAAAGATCTAATTCCCTGTGGGTAAAACTAACATTTCCAGAATATCTCTCCTGGCTCTAGTACATCTGTACATCAATAGGCATTCAGAGGTGGAAAGAAGTATGGCTTTAGGGCATTTGCATCATTCCTCAGGGGTGGAGAGAAGTTCATCTCCATGTCAGTGGGTGATTGATTACCTGGGCAAGGAGGGCTTATCTGTACCTGAGAGGTGAGGGGGAGGGCCGGTTTTGCTTCTGCTGGAGCGGGAGAGAGAGATGGGCCAGACTGCAGTTTTGTAAGCAATAAACAGGTTTTAAACTTTATTTCTCCCTTTGACTGATTTTGGTTTTTAGAGGTATTTTGCCCCAGGATTTCCTCTGCCTGGACTTACATCTGGAGCAGTCGGTAGGATTGAACCTGAAATCTGTCATAATGGGTGCAACCTTTGGGAGGACCGCCCCTAGAAATGATGGGGGGAAGTGGGTGGTGCTCACGCCAAGGGACGTGTGTCTACACTGGTGTGGTCATGGAGGCACCACCACCGCTGCTGGCCGCACCAACCCTGGCCTGTGGCCGGAGCCTAAGGCTACTGCTTCTGCCACTGCTGCTGCTCCTGCTGCCGGCCAGAGCCTGGTCACAACTATGGAAAGGGGCAGAGGTCCGGGTCACCTTGATAGAGAAGCAACTGGCTGCTGGGAACCATGCCTTGTTGGCTATGGAACCCATCACCAGAACAGCTCTGACCAAGGTAATAACCACCTATCCTATCATAGAGTGGGTGAGAGACTGCACCTAAAGGCTACAGAGTGGTGTGGCACAGACACCTACCATATATCATGTGACTGGCCATTTGCCTTTGGCATCCCCAGGGAATGGTGAAGCAGATGCATTGGCCCAGGTGCGCTGGCTAGAAGGAAAGCCTGCCTCTGATGTGGCCCAATGGCTACACCAGCGTTTGTTGCATGTGGGGAAAAGACAATGTGGGCTGTAGCCCACCAGTGGGGCTTGCCATTGACCTTTGAAGTAGTCAGCTGAGCCCGGAAGGAGTGCCCTGCACATTGTGCAGATCAGTAAACCACCAAGAGGGGCCTAAAGCATCTCTTTGCATCCTATGGCCGGTTGCCAGTGATTGAGAGTGATCAAGGCACCCACTTTACTGGACATGCATTGCAAGGATGGGTGCAGCAATTAGGAGTAAAATGGACGTGGCCCTGGACATTTCAACACATGGACTGGCAGTGGCTGGCCCTTCTGGCACCTTGGAGACAAGGCCTGGAAGCTGGCCTCGTGTGTATTCCTGGAATAACAGCAAAGTGGCCCCCCACAATCACGGTTATTTGCTTCTACGATCCTTGTGTCCTGGATGCGCCCCCTGGCTGCAGCTGCCGTGTGGTGGCTGGAATGGACGAGCTTTGGACTTAATCTGCATGGGACTTTGAACTAAGCTTAATCCTCTGGCTTGAGAATTATCATGATTGTAATGCTGTTGTCAAGAAAAACATGCTTAAAGAGAGGCTCGACTTTGTCTAATGGTTGGTAAAAGTTCTGTGAGCAGTCTAGCATGATTGTTAAGAATGAGTAAACAAGTGTAGAAACATTTTGTGCTTAGTTAGAGATTGTGCTGTAAGGTACATTTACTTAATATGCATAGGCTGAATCCTCTGGCTTGAGGATTATCAAGATTTTATTGCTGTTGTTATTGTATGTTATTAGATTGGTTGGAAGAGCGGGAACGAGTAAATTCAAAGGCAAGATTTCTGGAGGGGTGGCCTGTGGGTAAAATTGTAACATTTCCAGAATATCCCACCTGGCCCTAGTACATCTGCCTATCAGTAGGCACTCAGAGGTGGAAAGAAGTATGGCTTTAGTGCATCTGCATCATTACTCAGGGTGGAGAGAAGTTCATCTCCATGTCAGTGGGTAATCACCTGGGCAAAGAGGGCTTATCTGTACCTGAGAGGTGAGGGGCAGGGCTGGTTTTGCTTCTGCTGGAGCAGGAAAGAGAGACGGCCTAGGACTGCAGTTTTGTAAGCAATAAACGAATTTTAAACTTTATTTCTCCCTTTGACTGATTTTCAGTTTTTAGAGGTATTTTGCCCCGGGATTTCCTCTCCCCAGACTTACACTACCAATATGATGTTATTTGGAGATGGGGCCCCTGGGACATAATAGGTTAAGATGAGGTCAGGAGGGTGGGCTGCTCATGATGGGATTAGCATCCTTAAAAGAAAAGACACCAGAAAGAAATGGTGTTTTTATAGTAGGTTTGAAGAAGAGTTACAAGTTGTAGAAAGAGATGTTAGGACAAAGATAAGGGGTTAAGTATACTATACTGAGGGAAAGTTAGCAAAATTGTCCAGATTCCTCTCTGCATTTCCTTTGTCTTCAGATATACAAATATTCCTTTCTCCTGGGATAAAGAGAGCACTTCTCACATGAGGATTCTATGACTTGCCTCAGGGGAGGGTCAAAAGGTCCTTCCTTCACATGCCAATTCTCAAAATTCTTTCAGCTTGAAACACTGAATATGTCAAGGAGTCATATTTTGAGATAGCGTATCCTGAAACCTGTCATATCCTTGTTATCATTTCTCTCTTGTTCAAAAAACATTTTTTATCTAGACTCAAGGGTATAAGAAAATAGGTTAAGGAAAGAGTGCAGGTGCCATGAAGATGCTAATAGAGTCAATGTAAGGAGGTGGAGGAGGCTATTTCCACTTTACCTGGCTATTTTAGCACAGTTGGGAGCTGGAATTTAAATTATCTGGATACTTATCCTCTTCCTTATTTTATATCTGCTGTAATCCAAGTTATACTTCTACTAAAATTTCCAAAATAGATAAGCAGAGTCCCTTTATAATTGTTTCCACACCAAGAGGCATTTATTTGCATTCAAAAACCCACAAGCATGTGGTTCCCTTTTAAACCAGGAAGAGATCATCGAAGGGCTCCCCTGCTACGCGAGAGCAAAGGGATGATGTTCCAGACAGTCCCTAAACACCAGCTTTCAAAGGAACAAGAGTCCTCTGAGAATCGCAGCACTTTGTGTTCTTTAACCTCTCTTGCTTAGCTTTGAAAGGTCACAATCTCATAAAGGAAGTACCTCAAGCATGCTTACTGCATTTTTATGCAAAAAACCAACATCGCATCTCAATCACAGAACTGTAAGTCTCCTACTTGGGATGTCTCCATCAGTCACCTACTCTTCTGATCTCTCTTTTACTTTGTTTTGCTACTCAAGTTACTGGCTGCTCCGTGCCTCTCCAACCCAACCTCCTCGATTCACCATCCACACTGACGCAGTTCTAATACAGTAAATAGCCTTGCTCTTCCTTGATCGATGACCAGCGGTCACACTGGTTTCCTGCAGGTTTTCGGCATGTGTAACTTTCCACTTCCAGTTTCACCAGTCGCTCTTCTATCTGCTCTGCCTATACAACCATTAGCTTTGTGTTTCTCACACCTGCTCATTCCCAACTAGCTTGCCCATCCCAACACTTGCCTCTTCCCTAAGCCTGTTACAGTATTCTTGATTTTGCTCGCTTCCACCTCCTTCCTGAACCATTGGTAAACCATTTCGGCTAAGGGCAGCTTTAATACTCAAAAATATATTTCGCTCATGTTTTGTCAGTTCACAGCTTTGGGTAATTCCTACCACTTTTACAGCAAGAGCACAAAAACTCAGATATCGCTCCATACTTGGATATAGCACACTGTAAAAACCAATATGCATAATAAATAAAAAAAAATTAACTCAAGAACAAGGTGGTAGAAAACTGCTAATGGTTCCAGTGAACTGGAATTTCCTAAATTTACTTCTAACTTAAAAGTTTCTTATATGTTTGCATTTTTTATACCTCTGTGAATGGATGTGCCCTTCACAGTTTTAATTTTATTCCTATCATCTTTATCTTCTATATTTAAATAGTTATGTTAGTTTTGTCATGACATTAAGCTTTAAATTATTTAGACAAGGCACTGAGATTCCTTCAATGTTTCTTAAAGTACACTTTATGCTTCCAATACACTAAAGACAGCAAATAACCAGTGGTATAATTTTATGAATTGGTTAGATTATGAATATTTCAAATTATTTTATATTTATTGGGTGATGTATTTCTGAGATGTACATAGAATCTATTAATCTCAGAATAAACTTAGTTAAGATTAATCTATCTACTATATCAAAACCATAAAATTTGGTGACTTAATATATTTTTTATAGACTATGAGCACTAATCATATCCAAAGTTTATTAAACCCAAGTCATCTATAAATTTTCTTTAATAATCTAAATTATTCCTTCTAAAATGTTTATTTCAAATTAAGAAACCACCTAATAACTGTTCTAATTAGGATACTTTCTCTTTTAAGTATCTGAAAATGTTAGCTCAAAGTGGTTTGAAAAAGAAGAAACATCATTATCTAACACAACAGTAAATCCAGAAATACAGGAGTTTGACTCAAGGACCCAACAACACCAACAAGGTTCTTTACGTTTTTTTGTCATCATCAATGCATTTGTTCTGCCCTCACGCTGGAGCTCCTCATGGACAACACCCGACCCCCTGAAGTGCTTCAAGCACCTATTCCAGAGACGCCCAGTATCAGGGGCTGACATGTGCCTTCTGACCCAGTGTCCCCTTCCAAGTGTAAAGCCTTCACTCCGCCTCACCCTCGTCCTGTTGCCTCATGTAAGTGTCATTTCATGTGACTTGGACAAGGAACAGGTGCCCTCTCAATAACCAGCTGCTGACAAAGGGAGCAGAAACACCATAGTTATTAGCTTAGCCTGTTCCAAATTTTATTTTTATTAGGAATGAATTGCCTTCATGCCTGAGACATGTGAGGCAGAGTGGACATCTGAATAATACCAGAGCTCTGTGCGCAAAAAGGAATGAGGAACTTATTTGAGTGACCAGCCAATAGCATCTGCCACGTAACAGGAAGGTGGTGTGACGCTTAGAAGTTAAAACATACTTCTTATGAATCAATGTACAAATCATGGATAGGAGGATTAACTGCAAGTAGAGAATCACACCCATCTGACACGATTCCGGGTCACTCAGAGGGAGCCCGGAGAGCCTACAGAGGAGGAAAGCAAAGAGGAGCCAGCAATACGGATGCTCACCACTAGAGAGGTGGCCAAGTGGGGCCAGCAACAAGAAACAGACTGAGAGTCATCTCTCATTGTGATCTGGAAGTTACTATCAGTTTTCATGTTCAAAACTATTACCTTGCACCTGCTAGGCAGGGAAACAGATATGAGCGGGATGGAAGAGAATAAGGCCATAAAGTCCACTAGAAGGGACTCTAAATGTTAACCAGTTAAAAATAGAGGGCCAGACAAAACTCAAGAGTTAAAGAGTTAGTCCGTTAAAGCTCAGAAGGCCAGAAGCAACTTGGCCTGGAATGTTTGAATATTCCCCAGATATAGAAAAGTATCTGAGCACAGCCCATGTCTTTGTTGTGTCAATTAGATCATGCACACTCAACTCAACTCTTCGTGATTCCAATTACACTTTTTAAAGATAACTGATCCAGTTAAAGTTCTTAAACTTCCATATGCAATTACTAATGACTAAGGTCAACAACATGAAGACAGAAAGGAGAAACACCTTCACATTCCCAAAACTCTAAAGTTGCTCTGTTAAACCATTTATGCAGTTCCGTACCTCCTTGCCTTTACCATTTGATCTGTCTTGAACTACCCGCCTTCCTTGTCTAGTGACTCACCTTCAGCCTCTGCCCAGGAACCATCTCCACACTTTCTTTCCAGACACTGCTTCCCCTCATGATGATGAATGACCCCGAAACTCCTACTCCTTCAACCGATTCTCTCCATTATTACACATAATTATATGGAAATACCAAGTTCTATGTGCTTTGTTAAGTTAATTTGAGGTAGGTCTTTGTGACCTACTACTAAAAAGGACACTACCAAAAAATAAAAGTGTTCTATAAATACTAATTAAACTCAATTGGATCATACAAGAATCACTTTGTCAACTCATAATTTAAAAATAGTTACATTTTTCCAGGCTGAGAAAGGGGAGAGGTTTTGCTAATGTTTATAACAATTTAAAAGAAAATCACTATCTCCTCAAAGAAGTCTCAAAGAAAGATTTATTATATCGTCTCAAAACATTGTTCTTTAAAGACTCATCTGCACTGCTTTAGGAAATTTCATTTTTCCAAATTAATCATAAATTCCCTCATGTACTAATTAAGCAATTAAACCTAAGATAATGCATATGTCATAATTCAGTAGTAGTTCTTCCTTTAAAAAGGCCTAAAGACAATGTTGGCTATATGATCATTCTTACCTGTTTGTTATTAAGAATTTGAATTTTCTCTTGTATATCCAGAGTCATAATGATGATTCAAAATAGAAATAATAACTCCAAAATTTCAAAACAATACCTACTCTTACTACAGACTTTTGCCATTTCACTTAGCATTTAGATAATTTCAAATGCAATTCATTTGCTCAAATGTGACTCCTTAACAATTCTCTCAAACTGTATTTTGCTAGACTATACTGCAAAGCAGCAGACTCTTAGTTATTATACTTAGTTACTATATGCAGCACAGAGATAACTCCCTTTGAAATGAATTCAGTAATACAATTGTTCTTTACAATAAGCCAAACCTTCTCTATTTATGCATATTACCAGCAATGATTAGCATTTATGTTGGAGGGCTTATTATAGCTATGATTATAAAAGTGTATATCCTTAAGGAGGTAGTAGGAAATTTCCAACATTAGCCAGAATTCTGTATTTACTATGTAGTTCCTCAAAGGCAGA
The DNA here is from genome assembly GCA_029783875.1 of Phataginus tricuspis. NCBI lineage: Eukaryota > Metazoa > Chordata > Mammalia > Pholidota > Manidae > Phataginus > Phataginus tricuspis. The sequence continues at coordinate 1,017,179 of JAQQAC010000477.1, forward strand.
CAAAAATTAGACTGCAAAGAGTAACGTTCACATTGACCTTTAAAAACACTTTACAAAGTAATCTACTGTCTACAAATAAAACTCTGATCAGTACTTACCAACCTATGTTTTAACTCAACCAAGTGGAAACGTGGGTAAATTAACCTATTTGTGATTAAAAGTTTACTTTAAAACATGGCACTCTCTTGATGTTTGAAAATAACTGTGAGAGAAATTAAGAGGCTAAAATCAAGTTGATTCTCTCACATCAACTTTTACTTATCTCAGATTTGGAGATCTGCTACCACTGTACAAGACAGTTCTATTTGTTTTTTAGCTAAAATGCAGTATAAAATCGATATTGCCTCATTTAAATAGAAACAAAGTGAGAAGGAGAGCTCAGTTAGCATTTGATGAAATATCATGTAACTATTTGAAAACGTTATACAGCCAAATCCTTAATAATTCAGTTAGTAGGTTTTTTATGCTCTATAATTTCTTTCACCAAACCTCTCCACGAACTGTGTTTCAGTCATTTAAATGACTATCATCATGTCAACAAGAGTGTGGACTCATGGACATACAATAGAGAAAGGACAGCCTCTTCAACCACTGGTGTTGGCAAAACTGGACAGCTGTATGTAAGAGAATGAAACTGAATTACTGTCTAACTCCATACACAAAAGTAAACTCTAAATGGATCAAAAATCTGAAAGTAAGTCATGAAACCATACAAATCTTAGAAGAAAGCATAGGCAAAAATCTCTTTAATATAAACATGAGTAACTTTTTCATGAACATATCTCCTCAGGCAAGGGAAAAAAAGCAAAAATGAAAGTGGGACTACATCAAACTAAAAAGATTCTGCACAGCAAAGGACACCATCATTAGAACAAAAAGGCATCCTACAGTATGGGAGTATATACTCATAAATGAAGTATTTAATAAGGAGTTAACATCCAAAATATATAAAGAACTCACAAGCATCAACACCCAAAAAGCAAATAACCCAATTAAAAAATGGGCAGAGGACATGAACAGACACTTTTCCAAAGAAATTCAGATGGCCAACAGGCACATGAAAAGATGCTCCACATTGCTAATCATCAGGGAAATGCAAAATAAAACCACAATGAGATATCACCTCACACCCGTTAGGATGGCCAATATCCAAAGACAAACAAAACAAATGCCGGTGAGGATGCAGAGAAAGGGGACCCCTCCTACACTGCTGGTGGGAATGTAAATTAGTTCAACCATTGTGGAAAGCAATATGGAGGTTCATCAAAAACCTAAAAATAGAAATACCATTTGACCCAGGAATTCTACTCTTAGGAATTTACCCAAAGAAAACAAGATCACAGATTCAAAAAGACATATGCACCCCTATGTTTATCACAGCACTATTTACAATAGCCAAGAAATGGAAGCAACCTAAGTGTCCATCAGTAGATGAATGGATAAAGAAGATGTGGTACATATACACAATGGAATATTATTCAGCCATAAGAAGAAAACAAATCCTAACATTTGCAACAACATGGATGGGGCTAGAGGGTATTATGCTCAGTGAAATAAGCCAGGAGGAGAAAGACAAGTACCAAATGATTTCACTCATCTGTGGAGTATAACAACAAAGCAAAAACTGAAGGAACAAAACAGCAGCAGACTCAGAGAACCCAAGAATGGACTAACAGTTACCAAAGGGAAAGGGACTGGGGAGTGTGGGTGGGAAGGGAGGGAGAAAAGGAATAAGGGGCATTATGATTAGCACACATAATATAGAGGGGGTAAGGGGAAGGAAGTATAGCACAGAGAAGCCAAATAGTGATTCTATAGCATCTTACTATGCTGATGGACAGTGACTGTAATTGGGTATGTGGTGGGGACTTGATAATAGGGGGGAAATGTATTAACCACAATGTTGCTCACGTGCAACCTGAGTATAAGACTGTATCAGTGATACCTTAATAATAAAAAAAAAAAGAGTGTGTACCAAAGACAGCCCAAATCCTTCAACATGCTCTTTGCTGGTAGCTCTGGCAAAGTCTAGGAAGTTCCCTGAAATTCTTGGAGAGCTTGAGGCTGAAGTTTCAGCAAACAGGTCAACTATAACATTTGATAATCATAATGAAATCCTAAAGCATCTTAAAGCAAAGCTATGCAATAGAGGAAAACACTACATTTACAAACAATTCGCACCTCCCACTACCATATAAACTTACTACTTTCCAAGCAGTGAATTTATCTTCTTACAACAGTTAAAGTTACTACTGCACATTTGCCTGTGTTCTACTTAAGAGAAGTAGCAAGACCTCCATGATTGTATCACCATCACAGCCATCAACCAAGAATGTGGATAGCAGATCTTTCCCACTATTTTTCTCTACCTTTACATGTATAAATAAAGGTCTGAAAACTCCTTAGAATCTGGGAAAAATAATGTCAGGGATCTCTAGCAACAGTTACCTGGAAATGATTTTAAACAGGGTTAAAATTTGCTCAGAAATATCAATTAATTGAAATTATTTTTCCTTATGAAAAATATGTCTAGCACAAATAAACATCAAAGAATATATATGACATAATTATATGTACATATACATAGATATATATATAAACAGAGGGAGGGAGAAAGAGGGAGTGAGTGGGGCATTCATTCCCTAAAGACTAGTTAGTTTCTAAAGTATGTTCTGAACACCCTCTTCAGAAGGTTTGTGATGAAGACAATATGCAGGTATGATTAAATAATGTTAATAGCAAAAAACAAACATGAAATAAAGGCAACTATTACTATCTAGATATGCTCTCATAGACGCACCCTAGAAAATATATACAGTACTATTCAAAACTCTTTTAAAAAGTCATACTAATTTTTGCAGTCACAATTGTTAAATAAATTAACTCATTTATTCATATTATGTGAGCAGCCTTCCCCACAACTATCCCTTGCATACACAATATGAAAGGTGAAACTAAATCCAAGTCTACCATAACCATATCATTTCAATTAAAAAAGAAAATTGGCACTTTTTCTCCTACACCATAGTTGAGTCAGTTGTCTTCCACTGAGAAATAATCATGCACTGTATCATTAGAATAGCTGAAAATATCTTCTTAGCATAAAACAAACAACTAGCAAGTAACAGAGCCTAAAAACAGTATAAACACTGTTTTCTGAGCCTAACTCTGGAACAATGACTTTTAGCCATTACCTTTAAAAATAAAGACCTGGTTTCAGTGTTATGTCTCCAGTGCATGGAAGCAAAGTGATTTCTCTGCTCTAAGTTTATATGATTTTTCCTCTTGCTCTATAAATATACTTAAGCTCCCATAGGAGTAAGTATAAGTTTCCTATCTCTAAATGTGTTAAGGCAAACACTATTAGATTCACCAGGGGCTGATATGTTTAGGGACCAGCGCTCATGGCAGCCATGCAGTTGGCTCCTGAATTCAAACTACTTTTGAATTCATTTAATAATGAATAGAATAAAGTAACTTTATTTTTTCCTGTAGAGGTTTTAGAAAACAAATTGCAATTTTGAGGAATGAAACACAAATGCTCCATTAAGTGAATTTTTTAAAGAAATGATCTAGAATTCAGCAATGGAGATTAAGATTTTAAAGATTTTAAAATCAAAAGCAAACTTGGATATTTTACATTAAAATTACCCTAATATATCCTTGAACATTCACTTGTTGATTATTCAAAAAAAAAGTCTATTTTATTAATATGACCATAAACTCAACTACTATTTCCCATATACTCCTAGTGTTTATAGATTCACTCTTAACAATAAGGTAAAGTCTAAAAATAAAACATGATTACCAAGAGATTCAATATATATTTATACTTATTATGTTTGCTTTCTCTAATACACCTGTTCACCTGAAAAATAGGTAAGTTAAACATCCACAAGTAAAACACAGTACACTAAGCATAAAAAGTAGGTAGGTAGATTGACATGTCAAACTAAAAATTAAATATTTCACAATTATCATGCATAGATCAACAATTAACAAGTTCATACAATACAAATAGCAAGATAAACAATAAATTATAAGTTGGTAAAATGTTTAAGAGGTAAAAGGCACAAAATCACAGCACTGAGAAGTTCAGTGCTGGGATAGGAATACAAGCCTGATGGTTCCTGGGACATTAAAAATAAGCAACAAATATTGGTTGAATCAGTTAACAAACAGCTCCTAAATCTACCCTCTAAACTAAGGAAACTGTTGCAGCCATTGGGAAAAGAAAGTTTGTTTGTACATCATAAATGTATTTTAGTCTCTCAAGTGTTATTTCCAAAAAAGGAACCAAATTCTGCAAGTATATTTGGTGACTTTTCATAAAGGCAGAATTGAGCTGGACTTAAATAACCAGTCCTGAGTATAAATACAAACCAAAAGAAATAAATGAATTTGTTGACTGTTATTTTTGTTTGAGAGATTGTCTCAGTTTTAACAACAAAAATCTCACCCAATATTCTCAAAACTTAAAAGTTATGACTAAAGTAAAGCTATGGTTAAAATGGAAAAGTAGTGATTTTTAGAAATTAAATACAGATATGTCACTATTACATGTATATACTAGATATAAATATTACTTTTTACCCCTATAATCTCAATTGAATCAACTGAGTCAGAAACCCTATGACCTTTATTTCTAAAAACCTATTAACAAAATTTCATCTCTTTAATGCTTACTATAATTATGCAAAGTTTCCTTACTTTGCATGTGGAAAAACTGAAATCATAGTCAGGGAAAACACTTTGCCACTGGTGATTCATAAAGTCAATCTCAGAGAACAGGCTGATATGCACAATCTCAAACTCACCAGTCCGGAGGAAATACAAACCACATTAGTGTTTTTTTTACTATTCAACCCCCAAATCCACAACAGTAAACCAACCTCCCTGGAAAAAAGAAAATTGACAGATGAATCATAAACAATCCTAACACATAAAAAAGGCTCTGAACTGCAGATAAGTCTCTCTGTTCCTGGCCCGTCTGGAACTTGAAAGCAGCAGGGCCTTGAATATTGGGCAAATGTGTGAAATACTGAGGTTACTGCATCTTCTATTCCTTCAGGTGAAAGAGCAAGATTTGTTTATCCGGGTCACTTTCGACAAACAAGGAAGACATGCTGGACACGTTTTCCACTTTAAATCCATGACCCAAATCCATTCCATTTGAGAATACCTAACTGAATTATTCAATTTAGGTGGAAAACCATCTGCTCAAAGCCCAAGTTTTTAGTTCTTACTGGCTATGAAAACAAACATGATCAAGGTCAAGGGACTGAAGCTTCAGTGAGCCTAGTCCCAGCTGCGGAGACCAACGCGACCAAGTGCGGGCACACTGCAGCACACACAGCACCAGCCCCCTGCAAGCGACACAGATTAAGGGCAGGTCAGACTCCCCCCACGGTACTTCTTTCACTCTCCCCTCTTACATCCAACTGCCCTTTATGCTTAGTTTATTTTTTTGCCAAGAAGACTGATCTTAGTCACCTAAAAATTCTCATTGCCAAAGAAACCCCTTGTTTAAACCCAAGTACAACCAACAGCTCCTTTCCAATTACCCCCTGCAACTTCCCCAGTCGCTTTCATGCCTGGCTACTGAGCTCAGTCTACTTTGGCTGCTGGCCAGCTTCCTCTCTTCTTTCCTTGTCAGTGGTTAAAACTTGGAAAACACTCCTGGACAGCTCAAGGAGACCTTTTAATTATGCAGTGGGGCAGTATGTTAGCCTGTCTGCTGTTTCCAGCAAGGGTTGCAGTCGGCAGCGACTGCCTTCTCCCCATTGGTGGATTTTCTAGCAAGGTTACATGTTTCTGTGGGGGAAGGAGGGAAAGACTGGCAGATAAAGGGGCGATTTGCAAATTCGAAAAATTTCTTATTCCTCTCAGTTTTTCTTACCTCCGAACATTCATTCTGTCTCATTACTACCCTTCTTTACCACCTTATTCCGTTTGGTACCACAGACACAAAATCATTAGGACCAGGGTCTGCTACCAGCCCTAGAAATTAACAAGCAGGGTCATTAACTACAACTATCTCCAAAAACTTTTATCCTCAAGTGTTGATGCAACATTTTTTAAAACAGAGGTTTCCAAATAAATTTATTAAATGCTTCCCAACTGATTGCATACACTTTGTCAAACTTGCAGGCTGAAATTCTGCACGTCAGTTGTCTGATTGCAAGTGAAAATAAGGCGAACCCAGCTGGGAAAACTGCTGGAACCCAAGGAGGGCACCCTGACCATCGGCCCGCACTTACTAGCGTTCTGCCCAACGGACTAAGTGGACTTGCCAAGAGCAACAGCAGCTAAGTCTTCCTTACTCTACTCCGGCACGCTGGTTCCAGCCGCGGCGTCCCGCTTCCCGTTCAGTCCCATTCAACATCGTAAACACATTCCAAGAACCCCGGCCTGCCCGGAGTCCGCGCCGCAGGGCGGAACAGAGCGCCTGCGTGCCGAGCCGGGTAGCGCGTCGGCCCTCGGGGAGGTGGACGCGCCCCCAGAGCGCGGCGCCCGCCGGAGGGAACACGGGACCCCCGCCAAGGGTGGCCGTGTGGCCGCGGCCCCGAGCCCCGCGTGCAAAGACTTCTCCCCCGGCCGCAGATGCGCGCCTCCCGCCCCCAGGCCCACACGCTCTCCCGGGGCCAACGGAAGGGGGGTCGCGCGGGGAGAAGTCGGGCCCCGGTTCCCCGCCGGGTCCCGCCGGTGGCTTGCCCGCTCGCTCCGGTCTGGTCCACGCCCTCCGAGCCGCGGGGCCCACGGGCGCCCCCCGCCGCGCCCCGCCCCTGCGCACCGGCCCCAAGTCCGCGCCGAGAGCCGGAGGGGCCCCGGGCTGGGGCGGCAGAGTCGCCAACGGGTCTCGGCGCCTGCCGGGCCCGACGGCTCCCCTGCGACCTGCGGGCCCGCGCAGCCCCGCGCCCTCCTGCCCCCGCGCCCGCCGCCCGCCCGCCAGCGTGAAAAAGGATGTCGGCTTAGAAGAGACCGCACGCTACCTGGCGGCGGGCGGGCTCGCAGCCGGCGGGAGCCCCGGAGTCGTCGCTCCCCGTCCCCGACGGCCCGGCGCAGCCGGCCAGGCTTCGGGCAGGGCTGGGGGCTGCGGCGCCTCGGGGCCGGGCGGTCGGCGCTCCAGCGCGCCCGGGGCGCCCTTCCCGCGGCCCGAGGGAAAGTTTCTCTGCGTCAGCGCGGCGCTGCCCGCGGACCCTCCGGCCCGGCCGCCGCCCTCCCGCCCCTCTGCCCCCGCCCTCCTCCTCCCGACGGGCGGGAGCCCAGACCGGCGCCGGCCGCTGCTGGGGCGCGAGGCTCGGACTCCGGGTGGCTCCCGGCCGGGGACGCGGGGCTCCCCCTCTCGGCAGAGGGCGGCGGCTGGCAGTCTCCTCGGACCCACTGCAGGCGGGACGCCGGTACTCAAGCTCCTTCACTCCCTTCTGTCTCTGATGGTCGTTTCCTGCGGGCCCACTGGGCTCCCTAGTATTTGCACTCAGAACCGCAGTGGGAGAGTAGGCGGTGACTGTAGAAGCAGCAGCCTTACCTTCACCTACCCTGTCCTTAGCCAGGACGGACGCAAGACACAGTTTCTCCCATCCGCGTCCTCAACCCCCACCGAGTTTTCTTTGAACCTCCACCCTGAAGCACCAGATCAAGACTATATGACTTCCTTTCTCTCTACGTGTTTCCTAACACAATTTTAAAAAACACCTCTGAGGCTTAATAAGAAAAGAAGTGTCAAAAGTAGCACACACACGAAAGGAGTAGAACACGCCTTCCCCACAGCCTTTATCGAGAAAGTATTGACACACTCGCTGTTATTCTGATGGCACCTCTACAGATTTGTTACCTCTTTCTATTTTAACTCAGTCTTAATCTCTGCACTTTATTATACCTTAAAAAAAAATTGAAAACTGCCTCAACCACCAGACATGCTCATTTGCTCCACTCAGATGCTTATTTCAGAATTCAAAATTTCTGTATAGGGTTTGAGGGAAAACAACGAACCATTCTTACTGACCTTGTAAGTAACCTTACTGACCTTACAAACCTCTGTGCGGGCAGAAGGCTAAGGAGAAGTATCCTCACGTAAGACATGCTTAGAGGAGGAGAGAGCCCTTCCTCGAGTTTCTTGAGACTGTGCTCAGAATTTAGTTTACTATATTTTAATTTGAACGTGAAAGCAGATGGATAAAGGAAAAAATACATTTTACAAGGCTAGCAAATATAACGTGTACAGTGGAATCCAGGGCCTAGAATCAGACAAGCCAGATTCCTTTCCAGATTCCATACTTACTTATTCTGGGCCCTGAGACACTCAACACAATTACAACTGCCAAAGGGAATTATAGAATGGGACTCACAGAGTCATGGTCACATTTACGAGAGTTCAACTAGAGTGGTGTCAGGCATAAGAGAAGGTACTGAGAAAATATTTGGTTCTAATATCCCACTGTATTTGACTGTAATTAGGAGAGGATACCACTGGAAATTTCCCCCAAAGATCTTGTTAACTGAATCAGTTTTCTTCTCCTTGGTGCTTTTCCATTAAAAAAGATATAGCACCACAATTTTTTAAATGGAAACTAACTTTAGGGATCACAAAGCCCTTACCAAATTCCCTTATTTAAAATACAAGGCAACCGAAGTCCGAGAATCTTAATTGACTTTCCCTGACTCTCATGGTTTGGAAGTGCTAAAGCTAGGACCAGAAATCAGACCTCTCATACTTGGGCCAGGGTTCGCTTTTAGTTGTTTTCTCCTTTATCACAACAGTCAAGCAAGCACACAGTAAAATAATTATATTGAGAACATCAGTCTGAGGACTGTGCTAATTGTTTTTTCTGTAAATAACCTTAAGCAATAATTCATTTAAACTGTTTATAAATAATTGTAAATAAACAATTAAATTAAAAACAACCACTAAAAAATAAAGTATACCATTTAGGAGATCACTTGGTATCAATGGGATTTTTGTAAAAAGAAATGGTAGCCCACTATTTAGGAATAAGGAGGTTGACCAGACAACCATGCCATGCTTACATTATATAATTATAAAGATGGGTCTTATTTTTTAACACAATATTGTAAAATTCTGATAGAGAACTCTAGAATTCCAAGAATACACCAACAAATCACTAAGATCTGCTGACCCTACCTTGAGAAACACTAATCAGACTACGATACACTACAGCTCCCCTTGGACAAAGCGCAGGGCATAAGAACAAATCAGGGTGCAGCATCAAACATTATAATCTCCATCCTATGAATTAATGGAAAATCTCATAACATGTACTTCTTATTTATTTGACTTTGATAACCTTAAGGAGAAGTCCTTCTGAACCCTTTCTCACCTATTCAACATTAAATGTCATTTACACTTTTCCACAACTTCCAGGTTCTCAAATATAAGACTATATACTCTGAGTAGGGGTTTTCTACTACTCCATTCTCCCCCTGAATTACCCACTAAAATAATTTCTTGAAGACATTTCATAGCCTTCTCTTTAGAGGTCCATGCTTCCTTTCTATGACATTTGGAAGTCACCAAAAAGAGAAAAAATATTTAACTAAAAAATGCATCCATCATGAATGGATGAATGGGAATGCATAAAACACCATTAACTGTTTTTTCCAATTGTTGGATCCATGTGAAAGATTACTCATTTTTATATTTTCTCCCAATGTTTAAAGTCTCTAAACTTGCTATTACTTTGTAATTTTTATAACCTGACTTTTGATATGAACTGCTTTATGAAATGGCTTAGAGATATAAACATCTCTAGGATGTCAGAACCAAGTTTTTAAAAACACTAAAACCAAATAGAAGATTTTTAAATCAGAGCTATAACATGCCCCAAGAACTAGAAGGGAGATGCCGAGGACAAGGGTTAAAGAGGCTCTGGCAGGGCACCACCATTAGAATATACCTAATTCTACTAATCAGAAATACCCAGATTTCCATTTGAAAAGCCTTCACGTTTGGCACAGGCACATATGGACTCTGATAGAGACTCAGCAACTTTCCAATATTCTTTAACTTTATGGCTCAACCCAGGTTGAAGTTTCTCTTACTTAAACTAAAAGAGCATTGACTAAGACAACTACCTATTATATATGTTGACAATAACAATTTTATTGTTGATATTACAAAAACACACAAAACCCCTGGTTGTTTAGCTCTATATTCCTGCAAGCCCATCATTTAAAGTACTTGACAATGCTTTTTTTAAAAAGGAAATAAAAACCAAGACAATTCAAAATCTCAGCTGTGTGAACTGAAGAAGGGACTTGTTTCTTTTCATTATGTGTGGCAACAGGCCACATTTTATCCACTGTGCTCCTAATGGAATCGGAGTTCCAAAGTCAATGTTTTACATTTAATTTCTACCTTCCATCATTTTATCTCTTATCCTATTTTGGTCCTCCTGATTAAGAGCATGAAACATTCTCATTGCAAAAAAAATGAATGGAGCAATACAAAAAAGAAAGAAATACTGCCTGTATTTCCACCACCAAGAGTACCCATTGCTTACATTTGCTTTATACCCTCCAAGGATTGTTGAGGTCTCTGAGAGACTCTCCAGTAAATAACATCCTTTCTGTACACCTGAGTTGGGAATAAGTTGAGAAATAAAACAAAAGTTTAAAAATATATTTCTTATATTATTGACAGAGACATGTTTGAGTTGGTCAATCTGAAACTAAGCAACCAAAACAGCAGCCTCATTACATGGTTCCTTGGTCTCCCTACCTCAGAAGAGGTGACGTCTTTGAAAAAAGAGTTATATTCTGTTTCCTGAGATCCAGTCCCTAGAAAGAAATAGAGAGAGGCAGAGAGAAGAACAAAGAGAGAGAAAAGACAGATGCAGCTGAACTCTGCATGCCCAATAGTTCTTCCCAAGTTTATCCTTAAATATATTTATCAAATATGTCACAAGCTCTATCCAAGGGCAAATTAGTACAACTTGAGAAAAAATGTTTTATTATGGAAATCAGGAGTAAAGAAAAGGCAATACCCAGTACCTACAGCCATTTACATTTTTCTTTCCCTTTTTTTGGCAAGTAAGTATGCTTTGTAACAATATAACACTATATCAGGGGCTTTTCCACTACTAGTGTTTACTAATAATTTTTTTCTGCTATTATAAACGAAGAAACTAGGGCCATCTGTACACATATTTGCCTATCCCTTGCCAATTGTTTCCTAAGAATAAATATCTACAAATGGATTCTGAAGGATAAAATACACTTTTTTATTATTATTTTGAAAAATTTCAAGTTACAAAGAATTATTTTCCTGAACCTCTTGTGTGTAACTTGTTGTGCCTGATCCTCCCCTAATACTTTCGTGTGCTTCCTACAAACACAGTCCTCTCCATAAAGAAGGAAACTAAAACTCAGGAAATTAAAACTAATACATCTCTACCATCTACCTCTCAGGACCCGTTCAAGTTTCTTCAAGTATCCCTATTATGTCTTTTGTAGAAACAGGATCCAGCTTGATGTCACATGTTACATATTGTTACATCTCTGTGACTTTCATGACTTTTGAGAATTGCACTGTTTATTGCAAGATGTCCTTTAATTTATTGTGTTAGATTCAGATAATGAATCTGTGGCTGGTAAAACATGGAAGTATGATACTCTCCTCTTCTTTTTTTTTAATTCTCTCAAGTTGTACCCAGTTTTGACTTGTCCCATGACAGATGATCTCCACTTGATTAAGGTGCTGGTGTCTGTCAAGCATTTCCTACATAATGTTCTCTCTTTTCCTTTGTCAGAATTTTCTGAGGAGGTACTTTGAAATTATGTTAATAATTTATTCTTCCTCACACTTTCAATTCATTCATTTATTCATTTATATTCCTATAAACACATGGTTTGCTATTTTACTCAAATGGCTATAATGTCTTACTGTCATGACATATTTTGACACTCAATTTGTCTCAGATTCGGCCAGAGGTAGCCTTTTTAAGCAGATACTTCCTCACTTGGGACAGAAAGGGTATTCAAGTCACATATTTCCCCATCCCTGAAATCAGCCATTTCTCCTAAGAAGCCAATCCCTTTCACTGAAGGATGGTATTCACAATCTGAGCTCCAAGTGTTAAGTCATTGCTGTTGGTCTTTTGCTGCATTTGGGTCTTCTCAGTAGCACAAACCAGGAAATCCATGCATATATTTATATCTTCCTCTCTCTCTTTCATCTTGAAACTCATGAGTTCATACACTTCCCTCCAATTTCAGCCCAGTATCACTTTCCGTATCTGTAACTCCCCTTCTCCACCAGTGAAAATCCTGCTTCCACTCCCATTATCCTTAATATTTTAATCAGTGTCCTTGGCTATAACCCATCTGCCATGGCGCTTAAAGCCCTTCCCTGTGTAGCCAGGTCACTGCAGGAACGTCACCCTGCTCTGGGGCCCACAACTAAAGACAGAAAGCTTATTTTTATATTTAATGTATATGAATGCTGTTGTGTTAACTAATCTTGGTCATGACTGTTTTCTCCACTTTTAAGTTTTCAAATAATCTAAGTAAAAAAGTAGCTCAATTATTGTTTTAGTTTTTATTACTTTCATTTTAACAAATCTGAACATGTTTTCATACAATTAGTAAGCATTTACCTTTTCTTTTATAAACTGGGTATTTATATACTTTGTCTATTTTTTCTTCCCTATGGATTTGTGTATTTTTCTTTTCCTTACTGATTTTTTAAGAATTCGTTAATAAATGTATTTATCTCCAGCAAAAAAGAAAACACTATGGTATTTGTTTCTTTAAATTTATTTAAAAAATAATTAAATTATTGTGCTGGCTTTTTTTTCCTTTGGCCTATATAATTCCTTTAAATGTAGTTCTTCATAATTTCTGAGGTTTTCTTGTAATGTTTATAAAGACATTCCATTCAGATTAACCACCTATATTTTCTTCTAGTATTGTGTGGTTTTACTTTTTGCTTTTTTATTTCTAATCTAGTTTGGTATGAAATCTAAGATAAGGCTTTTTTTCACTTTTATTATTTTTTTTTCCAGGATAATTACCTAGGTGTCCAATACCATTTACTGAATGATCCATTCTTTCCCCAGTGATTTTAGAAGTAATCTTAGCCATATTTTAATTTAGATATAAAATAGAATCTATTTGTAAAGAAGTTCTAGGTATGGTCAAACAAAATGCAATTAGAACCCCAAAAAAGTGCAATGCAGATTGAAATCCAGCGAAGTCCCTATGCCAGTCAAGCCAGTGGAGCTCATGAGCCTGCAGAAATGGTCATCTTTTCTAACTACAGAATCATCCTCAGCTCCTAACCAACCACCTGCAGAGCTTCCTCAGAAGTGGGGGAGTAGTTTGTCTAATTTACACAAAGGCACCATGTGGTCTAGCAACAACCAGTTCCCATTTATCTTTCAGTGTTCCTACATTAAAACAGAATTAATTACCTCAGCTTATAATTTTTTTAAATATCTTTATTAGTTCCCCTTTAAAAGTTTCATCACTATTTTCTCAAGTTTATTTTTCCAAATGAACTTTGGATTCATTCTGTTGTTTCCTTATCACATTTTTCTCTCTCTTTCCTACCTTTGACCCCAATACTCCTGTGTTGAATTGTGTTAAACTTAAATATCTGTTTACTTGAATCACTTCATGATTCATGTTTTTCTTCTGATGCCTGAAACAGTAGATGCATTTCCAACTTGAAAAGACTTGACTTCTGCACCCATTCATATTCTGTCTTTACCCTGCAACCCGTTACATGGCCACTTGCTAGGTTCCTGTTTACCACCAATAGGAAAGAGTCCATTATTCTACAAGAACTACAGAAAACAAAAAAACATGTGGAATGCAGCAGCCCTACTTTACAGTGGAAATAAGGGAAAACACAGATCTTAATCCAGGTCAGATTTCAGCTTCTAGTTGCAGTTCACATGCACTCAAGACTATAGTGAGTGTTTCATGTGGAAGCCAGTCATCACCAAAAGGGAAAACCTTGGATGCACTTCAAGGAAAGGCCTGGCCTGATGACCAGGAGCAGTCTCCCCAGATGTGCTCTCCTACCCTGGCATTTTCAGGCCTGGAAAGTTTCCGCAAAGCAATTTTATTTGCACAGAAAAACTGCTGAGTTCAGAATATATTTTGCCACTCACATACTTAAAACAAACACAAATTTTATTGCAAATAGAATTATCTTTTCCTTAAGGAGGCAGGAAACAAAATATATTCTAGATTATCTAAGAAATTATTTTTTGGCAAATAAAACTTTTTCTTTGGAAATTATGATTTGCTGTCTTTCACTAGAATGTTAATTTCTTAAATTCCCTTTAGAATTCAGATTTGTGTATCAAAATTTCACCCAGGCCTGATGCTATAGCCTACAGAAAAGCAAAGCAAATCAAGGCACCTGTATCAAAGCGAGACACCTATGAGATTGAGCTTAATGTAATGTGATTTGGGAAAATGTCTTCATGCTTTCAAATGCAAAGGGGACATTGGCTCCTATCATAATCTAGTAACAAAAGATGTTCTCTCACGGAGTCTCTTCTTCATTCTAACAGTGGCTCTTCTGCAAACAGCAATCTGTGGCAACAATTGCTAGAACAGAGGCATGTCTTGGTTCTGTGTCAACAGTCTCTCTAGCTCGACAACCTGAGAATACACACATAAATACTAGCAGTTCAGTAGAAGTTGGCTGGTTTTCAAAGGGTGTGACTGCAAAAGCCCATTGTTCAGTTTCAAAAATGAAACCCTCCAGAAACTATTTCAAAATTATACAAAACTTTCACATACACTGATAGTGCAGGTAAGGATCACCCACTTCCCACATAAAACTAAATTGCTAGAGACTTTTAAATGAACACCACCATGCATAAAAACAATGTTCTGTTTGAAAATCTATACATGGTACAAGTGAATGTAATTAACTAAACTACCTAATTAATAAAGTTAAATTGTTTTTATTGAAAATATTTTGTATTGTGCTGAGTCGGGGAGAAAGAATGAAATGTAAGTGAATGTTTGTATGGACAATCTCATAAGACAATCCTTCAAGTTTCAAGAAAGCTCTCACAGTTTATATTTTATTTAGTGAAATAAGTTTCAGATATCTCTTATAAATGTGAATTTGGGGCTGCTGAATTTTGAAGAGAGAAACGGCATAGTTTTTAAACACAGGCTTTGGAGTCATAAAGTCATGGGCTGAAATTTATTTCTGCCACTTACTGGCTATGAAATATTTAACAAGTGACTTCCCCTCCTTCAATATCAGTTTCCTCATTTCTAAAACAGTGTTGTCAAAATTATTGGAGTTGGTCCATGCAAAGCATTTAGCATAGCCTGGGAAGTAAATATAAAATGAGTAAAAGTTGCACAAGGAAACAGGTAAGACCATTCATATTTTTGAAATGTTAATATGGGTTTTTCTTGAAACTGAATCAACATGGGCCAAAACAATAGCTTTGGCTAAAAATCAAACTATGACTGTAGATTTTTCTTTGAGGAAGTAAAATATATTTCCAGTGTTCTTTTTTTGTCAAGAAAAATGGATTTTATTTATGTATTAAATATTTTTATTTAGATATAATGGACATATAACATTAGGTTCAGGTATACAACACAATTATTTAATATATATACATATTATGAAATGATCACAATATCTTATTACTATCCACCATCACACATACTTACAATTTTTTCTTGTGATGATAACTTATAAGATCTACTCTTTTAGCAACTTTCACATATACAATACAGTGTTATTAACCATAGTCAATAACACTGTACATTGCATCCCCAATACTTATTTGTTTTGTAACTAGAAGTTTAAACTGGTGGTCAAAAGGTACCGATTTCCAGTTATGTATTTACTTTTATCTTTTAATGAATCTATGTCATTTATTTAGATATTAGCAGTTTTTCTACCAATGTATCTTTTCTGTTCCAGAATCCCACATAGCATTTGTTTCCTTAGTCTCCTCTAATCTGTGATAGTTCCTTGGTCTTCCCTTGTCTCTCATGACCTTGACTGTTTTGAAGAATAATGGCTGAGGACAGGTGGTCCTTGAACAACATGGGTTTGAACTATATGGGTTCACTTACACATGGATTTTTTTTTCGATAAATATGTTGGAGAATTTTTACAGACTTACAACAATTTGAAAAAAGCATTTTCTTTTCTCTAACTTAATTTATTGTATGAACACAGTATATAATACATATACAAAATATGTGCTACTTGATGGTTTATGTTATTGGTAAGGCTTCCTGTCAACAGTAAGCTATTAGTTGTTAAGTTTTACGGGAGACAAAAGTTACATACAGATTATCAATTGCATGGGGGTGTCAGCAGCCCTAACTCCCATACTGTTAAAGGATCAGCTATATTTTGTAGAATTCCCCACAAATCAAGTGTGTCTGCTTTTTTCTCATGGTTATACTGGGGCCATGAGTCATTGGGAAAGATATCACAGAGGTACAGTGTCCTTACTTTATCATCGAGGGGGTACATGATACTGATATTTGTTCACAGTGGTGAAATTAACTTGGTTAAGGTGGTGTCTGCCACGTTTCTCCACCGTAAAGTTGCTCTTTTCCTCTTGCAATTAATAAATATTTGAGACAGATACTTTGAAACTATGCAAATATCCTATTTTTATTAAACTTCTGCCCAATAATTTTCTTATGCATTGATGGATCTTGCCTGCAGCGGTTATTACTGTAGATTTCTAATAGTGAATTTTCTCCTTCCCTCACAATGTTTACAATTATTAGTTGGGGTTCTTTTGTAAGAAAGAGCTCCTTCCACCTCATCTAGTGTCACCTCTTAACTGAGTTTAGTTTGAATCTTAAAGCACTGTCTGTTCAAAGAACTAGGGTAAGTGTACTGACAGGGAGCAGGAAGGATGGAGATCAGACCTGCCCCAGGAGTTTCATCATTGTTCATGCAGCACTCAGTATTCAATACTTCTAATGTCAATCACTGAGCTGGTGCAGGAGAAAGGATAATAAGCACAGACTTTTCCCTAAGGAACTCACAGTCCAATAGAGGGAAACTTATGATGCAGGATAGGCAGTAAAATAGAAACACATTCCTTAATGTTGGGGGCAGGATGTGCTAATAATTTAGAAACCAGGGCATGTTGTCGCATATAAGCTGAGTTTTGAAAGGTGATTAGGTGTGTAGTAGGCAAGCACATGGAGAAAGACATTTGTGGCAGAAAGAATGGCATGATCAAAGGCTAAAAAGTTTGAAATAGAAAGATAAATACAAAGAAGTTCAAATAGCTTAGTGTGTTGGTACGTATTCAGTGAAGGCATTGAATTTATCTTGTAAATCTTTGTAGTGAGGGCTACTCTGAGTCTTATATTAGGATAATTTTGTTTTAAAAAATGTACTCTGGTGACCCGTTAGAGAAGATATTGAAGCTTTGTGAAATTGGAGGAAGGAAGACCAATTAAGAGACTTGGGTTCCCTTTTTATCATGCTTATTATTATTATTGGGTATCTGAGCTGAAAAACACAAGAAGATATAGAAATGACAAACTTTAGAGTAATGTGATTCTTTATTATAGAGGAAAAAGGTACTTACAGCTTTGATTTATCTCAATAAATTTTGGGCCCTGCTCATGACCTAGTAGCATTTTTAAGTATCTTAAATTATACATTATTAGGGCTTAAAATTATGTAAGATCCAGATCCTGCAGCCACTGCTTTTGTCTAGCTACCTTCACAACCTTACGAAGTATATTTTCATAATCTTTGATACTATACAGGAAATTAAAGTTATGAAGGTACCTCTAGGGATCTATTTAATCTTCATTGTTAAGGTTATGTTTATGCAGGGAGCACCATCTTTTAAGTATTTTAAGTTACTATTTAATCTCTGTTGTTGAGAACATTTAGTCATGGATTAAAGCCAATTGTTGAAGTAATTTCAGTAAAAGATAACATTAAAAAGCTTGAGGGAAAGTAAGCAGTGAAGAAGCATTCAATTTATTAATGAACAAAATGGACTCTAGATTATAAAATAGGGGATGATGAGATATTAAAGAGAAATGCATAGTTAATGGCAGTTTAGACTATGTGCTGCTATGACAGACTAGTGATGGGTTGACTTTTATGTTTAAAAATATTAGAGATGTCATAACAGCCATCCTGCCTGAAGCAGTTTGAAGATTTAATGCAATCATTATCAAAATACTAATGGCATTTTTCAATGAACTAGAACAAATAATCCTAAAATCCATAGGGAACCACAAAAGACTCCGAATAGCCAAAGCAATCTTAAGAAAGAAGAAAAAAGCTGGGGGTATTATGCTCCCTGACTTTGAGCTATACTACAAAGCCACAGTAATCAAAATAATATGGTACTGGCACAAGAACAGAACCATAGATCAATGTAACAGAATAGAGAGCCCAGATATAAACCCATGCATACATGTTCAGTTAATATACAATAAAGGAGCCATGAATGTACAATGGGGAAAACACAGTCTCTTTAATAGCTGGTGTTGTGAAAAGTGGAGAGCTACACCAAAGAGAATGAAACTATATTACTGTCTAACTCCATATACAAAAGTAAATTTGAAATGGATCAAAGACCTAAATGTAAGACATGACACCATAAAACTCTTAGAAGAAAACATAGGCAAAAATCTCTTGAGCTTAATAAGCATGAGCAATTTTTTCCTGGACACATATCCTTGAATCAGAGAAACAAAACCAAAGATGAACAAGTGGGACTACATCAAACTGAAAAGCTTCTGTACAGCAAAGGACACCATCATCAGAACAAAAAGGCACCAGACTCATAAATAATTCATCTGATAAGG
This sequence comes from Phataginus tricuspis, assembly GCA_029783875.1. NCBI lineage: Eukaryota > Metazoa > Chordata > Mammalia > Pholidota > Manidae > Phataginus > Phataginus tricuspis. Next base: position 1,035,998 of record JAQQAC010000477.1, read on the forward strand.
GGAGAACATCCAAAATATATAAAGAACTTGTACGCTTCAACACCCCAAAAATAAATAACTTGATTGAAAAATTGGCAGAGGACCTGAACAGACATCATTTCTCCAAAGAAGAAATACAAATGGCCAACAGTCACATAAAAAGATGCTGTACATTGTTAATCATCAGGGAAATGCAAATCAAAACCACAATGAAATAATACCTCATACCAGTTAGAATGGCCACTACCAAAAAGATAAGAAATAATAAATGTTGGCAAGGGTGTGGAGAAAAGGGAACCCTCCTATACTGTTGATGAGAATGTAAATTGGTACAGCCACTGTGGAAAGCAGTATGGGTTTCCTAAAAAAACTAAAAATAGAAATACCATACAATCCAATAATTCCACTTCTAGGAATTTACCCAAAGGAAATAAATCCCTGATTCAAAAAGATATATGTACCCTTATGTTTACTGCCACATTACTTACAATAGCCAAGATATGGAAGCAACCAGTGTCCATCAATAGATGAATGGATAAAGAATATTCCATATACACAATGGGATATTAATCAGCCATAGAAAAGAAAGAAATCCTGCCATTTGTGACACAAGGATGGATCTAGATGGTATCATGCTAAGTGAAATAAGCCAGACAGAGAAAGACAAACACCATATAATTTCACTTACTTGTGAAATACAAAAACAAAGTAAAACAAAATAACAGCAGACTAAAAGACACTGGGAAGCGACTGGTGGTTACAATGGGGGAGAGGCTCCGGTGGATGGGTGGGAAGGGTGGGTGGATAAAAGGGCACAAAAATGTTCAATCATAAGGTAAGTTGGTCACGGCAACAGTAGTACAGCATGGAGAATACAGCCAATGATTCTGAAACATCTTCCTATGTTGACAGATAATAACTGCACTAGTTGGCATAGAGGTTTAATAATATGGATAACTATTGAACCACTGTGTTGTATACTTGAAACCAATATAAGATTTCATACTTACTATACTTCAATAAAAAAAATCAGAGATTTCACGAGTACCAAAAAATGTTAACCTAAATATATATTTTATAAAGTTCTATGAGAAACCATATGTATTAGTCAGAATCCTGGAAGGAAATAAAGAGCTCATTCAAACCAGACAAATTGAGAAGAGTTTAATAAAAAGATTAGTCCTAAAAAAATAGTTATCCTCATAAGGTAAATACCTCAGAAAGCCATTACCAACGCTAGACCTAAATAGGGAAGAGGAAGAAGTAATGGTTACTAGAACCTAGAGAGGATGACTGCTTGGAGACAATGCCTAATAGAAGTGATGATCTTCAGTATAGGGGCACAGTCAAACGGGGGCGAGGCAGGACTCTTCCTGGGATATAAATATGCTCACATCGGTTTCCTCCCACATGCCTATCTCGAGCTGATGCCCGTGGCCTCGTGGCAGTAGAGAATCTGACCGCAATGGAGCAATTCCAGGCAGTCTCAATGGGTCAGTCCTGGGGGGAGCAGAGCAGGATGAAAAAGGACAGAGGGTAAATCTGGAGGGTTAAACGGAGGCATTCAACATACTTTAATATTCTGTAAGATGCAAAAGTTATCTTAGGTTGGGCATTATTTTTTAGGTAAGTCTCTCTAACGACAGAGGCTTTTATCAATATGAGTGTTTTGGTTTGGGATTTATTTAATTTGGGGAAGCATAGAACACAGCATGTTGGATATATTTTATTATTTTCAAATAAATTTTATAGCTATTGGAAACAGAAAGAACATTCAAAAATACAGAAATCACACATATGCTTGAGGAAGTTTGTATATGTCAAATTTATATAATGGAAGAATAAAATAAAGTACAAAATGGGTATTGTTTATAAGCTTTAAAACTTCAGTTGCCTACTGGGCATCATGAAATCCAATTTAACATTAAAATAAATATAAAAATCCACAAAAGATATTTAGAAAAATCATTTACATAATGCCCAGACATCAGATACCACTTAGATGCCTTTAGGCAAAGCATAATGTGTTTTATGACACTAACATTTAAAACTTCTTCAAGCGAAATATATCATGAGGAAATCTGTTTTTTTTGTATGTGTCTGCTAGAAAAATGCTTGAATTTTCACATGGATAATTGAAACAATGTTGCATCATCTATTTCAAAAAATGTTTAAAAGTAGAAGTAGACTACAATTTTAGTAAGAGGAGTATTACAGTTTATTATTTCAACTAGTATAGAACAATGATTTTCATTATAAATCTTTTAAATAAGAGAATATTTAAATACATACTTAAAAATAAAATCTCTAAATTATTTTTATAAATTGTGTGGGGTTTTTTCAGAATATTTTATTTTGTATCAGTTAAAATATTAGTTTCTATTAGTCAGGTGCTGGTCAAAAGTATTTTATAAATATTAATTATATCCATTAAGTACTATTAGTTTCATTTTACAGAGGGGAGGTAATTTTCCTAAACCAAACCACTAATCAAAGGCAGAGGAGAATTCTAAACTATTTTCAATGGCATTGATTATAGCCTTCAGTTTTAGAATTGAGTTTTGGCAATATGACAGCATTATTTTTATTTTCTTGATAAAAACATTTAAATATCAAACTGATATAATAGTTCCAGTTATAAGAATGAGTGCTAAACCTCACTATTATACAATTGGCCTTTGAAAGGGCTAGAGGGGATAGATGAAAGAAAAAGAGGGGATAGATGAAAGAAGAAAGAGTATGCTAACTCAACAGTCCAGGCAGGTTTATTGCCGACCTGAGAGGGACCCTCTGTCCTGGGCAGCAGAACAAAGGAAAGAGGGTCTCTAACAGGTCAAGAGGCTTTTTATGGTCAGGGTATTTGGGGGGCCCTTTAAGGGGAGGGATGGGGAAAGGGGGGCTTGTGCCTCGCTGATGTGTCCTCTGGAGAATGCTTGTAGCCTAGGGAAGATGACACCTAGGTCTCTCTGAGATGGTGGTACTCAAGTCCGGATTCTATCAGCCTTGAGAAGTCTAAAACAAATAATTTGAGATCATCTGTGAGAGAAGTTATACAGTAGTGTCATGAAAAAAAATGAATGTTGGTATTTTCTGATTCTCTTTAAATTCTCCAAGTTTAACCTTATGGGAAATTGTACTCAATAAATCCATGTGAAAAGAAAAAACAATGCATGGGTTGAAGTCAGAACAATTAGATTTGGGTCTTGGTTATGCTCCTCTGGAGTCCTATGGATCAGCTCTGTCAGCCCAGAATAACATTTTGTGGTATTAAATAAAATATTGTTTTCCATGCTTCCTTTCACCTGCTGTCCTGGTGACACCATTCCCTTTTGTTCTCTGCCTGTATGCATACACAAGTGCATACTTTCCGGCTTTTGAGCTCCTACTAGGCCTTTAGAAACTCATCTGGCAAACAATAGCTTAAAAGCAAGGGTGCTTTTAATTTCCAAGTTACAGACTTTGTTGAGAGAGAAAGAATTCATTTGGAATTTCTAGAACTGGGCTTTGCAAATTAAAAGCAAGGTTGGTAGAACAAATGGTAGCAACCAGCATAGAGAAGAGTGATAGTCTAAGATCGACTTTCTCATTCAAAACAAACAAACACCTAATTTGGAGGATTCTGGGACAGCAGATATAGCGGCCTTGTCTCTTGGACAGCCACAAATCAAGCTCTATACCCACCTGATTAACAGAAAGTTAAGAGAAACAGTGCCTGCATGAGAGACCCACTATAGGAGAAAGAGTGCCCCATCCTGCCACAGAATGGAAAGAAAATCTCTCCCGAACATTGCAGTGTCCAGAATGTTAAGTGCTATACATCTGCTTCCCCATTCCCAACCCTCTTCTAATCAGAGAGAAGGGTACGGCCAACTCATCTGTTTCAGAGTACGGATGGCTGGTCTGGTCGTGGGTAGCTCCCTTTAGAATATAGCAGAACTTAAATCTTTAGCTCTAGCATTGAGCTTCCTGTATTCTCTTGTGAAAAATTCCTAAAGATCATCTAGAAGTAATTAAATTTTTAGGTTATTCAGTAATAATTCTTCAAAGATTGCAATGATGGCTTGAGAAAATTAAAATTTAATTAAAACCATTGTAAATTTGCTTATAGACATTCCAGCAATGATAAAATGAGTTTTCTTTTCCAAAGTTGAAAGAATGCATTCAACAATTTCTGCCACATGGATTCATATGTGGAGAAATTTTACACAATATAAAAAGCTCATGAAATGTGCCATCTGGAATCTAAGACCTTGATGTCAAACTGCAAAATAATTCTTGCGTAATTATCACCTTATTTTTATTTGCTTCAGAATATAACTATGTAGTGGTTTTTTATACAATGAAAAATTGAACTGTTCATTATGACAAACCATGATTCCGCTTGGAAATCATGCAGGATATGTTTTAAGGACATATAGCTTGTATTAGCACACAGAATAATCTGCAAACTTCCTGTTTTATAAATAGAGTTGTTGTGTTAGGTACTGTTTTCACGGAGCCTAATTAGAAGAGCATATGAATATTAAAAGTGTAGTGGTGGAAAATAGTCAAGAACAATTGAATTAGAGGAACAATGGCATAGTGTGTTAGAAGCTGTTGTGTTTTAAAAGGCTTCAATTTAGACTTGAAAATACCTGTTTAAAAAAAAAAAGACAAAACGCCCCAAATGGAGTCACATAGGCTAAACTCCATCAACACACCAAGACTTAATTACAGATTCTGCTCTTCCAGAAACAGAATCCTAAACCAGTCAATTAGGAATAGCCTAATTAGCACTAGTTGGGAGATCTGCCTGATGGACTCCTGCCATCCCCTGAAGGAAAGTATCTTGCAATACTCAACCCACTTTTTGGGCTATTATAACTTCCTTGTTCCCACTCTGTTAGTTGTAAGTTTCCCATTTTATGCAGCTCCTCCGATCTCCTTTCTTTCTGCAAGATTTGGATGCTACCTGATTCTAACTGACTTTTGCTCAGATAAACTTTTGAAATGTTTCATAAGCCTTGGCTTATCTTTTCACACCTCACATTCCAAAATATGAGGAAACAAAGAAGAAAAAATATTATTTTTTGATACAAGAAAACTAATAGATATTATAATTTCAACTATTGTATTCATTTCAAAAGTTTGAATGAACCAGCTAAATACTTTAGACTTATACTTAAATTATGTATAAGCCTTTCTTTTTCCTCCTTGAAAGAAAATTAAAGTGTTGCTATTATTTGAGAAATGACAACTTTAAAATATCTAGCATGATTGTTTCAGAAATATGGAATAGTACATTTCCTTCAGTTTTCTTTTTTCTCACAGATAATGCTTCTTCCTTTATTGTTTCATATTCTTAAATTCTATCTACTGCCAAATAATTTGACTCTAGAACTGTAATTTACTCCAATACAGGAAAAGTTTCCTATAAGGCCTATATGGAAGCAGGTAACATTTGACTGAGTTTTGGAAATAATAGATAAGTGAGAAGGAACTACAAGCAAATGTAACAACATAGAAAAAGAGTCTAATTTAAGGTAGGAAGAAAGTGCTGATAAATAAAATAATAGAGATGTTTCCAAGCTTAATTTTTTATACTATGTATCCAATGATGACACAAAAAATAAGGAAAAATGGGCATCGAATGTTAATAGTGGTCAGGGTGGTGGAAATAAAGATCAGCTAAGTGTTTTTAAATTGTATGCATTTCCTAAATTTTATACAATTTTCTTTCTTTTTAATTTAGCTATACTTTCCTTATCTCTAGGTTATATTACTTAAATAACAAGATAAAATAATTATAACTATTATATCATTCTAGTTTTATAGAAATCACTTAACAGTATGAAAGCAATGTATTTTTCTCTCACTTAGTTTAGAATTTAGTAGAAAAATACCACTTCATTCTTAGTTAATTTATGGGATAAATTCTTATAATCCTAACTTAAAGCCTCAATTCATTGAATGTTCACTAAATTTGGTATATACAGCTTGTATACAGTGATTCTGAAAGAGAAATGTATAATTAGAAGACCTTTTATTTTGATGTAACTCTTAAAGACCAGTCTATAATCTTTGGGATATAGTTTGGACTAATGTAAAGAGTATGGACTTTGAAATTAAATTATCCTGGGTTCAAATGCTCAGCTTTCTGCCCAATATTTTTATAGCACTTCTCATCTCTAACATTAGGCTTAAGTGTTTTAACTTAACATAATAGTCCCCAAATTTCCTTCTTTTTCACATTACATTCTGCTTCTCATATTAAATGGGAGAGCTTATTCACCCTTTTGAATCTTAGCTGGCCTTGTGACTAGTGTTACCCCATAGAATGCAGTGAACTACTATGTCCAGGTTGAGGAAGAACAGGCAGTTTTCACTTTCGTCCACTTGGAATCCAGTGTCTGTGCTGTGAGCTGCATGTCTCTGGGTGCAGAGACACCGCAGGGAGAGGAGGACTTCACAGGGAAGAGACCAGGTGTAACTCCAGGGAAAATACCTTTGTAACCAAAACCAGTCAAAGGGAGAAATAAAGTTTAAGAAACCCATTTATTTCTTACAAGCAGTTGTCCTGTCTCTCTCTGGACCTGGCTACATCAGAAGAGACCTCTCCCATCCAGATAAACCCTTGCTCACCGAGGTAATTACCTCCTGATATGGAGATGGACTACTCTCTCCACCTCTTGGAAACACCTGTTGATATGCAGATGCACTAAAGCCAGGTGAGAGATTCTGGAAATATTGCAATTTTACCCACACCAGGAAACCCAGTTAACAGTGAGGACAAGGTTACAGGCAAGGCCCCAAAGGAGCCATTCTAGCCAGCCCCCAGCTTTTCCAACTATCTACATACAAGGCATGTGCGTGAGGAAGCCATCTTGGTGTTCCAGCCTCAGCAGCAGGGCAGGCTTATGGGTATGTGACCTCAACAGTCACCCAGAAGGTCCCTATGTTTTCAAGAGTCCTGTATTTAGTTTAATGTGCTGCTGTCACTAACTTGAAATCCTTAATAATGTATGAGCAAAGTCCCAAATTGTCATTTTGCATTGACTTGGCAAATCAAATAGCTGGTCCTGCCCAGCAGACATCACATGGAACTGAGATAATCCAATCCCTCTGAGCTTGGTTCACATATCTGACTTACAGTATTTTAAGTAATATTTAAATGGTTATTATTTAGGGGAGTTTTTTAACAGCGATAACCAAAATGTGACATTTGAAAATTGCACAGAATTCAGAAGGAGACCATGAAGAATATTTCTTGTTGGGGGGTTGGGGGAGAGAAGAAAGATGCAGATATTTATATGATTTAAGGGTGTGTTTAAAAAATATATTCAGAAGATGTCTTGCTTTAGAATGATAGGTGGTGAAAGGAACAGAGAAATTTTAGAACCAAAATTATTAACCAATGAATTATTTGAAAAAGTTTAAAGATTTTGTCACTGTATATACCTGTCATGTAACTGTATATATATGTCAACATATATACCCTACCCTTAGCTGATATTTTAAATACTGAATAATGGATGAAGTGTCATTCAGTAGTTCATCTAAAGTTGGACAGTTTTAGAATATGCATTTTTAATAAAAGACTAGTTCACAATAAGAAAAACAAAAGAAAAGCAAGCATGTATATAATAGTATGTTTCAGTGGAAAAGGAATTAAAATTACCTAGAATAAATTAAAATTATGTTTATAGAGTACAAATTTTGATGCTGTATTTTTTAGCAAGTAATACAATATCTAAATACATAGTTTGAAATATCTTAAAATTCTATGCTTTGACCTAACTGGGCTGAATATAATCTGCGATGAGGATCTACTTTTATTTTTATTCATGTGAACAACTATTGTCCCAGAACGATTAAGTGAGAGTCACCAGCTTGCTGGTTTATAATTCTGCCTCACTCACATACTATAGTGCCATATATGTGGGTCTGTTTCTATGCACTTTATTCTGTTCCACTGTTTACCTATTCTTGCATCAACATCACACTTTTTAATTGCAACAGATCTCTAATGACTCTATCTTTAAGGAAGGGACTATATTCCCTTTTCTCTGTATTTCTCTTACTCCATTTCTTCTTTTTTATTCTCCTTCTATACCTTCTTTATCACTTCTCTTCTTCTTATTTATTCTACTTTTAAAAAATTGGTCTTCTTTGGATTAGAATATGCTTGTTAATTACACGAAGAGCAATTTTAATTCATCATATTGTCTTTTATCTCTTTTTCTCTTTTTTCTGGAACTCTTTATTTTCTTTACTTTTTTATTAGACTTTTCTCACTTGAACACTCTTATATTTGCAGCATTTTCTCTCTCTTAATTAACTATTTCTTGCCTCTCTTGTCTAAGCTTGCTGTCTTAAACTGTAATTTAGTTTACACTGTCTTAAACTGTACTTTCTATATTTTTCACTTCCAGAATTTATCTTTATTTTAAAAAAAAATTTCAAATCTGGGCTTTTCTGTTCATGGTCCCTATTATTTAACTGTTTTTATTTATTTTTTCATATTTTACATTTTCACTTAATGGAATTTATTGTCCCTTTCTTAGAGACCTCCTTTCTATTTTCCCAGCTTCCTCTGAACTAAGATACTTCTTTCCCCTTATTGGAAATAAAACCGAAGCTCATAGTGCTTTGATCTATATCCAGATCCCATATTTCCCTGGTCCTTCTGGGAAACAGCTCACACTTCCCATACTATATTTGGCTTCTCTTGTTTCCAGTCCATGGATTAATACATTAATAAGTAACAGTACTTACATATTTGTTAATTCTCTAGAGTGCCTTTGAATATAATTCTTTGTATTGCTGACTATACCCACAGTGGCCAGCAAAACATCTCATTCAACCTCTCCAGTTTCAGCTTCAGTGAAGCCTCTCTCCTAATGGAATCACTGGAGAGATTATAGGGTGCTTTGCACCATGGTCTGTAGTGTTATGTTAGACCTCAGTGTCTTCAAAACAGTTACACAGATTTGATTCATCACACGTTCAGCTGCAATAGATAATTTATTTCAATTACACAACATAATGTTTAGAATCAATACAAAATATATTAACTTTGGAAAAATACCACTTAAGGCATAATTTCAATTGATAAGATCCACAAACTGTTTCATAAATAATTTGCCAAAGATTCTAATACTTCAATTTTCCTCTACACTTTAAATACCAAGTTTCTTGTTTATATGATACTTATGTGGTATGTATGTATATATGTATGATAAAATAGATAAACATCAACATGAGAGATTGTGTGGGAATTCAGGTAATTACAATAAGTCAGTAAGATAATTTTACTCTTTTAAATGAAAATAAACATCAAAATTCTGTATTTGATAAGAAAACTTTCTTACCTACTGGCAATTGTCAAAATATTTAAAATCATGTTTTCATTCCTCCTACTGTATGTCTCCTGTAGTTTCAACTTAACACATTTTTAAAAATTTGACAATATATTTTCAGGTTAGATTAATTAATTTCAAATTAAGAAATGAGGCTAAATATACATAAAAAGAGTATAACATTTTTCAAAAAACTATAATTACTTGGAGGAAATCTGAAAATTTTGAAAATGCTTTGGATTTTTAAAATTTTGGGGTAAATAAATTATTGTAAAAGATAAAGAGACTATTAGTATAATTCTGTTAATTTAATACTTCTTTAACAATTGTTCATTTTCTTCTTGGTCTTATTATTTCCTGACCAAAAAAATTGTTCTTTATTAATATTATTTTATGGCATTTCCTAATTTGTGATATAAATAAAAATCTTTCCCTTGTTACATGTTTAAAATCATTTTCTTAAATAGCACATGCTAGACACTGAGCTTATTATAAGCCTCTGTTTGAAACAATGAGAAGTAACATTGCTAAAAATGCCTTCTTAAGAAATAGGAAATTGTTTAAAATAAAAGTCCTCAGAAGCAATGTAAAAACAACTTTAAAAACAATATTTATAACCCCAAACATAAATGGAAAGATTCTAACCTCAATCAAAGGAAATATTGCTTGAATAGGAAACTCCAGTTCTAAGAAAGTTCTAACAATGGAGAAATTGAAAACACACATACACACACACACACACACACGCACGCACGCATATTTAGTTGATGTTCTGTTTCTAGAAAAAAATGAAAATCTCATTTTAAACATAATAAAATGGCTTATCAGCAAATTAGTTTGTGTCTTTGATGTCCTTGGTTTGTTTGATGAGACATTAAAGATATTTGAGACCATTCTTTCAATTTGATTCTTTTAAAAAAAAGTGGAAATAGTAAAGCTCATCTTGTATTTTTAGCTAAAATACATGTTACAGCATAGAGACTTAAAACATATTTAATAAAGGTACCTTTTCTCGGTGGTGATGAAATCCTAACTCTATTACTACTGGCACTGGAGAAAGAATGCGATATTTGAAGCAACAGTGGCTGATACTTTTCTAAAACTAATTTGAGAAATTTGCTGAAATCATTCAGGATAACTTCAGAGAAAGCACATTTAGACAATTATACCAACACTAATGAAAACCAAATACAAAGATAAATCTTAAAAGTAAGAAAAATAGCCATGTCACCTATAAAAGAGCAATACGAGGACTTACAGATGACTTCTTAACAAAAATGGAAACCAGCATATAAAGGAATGACATTTTAATAGTGTTGGAAAAAAAATATTCCAACCATGAATCCTATATCAGTTAAAAAAAAACCCTCTAAAATTTAAGGAAAAATAAAAAACTTTTTTCTAGATAAAGAGAATCTGAAGGAAATTTTCATCAGCAGATCCACAATAAATACACACATGCAAACATACATATATACCGAAGTGAGTTGTTTTTCCTCTTAAGTAAAACCCAATTTATATGATTTAGTCTGAATAATGATTTTATCTGTGAGGCTGCCGTGAGAATTTCCTTATCTACTATATAATAACATTGATTGCAGTGTAGTAATCTGTTGTAATCCAACTCTTCTTTAGTATGAACTTGTGATAAGCAAGAGTGTAAGATAGTTCATTTGCAATTTGTGGAAAAGGACAGTGTCATCTTCATCTTTGATTCTCTAGCAATTAGCACCCTGTCTGATGCATGGTAGTATTCTCTAAGCACTTGATCAATAAAGGAATGATTGAATAAATTAATGACTTTGTAATAGAGACTGTGTGTGAGAAGGATAAAAACAGCCCATCTTCTAAGTGGCTATAACCTAATTAAGATGACAAGCCTTTGCATAAGTTACCTTACGTTTTCCGTGCTTCACTCACCACCCGTGATGGAGCTCGCTGTACTAACTGGCTGATAGGCGATCCTGGCTCCAAAGGTTCATCCTAGCATCTGCTTTCCCAGACTACCCCCCAGTGTCAACTGCTACAGACTGAATGTCTTGGGAAGAAGAATCTGAGATGGATACTAATGTGTAGGATATTTATTTAGAGTCTCCCTTCAGGAGAGGAAAAGAAGCAGGATTGGTTAGAAAAGCATGAGCCATGATGCGGTGCGAACAACGTGCTCGGCTGACCTCATGAGGAGATGCAGCACTGCTACCCTCCGGGGCGGCCGGCAGACGGAACATTGCACCCCCACACAGATTAATCAATGGTTGCAACGACCGGGTAATGACGCCGGGGTTCTTGGTGGAGTCGAAGAATAAACTTAGCGAACAGCCAAGGTAGGAGAGCCAGGGAGAGGCTTTGATTGAGAGATACAGTGGGAGGACAGGGCACCTGGCTCGCGCCAGGAGGGGACAAGAGAACCCAGGGTCACTGTCTCAGTGAGAGGCATGACCTTGTGCTTGGCAGTTTTCTTTAGCCAAAATAATCCCCGAAGAAGGCTGATGAATGCAGGCCACCTTTTGGTAGCACTTTCAGAAGCGAGGGAGGTATGGTCTTCATTCCTGAAGGACTGTCGCGGCAGTGATCACAGCAAATGCCACTTTAATTACTGGCTGCCCTAAATGTGACAGGGAGGACTAGGGTCTCTGATGTTAGGAGGCAGTGTAGCAGACAGGTTGCGGGACCACTTGTAATCAGGAAAAATCCACTTTGTCTCTATGGATTCATTTAATTTAACAGCTAAAGAAGCTGGCTTCCTTTCTGGTTTCCCAGAGAACTTTTGGCAGAGGGATGAAGCACACATTAACCCTCAAGATGTGCAGAATACTGCAGATCATGCTAATTCTGATTCCTAGATCCATACAATTATTTGACCCCAGACTATATTCTGGCTGGAAAGGAAACTGGTCGTGAAGCTGTTCTGTCTGGACTGACAGAACCAAAGGCTTTACTCCAGGCTCTGCCTGCTGCCCTAGAGAAGACACATGGATTGGCTCTGTCTTTATGACATAACGTATCCAGAATGCAGCTATTTCTTCGCACCTCACCTCATCTCTCTCCTAAAGCAGTAGGAGTACCTACTTTACTATTCTTACCGCTTTCACAGTTAACAATTTTAGTCTGTCTTGATACCACAGTCAGGGCAATCCTTTTAACGTGTCAGAGTATGTCATCTTCTATTCAAAAATTTGTCATTTTACTAATAGGAAAAGCCAATCGCTACAATGGTTTGTAAAACTCAGCAAGATCTCTACTAGCCACTGATTTTTTGATCAAAGGTCTCCTTGTTCTTTTAACATATCAGGCACGCTTCTCCTTTTAGGACTTTGAATTAACTTTCCTCTGCCTGGAATGCCCTTCCATCAAACATGCACACTGCTAATTCTCTTATCTCCTTGCCACATGTCACCATCTCCATGAGGCTTACTCTGAACCCCTCCATTTAAATTACAACCAACTCTCACCCCTGCACCACTGATCTCCCTTAATCTGCTTTAATTTTCTACATTCTAACAAATAATGTAATTTATTAATTCACTGCATTTATTTTAATTGTGAGCCTCTCATGCTGTAATTTAACAAGGTTAGGAATTTCTTTTCTACTGATACCACTCATGTATCTAGAAGAATATCTGACAGCTGATACAGAGCACAGGCTAAAGTAAATAGTGGCTCCATGAATAAATGAATGAATCAATGAATGCATGTGGGGGAGCTTAGATAATTTCAAGCGGCTATCTTCCTCAAACCCTTGTTCTTTTACACTTTGTACAAATTTTCTCTTCAATCTTCACAATGATTCTGCAGTACGGTATTAATTTATCCATTATACAGATTAAAAAACTAAGTCTCAGCTAATGAGTGGAACATTCAGGGTTCAAATCCAAGGGTGTCTTGCTTCCAGGTTTACATTTTGTTTGTTTATTTTTATTTTTCAATGAACCAACATCCTTATTAAATAGAAAATAATTGTCTGGAAAATACTGAACCTGTGGGTAATATGGTCATAAGAAGGATTGTTTCTCCTGTGATTCAAAATCCTGTCCTGCTGAAGGAGACCGATACTACAGTTGGGGTAAGGAAGACATGGACTTCCCTTTCACTGTGACATTGTGACTTCTTAATTCCTGTCACTCCTCCTCACCTGAAAGCATTCATTACCTTGCCCTTTAAAAATGTGTGTTCAGAAGAGTTACTGGAAGAAACATTGTGAGTCCTTTTCCTTTTGAGAGTCATTCCCTATCATTCTGTTTACACAGTCATTAGGATAAGTATAGAGCAGAATCCTGGTGCTGTTACCAAACTTAACTATGAGTAATGCTCATTTCTCTCATGAAAAACATCTCTAGCAGCTTGGAAGTACAGCAAAGTTACCAACTAAAAACTGTATTAATATTTATTACATGTGAAAAGATTCTTTAATTAAAAAATTTTGTCTTCAACTCTTCCAAAAAGAGAACTTTTCATTGCAAAGCACATTTTTATACTATATATTGTTATTATTACTATTATGTATTGTTATATGTTACTTTTTTAAAAATATTGCAGGAATTATGTGTGATTTTTGTTTAATTAAAAAAACAGCTGTATTCGGGCATAATTTGCATCAGATAAACTGCATATATTTAAAGTGTACAAATTGAGAAGATTATGACATATTTATACAACTGTAAACTCATCGACATCAAGATAATAACCTTAGCCATCATCTGCAGAAGTCTATTTATACCCTCTTTTTAATCTTTCCTTATAGTTTCTCACTGTCTTCTCCCATCTTCAAGGAACCATTGAGCTGTTTTCTGACACTGCAGATTAGTTTGCATTTTCTAAAATTTAATATAAATGAAATATGTTGTCTTTTTCTTCTGGCTTTCACTCAGCACACTTATCTTGAGATCCATTTGTGTTGTATGTATACTAATAGATCATTCCTTTTAATTACCAACATCCTGTTGTTAAGATATACCAGAATTTAATTATTGGTTCAATTATTGGTAGAATTTTTATTTTTCAGCTTTGGGGCTACTACAAATAAAGATGTTATTAACATCTATACACTAGTCTTTGTAGGGATACATGCTTTCATTTCTCATGGGTAAATATCTATAAATGGAATGGCTGGGTCATGTGGTAGGTGAATATTTAAATTTTTAAGAACCTGCCACATGTTTTCTAAAGTGGTTGTAGTACTTTACCTCCTGTCAGTCATGTATGAGGGTTCTAGTTGTTCTACCTTATTGCCAACACTTGATACGCTCAGTTTCTAAGTTTAGCTTCTAATTTGCTTGTAGTTGTGAATTACTGTGGTTTGAATTTATATTTTCCTGATGACTAATGATATTGAGGATCTTTATATGGTCTTAATTTCCTTCCATTTATCATCTTTGGCGAAGTGTTCAAATGTTTTGGTGATCATTTTTATTAGATGGTTTGTTTTCTCACTATTGAATTTTTGAAGTTCTTTTTATGTTCTGATTTTTGTTTGTTTTGATATCTGTAGTTCCATTTAACATGTTCACTCACCTAGTTTCTTGAACACACGAGATGTAGTTACAATAACTATTTTCAAGTCATTGACTGCTAACTACCATGTTATTTCTGGAGCAGTTTCCATTGATTAATTTATTGTCATTATAGGTTATATTTTCATGTCTGCAAACCAGATTGGATGCCAAACATTATGTATTTACAGTATTAAGTGGTAGATATTTATTTGTTCTTGTAAGTATCCTTGAACCTTATTTGAGAAATAATTACATTATTTATAAGCCATTTTATTAACTTGGGTCTTGCTTTTCAGTTTTGTTGGCTTTTGTCAAAATAACATTTAGTTTAAGGTTAATTTTGCTTTATCAACGAGAGAAAATATTTCTGAGTACTATAGCCAATTTACTGTGGATTATAAGGTTTTCCCACTGTGGCTATTGGAGAAAGGAAACTTTTCCTGGCCCTGCGTGAGCTCCCAGGGCTTATTCCTTCTAATTCTTTTGGATCGTTGTTTCATTGGCCTTCAAGAGTTTCCTTGCATGGATGTGCTCGATCAGTGTTCATCTGAAACGCACGTGATTAATCTTGCAAGGCTCTGTAGCTCTCTCACTTGGGACACCTGTTTCTCCCATACCCAGCCCTAAGATCTCTAGATACCTTTACCCTCTTGACTTCCAACTCAGTTGGCTAAAATCAGGGAGATAAATAAAGTCCTTCCAGTGTTTCCACTCCTGGCATTGAGGCTGGATAAATCTTTCTGGGTAGTAAGGTAGGGCAGTCATAAGCCTCACCTCATTTGTTGCTTGTCTCTCAGGGACCACTGTCTTCAGTTGCTGAATTTCCAATGTCTTTAAAACTCACTGCTTTTATACGATTTTTAAAACTTTCTTTTCAGTCAGAAGAGTACATCTTTCCCATATTACTTCATTTTGGACAATAGCAGAGCGTAGTTACCACATATGATTTTTATTGAATACTTCTAATTCCCAGGTTAAACTTCAAATAGTAATACTAAATTGTTCAAGAAAGAACAAACAAATGTTCCCCTAAAAAATTCAAAATTCATGCTTCTGTTAAGAACGTCTTTCTTTGATGAGAGCATGTAGTTGATTTTGACTAGTGGTATAAAGCCTGACAGTTCTTCTTTACCCTTCATAGTTGTCAGGCTTAATTTACAAATGGCATTGGGTTTTGGAGGTTTTGCTTTTACTTTGAAACTTCTGTCAGAGATTAAGAAAAGAAAAGGAAACAAACATTTAGTGTCCATACTGTGTTGTTTCTCACTTTTAGACTTGTAAGGTCATTAACAATTTAAAGTATTGAACAAGTCTCAGGTCACATTTGCAATCAATGAAGCTGGCAGGATATATTTTAAGATGATAGTTGAAAACTGTTGTGCTTATTTTTACTAGTGCTCTTGTTTAGACCCCTCTAAAATTTCATTTACTTTTACTGAGAAATATTACCTAGTTAATTCCCTAACACCTTCTCAATCTGTATCCAGTTCTTTCAGAATAACTACTGAAACCAGTTAAATCTCCGAACAGTTAAGAGTTGTCTGTACCTAAAAAGACTCAGGAGTACTGCTCATCTTTGATTTCCTGCTCCTTTCTCCTTTTACTACAGATTGTTTTCCTTTAAAGATCTTTCACTTAAAATCTATAAATTTAAACTTAATTTAACATAATCAAGAAGTTACAGACATTAACCTCATATTCCATTAGTCAATCAAGTCATGTGGCCACATATGACATCAACCTGTTAGGAAAGTTACAATTTTCTTTCTTTCTGAAAGGACTGTGAGCATTTATGAACAACAATATGCTGTACCATACAGGCATTATGACAAATAAAATTTCATCCAACTCATTGAACTATTATGCCAAATGTTTTACTTTTTTATACTTTTTTATTTATGCTTGCTTTGTCATGGAACTGAGATTCCTTAAGTTCAGAAACTAACTTTTTAGTGTTCATTTCCTCAACATTTAATTAGTGCCTTACATATAGTAGACATTTGAAAACTGTTTACTGAATGAATTAAATATAAAAAATTATTAAATCATAGTTATATCTAGAGTTTGCTGAACACTGATGTTCCTATAATAAAACCATATGATTCTTCAGGTATAAGTACCTCTAACATAAATAGATACACACTCAGATTACTTCCTGTTATCATCTGCCAAACCCATCTTGTCATATCAGGCATGTGGCAAAGCCTGTATTAGAAGCATTGAAGAAGTTCTCTAAGAGTTTGTTGGGAATAATGAAGTTTTGACTTCTGCCAAAATTGTCTGTTTTTTTAAGATCTAAAAGAAATGGATGGAGAGAGTTTAACCCACTTCTTTCATCAGTAAAATAGTGTGTCACAGTTAACACTGGAATTTGAAGTATTTGTAGAAAGATACTGAACTGTATAAGGCGTATTGAGACAGGGACCATGGGTGTAGTCAGAGTAGGGTGAGGGCCTCCGGGAAAAGCAAGGCAGGATATTTATAGTCACAGCAATGTAACAATGTGCAAAGAAGTCCCTATTGAAACTCTGTGTTAAGCATTATGAAAACTCAAAGTCACACTAATTCTCTAGGGTAAAGATATCAGACTAGGAATATAGACATCTTCAGTAAGAGTAGTTAAAGCTCAAAAGGCCAGGAGCAACTTGAGTCTTCTGCAAATAAAGAAGGGTATCTGGCATAACCCGTGATTTCACTGTAAACAGTCCTAGCAAACAGACAACAACCCAGCCCACCTTGGAAGCAGGGCAGGTTGTACAAGTCTGCACCCCTAGCCCTTAGCC
The DNA here is from genome assembly GCA_029783875.1 of Phataginus tricuspis. Lineage (NCBI taxonomy): Eukaryota > Metazoa > Chordata > Mammalia > Pholidota > Manidae > Phataginus > Phataginus tricuspis. The sequence goes on from JAQQAC010000477.1 coordinate 1,053,590, forward strand.
ACATTACTGAAAATCCTCACCTGACTATAAATCCCCTAGACAACACACAATCATGGGCTCTCTTGTCCCCTCCTGGCGTGGGCCAGAAGATCTGTCCTCCTGCGGTCTCTCTCAATAAAAGCCTCTCCCTGGCTCTCCTACCTTGGGTGTTTGCTAAGTTCATTCTTCAACTCCGCAAACAACAACCCTGGCATCAATATCATTTACATTCATCTTCAAAAGATGAAACCCCCTTTTGCCTTCTCAAAAATAAATGTATGTACTTTATCTTCTTGTAGGATTAGTTACTGTAGATTTAATCATATAGAATTATGAAGCCTGTATCATTTAAGAGGGATACATCTGAAATAATATTTACTTTTAAAATGCTAGGTTAAATTATATTTTGTGAATAACATGATCATAATAGTAAACAATATTATTTTACATCTGAACATCCTATGCAATACAGAAAGACAGGGAGGACAGATAGTTTTTTATGAAATTGTGTAAGAGCATATTAAACCTTTTATAATTAAATATTACTATTTTGCATTTTAAACAACATTTTAAAGAGATGGATAGAGTTTTAAAAAGTAGTGCAACAAATATTGGATGCTTATTTCATGTATGAAAATATTGTTTAGATAGAAATGATATACATTGAAGTGAAGTAATTTAAAGTAATTATGGGAAATGAAATACATTAGTAAAAGATTGTGTTTAGATTTATTCATAACCAAAGTCTTAAAAAAAGGAAAAGAAAGCAAGGAAGCAAATCTCCCACCTGCTCACTGATGCCTGAAATTGAGCTGTGGAAGTAGAATTCAATCCACTTAAAGTTTTAAATTCCTGATAAAATGTCTTTTTTACCACAATAAAAATCATCTTTTTTAAATTGCAGATAACTTGAAAGGAAGAGTCAGAATATCATCATATCCATACTCAGGTTTTCTTGAAGAGAACATTTAAATATGGATGAATCATATTGGTGGGAATATGATTATCCAGAAACCGAGCAATCAGTGCTGCTATTCAAGAGCTGTCAACAGCTTTTCAGTCTTGAGGTGGACAGCGGGTCATCTTGGAGTAGAGGACATTAGACTCATCTAAGTGGCTCATCTCAGTGACATGAATTTAGATAATGAGGATTTTGTAGCTACTGTTGCCAGTGTTTCCTTCTTTTAATATTCTAGGTAGGACGATTTAAAGTCTCCTGAAAAGCATATGGAACAATTTGCAAAACACCAGCAGAGCCTTGCAGGACAAAGGGTTTAGGACTCCTTCTCTTTTAAGGTAGAGTTTTACAGTAGAAGCTGGTCCTTAGGTCTTTTAAAGGCAAAGGACACTAGATGGTTGCTAATGAAACTCACCACGATGGCAGGAGTAGGGGTCAGGCTCAAGAATGATGGCAGGCCAGGAGAGCTGGTCCAGCCCTGCGTGTAACCAAAACTGGATGCCACTTCTGGTCTGGCAACCCTGGCAGGAAAGCAGAGCTCACAGTGTGATAAGTCACAGCCTTAAGAGTCTGCACGCAAAATACCCTTAACCCTGAATAAAATAAGAGGATTGGGGATAGAAAGTTTTCCTTCTTGGAAATACCACTTCAATGTGCTCACAAATCTGGTGCATCAAGAAAACTGGAAAACATTGCCCTGACAATGCCAAGGTGAGTTTATTATTTTTATTAGCAGTAGTATCATTATAAAGTATTCACATAAATATAAAATGTTATGAAACAAGAAACATTTGAGTACTGACCTCATCATTTTGACAAATATTAATGTTATGCCAGACTTACTTCAGATTCTTTCTTTTTAACCTTAAGATATATTTGAAGTCTCCTTTGTATTTCTCACTGACCCCATTTCCTATTAACTTATTTATAATTTATTCTTGTGTACAGTTCCTTTATTATATACATATACCCATAAAAACATACTATTTTTTATATATTATAAAATCATATATACGTGATATCAAATTGACATATTCATTTGCCACTTCTTTTTGTGTTCAGGATTATGATTTAAGTTATACCCATGCTGATAGATGAAGCTACTGCAGTTTTCTATTGTATGACTTGGTTATTCCCTTGATGTTGAACATTTAGGTTGCTTCTAAATACTTCCCTTTAAGGGTTTTAGAGACAGTATGAAACAGAGGTCAGAGGGAGGGATGCTGGACTAGACTTCCTCTTATAAAATCTTTGTTCTATCACTTATCAGCTATGTGAACTTGGCAAATTCCTTACTCTTTCTGTGTCTTAATTTCATCATCTATAAAAGGGGATACAATAAGCATCGGCCTCAGAGGGTTGTTGTGAAACCTGAAAGAGTTAATACAGGTAAAACATTTAGTAGAATAAGATGCTGCAAATAATGTTACCTAGCACTATTATAACATGATTTAAAATAAATCATGCTTATGCATGTGTCTTGTACATAAATGTATAGGTTTCTCTAGGATATGTATACCTAGAAGTAAGGATTCTGGGTCTTAGGTCACATATATCAGTTTTACAAGATGCTTCAAACTTAACAGTATACTGCAAAATTGCTTTCCAAGGTACATTTTATGAACTTATACTCAGCAATGTATGAGAATTCCTTTTTCTCCACTCCTCTCCAATACCAGCATTTAAAAAATCTTTCCCAATTGATTAATGTAAAATAGCATTTTATTGTGGTCTTATTTTTCATTTCCCTAATTGCTAGAGAAATTGAATGTCTTTTCATCTCTGTATTGACTCTTTGCCTTTCTCCTTCTGTGATTTGCCTGTCCCTTGTCCTTATTATTGTTGCTTTGATTTTAATTACATTGCTTTTCTTTATCTTATTGATTTGTATGTAACCTTAATATTTTTGAATATTAATAATGGCTGAACTTTTCACATTTTATGAAATCATTTTTAGGACGAACATTTCAATGTAGTCAAAATTATCAATTTTGGGGCAAAATTATTCATGTTATGTTGGTTTAATAAATTCATTTTACCTGTGGCCATAAATATAGGCCATTACCCTTACTTCTAAAGTGATGCAAGTTATTTTCTATGTCAAGGTATTTACTCACCTGAAATTTAGGTGAGTTTTTTGTATCTGGGATGATCTAGATGTATAACATTATTGTGTTCTCTGCAGATTACCAATTTTTCTAGCACTATTTCTAATATCGTCCATCATTTTACTTTTGTTGAAATAACATTTATCAAATACCTGTACTCTGTTTAATTAATCATTTGTCTAACTGCAATAATAACCATACCATCTCAATAACTATCTCAAATACTAAAGCTTTAAAATAACCTCATTTTCTGATTGGGTTTATTCTTCTACTTTTTGTTCTTCTTAAACTTTTTCTTTGCCTTTCTTGGCTTTTTGCTCTTTAACATATGTTTTAAATCAGACCATCAAACTCTAAGAAAAGCCCTGTTGAGATTTTGATTAGGAATACATTAATTTGTGGTTGAGCTAAATAGACACCAATATGATATTGATGAGCCTCTAATGAACAGGTAAAGACATTTATTTAGGTCTTTCTTAATGACTTAGAATTTTCTCCACACAAGTCTTATGTATTTTTTGTTTAGTATATTCCTAAGTATCTATGTTTGTTGCTAGTATAAATAATATATGCATATATATACACAAATATATTTTTAAATTGCACTTTCTAAATGTTTGTAGCGTGTAGGACACAATTCATGGTAACCTTGTACTCTCCTATGTTCTATTCCTTCATTTATTTATTCATTCATTCAACAAATACATATGGGATTCTTCTTATGTGCCAGTCAGTGTTCCAGATACTGGGAGTACAGCAGTGAGAAAAATAAGATAAAAACCATTGCCTTTAATTGGGATTTAATATTCTAGTGGTTGTAATAAACAAATAAATGAATAAAATATATAGAGTATTAGGTAGTAATAAGTGCCAAAAAGAAACAAAATAGAGCAGGAAAAAAATCATATGCTCTGAAGACTGTGTGTGTAGTTAGGGTTGGTCACAGAGCCCTCATTATGAAAGAGTTACCATGGAGTTGTTTTAATACTATGTAGTTTTTCTTGAATTTTCTTTGTAATGAGCCTCTGTTTTGGTTCTGCTTGTAAAGGGCTTGGAAGTCACCATTCTGTCCTAGAAATAAGTAAAAAGCTGAGCATACTGAAAAATCAACAACTCTTCTGGGATCAGTAAGAGAGGGGACAACCTAGGGCCAACCCCGGAACTGGAGAGACAGACAGGCAAATAAAGGTCATCCCAGTTTACCAGAGCAGAGAATCAGCAGTAGAAACTACCACAGACAGCCTGAACTGTAATCACCATATAATCTGGAGGCAGTGAATAACTCCAGGGGGACGCAGCCACAAATAGGGCGGATAGGGGAGTCGGCGGAGGGGAGGGGTCAACAATACAGTGAGATTCACCACCAGCAGCTCAGCCGTCAGATGAAATCCCAAGGGGAAAGGAAAGGGTACCATTCCGAAATCAGACCATTCTGTTTAACAAGGCCCGTGCTCAGGGGAAATTATTTAGCCAAAGCCTAATCTGCTTGGCCATTATCGGAACCTAACTGACCTGGGTGGAGGGAAAAACCCAACTCCAGCACAATCCTGTCCCCCGTAAGGGGGACTGAGAGACTCTCAGGAAGTTCGCAGACCAGAGGCGTGGATCGCTAGAAGACCAAGACCTAAGGAGAGCACTCTGCAGCGCCTCTCCTCCTCCACCCCTCTCCACATTACTGAAGGCCTCTTTACAGCAGTTCCTTTTGCCCAGTACATCAGCTCCTGCTATCAAGAAAAAATTATTAGGTATACCAAACGGCAAAAGACAAAATCTGAAGAGTCAGACAAGCATCAGAACCAGACACAGGAGAGATTTTGGAATTATCAGACTGGGAATTTAAAACATTAAGGAAGAAATGATACCAGTTCTCTACAATTTCTATTGGATTAGAAGCAGAGAGAATACCTCCTAACTCATTCTCTGAGGCCAGCACTACCCTATTAGAAAACCAAATAGACATTATAAGACAAGAAAACTACAGATCAGTATGACTCATGAACACAGAAGAAATTTCCTCAACAAATTACTAGCAAATCAAATCCAACAATGTTTAAAAGAATTATACACCATAGTGGGATTTATCCCAGTTATGCAAGGTTGATTTAATATTCAAAAGTCAATTAATGTAATCCATCAAATCAACTGGCTAAAAAGGCTTTTTCTGCATCTATTGATAAGATCATGTATGTAATATAAAACACTTATTGTTGGAAGATAATTCTACATGGTCCCTCTACATGCCTTATATTAACTTTCGCTCTGGACTATCTTTTCAAGGATGTTTATAGAGGGAACAGCCTTGGCAGAAAGAGACAATAGTCTCCCATCAGGGCAGAGGCCAGAATTATTATCTTTTTAAGGTGACCTGTCCCTTTAGGACAAAGATTGGACGTATTTGCTAGCAATCCTCTTTAAAATATGGGGTTTCTTAACTTGGTGTTCCTCAGCTGACATAAACACCATGCATAGGCAGCATCTCTCCTTGGAGGTAAGGAGAACAGATACAACCTTGAAACTCATGGTGCCTGCTGTGCCATGATTAAGTCCTTTATCTGTGAAGTCCATTCTCTTCTGCCAGCATCATTGGAACTGGTAGGCTAACTTGTTTTGCAAGTAGGGAAAACAAAATCTGAGACCATTCACAGTACTGATACTTAGACAATATCTGGTCACATAAGAGGACTCAATAAATTCTACCCTGTTAGCCTTATGGTATTTATCAGTGTGGCAATATGGCAGATAATCAATTTAATTAAGCAAGTATATAATGCATATCTGCTACATACTAGACGTGATGTGAGGCACTAAGGTTAAGAGCTGAATAAGACAGATTGTCTGCTTCCACAGTCTGAAGGAAAAGACATCTGCACGTAGATAACCATGACAGGCCTAAATCTTGTGATAGAAATATTTCTAGGAATCCAGAGCTGCATAGAGGAGGGAACACCTGTGTTTGCCTGAATGTGAGATGGACCGGAGATACCAGGGGTGTTGCTCAACTGAATTTTAACAGCTGACAGTGCATATAGATTTGTCAGTCACAATGGCAACAAGAATTTGCTTTTACTTTATTATTATTTATGTTTCTGTTTTATTTTATTTATGTTTATTTATTATATTTCCTGCAAGTTGAGTTGTTTCCCCCCAAAAAACATGTTGAAGTCCTAACTCCTGGTACCTGTGAATGTGAGCTCCTTTAGAAATAGGGTCCTTGCAAATGCAATTAAGATGTTAGTTAAGATGAGGTTGTACTAGCATAAGGTGGGCCCCTGATCCAATATGACTGGTGTCCTTGTGAGAAGAGAAGACAGAGACAGACACACACACAGAGGAGAGTATGTAAAGACACAGACACAGAAGGAAGGCAGCCGTGTGATGATAGGGACAAAGATTATAGAGTTATACAGATGCAAAACAAGGATGCCAAGGAATGCTGACCCCCACCTGAAGCTGGCAGAGAGAGTGTGTGGCCTTGCTGACATCTTGACTTTTTTACTTCTTGTCTCTAGCACGGAGGGTGAACACATTTATATTGTTTTAAACCACCCAGTTTGTGGTACTTCGTTATAGCAGCTTAGGAAACGAACACACCATTTTTATCATGATTGTCTTCAGCATCATTATCTTCAGACAAGAATGAGGAAAGGACACTGCAGTCAGAGAGAAAAGGAGCGCAAGAGCGAATAATAAATTCAGGAAACCACAGATTGCTGAATTTCACTGTTTGGGGAGGTAATGAGGCAGGAAAGCTATATGTCTTCTATGGATACTTCTATTCTGAGGTAGTGTAATGAGTATGGCATTTGGATGCCAGCAGACCTCTGTTCAAATTCCAGCTCCTCCACATCCTGGGTGTGCAATTTTGGAAGAGTTGGCCATTATCAAACTTTAGTATCATCAGCTGTATAATAGGATTACATTTGTTATCTTGAGGGGAGATTTGGAGAATTTGAGAAATCAGGTTAAAGTACATGGCCAGTGTTTGATACATGATAATCAGTGGTGCCATCAGATTAGTTTGTTAGGGAGATTTTCAGGAAGCTGTGTTGGTGATAGAAGCTGGGTGGGGGGTTTATGGCTGGAGGAAAGCGACATCCCGAGGCAGTGGCGGACTCAGCCCAGGTGGAAGGTGTTGGAGGTTTGAGCTATAGCAGTGGCACAAGTGGAGAGAAGAATGAGGAAATGAGTAAGAAATGTTTCTCTATTAAAATTAATTGGACAATAGTCAGCAGTTGTTTAGAAGTGGGACAGCAGTTATCTTCAAACATGCTAACTTCTACTCATTCCTGCTAATGTGTGAGGAGGATGTGGTATTTCAGGTTTTCTGTTTTGCGCTTTGTTTTATTCTTTCAAATAAAGAGGGCTATTTTTCCTCTCCAATGTACATGGGTACCCCTTAAGTGAGTCCTAAGCTGGAATGTGTTTGGAGAAATCATCAGAATGAAAAGGAGGTATGGTCATTTTGATGCCGGGGTTCTTGTTCACAAAGCCAAAGAATGAGCTTCACAAACACTCAAGGTAGGAGAGCAAGGTACAGGCTTTTATTTAGAGATAAAGTGAGAGGACAGAGCTCCCGGCTCACGCCAGGAGGGGACAAGAGAGTCCAGGGTGGTGCATTGTCTAGGGTTTTTATAGGTAGTTGAGGATTTTTCAAAAACATGTAAAAAAGCTTAGGGGTGTGGACTTATTAAGTGGTCACTGAATATTTAGAATTAACTTAACCCAAGCAACTTCCTGCTCTGATGATTTCTCCCTGAGATACCAGCATCTTGGTCTGGGGGCATATGAAACAAGGCCATCTGCTCAGCCCCCAAGGTGGGGTGAGGTATTGTTTGCTAAAGAGTAAGTTAAGTGCAATCTTATCTTTAAGGTGGAATCCTTCTTGCTTTTTACTGTGTTATGGCTGGGTCTGTATGCTAAATTAGTTGCCCAGTTTGCAAAATCACTTCATCAGATCTGAAGGAGGAAAGACAGCACATAGGCCTGGGCCTTTTAGCATGCCAAGGTGAATCTTACACATGATTATAAATGATTAGCATAATATAAACGTGCTACTCTTCTTTATCGGGGAATATTAACTGATCTCACTGAAGAATGACTCTAGAGCTGAACATTTAACACAGAGTTTTAGTAGGGGGTTTCCTTGCATTTAGTTCCATTGCTCTGACTGCAAATACCCTGCCTTGCTTTTTCCAGAGGCCCTCCCCCTGCTCTGACTACACCCACGGTCCCTGTCTCAATTTCGCATGAATACTGGAAAAAACCTGAAGTTCTTTGTTCTTGGGAAAAAAATCAAAATTATGTATCACCAATTCAATGTTAATAGAATTCAGTATGAAAAAAGATCCCCAATAAATTGGATTACTCAAAAATAGTGTGACCTCTAACACTGGAATTTTACCATATAGAAGATTGTATTAGAATCACCCTCAAAGCCTGGACACACCTTCGATTCCTTAATTTCAGTTTAAAAGAACTATACAAAAAGTGTTATCCTCTGCCCTTAGGAAAATCACATACAATACAAGGAACCCCACCCAAGCCCCAAGTCTAAACAAACAGAAACACAGGAAAACCAACCTTGGAGTGGTAAATTCTGCAGCAAAGAAAAGTAACATTCTCTAGAAAAAATATTTAATAAGTTTTAAGAAAAGTTGTATAGATTCAGAAAGGCATAATAAAAGTAAGTAAAATGTGAATACTGATAAATTTATGCATTTAATTTTTCCTTTAGATGCTTATATACAAACATGTGAATCCCTTTCCATGTCTCTGTCTCATACACACACATACACACACACACACATTTATATTAAATATGGAACACAAAGATTTGAGACTTAGAATAACAAGATTCATATGAGTGACCATTTGACCAGAAAATTCAACACCAGATGCTTCAAATTTAGGTGAAAAAAAAAATCTGAAATGACAAGTAGCTAAATTAATTTGTAACAACTAGGCAATCAATGTAAAGTTTGCCAAGTGGAGATGACAGATTTCTGAGAACACTGAAAACAAAGTCCTCTCCTAGAGGACTCCTCTAATTTCAAGGCTTATTTGCAAAACTCCCGGGTGATGTAAACATCATTACAATATGATAGAAGGCACTGATTTTCCCTTGGAGTCAGGAATATTAATGGTCATTCTGTTTATTTTCATCTTCATGGTACATTTCTTATGAATACCATTTAGCATAATTTCTAGATCCGTGTATCTTCAAATGTAGTGAACAAAAACTGTGGATCCAGAGATTGTTTTCCGATGTTACCTGTGAATTTATCTTTGCAATCTAGGATAGTTTCCACTGGATAACCTTACCATGGCAAAACTTTACCCTTTAAAGACAAATCTGATTTTTTAAGCAACCTATGTCATTAAGACCCATGTTTGTTTAATAAGTTTAGTGATTAAATTGTAAAATTGAAAAAGATATGATTATAAACAAGAAAAAAACACTTTTCTTTTTGTTATTCACGTGGCTGAGTCTGCAGACTCACCATTCAAGGTAAGAGCCAGCATTAAGGTAATTACTTTCCACATTCAAACACTAATTAAGATCTACTAAGCAGATGAACAAATAATAATATTTTGAGAAATTCTGAAAAAGTTTCTTCAGAAAAAAGTGTTTTTAAAAAATCAAAGTTTGAGAAGCCTACCACAATTTGGGTATGATCACATTCATATTTCTACTCTAGGAAATTGGGTTTGTTTTTTTTTTTTTGCTTCTGTACCTGATGATCGCATTCGGATGTGTGAGGAATGCCAAGCACAAAGTTCAAGGGTCTGTGATCACTGTCCATCTGCCACTGGGGGTCAGCGGGTCTGAACCCTGTCCACACGGGTCTCCCCCACCCGAGGGCCTCGCCCTGCTGCATTGCCCAGGGCCTCTCTCCAATACAGTGAGTTTGAAATTCTTCTGATAATAAAGATGACCTGGAATGAATTCCTTGAATATTTGTTCTCTTACAAACGAAGGGCCTCTCTCACACACAAGCTGCTGTGATTTTGAAGGAAGCACTGCTCTGTTCTCTGGTTACTTGTAACAAAAATTATTAACAGTGTTAACAAGAGTGATTCTGCCTATTTTGGTTGGCTGATTTTACGTATATGAAAGACTTGGCAAAATGCTTGTGGAGGCTAGGAGAACGGAGGCATATTCTATAGTTCTAACTCCAGCCTCTTCTTGGGTGTGACATTTCTGACTACTTCTAGGATCAAGTGAGTGGTGGCAGAAATCACAGGCGGAATTGCTCTGTGTGATTCCCTTCTCTGAGCCATGGTATGGAGATACATCAAGATGGAAGAAATTCCATTTGGCGGGGGAAAAATGGGCTGCATTTCAGTTTTCTAACTTTTGATTGAAAATGTGTGCATTTCCATAAAACAAATAAACATATGTATTAAGGTAGAGAATAGGAATAATTTGCTCAATTGCTTTTTTATTGCATCATAAATCTATTCAAAGAAAACTTACACTTACTGTTCTTTAATGTACTATACTGTATCACTTTTATAAAGAGTTACTGATGAGCATATCAAAATGACTGGAGAATTGGAAAGGATTTATTACAAGGGCATAATTTAAATTCAGAACCCTCAAGCAAAATTTGCATTGAATCTGTCATTTCCAATATTTGATTTGCCTTGATAATCATCAAGTGTGAAAATGATCCTTCTATATACACCCTTGGTGATTAACAAATTAATTCTAATATAATGAGTGTGTTATGATGAATAAGAGCTTGTTTTTTGTATCAGGTTCACAAATGTTCTTTGTATTCATTTTGAATTGTGAATTGTGAATAAAGCAATTATCAGAACCATCATAAGCTTCAGGTTTCTCTTCCATACCCACACTATTAATACCTACTTTATAATTTGTTTTGAGAATTAGATGAGATGTTAGTAGTGTTGACCTAGCATCTGGCACATAGTTCTCCATAAATAAAAATTTTTCTCCTCCATGTTATTCTCTAGCAACTAATCACTGATGATTTGTTACTTTTACAACATTATACATTTTCTTTATATCATTTTTATTTTCCATATACTCTACTCCTAAAAAAGTTCTTGTCTTATTTTTCTGAAATGTAGGAAAAATATGTTTAGTTATATATATTAAACTATACCTACATATTAAATACTGTAACTATTTAAACCTTATTGAAGTGTTTAAAACCATGACTTCTGAGAAAAAGTTTTGATAAAGGGGGTTGTGCTGGGTGAAATGTTCATATAAATAAAAATAACAGTGAGGTTTTTATCCTCTTATGATTTTGCATGTTGCTTAGAGTTGGATGGTGTCTATAAACGGCAATATTATCACTTAGAATTTGTTAGCCCTCTCTGCTTATGCATTTGTTAGGCAGGAAAACAGATATGAGCGGGGTGGAAAGAGAATAAGGTCAGTAAACCCACTAGAAGGGACTCAAAGAGTTAACCAGTTAAAAATAGAAAGCTCAGGAGGCCAGGAGCAACTTGGCCTAGAAGTTTGAATACTCCCCAGATAAAGAAAAGTATCTCAGCATAGCCTATGTCTTCACTGTGTCATTTACAACCCACCATTGTAAGATTTACTTTAGCACCTACTAAAAGGCCCAGCTTATTCAGGAAGAAGTCTATCTTAAAGCTAAGATGGTATTTTAATCAAACAGACGGGGGCTCAGCCCACCTTGGAGGCAGGGCAGATGGTCTTGATTGATATGCTTCCAGACAGAAGCTGATATCCTGGGAAGGAATCAAAGCAGTATATTTCCTGTGTTAAGTTAAAAAAAAAAAGGAACTTCATGTCTTAACAAAGATGAACATCCTGGGACAATCTGACCGGTTCACACCTGGCCCTGTGTCGCATTCTGCAAAATCTTCAACCGCCTATAAAACCCCAGACCCTAAACCTTTCAGGGCACTCCTTTCTCTGAGGTCACCCACATTTTCTAAGCACGTAGCCTTAAAACTTTATCTCACCTTTTCAGTGCGCCTCTCCTATGAGGTAGCTTGCACTCCCCTTCTCCAAGTGTGCACTTGGTCTCTTTAAGTAAAGCTTAAACCTTTCAGGGCGCCTCTCCTCCCTGAGGTCATCTGCACTTTTTCTCTCTTTAAGCAACTTTAAATAGAACTTTTACTCTGCTTCATTACTGTGTCTCTGCCCTTCAGTTCTTTGTTGAGGTGGGGAGGGGGCACAAGAACCGAGAAAAATACACAACACCTCCCCCAACACACCGAGTCTTTCTTCTGATTCTTCGAGTTGCATTATATGGCACAGGGACAGGGGTGAGCATTTCCATTTAATGGACCGAGGAAGTCCACAAAGTTTTCTTCTTGCTTTCTTAGAGCAAATTAATTTCCTTTTTGCTACTTTACCTTTGGATGAGCTCAGACAAGAGTTTGATTAAACTGAAAAGTTTTCTTAACATCACTTTAACTGGAGCGCTTAAGGAAAGCTGTAGGATATGAAGCTTATATAAGTTAATTTATATTTGTTGACATCTCAGTTAAGAAGATATATCGATGGGAAGAAAAATGATGCTATTTTCTGAAATGAGTTTGTGTTTCATATATTTAGGCTGTCCCTGACATTTAGCATTATCTTGGGTCATTAGCTGTATGTAAGAATCTCCTTGTTGATTGGTAGGGTTGGATTGGCTGGAAGGCTAGTAGACTCCCGAGTGAACCTCAGGGGAGAGTAATGCAAATTTGATGACCTTTCATTGATTTATCTTCCCAGCAGTTACTTTGACACTCCAGCATGGCTTTTTTTTTTAATTTATTTTTGCTTACAGACATTTTAGAAAGCTTTGCTTCCCTGTGAGTTTGTCTAATACACCATTTAATATTTAGACAATGCAAACAAATCTAAATAGCTTGAAATAGAAAAGCTGGTGCATAGAGGTAGTAAGTTTCTGCAGTGAAGACATTATTCTGAAGGTCAAATGACTGTTTTTTTTTGTTTCCTTTCCTCTATACTTCTCAGGATGAAACCTGGCTTGGTTAGAGAAGAAAGAGCACTTATTCTTGGAATTCAATTAACTTTGACATTTTTAAAGAATTGTTTGTTGCACTACCTCTACTTCAACTTTCAATATGTGTAACAGCCAAGTCACATAAATATGGATATTCTTATCTTTGGGTTTGTGTGTGTGCAGTCTCTCAACAAGTTTTCTTGTCTATTCTTTCTCAATTACTTATTTAATCCCAAAAGGATGAGTTGTTACAGATTTGTTCTATTTAGCTGTTTTGTGCCACTGCCCCTAAAGAATTGGGCTTTCTTTTCAGTTACTGTTTTTATAATAAACTGTCTATAATGTTTAGATATCAGTCAAATGGAACAACTGTAATGTTTATCATGGGAGCCTCAAATATCCTCTTCTTGGAAGAAAAATAATTTAATTCACTTTGGGTAGACTTTCAGAGTCACCTTTCTTTTAAAAGGTAATTTTCTATGATATTTTAGGTCTGAATGTGATTTTTAGTAACTTTCGAAATTGTTGCTTACTTAAGTTAACTCATCTAGTTAAGTTATACATATTCCAGTAAACACACATACAAACTTAATTGTTGAGGGCCGTGGTGGTGAAGTTTCTGTTTGAAGGATTCTCCTAAAATATTTAGGCAGACACTCTCTTAATACAAAAAAGTGAAAAGGATTATTCTCAAATAAGAACATGTCTTAACTATTTGGCACAAAGTAATTAAATAAGGAAAAGCAGGGAGTCAACAAGAGTATAATGGTTTTTTGTTTTTTTTCTTTGGTTTTGATTAGATTGCTAAATTGACACAAATACACCAAAAATTGTGGGGTAGGGAATGCTAAATACTAAAGTTACCAAACAGCTATTTTATATTTCTGTATTTAGTGTTGAACCTGAATATCCAGTAGTTTAGGTGGAAAAGATAAATACCAGCACCATCACCACCACAACATCAGCCTTATTTGCAAAAAGCTAACCAGAGAAATCTATGGAGAAAAAACCATACTGTGACTATTTGCCTTGTTTAATGAAGTGATTTCAGGAAAACTATCAGGTCACTGAAAAAACAAGTGCTAGTCTTAGATTTTTCTTCACTATATTCTTTCTCTTCTGGTATTTTTCATTCCTATTTACTCATTACTCATTTTCTGCCTTTTTTGATGACAAAGTTCTCATCTGCTTTTTTTTTTTTTTACTAATAGAAGAGACATTTAAAAATAATTTGTTGTATCTTATTCTTAAATGAATAAACCGAAACAGGTCAGTTTACTAAATAAGCTGGGAGTGAGCACAATTCAGAATATCAGCTTAATAATATCTCTTAAACCCAGTTAAACATTATCTAAAATTTTTTTTTTAACTTTTCCATCTGTTCATTGTTTTCAAAATCAGAAGTCAAAATTCTCTCCGAGTATCTGAAGTTGTACACAGAAGGCACTTGATCCCAAGTGCTGAGTTGGAGAGAACAGAACAGACGTGCTCCTGCTGCTCTGGGGAGGAGAATGGCAAAGTGATTGCTTCAGGTAAATAAGAATGAATTCGAGGGTGATAAGTGTATTCTTCCAAAGCAGATTTTCAGATGGCCACAGGGGTACATAGCAGGGTGACCTACCCTAGCCTAAGAGTTCTGGAAATGTTTCCCTTAGGAAGTAATGCTACGTCAGGAAGGAAGGTAGCACTTACCTAGGCAAAGACAAAGCAGAGTGTTGCAGATGGAAATAAGGGCAGGCAAAGGCTTTGAGAGGACAAACAGTCCAATAGGTGAGGAAATGAGAGAAGCCCTGGACAGCTGGCATGGAGAGAACATTGACAGAGTGTCCTCTTAAAAGACTGAGAAGCACAAAGCACTGTACTACTCAGCCCCTTGTAGATCATGCTAAGGATGTTGGGACATTCCACACAAGACAGGATAAACTAAGCTGGAGACAATAAAAATGGAAATACATTGCCAATACATTTGTAAGACAGAATCAACAGGAAGTTTCTGGGTGTGGATAAGAACAAGAGTTGGAGGAATTGGGAGCTGCCCAACAAGACTTCAAAGTCAATGGATTTATGTTAGTATCAGAGACAAGGGAATGAGAGAGAAGCTTAACTTGGAGAAATAGATTCTCCGTATCAATATAATATATTGGTCAGGGTTTAGTTTAAGTCGTTCTAATGCAGATTCCCAAATACAATGAATTAAACAATATGGAAATCCATTTCTCTTTTGCAACAGTGAAGAGGAAACTCGTACAGTACTGGTCTACTGTATACTACTCAAATAATGGCTCATTTCAGCACATGGGCTCATCTCTGGACCCACCGTGGCTGCTCCAGTCTCTGCCACCCCAAAATGCATCCCAGCTAAAGGAAGGGAAAAGGGAGGTCATTTTTTCTTAAGGCTACTGGAAGTTAGACATGTCTCTTATACTCATGTGACTTAGGCAAGAAAAGTGTGCTCTGTGTTGAGTAACATCACATCCCCTGAGTGACCTTACTTATAGCAGATTGAAGGGTGTTTACCGGGAGCAGAAGTGGCAAATATTTTTTTGAGAACATTTGTCATGAGGAAGCAAAGAGGGGCATGAGGGGCAGAAGCTGGAAGGATAAGAGGGACTGACGGAGGACTCTTTTCAGATTTTTGATATGATTTAACTCTTGTAGGATAAACCATAAATGCATACAATTTGAAGACATTGAGAAAAAGGACATAATTGGTGGTGGAATAATTGTCTCAAGACAAGAAATAAAACAGCAATTCCATTAGGAGAACAGTTAAAGGAGGGAAACAGGTGCAGAAATATTTGTGGAGTTGGTGGTAGAATTTTGATGTAGTTCCATTTGTTGTATTTTATCTGTAATAAAGGGTAAAGTAATCTGCTGAGGGTGACTGAGGGGATGGCTGCAGGAGTCAGAATATTAAGAAGAAGGGAGGAGAATTGAAAGCATGGAGGGCAGGGTGGCCACGCACGGAGGAGCAGGTTGTGATCCATTCATCTTTAGGGGGTGCTAGTCACCCAGGTTACCGTGAGAACAGTGCTCCCTAGAGCTATCAGGAACATAACCACAGGCTCCTTGGAAGTACTGACACGTGTAGAACTATGTTAATGGAAAACTGACTGGAGACCTATGTTACTATGCAAGGTATGGACCATTTGTGGTTGTCAGCCTGAATTTATGATTTTTAAAAATCACTTATTAGCAATGAAACTGTGTTCCTACACCACACTTTCTACTCTTTGACTTCTAAAACTTTATCATTTTGTCAGTTATTTTCAAATGTTTCATGTTCTTACTCTGCCTCATTTGAAAACTTGGTCGAGAGGATTCTTTTCCTCTTGATACCCATTCTTAAATTTTTTTCCACTTTCTCCACATTTAATTTTTTGTTTTACATATCTACTGTTTAAACATTCGTTTTTGAAAGGAAGTAAGATTTTATATACTTGTGACCTTTTGTACTAGTTTCATGCTCTTTCCTTGTGTCAGCTTCCTTCAGTTGGAAGCACTCGGTTTCCTTATGGAGACTCATCTCCCCTCATTCTGTTTGGGTTGTTTGTTTGTCTTGGTATTACATCTGCCAAAATCTCTTCACTTTTTAATTTATTTTTAATGTATTAAATCAGGAATAGCAAATAAACTTCACCAGAAGGATCCAGCTCTAGTTAATGATGCTGGCATGATCAAGAAATTGAGACATGTGGCACACATGCCCTGTCTCTCACTATCTTTCTCCCTGACTTTGTTTATTATAAACAAACACATGAACGAGCACAACAGAGACAACAGTCCGACTGAGGGCCTGGTCCACTGGCAGGCAATCCTGATTTCACCTTGGTTCAGAGACACCGGCGGGCTTGAGCGGGACAGAACTTCTGTTCAGCTTTTGAAGACTAAGACATGGAAACCAGGGGTTTTCAAAGGCACGATTCCACTGTTCACTTTATTCTCACATCACAGTCGTTGTCCCTGATAAGAGGTTGACAGGCAGTATCAAGACTTGCTAGCTCTTAAAAAGATAGTTCAGATATCTGAATTCTAAGATGTTTTATGAACTCCCCCATGTGACTGATCTCTGACTATTCTTCTGGAAAGGCAATATCCTTCCAGGGAGTCTGGGCTGATTACTAAAAATATGTGACATTTTATTATCTCCTTTTCCTATATCTGAACAATAAAGGAATGGTGGAAATGCATGAGGCAGAGAAATGTAGGTGGCTGCAAGTTTGGCCTTTAAACTTTGAATTAAAATGTCAAGGACTCAAAATGTAAATAGCTCAACATGTAAATAAGTCTGACAGGCACAATATGTTCCTGTATTTAACTATGTTAAAAAAAAAAAAGGTGGTCCTAAGTGTGGTCCGATGAGTGCTAGACAGTGGTTCTAAATGTGGCTCAGTGAATAATGTCCTTTGTCAGGTAAACTAATTAACTCTAGGTTAGATTTTGATGTGGATAGAGTAAATCTTATCCTTCATGAGAAGGCCCTGGCTCTATCTATAGGCATCCTGACCTCTACCTTTATGCAAGGACAGAAAAGTCCTGCATGAAGTAGATTCACATGAGTTTTTTAATTTTCATAACTGAATATCAACTATGATAACAACATGTCTGGTATTTAAAATATATAGATTTTTTCCAGTCAATAACAATGAATAACTCAACTTCAGACATCATTTTCATATTTGTTAATAATCAGCTACTCTTAGTAATCTGGCTGAGATAACTGAATATCACTTAAGAAACAATCTAAGATAGTGGTGTTCAAACGGCATCCTCTGGGGCACCAGGGTTTCTCCAGAGAGTTTTCAGGTTCACCTTAAGAAGCCTCCAGCGTGGACGAGGAGCCCCTAGTAACCCCTCCCTTCTTCAAGGACAGGAGGCCTGCTTTGGTGCTGGTTGAGGAGGAGCCCTTGCACAAGCATTCATTGGGAAAACACATTTCCCCCTAAAAATGAGGTTTGTTATAAACAGATCACTGTTCTAAGGATCATAAAAACCATCCTTTTCTATAGATGCCATGGATCACATTGGATGTATATTTAACATAGGAACATTCCTTAAGCATAAATAGATGATAGATAGAGAGATGATAGATAGATAGATAGATAGATAGATAGATAGATAGATAGATAGATAGAGAGATAGATAGATAGGTAGACAGATAGATAGAGACATAGATAGATGATAGATAGATAGATAGATAAATAGATAGATAGATAGATAGAGATAGATAGGTAGATAGATAGATAGATAGATAGATAGATAGATAGGTAGGTAGATAGATATATAGAGAGATAGACAGATAGATAGATAGATAGATAGATAGATAGATAGATAGATAGATAGA
>JAQQAC010000477.1:1071950-1320537 GCA_029783875.1 Phataginus tricuspis
AGATAGATAGATAGATAGATAGATAGATAGATAGATAGATAGATAGAGAGATAGATAGATAGATAGATAGATAGATAGATAGATAGATAGATAGATAGATAGATAGATATAGATAGATAGACATGCCTTCTCAAATGCTCATTCCTGGCTCTAGGATTGTGTCTTATCGCTGATTAAAGTAATCCTATTTTCACTGCTGCAATAATTGATTTACGGTAGGGATATTATTCTTTTTTGGAATGAGATGAAAAGATAGCTTTATAAGGGTTTCTGGGAAGGGAGGCTGATAGCTCTTCCAGAGAGTAATGAGAACCCACTTCTGGATGACAGTAATAAAACAGCTCATCGTGATTCCAACTGGGATGTCCTTAGAACACAAGAACTGGATTTAGAATGGAGCCAGCATGATGGATGATTGACCAAAAGATGAAAAGAATTCATGAACTTGATTACAATGTTTAACTCCGGATTAACCAATTTAAAACTTGACCTCCCTCTGATTTCAGCTTATGCGAAACTTTGTATGTTCTATTGTTTAAGACACTTTCTTTTTTCCTGCTACTTTCAGCTGAGATCATCCTGACTGATATATACTCCAGAGAAAGGGGGTAGCTTGTACAAAGACACAGTGGTGAGAATAAGCTTGACATGTTCAGAGAACAGCAAGGATGCTACCAGGAAATTAGAAAAGCAAAAAGATGAACTCAAGTGGTTCTGGGCACTGACGAGAAAGAGGTCATGACTACAGTGTGGATGGTCTGAAGGAACAGATGCCCAGTTCAATGGAATTAAGGTACTCAGAGTCAAGATTATGGGATGATACAGGAATTTAGGGTTTAGAGAAATTTTGTTACTCAGCTGAGAACTTTACAAAGACCTTAGGAGCCTGATAAGGATGTATGGGGAATGGAATAGTGATTCATATTGCCAAATGGCTTATAAATGTAAGAGTAGCTTCTCCTGGAAAGGGCTCTAGTGTAAGGATCATTCCAAGGGAAGATTTATATTTCAGTTGAGGCCAAAGAATGGAGACAAAGAGAGGATTTTGTGAAAAGTTTGAGTTTAGAGTAGAGCTTAGTAAACATGGAATGTGTTTTCCAGAGAGTGGAATAGAAAAGGTTTTCAGGAAAGATAGGACTTGGATAAGTCAGAAAAGGAGGGAAACAATCCCCAGAAATACCATAAAGGAAATATTATCAGTGGGGAACCTAACAAGGATGAAGGGGGTGTGAGGCATGGAATAGGCAACCTACTTTGAAATATTTATTTTGTTAGTCTCGGGCATGGAGAGACTAGTACAGAGGTTTTCAAAGAAAAATCGATGCACAGATTGTTATGGAAAATGCAAAGAAGTCCTTTGTTAATTGTGCAGTGAACCGAATTAGTTTCTAGAACCCTCTCTTAATGCAAAAACAGCACAAAGCTCATTAGGCAAGTGAATTCAGGATATTTATGCTCCTAAGGCAAAGGTAGTCTTGCCAGGGAGAACGGACTTCCTAGTTCTCGGGGAGAAGCATCAGCTACCCTACAGGATGTGAGGCTTTGGCCTCTCTGTGTAGAAAATAACCGTATTTGCTTTAAGGGCAGACTATGTCCTTTTGAAATAGGTAAGATAACCAAGGAGGTAAAATAAGCTTTCAATCCTTGGACAAAAGTTTATTTTCTTTCTTTGGTTATCATATTTACATATCCAGGGGAAAGAAAGTCTTAGTAATGAAGATGTTTCTCATTAAAGGAGTTGGTAAATAAATATTGTTCCCTCTAAAAGTGTCATGTGTTGAATACTGAAAGAGCTTGCTTTATTTCTTTACAACATTCATGAAACTAAAAGATTATAGGGGAAAAAAATCAGGGTTTACTGAGTGAGAAGAATATATTTTATTGTAAACTCATAACTAAGAAAGACTATAACCTACTGTAATCAAAAGATGTACACTTTATAAGGAGAATTGCATAACTAAGGATTTTGGATATAGACAGAAGACTTGGGGATATTAAATACTTGACATATATTTTTACAAAATAGTTTTCTAAATAAAAGAGATAAGTGTCATAATAAAGAAAAAACTTCACATAGTGAAGGCATTTCTGGAAAGTTTTCTGTTTCACTATATTCTAGCAGTTTTTAATTATAATTATGTTGTTCTGATTGCCTCAAATGTATTTCCTTTCTCTGTGACTCTATCAAACATACATCAATTTCTCAAAACTCAAGGTTTTATTTTTTTGTAACTTAAGTTTATCAATGTAATAACCTCTTTTTTAACTGTGTGTAGAAGATTTATCTTAGCTATGTTATACTGTGTCTTTATCTCCAGGGTGAAATAATAGTAACTTGCTATATATATATAAATATATACACATATACACACACATATATATATATTACATACAACAAATTAAAAAGGAAATCCTAACACCCAAGTTATATGTGCACTCATCAAACATTTTAAATTTTACCACTGATTTCTTGTGGGGCAGTGCTTTTTACAATTATACACACAGCTCAAATAAAGTCAGCCTCCATTTCTTTAAGAGCACCAAAAGAAATGACCCAGAATAATTGTTGATACTTCCCTTTATTATCTTGCTGGTGTCCTTGATTCAACTTGAAAGCAATTTAGGACACTATTTTTACCAGTAGTGGTAAATGCTTCTGATTCGTGGTGATTCTCTCATCAACTCAGTTTGAGTAGAGTTAATTTAACTGGGCTTATGGGATTTGGCTTCCCTAGATAAGCAGCTATTTCAGTGCCTATACACACTTGATACAGTGGATAACAAGTACGTAATAGAATGACAGATTTCCAAGGGTCACTGTAAATATTTGCTGTGTTTCTAAACAACAGATCTTTGTGATTTGAAGTTTCTCTTCATAGGTTATTTGATAATAATTATTGACATGTTCAATGAAAGTGTTTAGTTTAAAAAAACTTATGGAAAGCTTCCTTTAGGTAAATGTTATTTGAAGCAAGAGTATGTGAATATTGCTGCTGAAATATTAGTAACCATGTAGGGAGGCTGGGCTTTTGGACTATTTGTGAGGTAAATTCTCAGGGAGAGTGGTTAGGGAAATGAGTTGAAATAAAGCTTGGACTATGTTTTTGGCTCATGGCATATTGTTTCCATGAATGAAGAAGGAGTGAAGCCTGTTGGGCAGAGTTACATAGTAGATAAATGCCGAGCAGAAGACTGTCAATGACGAGCAGTTAACTGTTATAAAGGTAATGAGTCCGTACAAAAATTAAAGGAGAGGTAGTGAGGTGTCTATGTTTTTAGTCTCTTAGACTTTCTTCCCCCCCCCCCTTATTTTTTGGCATGAATTAGTTTATCAATTTTCCCTTTACTCAGAGTTTTTGCCTTTTTCCAGCTTTGTCTCCTTATGAATTATTTTATCCTTTCATTCCAAATTTATTGGCCCCTCTTATATGCAAGCATCGCTCCAAGCACTGGGACTCGGGAGATTCAGGCTTCATGGAGTTCCTCTGTCCTACTCTCACTGTGATTTTTAATTTAAGTCGACTAAGTAAACATTTACTGTTATCTCCCACATATAAGTCACTATCCTGAGGAAACAAAGATGTAGCACTGTATCTGACCATAAGAAGCTCATAATCTGTTTAGAGAGAAACATTTACAAGCATTAAGGCATGGTATAATAATTGGTAAGATAAATGTTTATGAAACTTATTAAGAGACTTCTGAGAAAAGATCTAACTTTATATTATTGAGAAGAAGGTGGAGAGAGAGAGGAAGGCTCATTAGTGCATTTGACACTCAGGTTTCATTCCTGTGATGTATCCATATCCAACAAAGACCTATTACTTTGTTTTCTCTTTGCTGATGTCATTTCTCCTTAGTGATTTAGTTAATCTCAAATTTTCATTTTCTCTGTCTCTTTATATCTGGAAGGCCTAACAATTCTATGTGAGAGGCAGTGGTGATGTATGCTGAGTGGTGAAGGGAATTGGGGAAATGGGTACTTGGGGGAGAAACATTAAGTAGTAATTAATTAATTCAACAAATATTTATTGAGCACATACTGTATTAGGCACTATTCTAGGTTCTGGACATAGAGCAGTACACGAAATAAGCAAATATCTACCCTCAAAGAAGTTTTGTTTCTGGTGGACAGGACAATTAACAAATAAATATACAAAACATAGAATGTCAAATAAGATAAGGGCTATGGAGAAAAATAAGGCCCTGAAGAGAGGGAGGGAGCCTTAGGGCTGGGCTGGGCCAACTTTACACAGTATGGTTAAGAAAGTCCTCATTGCCAAGGTGACATTGTGCAGAAACTTGAAGGTAGCAAGAGAGTGAGACGTACAAGTGTCTGGAGAAGTATTTCCCACTCAAAGGAGGGTAAGTGCAAAAGCCCTGAGGTCTGAACATGCTGGTGTGTTCAAGGGACAGCAAGGACATGTGGTGGGGCAGAGAATAGGATTTTTTCAATGAAGTTACAGAGAAACCGAGTCAATCATGTAACCGGAGTAATATCCACATGGCCTGTTCAAAAAATGGGGAGAAGAGGATGACCATGGCCAGAATGAGGTCAGTCATCCTCTCCTGGTCACCATCCTGAAGAGCCAAGCTCAAGTTTAAGCAGCAAACGGGGGATTTGTCCTTCACGAGGACGGGAATTCTGTCTAGAGCGTAATTCATCCAGTTTCCCTATTTTTAGAAAGTAAGATGGAACAGAAAGAGCTTAGATTTACAGTCTATTTGATTTCTTGTCTCTATTCTGCTTCCCAATAGCTGGGTAATCTGGAGTTGATAAATTATACTCTCTGGGTCTCTTGTTTTTCCTTCAAAACGAAGGGATGTGTTCTAGGTGATATCTAAGCTTTAAAAATTCCAATTCAAGGATAAATATCAATGAGTCCTTCCTGGTGCTGTAAATAGAGCTTTATTGTTTTCAGACAACTCAATACCAGATTCATGTTGGCATTTATTCCTGTTTTTTTTTTTTAATTAATAACAATTTTCATAAAATGACAGTTTTCCCCACTCATTCCTTAGTTGCTGAGAGAGGGGCCTCCCTCTGGCTGTTTTTTCAGCCTGTGTTCTGAACACCACAGGGCCCAAAACAGAGAACGATGAATCCAGACGCATCCTCTAGGATCTCTGGTAATAAACGCCCTTCTCTGTTCACTAACATCTGCAGTATCAGCATGAACTGGTGCCATTCAAAAACAGAGAGAAGCTTGCTGTGGAGGAACTGCATCATCCCTGCCTGATTTTTTTATAGAATGGTTCCATTGGAACCTGTTACTACCTTTCTGCTAGGTAGGCCAAAGGCTTCTGCGGTTACCCGAAAATGTGGAAATGCATTGCATTTTCCGTAAAGTCATGATTTTGTAAAAGGAATTTATTGTACACCACTCTTCAGCACAGAAATGGAGGGCTCATGCTCTGGTGCTCTGAGTTCATAACAAAATAAAATCTCTTGCCTGAGTATTTTTTAGTTATTGCAGATGGAGATGATAAATTTTTATTGTAATATTTTTAGCAGACTTTTTAAAAACAAAGTGACGCATTGCAGGATTTGTGGAAAAATAAATGTTGACTAGGAAACATAGTGGGAAACTTTATGAACAGAAAACAAATGCCTTTAGAAGCAGAATAATCATCAAATAAAAGTGGCTTTTTGTAATAAAGCAAAAATTATCTATTTCTGCAAAGAAAAAAAAAGCTCAACAGAGAAATGTAGATGGCAAGTTAGGAAAATAATGAAAGCAATTCGAACTGTATTTCTATGAGTTAATGTGTAATTTGGACTGGGCTTTCAGTGTTAAGTTCAAGGAACTTTTTTCCCCTTATTTTTCACTATATAAATTATACATAATTCATCACTGAATAATCCAAGACCCCAGATAAAAAGCTATGGTATGTAGATGACTCATAAGAAAGAAGATACCGCTTTAACTTTAGCTAATTATCTTTTCTGACCTACGAAGACTACATTATTTTTAAGGTCTCACTGACACCACTGTGGTCAAGGGTTTGAGTGCCGGAGTCTGGACCGGTGAGTCACACCCCTAAGCTACCCTAACGTTCTTTTAAAGGGGTCACAACGTAAGGCAGGAAACAGAAGACAAACACACGCTTTGGATGGCAAAGAACGCCAGAGGGGATGTTCTGCTGACCCTGAGGGTGAACAACAGCACAGAGGGAGAGGGAACACACTGACCACAACTTCAGCACCTCATTGGAACAAGTCAGCAATCACCAGTTTGGCTTTTCCACAGGACAAAACTGGAGTGATTCTCCCCTCCCCATTTTAAAATTCCCATACTGTCCAGAAGCCCTTCACACCATGCAGTTCTTTGGAACTGAAAAAAATGACATGTGCATTACCTTTTGCTAATGACAAATAAGAGAATGGAAAATAAAGGGAGAAAGTGGAACAAAAATGTATGAGCTGGCAAGTTAGATGATTGCTTAAAAGCAGAGACTCCAGGGAAGACACAAATCAACAATGATTCCAGATCGAGGGGACTTCCACAGGTGTGGGCGACTGTGAAGTGGAAAAAGGAGAAAGCTGGCTTTAGGGGAATATGAAAAGTATCCCAGTTGAAGGACGAACAAAGTGCTGAGCTAAACTAACTGGTATTTCTTTTTCAGAATAAAGAGTTACTCAAACGAATTTGCAGTGGTGGAGTCCTCTTATGACTTTAGTTAATTATTAGTCTGTTTTATGTAGTGAGACTTAATTGCATCAGTTTCCTTAAATGTCATTCAGGTGATTGCTACCTAACTGGGTGATGCATGCATGACAATCCTGGTCTTTTTGGGTTAATATGACCTAAGAATTAAATCCTAAAGAATTGAGGGCTCAATAAGAAGAAAGGTAATCAGAGGGCAAGAAGCAGAGCAGAGGGAATTAGAAATATTACCTTCAGCCTAAATGCAACATTTGCTGCTTATTTTTTGCTTTGCACTAATACCCACAAGCGAATGGATAACTATAGATTCTGTTCAGAGGTGAGGTAGGGAAACCAAGAGAACTTGATTCTGGTGAGATAGTTTTTGTTAAATATATATGTTATATATATATGTATATGAATTTTTTTTCCTTCATGAGTGACTATTTTAAAAGGTGAAATGGAAAACTGAAGAAACCCAGAGTAGAATATGCTCACCCAAAAGCAAACTCCCACAAAATCACCCATTAGGTTAATTTTTTCTTTCAGCACTGGTAGTTTTAATAATTTGGGGGCAAAGCATAGTCTTCACTTACTATATACCAGAGTGATATGCTATCAATTCCACATAAGTAGTTTGATTGGCTCTGTGGCATCTTTATCCATGAAGCAATGCTTTTTCCACATCGCTAAGTTAGAATAGCTTTAATGACCCACCAAGCATATTGATTTTCATTATTTATGCTAACTTTGTACTTTATGTTCATATCTAAAAACTATGAACATAAAGATGGCAATTGAGTATATGATTTATCAGAGATATAGATATAATTAAAATGTGAAATAAAATGCAGCAATGTAAACTGGAATTGCCTGCAGTTTTGAGGTCTATTTGTTTAAATTTCCAGTGGCATCTTGGGAGAGGTGTCCCTTGCTTTCTTGAGAGTGAAATTCTTTCTTCCTCTCTGTAGTGTACCAAAGGAGATCTGGTATTACCTTTAGTCTACCTCAGACTCAGAACTCCCAGTGATCAGGAAAAATGTCTACCTGGAGGGAAAACCAAACAAAATAAAACTAGCCAACTAACAACAAACAGGTCCTTTTACTGAAGGCTGCTATACACATCGCAAAGCAGCTCGGAACTGAACTTGGGACCTGTCTCCTCATCTGACCTATTGTGGGACGGGATGCACAGGGGCAAGTGGCACTGGGAAAGTCAATCTCCCTGGATGTCTGTCTACTAAAGAACAAAGAAATTCCTTGGTGAAAAAAATCAGCCTAAAATAAAAGCAAAGAAGTACAAGTTTGGCTTAAAGATAACTGCATAAGTATCAGAAGAAGACTGATTTGAAGTAAAGCTGTAGGCTCGCAGGAGGTTTTGTTGTTCCCCACAATTATGAACTTCGGTCTGTATTCCAGGGAGAGAAAGCTGCAATGGAAAATAAGTCTCGAGTGGCAGTTGCTTTATATTTTACCTAAGACATTTAAAAGACTTGTGTCTTTTAAAACAGAAGAGCAACATTTGAACAGCAGGCACAACGCATAATATCTATTCAAATTAGCTTACGTTTAGGGTGGCAAATAGGCATCTAGCCTTGGTGCCTTTCCTATGATTGGTGCTACCTTTGGGGCAAGTCTTGACAGCTTTTGGAAATAGAGCAGGAGTGTGAAAAACCACAGGCACAGCAGGGCATAACTAAGATCAATACTTGGTGAGCCATATTTGGGGACACAATCGTAAGGAAAATGAAACTCTCAGGGAGGAACTTAGGGGAGTTGGAAATCTTGCACAGAGGGGAGAATCAAAGCAGGTGGAAACTTTTTTTAATGTTAATATGATTCTATTATTATCTCTGTGTTGGTGTCATCTAAACACAGTAAGGTGCTGACTTGATATAAATATATATTGAAAATTTGGAAAACAGATAAAAATAGAGGGAAGGAACAAGCCATCTATTATCCTACAAGTAGAATCTTTGGACAATCTTAAGGAGAAAATAGATTTGGATCAAGGGAGACATTAAAACAAAATAGTTCCTATTAAACCATATGTTTAAAGGTGACCCACTGGATCATGCATTTGACTTAAAATTTTTATGCATACTACTCCTAGTGTGAACTGCAAAGCTAAAGAGGAACACAAGAAACTTAAAAATAGAAAAAAAATCATCAAATGATTGTAAGAGAATAAAGAGACTTAAAGAATGGAAATTCTGGGTGCAATTAGCATTAAGAGAAAGGGGAAGCGCATTCATATATTTGAAAATAGACAAGAAAGGGACAAACAAGTCATTCTTTGTTCCAATATGAAGCAAATATGAAGACATGTGCCAAGAGATGATCTGTCTGACATCCAGATCCACGTCTACCTGCCTCTGCATTTAGTGCTTCTGCCGCAACGACAGGCTGCCTCCGGGTGGCTGAAGGGAGGCTTTAATCCCCTTACAGCTCTCCATTTCCAAAGCAGGTGTTTGGCTCATTTGAAACAATTTTTGTTTTATTATTCCTGAGCAATTGAGGATGAAAAAATTGAATTTTAACAAATGATCAAATTCAACTGCAAATGCACCAGGTGATCTTGTTTTTTATAACAATAGATTATTTTTAAAAAATTTTTATTAAGGTATTATTGATATACATTCTTATGAAGGTTTCACATGAAAAACAATGTGGTGACGATTTTTACCCATATTATCAAGTCCCCACCCATACCCCAAAGCAGTCACTATCCATCAGTGTAGTAAGATGCCACAGATTCACTGTTTGCCTTCTTGGTGCTACACTGTTTTTCCCGTGACCCCCCACACATGTGTATTAAACATAATACCCCTCAATCCCCTTCTTCCTCCCTCCGCACCCACCCTCCCACACCCCTCCCCTTTGGTAACCACTACTCCCTTCTTGGGGTCTGTGAGTCTGCTGTTATTTGGTTCCTTCAGTTTTGCTACGTTGTTATACTACACAAATGAGGGAAATTATTTGGCACTTGTCTTTCTCCACCTGGCTTATTTCACTGAGCATAATATCCTCCAGCTCCATCCATGTTGTTGCAAATGGTAGGATTTGTTTCTTTCCTATGACTGAATAGTATTCCATTGTGTATATGTACCACCTCTTCTTTATCCATTCATCTACTGATGGACACTTAGGTTGCTTCCATATCTTGGCTATTGTAAATAGTGCTACAATAAACATAGGGGTGCATATGTCTTTTTGAATCTGAGAACTTGTATTCTTTGGGTAAATTCCAAGCAATGGGATTCCCAGATCAAATAGTATTTCTATTTTTAGTTTTTTGAGGAACCTCCATATTGTTTTCCACAATGGTTGAACTAGCTTACATTCCCACCAGCAGTGCAGGAGGGTTCCCTTTTGTCCACATCCTCACCAGCATTTGTTGTTCTTAGTTTTTTGGATGGTTGCTATCCTTACTGGTGTGAGGTGATATCTAATAGTGGTTTTAATTTGCATTTCCCCTATGATTAGGGATATGGAGCATCTTTTCATGTGTCTGTTGGCCATCTGAATTTCTTCTTTGGAGAACTGTCTCTTCATATCCTCTGCCCATTTTTTAATTGGCTTATTTGCTTTTTGGGTGTTGAGGCATGTGAGTTATTTATATAGTTTGGATGTTAACCCCTTGTCGGATATGTCATTTACAAATATATTCTCCCATACTGTAGGATGCCTTTTAGTTCTGTTGATGGTGTCCTTTGCCATACAGAAACTTTTTAGTTTGATGTAGTCTCATGTGTTCATTTTTGCTTTTGTTTCCCTTGCTCAAGAAGATGCATTCAGGAAGAAGTTGCTCATGCTTATATTCAGGAGATTTTTGCCTATGTTGTCTTCTAAGAGTTTTATGGCTTCATGACTTATATTCAGGTCTTTGATCCATTTTGAGTTTACTTCTGTGTATGGGATTAAACAATAATCCAGTTTCATTCTCTTGCATGTAGCTGTCCAATTTTTCCAACACCAGTTGTTGAAGAGGCTGTCATTTCCCCATTGGATGTCCATGGCTCCTTTATCATATATTAATTGACCATATATGGTTGGGTTTATATCAGGGCTCTCTAGTCTGTTCCATTGGTCTATGGGTCTGTTCTTGTGCCAGTACCAAATTGTCTTGATTACTGTGGCTTTGTAGTAGAGCTTGAAGTTGGGGAGCATAGGACCCCCAGCTTTATTCTTCATTCTCAGGATTGCTTTGGTTATTCAGGGTTTTTTGTGGTTCCATATGAAATTTAGAATGATTTTCTCTAGTTCATTGAACAATGCTGTTGGTATTTTGATAGGAATTGCATTGAATCTGTAGATGGCTTTAGGCAGGATGGCCATTTTGACAATATTAATTCTTCCTATCCATGAGGATGTGGTGTGTTTCCATTTATTGGTATCTTCTTTAATTTCTCTCATGAGTGTCTTGTAGTTTTCAGAGTACAGGTCTTTCACTTCCTTGGTTAGGTTTATTCCTAGGTATTTTATTCTTTTTGATGCAATTGTGAATGGAATTGTTTTCCTGATTTCTCTTTCTGCTAGTTCATTGTTAGTATATAGGAATGCCACAGATTTCTGCATATTAATTTTGTATCCTGCAACTCTTCTGAATTCAGATATTAGATCTAGTAGTTTTGAGTGGATTATTTAAGGTTTTTTATGTTCAATATCATGTCATCTGCAAACAGAGACAGTTTAACTTCTTCCTTGCCATTCTGGATGCCTTTTATTTCTTTGTGTTGTCTGATTGCCATGGTTAGGACCTCTTGAACTATGTTGAATAGAAGTGGGGGGAGTGGGCATCCTTGTCTTGTTCCCGAACTTAAAGGAAAAGCTTTCAGCTTCTCACTGTTAAGTATGTTGGCTGTGGGTTTCTCATATATGGCCTTTATTATGTTGAGGTATTTGCCCTCTATACCCATTTTGTTGAGAGTTTTTATTATGAATGGGTATTGAATTTTGTCAAATGCCTTATCAGCATCTATGGAGATAATCATGTGGTTTTTGTCTTCTTTTTGTTGAAGTGGTGGATGATGTTGATGGATTTTCGAATGTTGTACCATCCTTGCATCCCTGGAATAAGTCCTACTTGATCATGATGAATGATCTTTTTGATGTATTTTTGAATTCGGTTTGCTAATATTTTGTTGAGTATTTTTGCATCTATGTTGATCAGGGATATTGACATGTAATTTTCTTTTTTTGTGGTGTCTTTGTCTTGTTTTGGTATTAGAGTGATGCTGGTCTCATAGAATGAGTTTGGAAGTATTTCCTCTTCTACTACTCCTTGGAAAACTTTAAGGAGGATGGGTATTAGGTCTTCAATAAATGTTTGATAAAATTCAGTGGTAAAGCCACTTGGTCCAGATGTTTTGTTCTTAGGTAGTTTTTTGCTTACCAATTCAATTTTGTTGCTGGTAATTGGTCTGTTCAGATTTTCTGTTTCTTTCTGGGTCAGCATTGGAAGGTTGTATTTTTCTAGAAAGCTGTCCATTTCTTATAGGTTATCCAGTTTGTTAGCATGTAATTTTTCACAGTATTCTCTCATAATTCTTTATATTTCTGTGGTGTCCCTAGTGATTTTTCCTTTCTTATTTCTGATTCTGTTTATGTGAGTAGACTCTCTTTTTTCTTGATAAGGCTGGCTATAGGTTTGTCTATTTTGTTTATTTTTTCAAAGAATCAGCTCCTGCTTCTTTGATTCTTTCTATTGTTTTATTCTTCTCGATTTTATTTATTTCTGCTCTAATCTTTATTATGTCCCTCCTTCTACTGACTGGGCCTCATTTGTTCTTCTTACTCTAGTTTTGTTAATTGTGAGTTTAGACTGCTCATATGGGATTGTTCTTCTTTCCTGAGGTAGACCTGTACTGCAATATACTTTACTCTTTGCGCGGCTTTTGTTAAATCCCACAGATTTTGTTGTGTTGAATTATTGTTGTCATTTGTCTCCATATATTGCTTGATCTCTGTTTTTCTTTTGTAATTGATCCATTGGTTATTTAGGAGCATGTTGTGAAGCCTCCACGTGGTTGTGGGATTTTTCATTTTCTTTGCATAATTTATTTCTAGTTTCATACATTTGTTGTCTGAGAAACTGGTTGGTTCAATTTCAATCTTTTTGAATTTACCGTGGCTCTTTTTGTGACGTAGGATATTATCTCTTCTGGAAAGTGTTCCATGTGCACTTAGAAGAATGTGTATTCTGCTGCTTTTGGATGTACAGTTCTGCAGATGTCTGTTAGGTCCATCTGTTCTAATGTGTTGTTCAGTCCCTCTGTCTCCTTACTTTTTTTCTGTCTGGTTCATCTCTCCTTTGGAGTGAGTGGTGTGTTGAAGTCTCCTAGAATTAATGCATTGCATTCTATTTCCCCTTTTAACTCTGTTAGTATTTGTTTCACATATGTAGGTGCTCCTGTGTTAGGCACATAGATATTTATAGTGGTTATAGCTTCTTGTTGGATTGACCCCTTTATCATTATGTAAGGTCCTTCTTTGTCTCTTGTGACTTTCTTTGTTTTGAAGTCTATTTTGTTTGATACAAGTACTGCAACTCCTGCTTTTTTCTCCCTATTAGTTGCATGAAATATCTTTTTCCATCCCCTCACTTTTAGTCTGTGTATGTCTTTGGGTTTAAACTTAGTCTCTTGTAGGCAGCATATAGATGGGTCTTATTTTTTTATCCATTCAGTGACTCTATGACTTTTGATTGGTGTATTTAGACCATTTACATTTAGGGTGATTATCGATAGGTATGTACTTATTGGCATTGCAGGCATAAGATTCATGGTTACCAAAGGTTCAAGGTTAACTTCCTTATTATCTAAGAGTCTAACTTAACTCACTTAATATGCTATTACAAACACAGTTTAAAGGTTCTTTTTTTTTTTCTTCTTCATTCTTCTTCCTCCTCCATTCTTTATATATTAGGTGTCATATTCTGTACTCTTTGTCTATCCCTTGATTGACTTTGGGGATAGTGGATTTAATTTTGCATTTGCTTATTAATTAACTGTTCTACTTTTTTTCTGTGGTTTTATTACCTCTGATGACAGCTATTAAACCTTAGGAACACTTCCATCTATATCAGTCCCTGCAAAATTCACTGTAGATAGAAACTGTTTGTGGGAGGTAAATTCTCTCAGTTTCTGTTTATCTGGAAATTGTTTAATCTCTCCTTCAAATTTACATGATAACATTGACAGATAAATTATTCTTGGTTCAAGGCCCTTCTGCTTCATTGCATTAAATACATCATGCCACTCCCTTCTGGCCTGTAAGGTTTCTGCTGATAAGTCTGATGATAACCTGATGGGCTTTCCTTTGTATGTGATCTTATTTCTCTCTCTGGCTGCTTTTAATAGTCTGTCCTTATCCTTGATCTTTGCCATTTTAATTACTATATGCCTTGGTGTTGTCTTCCTTGGGTCCCTTGTGTTGGGAGATCTGTGCATCTCCATGGCCTGAGAGACTCTCTCCTTCCCCAGATTGGGGAATTTTTCACCAATTACCTCCTCCAAGGGACTTTCTAGCCCTTTTTCTCTCTCTTCTTCTTCTGGTACACCTATAATGCGAATATTGTTCCATGTATATTGGTCACCCTGTTCTCAATATTCTTTTATTCTTAGAGATCCTTTTTTCTCTCTGTGCCTCAGCTTCTTGTATTCGTCTTCTCTAATTTCTATTTCACTTATCGTCTCCTCCACCATATATAATCTGCTTTTAAAACTTTCCATTGTGTGTTTCATTTCTGATACTGTGTTCCGTAATGATTGGATCTCTGACCAGAATTCCTTCCTGAGTTCTTGAATATTTTTCTGTACCTCCATGAGCATGTTAATGATTTTTATTTTGAAATCCCTTTCAGGCATATTCCTGGGGTTAATTTTATTTAAATCTTTCTCACGTGTTGTATTCATAATTTTACTTTGACCCAGGTTCCCTTGGCATTTCATATTTTTATATGGCACCCTCTTGTGCCCAGAAGCTCTACTCTCTGGAGCTGCTCAGCCCCTGAAGCAATGTTGGAGGTGGCAGGGGAGCAGTATTGGTCCCTGGGGGGAGGAAAGAACTGTTTCCTGCTTCCTGGCTGCTATGCCTGTCTCCACTGCCAGAAGCAGTGGGCTGAGCACACAGGTATAAGCCTCTATGCTTTGCATTTATAGTTGCTGTAGATGAGACTTCCCTCTGGCTGGTCTAATGCCAGGGTAGGGTTTGCTGGTTTGTGAGCCAGGTGGGGCTGGTCAAGAAAAAGGCACAGTAGGCTGCATATCATGGAGGGGGTCTTTGGAGCTGTGTAGCCATCCAGTGAGCTGGAGCTTCTGAAGATCGTGAAAGTTCCCAACCTGCTGGGCAGAGTGCACCTGGACAATTTTGTCTACCTGTCCTTTTCCAGAGCAGTAAGCTATGTGCAATCCTTGCCCCTTTAGCAGCCCTCTTACTGTTAGGTGTCTCTCAGACTGCCCAGCTTTCTTTTGTCCCAGAGCAGCCGGATATGGATCGCTGCTTTCCACAAGCAGCTGGAATCTCAGTCTCTCCAGGTATTCTGCCTGTCTTAGCTTTCCAACCCCCTAATCATAAGAGTACCATGAAAACACCATGAAATGTAGGTTTGTGCTCCCAGATCAGATCTCCAGAGTTAGGTATTCAGCAGTCCCAGGCCTCAAGTCCCTACTGGCTCCATTTCTCTTCC
The DNA here is from genome assembly GCA_029783875.1 of Phataginus tricuspis. Taxonomy (NCBI): domain Eukaryota; kingdom Metazoa; phylum Chordata; class Mammalia; order Pholidota; family Manidae; genus Phataginus; species Phataginus tricuspis. Next base: position 1,087,287 of record JAQQAC010000477.1, read on the forward strand.
TCCCACCAGTGAGCTAGGGTGGGGGAAAGGCTTGTGTCCCGCTGGGCCACAGCTTTGGTACGTTACCGTGTTCTGTGAGGTTTATTCTTTTCTCCAGGTGTGTGCAGTTTGGCACAGTTCTCTTTGTGTTGCCCTTTCAGATTAGTTGTATTAATTATGTTTTTGTATTATGTGCGGTTTTAGGAGGAAGCCTCTGTCTTACCTCTCATGCCGCCATCTTTAATCCTCTCAAGAATAGATTGTTTTATAACAATATTATCACCTTATTTATGTGTTTATAATGTTAAATTGTATATTGGACTTCTTTAAAGTAGGTTGTAACCTATAGAATTATCTCTACTGAAGAGGATAGTAAGAAACATTAGCAACAAGAATTTGGAAGTTAAAAATGTACTTTTTTTTGGTTGTTCTTATACTCAGAAAATATGCTCTGGTTCCCAAATGCCATATTCTAACAACTGTCTTTAAACCAGGTAGTTAGGGATACATGTGAAGTGTAGATAATGCACATAAAAAATAAGAAAGAGGAAGAAAGATAAACACTATCCTTTTCAAATACTTATTATTGGTGTCTGAAGATATACCTAGGGAAAACTCTAATAGAACTTATCTGCAAATTTAGAAATAGAAGGTCTATTAAAAAACCAGGTCTACACAGATACAGTTATTTCTATCTTTAGGGATAAATGAATCCTTGCCTAATGGTTTCATAAGAAAACATTTTGTTCCACTTCAAGCCTTTCATAAGGAGATATTTTTGAGTGGAGATAATAATGATAGCTTTCTTTGTTACTTTCTTATACTTTAAAAATGCATTGCACATTTCTGAAGTAAACCCTCAGTGCTCTACCAAATGAAAATCTATTTTGAATGAAAGTACAACAGAAATGTATCAGGTCTAAGGAGTATATAATGTACATGCTGCTTCTAGAATCTGAATTTAATCAAGGAAAATTGATGTTATTGATCATTTAAACAATTGCTCACATTGTTAATGTTAACAGGGAAAATAATGATAAAATTGCAGTAATTTGGGCAATATTTATATATCAAGAAAATGTGATATTTGCCCTGTGTGTTAAGATATAAATGTAGTGCAATGAAAATTTCTAACACACATGTTTGAACCTATCATATCATAATGTGTACATTATTATCAGCCATAGTATTTTTTTTTTACAGTTGACAGAACCTATGTGAGAATTGGTCTTCATCTTAACTTCAAAATTTTAGTAAGTAAAGAAATCAGATCAAGAAACCTGAGTCAATTATTCAAAATATAGTTGTGTTCTCATCCAGAAGAAGAGTTCTAAGTCTCTCGGAGCTAATTGCAGTATCTTTGGAATAAACTGATAGTTCTCAGGATGGTTAATCGGAAGGTGACCAAGGTGGTCTTAATGTTTCCCGCAGTTTGATTAAACTTTAGACAGGCTTATTCCTGACTCCAGACCCTGACTTTCCTTTTCTTAGAGCATTTTATTTAGAAAACCTGTAATTGTAATTTCTTTCTCAGAAAGTTTTACAACTGAGGAATTTCTCAAGGATCTGGTTGCCATTTCTTTGAGCGTTAATGGAGACAGCATCCATATTTCTTAGTTTCTATGGGAGGGGAGGGTCATGGCCTAACTTGGGTGACTGCCTTGCTCTAAGTTAAACTGCCTCCTGTCATGAAGATCTGAGAAGGTCTGCCTTTCCTTCGGGTAATGCCAGTTAGTAAATACAAGTGATCTATGATCCCTGACCTCTGCTTTTCATCTCTTGTCCCTTGTTTAAGTGGAGTTGAGTCCATGATGTATTCTGATCTCTCTCTCCTATGGCACAGCCTTGAATAAAGTCTTCCTTTATAACCTGATTAACTTTGTCTTCTTTGTTTGCTTTGATAGAGACCAAAATCTTTACTGCTCTCTCTCTCTGCTTATCCATACATCTATTACATCTAACATGCTTATCTTGTCAGATGAGTTTAAGAACTTAATCAAAGTGAACCTCCTCTCTTTTTTTCTGCCATAACCTTCAGGAACAACTATGCTTATGGATCAACTCATGAGCACTGATGGAAAACATGACAAAACAATGTGATGAGGTCCACTATGAAGGAGCGCTTTCTAACTTCTATTCAGTTCTCTCCATATATGCAACTCTATTCAATAGCTGTGTTCAAAAACTGCCATATTATCAATAGCTTATTTTAAAATAGCTCAGTGTAGCACAATGGCTTAATATTTTTAATTCTACTTCCACTATTTTATGAGATAAAATTCATAAGTAATGTGACCCTCTTACAGACAGAATTTTAAAAAATCAAATTACTATAACATTAATGAACCATATAGCTGTAACATAAAGGAGAAATTAAAGTTGTAATACAACTAAACACATTTTATTTTATAAAAGATCATGTACAGCTTATACCAAAAGGCATAATGAAATAGCTAGATGTTTGCACCAATGTTTGATATTACTGTGATTGCAACAGCCACAAACGTAGACTGATACATATGTGTTTTATCGATGATTCAACAAATACAAGTAAACTTACCATTGGTGACATTATTTTCTGTAATTACAAGCAATTCTTGATAAAGATTGGAACAAAACAAGTATTGTCACTGATTCAGATGTCACTTGCATTGCTGGAAAATTAAATGTACACTAAAAAGTTGCAGAAATATATTTTATGTAAAGCAGAGATGAAGTCTCGGGGCAGACATGCATAAATGATATTCACTTAATAGAATATCTGACAGGTAATTTGAAGCTGTGGGACTCCCTCCAATTCACTTTTGTAATAGTTCTATTTCTTGCAGTAGATCTAGTAACTGGCTCCTATTTGCTAAGTACCCATCAGTTATGTGGTAATAATAACCAAAGAGTTTCAAATAGACTTCATTCCACATCCCCCCCTTAGTCCTATAGATAGAGACTGGATGATAATGTTTGCTAATATTAACTTCAATCAACAATTTAGGAAGTGTTTAATTTCAAGTACAGGGAACCAGTTGTTTACAATTCAAAGGTGGTTAATTAACATTTGAAAGGCTTTAATAAAAGGCCCACCCTTCAGCCACAGGCACGGTAAGCCATTCAATAAGTTATTTAAATCCGCACTAGAGAATTTGTTAATTAACATAAGGATGGTAAAAATAAATCTACACTGGCAAAATGAGTTTTGTACTAGATATGTGATTGGCTAAAAATAATGGACGGGTATCAAAATCTGGGGAGCTCAACAAGCTAACAGCTTTGGAACAGTACCCGTTTCAGAGCTCCTTTAGCACTTGTTCCCTTTACTTGGGGTGGATAAAGCGGAGGTTCCAATGGCCGGGATTCTCGCCTGGCCCTGGTCGGCTAGCTCACTGCACACGTGTGGGCAATACATTGTTATTGACTCTATACAAAGAACTCGGCTTAGTGCTCTGGGCAACACGGTGGCATGACTGCAAGGCTGCAGGAGAGCAGAGCTGAGGCTGGGTGGTGTCAGCGCCCAGGACAGACGCCCAGAGGACGGCTGTGCAGACAGAGGGGCCCAGAGGCAGAGACCAGCTTGCTGCATGCAGACTCGCTCTGAGTGGACGGGATTCTAGTGACTGACCTGCCACCGTGGGGATAAAGGTGGGTGTAAACCCTTTCACCCCAAGAACGTTCCATTGTTATTCCTCGGCCTCACTGATTCCATAGTGAACTTGTCTGGGGCTGAAACCCATTGGCAAGGCACTTGGCTACAGAATTTTCTCTTGACACAACTAGAAAGGATCATATTAAGTAATCATATTTTGCCAGCAAATATATGTTGTATTTGCCTCAATTGAACTTTTCATCAAAATGCTTGCTGGCTATCCTAAAAGGAGAGAGAGCTTAGACTTCATCTAGTTTACATTAACATGGCTTTAACTACTTTGCACCTTCTGATAAACATGGAAAATTTTAGTCTGAAATTTGCTGTCATGGCCACACACCATCTTGTAGTAAGGTTCTAGAAGAGAACTATAACTCCCACCTGCTTCAAATTGTTGGAGGCTGCCAAATTGATTTGGATAATTTGTAACAACAGTAATTCTTATCCTTGGAAGCTCTAAAAAATATGGGACACACCCAAGAGATTCTGATTAATTGATGTGGTGTGTGGTCTGAGCACTGGAATTTTTAAAAAATCCTTAGGTGATTTTTATTTTATTGGGCAAAGTTGAGAACCACTGTTATGTGGTCTTCCCCACAGCTGTTGTTCCAAACATGTCCTCTTTGTGCAAATCCTGGTTTCTCTCTACTTTTCAATATTTAAGTAACATTCCACTTATTTATTGGGGAATTGAGAATATCCAATGAGAATACTTAAGTGACCCTTTTTGCCTTCTTGAGATTCTCTGTCCTCATCCATTCACATGCCTATCTGTGTAAACTGCAATCCTCTTCCTTGCCAGGGTGACCAGGGTGAACCCGCTGACCACTATTCCCGTGGACCCTCCCCTTCCTACATTTTCTAGCCCAGAGTTCCTTAAAGTTTGGTTCCCAGACCAACAGTATCAATGCCACTTGGGAGCATTTCAGAAATGTAGAATCGCATGTACCACCCCAGACCTACTGAATCAGGTCTGTATTTTTAACATGATATCCAGGGCGTTTGTATGTAAAGTTTGAAAATTTGAGAAGCCTTTCCGTAGGGCATCACTCCACAAGTAGCTATTATTCCATCTCTATTCTCACCCTTGGCTGATTCTCTTTGCCAAAAAGTAAAAAATAAATATTTTCACCCTGAAATATCATCCTCAATACCTTCCTCCTCCTGAAACAAAAACAAGTAAACATCTTTCCTCAGCCCTCTTAAAAACTCAAACCACAGTTCTCAATGAGCACTCATACATTAATTTACTCACTTAATCCCTTAAAAAATTCATTCGCTAGTAAGTATCAATTGTGCCAGGCCCTGTGAATGCACTAGAAATATAACGGAGAGCAGAATAGGCATGGGATCTGCCTTCAAGAATATTAGAATAAACTAGGGAAATGTAATTAGGTAAATAATTAAAATACAGTATTATTAGTTCTATAATAGGGGAGCATATGGCACTATGTGTACACAGGCAAGGCAAGCATATCCAGGTTAGTTAGAGAAGACTTCCAAGAGGAGGTGACCTTTAAAATGAGGCATGCAAAATCAAGTAAAGCTGGGAGTAAAGATAGTGTGAGAGGCAGATGTTAGGAACAAGGACCGAGAAGGATCGATGAATGGGACACTGACATGCTTGAAGATCATGGAAGTAAGAACATTGGTTTATAAATTTATCCCTCTTCATTCTTCTAAGGATAATCTATATATTTTTTTAATCTTACACTTATTCTTAACCCCTTTCAATCTGCTTCTTGTACCAACACTCTTGGTGTATAGTAGGGTATATGCAATTTTATCACATTTTCATTGTTAAGAAATGTTGTACATTGATTTATTTATCCTGTAATTAGCTTTGGGAGAGACAGAAATATAAAGTGTTGCAAAATCCATATTTACTGTAAAAGAATTCAAGGAAAACTGTGGCCATAAAGAGATTTTTCAGCTATTATGATTTAGCAAGACATTAGTATGTTTAGCTTTCTTTGTAACATCTAAATCTTTTAATATTTATTTTAAAAGTCAGAATTCTTTGATTCAATTGTAATTTCTCCCCTTACTGTTTTTAGGCATTATATGTATTACTAACTGAAAACCTTGAGAAGAGAGGTATTTTGAGGAATATAACTTCTTTCTAAGATATATGTACATAATTCATATCTTGTCTTTCATATATCTAAATTTTCATTGGTTTAAGTATAGTAGGAGGACTATATATATTTCTGAATAGCTTGAGGAAATTAACATAGTTGAGAAGAAATAACTTAATCAACAAAACACTGTTATGTAAAAACCTGAAAACCTGAACTGGATAGCTGATGGAAGAACCAAGCAGCCCTCGGAGGTCCTGGAGGGTTGGGTTTTATTTTACACTGGCGGGCTCGGAGGGGAGTAATCTCCCAAGGTCTGAGCCCCAAACAAAGGCAAGGGGAGCAAAATATATCTTCCTATTTCCATAGCTGTGACATCTCTACGTGCACAGCAAGCAGGGTGAAGAGGGGAGTCGGGGAGCGATGCCTGAGGAGCGAGGATGAAGGGACCGGGAGATATATTTTTCTTCTGCTGACCTTGCCAAAGAAGAGAAGCGAGGGATATTTTTTTCTTTTCTGCTGACCTTGTTGGCTGGGCTAAATATTTTCCCTACCAAAACCATTCCCATTTCCTTTTAAAAAAATTTTGGAAATATACAGAATATGTTTAACGGCACATAAAAAGTGATTTATAAAGAATTGATAACATTTCTTCCCTAAATTTTGATGGAATCACCAGTGAAGTCATGTGGCACTGGTGTTTTCTATTTTAGAAGTTTCTTAATTATTAATTCAATTTCTTTAATATATATATATAGTCCAATTTAGATTATTTATGGCTTCTTTTGTTTTATAGACTGTGTCTTTCAAGGAATTGGCCCATTTCATTCAAGTGGGCATAAAGTTAATAATATTTCTTTATTATATTTTAATGTCTGTAGGATCAATTGTGGTGGTCCCTCCTTTGTTTCTGGTATTAGTAATTTGTGTAACTTCTCTTTTTTACTTGGCTAGCCTGGTTAAAAGCTTTTACATTTTTTAGTCTTTTCAAAATCAGATTTTGGTTTCATTTATCCATTAGTTTCATGTTTGCAATGTCACTGATTTCTACTCTTATTTTTATTGTTTCTTTTCTCCTTCTTACTTTAGATCTATTTTATTCTTTTTCAAGTTTTCTAAGGTGAGAACTTATTGATTTTTAGATATTTTTTCTTTTCTGACATATGCATTCAATACTATATATTTCCCTCTAAGCAGTGATTTTGCAGTATTCTGCAAATTTTGCTAAGTTACGTTTTCATTTAGTACAAAACATTTCTAGGATACACATTAGCTGATACCATTGAGTGTACTTCCATTTATATTCTCTGCAAGAAAAATGCATTTTCTCTTTGCACTTACCTAATATTTTTAAAAGTCAGAGCTGTTTGATTCTGTCATAATTTGAATTATAGTTTGTTTTATTGTTTTATTTAAATGGCTTGTATCCTCACATCTCTTCATTATCCCACTGAAAATTTAATTACTGCTTTCATTCTACAGTATTCATGAAGAAAGACATGAAGAAAGACAAATTAGAAAGAAATATGGCCAAGATATACGAAGAAAAAGTAAAGCTTTAGAAAAAGGAAAAATTGTTAAGGGGAAATAATATGAATTTTTTTAGTGCAGCAAATGAAAATTCCAATTGTAACTTTTTATTTCCCAAGAAAAGTGGATGCTATTAGTCGGAGAGATGTCCTAGAATAACATGATAGATGTGGGCATTAAGTATAGTGTAGGTGCTAGTATAGAGAACAACTCTCTGTAAAAAATGGGAGAAAACTTCTTGTAATAAAGAGCTTTCAAAAAAAAAAAAAGAAATCCAAGATGAAGAAGACAGCAGCAGGCAAAGCCACATACTACGTGAGCAAAGGTAAAATAAGCTATAGACTCCTTAGTGGTAGTGTGGCTACAAAGGAAATTTGGATAACAGGAATTTCTACAGAAGATTTTAAGGAGCTTGTTGTGAACTACTAACATATTCTATTTCTCATATGAAATTATCAATAAATTATACACTGCTTACTAATATTTCTGTAGAATAGGATCTAAGGAAGGGAACGTGACATGACTGACATCTGTTGACTATTAATACAGTTTAAAAAGAGTAATCCCATATTTTGGCCAATGGTATAGTCATTGTAAGAAGTGTGCAGATGCTTTCTGCAGTAATGGACTCAGTGGTTTGTACAAACCATCCACATTTAATTGAATGAACCCACATTTAGATTACAGTTTGTTTCATTGTTTTATGCCACTCTTCTATTTTAAATGCGTTTCTCAAGCAAGAGAAAACAAACACCTGACTGTAATTTGAAGACTGCTGGGAGCTTTATCCATCCATATGTATTAGAAGATATTTATTTCAGGTTTTCAGATACATTGATGTATACATCTTCAGCTTATAAAACATGCAATGTAGCTGAAAAGCAATCAAAATTTTTTTCTGAAACTAGGTTTTTTTACATGAGAAATACCATATTTTCTAGACCATGCTCCTCATTCTCCACTTCATTTGTCTATTGACTTCAGCTTCCCAAACTAGAATCCTCCATTTCCTAAGGAACTTAATATTGCTGAAACAGATACCTTGGGCAGGCTCTCTTAAGCCATTAAGAACTCTCTCTTGTCTTCCTTTGCTGTTCTGTCTAGGAAACTAAATTATTTGACTCAGTCTCCATGACAACTATGGCTCACCATGTGACACAGTTTTGTCCAGTGATATATGGATACAAGTCCTGGAGAAAGCTTTTCTTCTCAAACTAAAAGATAAAGTTCCACAAAGATAAGGTGTCTTGTACTTTTCTTCACAGATTTTAACTGTAATATAGGTACCATATCTAGGGGGACAGAAATCATCTGGTAACCTTAATGTTTTTCATGACAAGCTAAAAAAATCAGGATAAATAGCCACTATAAACCAACAAGATCACTAATCTATGAAATTACCCAATCTTAGGTCCCAATCTTAGGTCCCAGTCTTACGATGGAAGGAATATTTAATGGTTAAATTAAGTCCTTGGCATCTGACAATTCCAGAAATCATTACGACCGTAATACCAAAGACAGAGAGAGCTATGCTGTCCTTTCATTGTAAAAGAAAACTGTTTTTAGCTTTAGAATAATATTCCTTTAAGTTCAACTTTTCCCAATTCTAAGGCTTCTGAGGTGAGTAATTCTTTGGCATTGTACCCGACAGGCCTGAAATGGTGAAATGGGTGACATACACAAATGCTGAGATCTCACAGTTGATTGAACAAAAGGTTACCAGCGAACTTAAAGGCTTTTAAGTTTTCCATCAGTCTATGGTAACCTAGGCAAGAAAAGGTGATTTTCCTTAGAAATTTAACTAAAAATTTGAAAATAGAAACAGTTAGCAATGAGAATGGAAGCTGAGAACAGGCCATTAAAGTAGAGGGTCAGCACCAAACAGGGTTTATAACAAGTCAAGGTTCCCAGAAAGCTGAAATTCTGTTTCAGCAGATGCTATTGGGCGGGGAAAATCACACAGTAAAGATTGAGGAGTGGTGTCACAGACTGACCCACAGAAAGACACAAAGCTTAGTTAAGCCTTAATGATGATGGGCTATCGAGTGAAAATTTTAGAGTAATTACTACCACAATTCCTGGATTTATCCAGGTTTCTGTCTTTTCTCAGTCCATGGCACTCATCTTTGATGGTTCAGTGCTTTATGGACTTGCATATTCATATATGTAAGGTAAGATTCTTTTGGTTATAAATAACTTATATAAGAATAAGAATTAATTGTGGAATACTTGGGCCTATCACTGATTCCAATCCAATGAATAGTTGGCAACTAGAGATGGAGAAAGCAAGGTTTTATGAAAACTCCTTTAATATGTTGCCATCTTATGTAACTCAGCTCCCATGAATTCAATCGCTGTACAAATTGGTTTAAAATGACCAGTTTCTATGGAAAATATTTGAATAGCCTAGTTTGTTCATGTACTCTAATGATGATACTTAGGGTGGCAGTTTTACAACAAAACAAAGACTGCGGGAGTGACTTCAGTGTTAAAGGGGGATAGTTTTCAGAGAGGAAGTGCTGAGAAGACATCCCAATATGTATGAACAGTAATACTTATTCATGCAACTTCTGAATTACTTGAGATAACATGATAAGATTTTGTTCCTTATAAAATAAAGAGTTGAACTAATGCACACATTAAGTTTGAAGTATTACCTGTGGTGATAAAAATACACCTTCCTATTTGTCAAGGAATTATGCTACCTAGAGCTTCTCCAGCCTGTAAACTCAACTGCCCAAGTCCATTGTTCATACACTTCAACTTGAAGATCTTGAGTTTCAGAGCATATCAGGAGCGTCTAAATATTTGGTTCCAAGTGAAGTAGCTAAATATTAGGCTAAATATGGCTGTACAATTTTGTCATGAACTAGGTTTGGTTATTTTCATTTGTTAGAAAAAATATAAAATAATTGGCCAGAAATCACAGAAATTAGCCTTTTTCTTGGGATGAGAGAATTATCTACAAGTTTCCCTATACCTCTAATCATCTTTTATTTCATAATCCTTAACACCCTGACAGGCAAATTCTTACAAAATCTCCATTCTAATTAGTAGGCCTTGACACTTGTATTCTTGAAAATCCTAACAAGCTTGCTCTTGAATATTTATTGGAATGGTCTGCTCCAGGTCTGTATGTACTACAAGGCCCAGATATTTTCTAATATGCAAACACCAACACTTCTTTAACTAATAGGGAAAACATTTTATGTGATCTGAAAAGAAAATATGAAATGCACCAGAATGGTTAAAGGAGTTTTCTTTATGTATCCAAAGAACATAAAATTAGGTAGATGTACTTTTGCCTCATAATATTAGCAATATTTCATACTTCATTGTTTCATTTCCATGCCTCTTCAGTACCTCAAACTATTAATCCTTTGTTGAGAGTAATGTAAGCAAAAAGAGAAATTTTATAAACTTTAGGAAAAAATCTAAGGGTCAAACATTTGTATAGAAGGACAATTCATTCTGCTTTTATTAATTATTTTTTTAAAAGTCAAATGTTGGTTTTGCTTGTTATAAAAGGTGAACCGTAAAAAGTGTCTTCCAGAGTTAGGAAATCTAGGAATGATAATAATACAGCTATTCCAAAAAAAGAGATATAAGCCAGGGGTTGCTTTAATCTGAGTCAAATTGTTGATGTTTTTAATGACAGGACTCAGCTGTCTTAATGTTTATTGCAAAGACGATAAAATAGTCACGTGAAGATTTTGGTACAACAGTGTATAGAAGAGAGATATACTCATTAATATTTCATTAATATAAGGAGAAAAAATAAAGTGCAGCAAATGTTCTGTTAAGAGGAATTTGATTTTTGAAAGACTGACAAAATAACAGAATAATTATCAGGATGATTAGATGGAGCTAATGAAATAATCAGAAAGTAATTCCTTCATTTTATTGTTTACTTAAAAATAAGATTTTGGGTAACAATTTTAGAGAAACACAACCAACAGTTCTCAGTAATATAAAATTATGACATTAATTCACTGGATAAATCTTTTGTGGCTTGGAAGTTTAGAAGATGCTAAATTGCTGCTATATGTATGACAAAGTAAACTTAAGAGATATTTCCAAATTGACTGAATCTTAGTATTACTTTGCAATTAACTAAAGCAGCTAGAATAAACATCATTTGTTCGAATAGACGTTCTTTATTCTTCATAGACTGACGAGTGGTGTAATAGAATGGAAGTTGGAAGTTTGCTGGCCCCAAAGTAGTTTTTAAGGCTATTACAACTCCTCAGGGGCTTATATCAGGAATTGTGATAGCTTTGAAAAACTATAGGTACTGGAGACAGAGAAAGTGAAGGTGAGAGAAAATAAACATTTGTCAAACACTGTGCTATGTGTATAAATGCTCATAGTTGTTACTTTGCTATGATAGCCACGAGGCATTTACACAGTAAAATTTCTTCGGCAATATACTAAAATAAATGATTTCCAGATTATTTTACTAGTTACACAGTCAAGTACCAAGAGGCCATGATATGAGATAAGGTGGTCGGTTATATTCCAAGGAGCAGTGAAAGAGGGATCCTACATTTGAGTAAGTCCCTCCAAGCCCCTTAGAACTAAGCATTTACTGAAAGGGGGATGCTGGCATTTGCTGTGTTAGCATTTCCCAGCATGAATTCTAATAAACTTTATGAAATCTTATGTGTTTATTATTCCAGAATAGTGTTCAATGGTTGAATAAATTAGAAAAACAGTGAATGAAACAAAGGCAAATACGTTTAAGTACTGCAAGACCTCATAAATCATTTAATAAACTAGTAGGTAGTAATCTCAAAAAGGGAATTACATGTTATTCCAAACTAAACTGACCAATGAAAACATCTGAATAGCTATGAAAATCTAGAATATCTCTTTTACCCAACATGCTATGTATCACTTTGGGACATACTCTCCTATACCTACTAATAATGAATCCACCGTATGAAGCACTGAATCCAATTATTTGGCAAAGCAAGAGTTCTTGAGAGTAAAGGCAAAGCTAGGCTCATATGAAATTTATTTTTGAAGGTATTTCTATAACATAAAATGAAACTGTTCACAATATTACTTTTTTTTCATTTAGACATTTATAAAACAAGAATCTATAGAGCTTTAATTCATAAAAGATCCAAATATCTAATTATAATTAATTTGTGGTAATAAGATGATTCATTTCTATTTGAAGTGATTAAAATAAAAACCTCTTGATTAAGATTATAAACCATAATAGATTCAAGTATTAGATACAATTCTCTTTATTCTGCTTTATTTCTAAGAAATTAGTTGTTATTGAGAAAAGATAAGTTTTTTTAACAACTTACTTGATATAGTTGAGCAAAACCTGCTAACTGAACTATGTTAACAACATTATTAATATCTTTTAGTACTGACTTGAAGTGATTATAAAACAATTTAGAGAATGTTTACACTGTTAATAGCTTTCTATAATTTATTTATTAAAGTTAATTGTGTATCTTTTTTAATAGCAAATCAAATAGTGCAGGTATATATTGTTAAAAATTTGGTATCTTTGCTTATCTACTCATGTCTCACCTTAAAAGTAATAAAACAAAGCAAAAGAAATAAAAGGCAAACAGATGTAAAGGAAGAAATTTAACTCTCTATTTGTAGATGACATGATTGTCTCTATCAATAACCCTAAGAAATCTCCAAAAAAAAAAAAACACAAAAAACACCAAACAAAAACAATAAGCCACTTCCTGGAACTAATAAGTGAGTTGGGCAATGTTGTAGGATATAAGATCAAGACACAAAGATCAAGCCATTTCTATATGCTAATAATGCACGTGTGGAACATATACAATTGCACCAATAAAAATGAAATACTTAGGTATAAACACAATAAAATATATATAGTATCCTTCTGCTCAAATTACAAAATACCAATGAAAGAAATTTTAAAAAGACCTAATTAAGTGGAGAGACATGTTTTACTCATGGTTTGGAGCATGCAACGTAGTAAAGATGTCACTTCTCCCAAACTTGATCTGTAAGTTTAATTCTTATCAAAATTCCAGCAAGTTCTTTTAATGTAGACAAATTTACTCTAAAATGTAGGTAAAAGGTAAACAAACTAGAATAGCTAAAAACAATTTTGAGAAGTAATAAAATGGGAAGAATCACTCTATCTGATACTGAACACTACTCAGCTAAGAACAGACCCACTGACTTCTGTGACTCCTTAGAAGGATCTCACCTTATGGCCAGTGAAAAAAACAAGTCTCAAAAGGTAACATGATTCGTTTGATACAGCATTCTTGAGATGTCAATTGCAGAAATGGAGAACAGACTAACAGTTGACAGGCATGAGGGTCAGGGGAGGGAGAAAGCGGCTGTCACCTTAAAAGTGTAGCTGAAGGGATGGAACTATTGTGTATCTTGATTGTAATAGAAGTTTCACAAATATACACATGGGGCAACATTTGATAGAACTAAATATACACATAGGTGATAACACATAGAACTAGTGAAATCTGAGTCGGATCAATGGATTGTATCAATGTTAATTTCCTGGTTATGATAATAGTATTATGGTTATTCAAGATGTTACCACTGGGGGATACTGGGTGAAGAGTATAGGGTATCCTCCTCTGTATTATTTCTTACAACTGAATGTAATCTACAATTATCTAAAAGAAAAAAGTTTTTAGCAAGTAATAAGAGATATGGTAAATGAAAAGCATTTGTAAAAGATGAGGTCCAGTATGGGTGTTATTATTTTTTTGTCTGTATTATTTTAGCTAAAAGGTCCTTCAAGAAAAGATCACATTTGGAAAATATTTGTATAAGGCAAATTTTCTTATGGCAACGGGAAGCCTCATCTATTTCTAGAATGGACTAGTATTCATCCTTATCCATTATTAGGATTAGATTACAGCTGGAGGTGACTTCGTTTTTGCATCTGCTTTAGTCTCTGATAAATCTGGCCAAATGTAAATGTTTTATTCATCTATTTGCTTTCTGTTTATTAGAGTGATCATCACAGGTGGTTTATTATATTTGATTGCTTTGTACTAGATTTTATTCTTTATCTTGCTAAAATTCTGGGAGTGCCCCATTCTCCTCCTGTGTTTTGAGAGCAATGGGTTTCATGGCAGTCATACATATCATACTGATGTTCTAATTTCATTATATTCTATCATGTGTGCACATTTCTTCTGTTATGGAACAGTCAGAGTTAGAACAAGTTTCGTGTGGTTCCTTTTATTCTCTAGTACAATTTAAATCGGTCTAAAAGAATGCCCACATATTTTTATGTGAAAAATTTTACAACTTCATATACCCTTAAAATAGAAAGTTATTTAACTTACATCAACAAGGTTTCTTCCCAATTAAAAAAGTATATTTTGAAAATATATATAGTGAATATAAATGACTCTTAAGCATCTCATTCAGAAATAATTGCTAATATTCTAAAAATTATTTTGACACATTTTATAATGTATATATATATATTTTTTCTTCTCTCTCTGGAGAGTAATGATTGTATTATGGAAATTTAGCCTGCTTTTAAAAATTTAATAATATACTATTAAATATTTTCTCATGTCAGTAAATAGGCCTTTATACCATGATTTTGAAAGGTACAATTAATATGTAAATATCAGCATGTCTAGAACCAAAATAATTAGAAGTTTACATGGTATCCAAGATTTTGCTACTTGAAGGAGTGACCTAAGGAACACCATTGTTCACACATTTTATTCATGGTATGGATTTGTTATATGGAAGGTTGTTTTGAATCTTGATGTTTCCTTATGCTTTACAAATATTTTAATATTAAAATCTTTCATAGTAAACAATTGATAACTCTGATTAAAAATGCATTAAAGTCACTTTTATTTTCCACTAAATATATTGTCCAGGCCATGAATAAATCATGAGATAGTAAATAAATGAATGAATGAAGACACTCCTCCCTAATTCATTGAGTTCTGTAGTCTCAGATGGCTAGCCTTTATCTTTGTGCCTCAGTTTCCCAGCAGGCTTATTACAGCACTGTGGTCCATCCTTTAAATTAGCTTTGGCACTCTGAATTGAGTTTTGTTCCTTTTACTGGTTGTCTACCCTACATGGGCCTTACTTCTAACTGTTATATTCTATCAGCTACTACTTTGGAACCCAAACTGATTCTTAAAAATATCTTTGAAAGACAGCAAATGTAAAACTCTAAATATGAGTATGTTTGACCACCAAATGTCTCTTTAATTTCCCATATTTTTTAACCTTCAGAACATTTTCCCATACACAAAGACTACATGGAACATAAATTTCACACTGCAAGCATATTATTGTAGTATATAGCAAGATAAACTACTGCAGAAAATGTTAATGACACTTTCATTGTTAAAAGGTGGCAAGATAATAGTTGCACATGTAAATGTGGAAAGATTTTCTTTCTTGCTCTCAAGAAGGGAAATAATTTCACTCACTATAATTCCCTTCCTTGTGTTTTACTACCATCATTTCCATTTGGGGCTTGTTTCTGCACAGGGTAGCGTGATAGTTTCACTTTCCTTCAGCTCCCATTTATTCTACCCTTCACAAGACTGCAAGGTTATTCTTTCTAAAATAGAACTCTAATAATTTCACCCACCTGCTAAAAACAAACAAAACAGAAACTGCCAATAACTCCTCATTGCCTACAGTTCAAATCTGTCAGGCTGCATTTTAAGGCACTCAGGTGATGTGGCTTCCACCTGCTTCTCCAGATTCATCTCTCATTCTTTCTCATGGATGCGGTGCTATAGCCAATCTGGACACTTGGATGTTTCCTTAACACACTATATGTGGTCTTGCATATATGCCTCTCCTTACTGTTTTAACTTTTTTTGATTTCTTGGCTTCTATTGCTCCTTAAAATGTCACTGCATTTATATATCTTCCCCTTTTACCTGACACAGAACTCTTAATATACATATTTGTAATTTCTTGAGTAGTAGGAACATCTGACACTGAGATCCTAAATCCCTTAGCATTTTCTGGAAGATAGGAATGTTTCTTGTTCTAATAAGGTTACTCTTGGTGGGCTTTTGGGTGGGGGCTGGTCATAAGAAAGACAAAGGGGTGAAAAGAAACTTGGACGTTTCAGCCCCACCCCCCATTCTCCAGAGAGGAGTGAGGGGCTGGAAATGAAGTTAATAACTGATCAGGCCTAAGTGATTAAGACTTATAAATATCCAGGCAGTATGGCTTTGGGGAGCTTTTGGATTGGTGAACATACAGAGGTGATGGGGAAGCAGCACACCTGGAGATACCATGGACGCTCCATACCCCTTCCCCACATGCCTTACCCTAGGCATCTCTTTCATCTGGCTGGTCTTGAGTTACATCTTTTTCTAATAAACTGGTAATCTAATAAGTAAAACATATTTGTGAGTTCTATGAGCCACTCTAGCAAGTTAATTGAACTGTAGGAGGGGTTCATGGGAACCTCCAACTGACAGCCAGCTGGACAGAAACACAGGCGATGACCTGGACTTGTGACTGGTGCCTGAAGTGGAGGTGGGGCAGTCTTGTGGGACTGACCCCTTAACCTGTGTGATCTCATGTTAACTCCAGGTCGCTGGTGTCAGAACTGAAATGAGTTGTAGGACACCCAGCAGGTGTCCCAGAATTGCTGGATGTATGGAAAACACACACATCTGGTGTCAGAGTGTTGTGTACGAGCAAAGAAGAAATAGAATTTTTCTAACAGAAACAAAAACCCAAATCCTAAAATTACACAAATTATAAAGTGTCATTGCTATCTCTTACTACCATTCTTTAGGCACCTGACAGTCAGGAATTGTGCTTTGTTTTGCTCTTTGTTTATGCCTCCCTTTCTCCCCCTGGAATTACCATACTATTTTGCACAAAATATATGTGTAGTGATTGTTTGCTGAATTAACAGAACCGCCAGAAATATTTTACATTGAGCTATTCCAATTTGGCTTCTGATTAAAGCTACCATATTTCTCATTGTCTTCGTTCTCTAAGTTCAAGATGCATTGTGGATTTTAGAGCTCGGTAGGTGGCATGTCTCTGAACAGAGCACTGTGGCCTTGGGTTCACATTGCCATTTGGAGTTGGCAAGACCTAAAGTTGACAGACGGTGCTTTTCCACCTGCTGTTCCAGCTAAGGGTTCGATGCTGGATTTTTGAGCTGAGCCAGACATGTAGGGGAAATAAGTACCAACCTTCAGATACTATGGAGATTTAGGCCACGTGGAAATGTGCCTTAAAAAGTCACATCAGTTCCAGTCATGTCAGCACGAGCTATCTTGAATGTCGGCTTTGGAGACATTATTACTGTTACTATTATTATCGTTATCATTGTTATTAAAGATAGAAGTTATTGAAACATCATACTACATTTTTTAAAACAACCTAAGGATGGGATCAGGCATGTGATGGCCAAAGTGGTGTTGATCCTAGACTAAAAGTAGCAAAGAAATAATAAATGTAGCTTGTGTTTAATTTCCATCAATGATCCTAAAATCTGGAACTGGAAGTCTTCAAAAGAATGTTGAGATGACTGTGAAGACTGGTATCTTCATAGTTCCAAATGGTCATTTGGTGATAAAAGTAGTAAAACTTTTATATGTAAGTGAAATTATTCAGCAATTGCTTCTCCAGAATTTTTCCCTGATTTTTTACTTTTTAAAGCATGTGAACTTTCTACAGTGTTCAACAGGAGACTGGAAATGTGACACTGAAAACAGTTTGGTGATGACAGTAACTTTAAGAGAAAAAAAGACAAGAACTAGCTTGTAACATGGAAATACTGAAGGAATGTCCTTAACAGCTCAGACAGTAAAAACTGTGAGAACCACAGAGGACACATGCTTAGCCATCCAACACAGAGTCATAGTCAAGGATACACCTTGACCAAATGGCAGTTTTATAATACTGTCTTACTAATCATTGCAATGACGTACTTGAATACGACAGAAGTGATTTTTTGCTTATCACAAACGTATACTGGGAAAACACCTGCTCTTTTTCAATTGTTTGCAGTTTTAATGGTACCATAATGTAGTACCATAATATCATGCCAAAAATGACCTTTCCTCGTATACAGTTACACAGATGTTGGAATAATTATCAACACTGACTCAGACTGTGTCTAATGTCCACGAGTAATGGAAGTTAGGACAGTCAGTATTCCCTAATGATCAATTATAAAGCAAATGTTTAAAATTTCGAGATTTTTCTGATCAACACACAAGATAAACATCCGATTTATGACTCTTGTATTTTGAGTCAGAACGCTAGAGGAATCCAAGAAATAGATGTGGATTTTCTCTCTTTTCACTTCTCCCTTATCTTTTTCATTTATGTGTGTTATCTTCTTCCTTTAATATACTCATTAACAAATTACTTTGAATTCTATATCAATCTTCAATACTTTCTATTGAAGGAGTCTTTTAGCTCAGAGAGAGTATGCATGCTCATTATTTAAATAGGATTATATTATCTAAGTAGGCATTCAATCAATGCTCTTTGTTAATGATGATTATTACTCAGAGATCATAGCTGAGATCAGCATACTGACCTATACATATGTAGGAAAGAATGGATTGTATGTTTCTGTCAGAAAGCAAATTTGTTCATTCATTTTCTCATTATTATTAAACATTTATTTGGTGATTATTATATGGCAGGTGTGCCAGATTCTAGGGATACAAGAAATACCAATACTGACACCTTACCTCCTAGGAACTTACCCTCACAAAGAAGGTGGCAAGTGTGTTAATGATAAAGCCTGCATAAATGAGAATGAAGCCAGTGGAGAGAGCTTAAGAGTTTTGAGAACACTTAGGAGAAAGAAATAAGTAGAGCCAGCTTTTTTTTTAAATACTGTTTTCTTCTTGTGCTTTAAAATTTCGTGTTTATTTCACAACTTCCTGATTTGAAAAAAAATCTGCAACAGTTTTATGGTAGCATTTATTAGGAGTTGAAAGTGTATAAGGAAGCTAGCTCTTCCAGATTGGGACTTCACATGTGGGGGATATGTGGAGTAGAATAAACTCATTGTGTGGGCTGTATCTCAGCCTTGTAAGTCGAGAATATTAAGCACACTTATCAACACTTGAAAAACTAAAAACCCTTAAGGAAGACTGCCTCTTAACTCAGCCCGAGACCAGAATACTGCATGTTCCCTCACTTCCAAATCACTGTTTTCTCAATAACAGAGCATCTTAGAGAGCAAACTGGCAACGAAGTGAATGAGTGGAGTGACTACGGAAAGAGAGTAAAGACAGGTGATTAGTTATAAGGTAAATTTTATCCAGGCAATAACAACAAAAAAATTCTTATGTATATTGCTTCTGCCGCAGAATAGAAAATTCTCCTTTAATTCTAGAATGATTATTATCTTCAGATTTATTGCTTATTACATACATGGGTTAAAAACTGACAGATCATCCCATCTCTGACCCCGTCCTCCCCATCAACACGGATCCTTATCCTCCAGGAGACTGTGCTCTAAAAGAGGGTGACAGGTACGTTAATAAAGAAGTCTATGAAAAAGAGTAAATAAAGCCAACAGAATGAGTTTTGAGTTTATTAGAAACAAATAAATACTGCCATTTTGATAAATATTCTTATGTTGATGTATTTGTTCCTTTAGACAGGTTGACTACAACTGAATTTATAATAAACTCCATCATCTAAAGTAAGCTATAATTTATTGTTATGATTAGGCTAAAAAGAGGTGATAACTGAAACTGTCATAGTCACTCTGGTGGAAGCTTTTTTTCTTCACCTGTTTTCTCTCTGCTCTTTCAGGTGGATCAGCTCCACAAGTGGCTCATTATATCTGGCGGCTATTATTCTTGATTTCATTCCTCAATTTGCCAAAGTTCTAGGAATGCCTTATTTTCTGCACGTAGGTTTTATGACAGTCATATATGTTGTTATCATTTTATTCATATTTACTCTAGGCACATCATTAGTGGAATGGGCTTGATTTTAAAGTATATTTTATGCGTTTTCCTGCTATTCTTTGGCATGATTTAAATTGATATGTTAATTTAAGAGTAGGCATTGGAGATTCTGTAACATCTATATTGATAGATAGTAACCGCACTAGAATGGGTGAGGATTCAGTAATATGGTAACTGTTGAATTACTGTGTTGTATATTTGAAACCAACATAAGACTGTATATCAATGATACTTCGATTAGAAAAATGCAAAAATAAAAGTAGGCATTGGAATAAGTGTTATTTGAGTGGCATGGAATTTACTAACCTCTGAATTGCTTTAAAGTGGACATTAGGCTGCTTCCTGCTTCTCCTCAACGCAATGTCTAAACTTGAACAAGTCCTCATAATTTTCTAGGTTTCAGTATTTTTCCCTATAAAAGAGTCTAGATGGTCTCAAAACTATCTTTCAGTAGCAAAACATTTTCTAAATTCTATTACAAACCACATCATGGTGCTGTGGGGCAATAATAAAGTATTGGGTAGAAGCATCAAATTTCCTGGAGAAATAACAGCTAGAGAACTCTCGGCTTAACTAAAGGCACGGGTAATAGGAAGACACAAAGATCAGGCTGAACACAGACATAAAGGCAAATGAATAAAAGACTTCTTGTTGGTTTTGAGTCTTTGGAATACTTGCTTGAACAGAAGTTCTACCACCACAGCCCAGGGCTGAACCTTAGTCTCTTTAGGTTAAGAATGCTCTCAGCTTTCACCTTTCTGCTTCATACTCAGTGACCATTCCGGAATAACCCTGTACTGTTTTAAGCCTTAGGATTAGAAAATTCAGTAAATTCTTGACCTTGAAAAGCTCATGCATGTAAGTATACTTATTGGAAACTTAAAATGTAGATATTATCTTTACCTCTTCATGTGACGTTAGAAAACAAATCTAAATATTTCATCCAAATTATGAAAAGGAGTGAATATACTACAAAATATTGGTAGTAGTATTAAATTATAGCTGTTTGCTTTAAAAGTTGAATCACAACAAAATACCTCATTAGAGATTCCTTCTATTGTCTGTCAAGTGTAAGGTCAAAGTGCTCTTTTAAATGAGAATAAATCTAGGCACAATCATAGATAAGTGTGAAGTCAGGTAAGAAAAAAAATTTACTTAGCTTCTGTTCAAATGATCTCTTAGGCATAATTACAGTAATTTGTATACAGAACATTTCTAGATTGACTTGACTTAATGTGATTTAGAACAGATTTCCACACCAATTCAAAAGGGTACAATGCTACTATAACTGTTATTGGTCTACTTTATCCCTAATTAGGAGTAAAGTAGTGAAATACACCAAATTCTTAGTATTAATTCTGACCTCTAGATAACGTCAATCTCTAAGATTGAATGAGATCAGCAGTGTTTGGTGTTTGTCTGGTAGAGAAAAGAACAAATAACATAATGTACAACAGACATTGGTTTCTTTAGAGAAAACGTAGTGTTTACTTCTCTATTATTATGAGATATGAACTACAATTAATGAGGGACATCATTAAAAAGAATATATTAGTGTTTGGCTTTATGTTTTCAAGAGAATATTTACTAAAATGTGTTCCTATAATAAAAAATCCTTTAATTGGTCACTCTATATTTAGGAAAATCTTTACCAATGTTTTGCCACTAATGCTTTGACCCGAGCTGAGTCAAAACTTATCTGTTGTATTTTTAATGGCATAAAGAACAAAAAATAATACATAGCCAACCAAATGAAGCAGGGCCTTCCTACAAAACATCCTTTTTTTGACTCTACTTCTCTTCCCAGTTGTCTCATTTCTATACATTTTACAGAAATAATTATTGAAAAGGGAGTTAATTATTATGGTCTTAAATTTATTTCCTAAATCCTCTATCAAATTTCACTCCAAATAGGCTCTATGCATGATTTTGTCAAGGTTACTGAAGACCTCCATGTTGTTGAATCAAGCAGTTTATCCCATATTACTTAAACTTTTAGTAGCATGTAACAGAGTTAATACACATTTTTTTTCACTCAATTTCCAAGTTCACATGCTTTCTTTTTGTTTCTCTAGCTTATTGGCTAAATTTGCTGGTTCCTCCTGTTTCCCTAACCTCTACATTTTGAATTGCCTCAGAGTTTGGTCCTTGGAACTTTTTTCTTTTCGGTTTTTATCCATTTCCTTATGAGTAACTATAAACCCATGGCTTTAAATACCCGTATAATGGCCCCCAACTTACAGCTCCAGGCAGGATCTCACCCTGAAGCCCAGAATCACACGTCAGCTGACTTGGACTTGGATGTTTAATAAGCATCTCCAACTTGATATGTCAAAAATTGAGGTCGTTGACCCACATACTCCCTAAGCCTGCTTGTATCGCAGGCTTCCTCATACCTCTAACTTCAACTTTCTCAGGATAAAAACCTTGTAGTCATTTAACTCCTTTCTTTCATATGCTGCATCCGATGTGTCGTCATATCTTGTCAGTTGTCTTAAAATCTATTCAGAGACTACTACTTCTTATCACTTCCATTGTTATTACTTTTCCAAGTAATGATCATATCTCAGCGTGATGATGGCAATGTTCTCTAACCTGTCACCCTGATTTCATGTCTGTCCTCCTAAAGTGTATTCTCAACTCAGAAATAGAGTGAGACTCTTAACACATGTCACTTCATGTTACTCCTTTCACAGCCCTCCAAAGCCATTTAATCTCAGTCAGCTCAGAGACACAGGTCTTCCAGTGATATTCAACACCTGATTCCCTCTGACCTGGTCTCCTACACACCTATCCTTTGCTCACTCCACTCCATATATGTACGTCTTCCTGCGGCTTCTTGAATACGCCAGGCATGCTTCCACCTTTACGTTCTCTATTTCAATTTGTATTTGCTATCTCATCTTCTGGAATGCTTTTCCTCCAGATAACCAATAACTTGCTTCAAAACATTTCCTCCCATTCATTTTAAAAATATGTGCCCTGACCATTGTGTCTAAAGTTGCAACCTGTTCCACCACAGTTTTTAGATTGAGTTTCTGCTTTGTCTCTTTAACATCAATTGCTTTCTAATATTTGACCAATATTTTTTAATTGATCTTGTTTATTGTCTGTCTCCACTTCTAGAAAATAGCTACAATGAGAGTAGAGTGTTTATTCTGTGTTTTTAAAATGATTTTATCACCAGGACCAAGAGAGATCCTGGTACCTTGTATTCTCAATAGATATCTAATGGATGAATGAATGAATGAATGCACAGTAGATGTGGCTACTTTTGCCATTATAAATGAATTATAAATGAAATAAAATTATAAATAATTTTGCAGAAAGCATGAGATTTATACTTACACACTCATTCACTTATATTTTTCTGTTAGTCTCCTCTAGGATATGAGTTTATAAGTGGATAAAATTTGTCTTCTCAGCTAGAACAGTACCTCTTATAAAGTGACCTTTACTTCAAATAACCATGGGCAGAGGCCTCTTTAAATTTCTGATACACCCTTAAGAAAAATGAAAACATGCACAACCACTGGGATATAATTTTCTGAGAACTTAATATATATTTGGAAGCCCATTCTTAAAGTCCATACCGGTATATAGAGTGGAAATGAATGATTCCTACTTCAGTGAATTTCTTTACTGCATTCTAAGGCTCTGGCATCATATTTAAGAACTTGAAAGTAAAATTCTTATAGTGGCTTATAATTGAACATGGGATGAAAATAAATAATGTATTTGTGAGACATGGATATCCTTCTTTTCAAAAACATAGACATATGTGTGCTTTGACCAAGGGATAAGAGAATAACTTTTGTCTTACATGAAGACAAAAATCATTGTACTAGTTTCTCTTTTTATATGGGTTCAATAAGACTTTATCCTAATAAATTAAGATTATCTCTGTACTTTCTTTTACTTAATATAATTGAAATTCATAAAATGTTATAGACATACCCACTTGAAAAATATTAGTTTAAGTTTGAGATACAAATTGATTGAGAAATATTTTATAACTTTCAGCAGTGATTAAAATTTTTTGCTACGTATTAGACAACAGGTAGAAAAATGGCAGTTATGAAGTTACCAAGTTAAAATAGCTCAATAAAAAAATATGTGAAATGTATGTTTAGAAATGAAATATGGGTTAGACTTACTTTTACGGCCAGAAATTCATAGGATAAAAATAATGTAAATGTAAAAAAAGAGGTGAAAATTTGATTTTAGATGATTTTATTTAATTTTTACAAAAAGCATGGGATTCAGTCAATTAAGACAGTAAAAATTTCCTCACTGAACCATGTTTGCTCTCTGCTTGTTTAAACTTATGAAAAGAGATGCTAATGCATACAAAAAAATATTGTTTATAGATACCATTGGAGACATCTTAGAAAAAAGGGATCTTTGGCTACATATGTCCTCTGGAGTCACTAATTCCTCTGTCATTCTCTGCTCGTTACCGACAGTGTCCTCTTTCTGTCATGGCACCGTGTCAGGCACTTTGCACGTGAACATTACTAAATCCCTGTTTTACAGATTCAGAACTGAGGCTTGTCCAAATGCATATAGCTCATCTGAGATTTGAGAGCTGATGTCCTTACCTCTCTGTCATATTGCCAAACTGCCAGATTATCTCCAGAAACGACTTCTATTTTTTTTTTCTCTTCAGTGGATCATATCTTAAAGGACTTTGTCTTCTAAACTGCTTTCTTTGAATAATATTTTTCCTATTTGGTATTAATCAGACATACATAAGAGTCAATCAGAGCACTTAATGAGCATGAGTTAGACTGCTGAGATGATGTCATATGTCACAATCTTAAAGATTTGGTAATTTAATTATTTTGTATAGTATTTTTCAGGATAAGTATGATTCTCCTTGGATTTTTGAAATAATGGAGCTTGAGAGTCCCCACTACTTTTGTGGCCCTTTTAGTGTCTAGAAACCTCTGGTGGACAACAAACTCTGGCAAATGCTAAAATTAATGAGTGTTGCTTTTTGTGCTCTGCGTTTAGAACCTGGACAAGACCTCCTTCAGCTGCTCAGGGCAATCCGACCGTGGAGTCATTTGTTCATTCGGTAGATATTTCTGTGCTCACCATGTGACAGACCCGGGCTAACGCTGGGAACGCAAGGACATCAGGTCCCGGCTATGACGATACCAAGTCTCAAAGCAAATAACGACACAAAATGTACAGTCACATACTGACACATGCAATGAAGGAAGGGTCTCAGACAACAGACAATAGGGGTGCTTGCTCTGGCCTTGTGGACAGGGAACGCTTCCCTAAACCAAGGATCCATTTAGGATAAGTGAACTGAAGCTGCAGGTAGTGCAGGGGAGAGACTGCTGACAGGCTGGAGGGGACATTGACACCCGAGGAAGTGAAAGAAGACAACAGGAAAAGTGGCATACTATAAAAGGAGAGAAGGAATATAAGGTAGGAAGCCTTCCAGGATAGTTTAAGATTGCTGGAATTTAGACCAAAAGCAACGCAAAGATGCAGAATGCTTTTGAGTGGGGAACACCGTGATCTTACTCACATTTTTATAAAACCATCATTTCTTTATCTTTTAAAATGTGTTTTCCCTCCAAAAAGATGAAAAAGAGAATTTGACCAAAAAGTCATATTAAAGCAAAGGAGAGGATTAGTTAATACATATCATTCCTGTCATTTCTGGGTTCAAAATGATTCTTAATTTTTAATATTCCAGGAAAATACGAATAAATGCACCCTTGTAAATTTTCATAATTACAAATGCATCTCAAGTATCACGAGAGACTTTCTAATTTCAGTGCGGTGCCATCTATGTTTAGTACTGCACTTCTGAGTGGGATGCTTTTGCACATTTCTCATAACGAATTGCAGAGCCCTGGCTGGGATCTTGTTCTCATGTTGTTTTCCAGTCATGTGATGTCACCCCTGAAAGTCTTAACTCATCAGAAAAATATGTTGTACTGTCGGAGGGGCAGAGAGGCAAGGACAGCTGTGAACACATCTGCACAACCGTTAACTCTTCCTTCTTTAAGGAAGTCTTTGTTTAATATCAAAAATGTACCAATGGAGGGAACCAAGAAACAAATAGCTCTCCCTTTTCTTCTTTTTCTTTATACGCCTCTTGTTCTGTATTTAGAAGGAGAAGGGAAAACACAGCTCCATAGAAAAAATATAATCTCACTCTGAAACGTATTCTGTGGGTTACTTTGCGAAAACTGTCAACAGAAACAAAGAAGGCTTAATCATGG
The DNA here is from genome assembly GCA_029783875.1 of Phataginus tricuspis. Lineage (NCBI taxonomy): Eukaryota > Metazoa > Chordata > Mammalia > Pholidota > Manidae > Phataginus > Phataginus tricuspis. The sequence continues at coordinate 1,113,709 of JAQQAC010000477.1, forward strand.
GATACTGTCAGTCTGATGAATTAATTCATCATGAGGTTTAAGGATATATTAACTTTCCACAAAAAAGGAGGCTTAAAGAAATCATCGATTAGTGCACAACCCAGAAGAAGAAAGGTTGTAGGGACTAACAGAAGCCTGAGTGTCAGTGACCCTCAGGTGAAGACAGTCAGCCACAGGGAAGTCCAGACCAGTCGTTCTCAGCCCTGAATGCCTATTAGAAACGCATAGGGAAGTCTTAACACTGACTAGTTGAGGAGCCTCTTGTTGGCCAATATATCAGCTTATCTAGGTTTGGCCTGGAGCATAAGTATTTTAAAAATCTTCCTAGGATTCAGAAATGCAGTCAGATTTGAGAATTACTGGTCCAGATAAAGGATCCTTAATCTTAGTTCAATTTTTCTTTACCTTCATCACCAACTTTTTCCATTTCCTCTAGTCACACTATATTTTTTCAAAGCCAAACTTCACAGAATTTTTGATAAGGAAGCAAAGGAGAGAAAACAATTCGTCGGCTCCTGAGTCCTGTTTGCAATTCTTGATTTCACCTCCTACTTAGACCTGTTGTCACCAGCCTTGCCCAGGCCTTAGCCACCCCACCCTGGATTATTGTAACTGTCTTATGGCCTCCAAATTTCTGTCATAAATCAACATTACGTATTCCTATTTGATTATATTCAAGTGCACCTTTAACTCTGCCACTGTACCGATCAAGAGCCAGCATTGATTCCAATCTACCCTCTGCAACAGTTTCCCTACTTTCAAAACCTGGCCTTATATATTCAAACCCTCACTTTTGCCTCAGTCATATTTTAAGCTCCAGCACCCTGTTCATTCTCATGATGGAGGATTTCCTTTTGTGCTTTCATCTCCCTGCTGCCTGGACAGGCCTTGTCATCACACTGGCCTTACCTTTCCTAAGGCCTCTCTCAAGTCCCATGTCCTCTATCAAGCCGCCAGTACTGTAGCCACCGGAAGCTCCCTTTTCTGAACTGCTATTTCTATATATTGTATCATGAGGACTAGCGCTACATACTTCTCCAACAGTTTTATAAGTACTGTATCCCTCAACATTAACTTAATATATGTATATTTCTGACAGTAGAAACCAAGTTATATATTTTTATCATGTCCACTACAGCATCGCTGGGCTCTAAAACTCGCAGTAAATGCTCCATAAATACTTAATGCTAATAAATATAATCCTTGCTCCCTTGTAACTCATCTCCCTTATTCATGTAATTTTTCAGAGTGGAGGCATAAAATCTTATTTGGGGATCCTTCAATATTTGAGGCATTCTCTTCTTCTATGGCTGCTTCTATCATACCACACTGTAATGGTCTATTTGCCTGCTTCCTGCACCTACCAGACTGTGTGCTTCTCATGGGCCACGTCTTATTAGTTCTCTACCACTTTGAAGAGTTACTTTTCTCCTAGTTTCTTTGGCTGGTTCATGTGTACCTTGCTTTAAATACCTTCATTATATTGTATATCTTCTATCAGAAAACTTTATCATAAATATTCATTTAACATCTGTATCATCTAGTAGAGTGTAACCCTACTGGATGGTTATTTTGGACTCTCTGTTTCTAAATAAATCCTACTGAGTGATTTTGATCCCTGGAGGGCATTTGGCAAAGTCTGAAAACATTCTTGGTTGTTAAATCTGAAGAGTTATTGTCATCAGTAGGTAGAGACCATGGATGCAGCTAAACAATGTCTTTCAATGCACAGGACAGAGCCTTCCTACCAACAGAGAATTATCCAGCCCAAAATATCAGTAGCGACAAGACTCAGAAGTCCTGACATAACCCCAGAATACAAGCACTATATTCATGGACGTATTGCTCAACACTAGTCCTGCTGATAATAGACACACAAGAAAACTTGTATAACTGAATGATGAAACCTAAGCAAGTCAATTAATCCTTCTAAAAAATAACATACCATTTCTATTTCATCCATGCATTCCTCCATCCCTCCACTCACCAACTCGTATGTATTTATTTATCACCTTCTATGCATCAGGCACGGGACCAGGCAGCTGGTGCGCACTGGAGACAGGGATCACTTGTACACAGTAAGTAATACAGGTAAGGACCCATGCAATTTCTCAATATTGTATGTACCTTGATAAAGTTTTATGAAAGCCAGCACAAAAGAAAGTCTCTATTCCAAATTTGAGAGTCAAGGAAGGCTGAGATTTCTAAGCCAAGCTTTTCAGGACGAATGAGAGTTAATAGGAAAGGAAGGTAGACAAAGAACATTCAAAAAGGGCCAGAGGCTTAGGACAACATTTCATATTTCCAGAATTATAAAAAATTCAGAACAGCTGAAGTACAGAATACAACAAGGTCCTAGAAAGTGATGAATCTAAAATAAAAACATGAGTCACATTAAATTTGGACTTTTTTCTGATAGCAGTATAAGATTTTAAGCAGAGTTATAAAGTAACATAAATGTGAGGTATTAATGCTAGCTATTACTATAAATGTTACTACTTTTCCTTGAAAAAAGTTGAAATGAGGACAAGAAAATTGAAAATAAAATAAAAATCCTCAATAGGTTTATTTAAAAACAAAAAGTTCAAATATTCTTAAATGCTAATAAGTGTCATTTATTTCAGCCACATTTTTGTCCTATTGTATAATTTTATACCCGTGTTTAAAGAAAATTGGAGCTTCCTATGCCTACATGTTTAATTGAGAAAATTGTGCTTGACTGTGAAACTTTCTGTAATCACAACCTCCACAAAGTACCTACAATGGGAAAATGGAAGATATGATGATCTAATCTAATTTGATAAAACCTTACCAATGGGCAGGAAGGAGGTTTTAAAAATAGAGGTGAGTGCCTGATGATTCAGGCAGGAGGGTGAAAAGTTTGAGGGAAGTTATTCACAAAGGCTCTGTTTATTCTTTCTAGGTCATTTTGGGAAAGAAAGAGATGTTAGACCTTCTCTTAAAGTTCCTCAGAGTCTGCAAGTGAAAACTACAAGATGGGAAATGATGCATCTATCATTCATCTATTTGTTAAGACAATAGATAGTAGGCGAGACCAATAGCATTACTTTTAAAAGCAGTCAATAATGTATTTTGGTTTCAGGTAAAAAGTACTTTGTAAGAGTAATTAAAGAAAGTGGATTCATTGCATGGTGGCATTTTCTTAGTGACATGGGAACATTTTTCTGATTAGTTATTTCAAAATGGTAATAGAGAAGCGTATTGTCTTGAGAAATAATGGCATAGGTAAAAGCGATAACAAACAAGACCTCCATTAAAAAGGCAAGGAGAACCAGCTGCAGAGAAAACTATAATGACATTCCTTGTAGTTGGAAAAAATCCATTTAAGAAGCAGAAGTTGCTGACACATCTCTTCAAAGGGATGTATATCTAATGTACTTGGAGAATGAAAGAATTTGAAGCAGAAGGAGTTAGCTTTAGGCTGTATTTAAATCTTACACAACAGCCTTAATACCATGTAAAGTTGCAGTGTCCTTTTCAAAATACATATAGTTTTTCTTCCAAATTTTTCAGGATAAAATTTTTACCTTCAGAGTACAATTTCCTGTTTCAAAAATTTTTTCAAATGAACTTTCAAATAAGTTTTAGAACAGTTTTTTACAAAAAAGTTTTGACATTAGTACAGATACCCCACACTATTTCTCCACTTGTTAACATCTTGTACCAGTAAGTATACGATGAGTATACATAAGAAAAATATCTTATGATTAGATTGGGCTCATGGGTTTTGGGGAGGAAGACTATAGAGAAAAATGCCATTTGCATCATATAGCAAAAGTACATACTATCAATGTTATCTTGATGAAGTGGTGAGGTAATGTTGGTCAGTTTTCTTTACTGTAAAGCTATTGTTTCACCTTTTGAATACTGTACACTTTGGAAAGTGGTCACTCTATACAACTCATGCTTAAGAAGTAAAATTATGCTTCATTTCTTTGAGGGCAAAGTAGATACATGAATTATTTGGGATTCTTCTGCATTGGAGATTTCTATTCTTTCCTCTTTAAAATTTTATTCAATCATTTATTTATATCGGTAGAGACTCATGAACATTTATTTAATACATGACTTATAGTAAAATATTACTTCACTTATTTTCTGTCACTACGAGATGCTACAGGCTCATCTCTGTATTTTTTGTGCCATTCCTAAAATAAGCCATTTCTCCAAAGACCCTGGATCCTCTTATTGTGTGATGGCATTAGAAACCAAGACCTTGGCACTAGGTGTGCTCATCTCTCTTGGGGAGGCATTGGTTCTAGGCCCTCTCAGCTGACAGAGCAATTAAGACATGTGAGTGCACACTTACCTGTGTATATACACATATCTATAAATATTTCTATATGTAACCATCTTTAATTGTTAAACTAAACATGAATGTCTCCAGCTCTAATCCATTACCATGAGGGTCTCTCTACCCTCTTCCCTTGTTTATCTGCAGTCTCCCACTCTAAAACTGAGAAACCTGGCCCGCACCATCTACCATCCATTTACTTAATTTTTCAATGCTAGTATATATTCACTGTGGTATCAGAGCTGTTAACACATACCTACATGGGTATGTGTTATCAACTGGAATAAAATGCTTATGTGTCATTTCTTTTGCCTTTAGCCTTACAGATTCCACTCATTTCCAAAGTTACTTAGTACTTTTTACCTCCATCCCTTCAGTGAGGTTGTTTCATTTTTAATATTACTAGATTGTTTTGTTATGTTCTATATTCCAACCTAAGACCCACCAATCTCCTAAACGATTTTTTTCATTTGTATGAAGATTCATTCTGTGCTAAAAAGTGATATGAGTTTTTAAAAATGGATAGTGTCATATCTCCACCATTGAAGTGTCATACAGAATACCTTTACTGCCCTAAAACATCTGTGCTTCACCTCTTCATTTTCCTTCTCTCCCACTGATCTCCTGGCAGCCACTGATCTCGTTACTGTCTCTATAGTTCTGCCTTTCCCGGAATATCATATACTTGGCATCAACTAGCCTTATAGATTGGCTTCTTTACTTAGCAATAATCATTTACTGTTCACCCTTGTATTTCTGTGACTTGATAGCTCATTTCTTCTTGTTGCTGAGTAACATGACATTGTATGGATATACCACAATTTATTGATCTACTCACCACCTAAACACATCGTGATTGCTTCCTCTTCTAGCAATTTTCAATAAGGCTATTATAAACATTAATGTGTAGACATAAATTTTTGAATCATTTGGCACCAAGGGGCACAATTACTGAGTAGTATAGTAAGATTATGTCTAGTTTTGTAAGAAACTGCCAAACTGTCCCCAAAAGTGACCATACCATTTTGCATTACCACCAGGAATAAATGAGTTTCTCCTGCTTTACATCCTAACACATACATATGTTTTTTCCTAATATCTACTCTGAATCCATTTTTTTCCCTTCTCTGAACAGTGTTTTTCACAGAATAGTTTTTAATTTGAGTAAAAGTTCGACTTACTGATTTTTCTTTTAGGGATCATGTTTTTGAGGTTTCGATATTTATATTTTTATATCAGTTTACTTAAAACATGTTCTAAATTTTATTGTTTATTGAGATTCTCTTTGTGACCTAATAATCTATTCTACAAATATTCTAGTTGGTTATGAAAATAGGTTTAATAGCACATTTTCCTGGTTTCCTTACCTATAGGACCTTTCTAAATCACTCTCCTATGATGGGCATCCTTATCTTTGCAATTTACTTTTCACTTTTATCTGTTCCGATAATCTTTAAAATCCTATTGTATGCCTGTTTCCAAAATTTATTTCTATAGTATAGATAGTTCTCTATTTTCAGTTCTGTATATTCAGCTGTTTACTTATATTATCACACATATCAGCTACCAGCATCTCAAATTTTCCATATTCAATATTAAATTTTTGATATTCATTTGCTACCTCTGTCCCTATCCTACTTAGTTGCTCAGGCCAGAAATCTTGGTACTCTCCTCCACTGTTTGTCTCTTCAGAACTCTGACCTGAAATCCCCCTGTAAATCCTTTTACTTTAATCCATCTACTTCTCTTATTCTTCACTTTCTCCTACCCAATCCAAGCCGCCATGTCTCTCAAACCCTAGTAATGTTTCCTGGTGTCCCTGCTTCCATTTTTACTCTCCTCTACCATTTTTCATTTATAACTTCTGCTTTATACCTTTCATTACTTCCCATTACATGTAACATATAATTCAAATCCTTAACATGGTTTATAAGGCCTCACTCACCCCAATTATTTATCTCAAACTACCTTTTCTCTTTACTTGTTACACTTTACATCCCTCTAAATTTTCAGTTGGCCTACAGCTCTTTTATTCTTTGAAGACTGTTCACATATAGTTTGGTTTATTCTTTTAGACTGTTTACTTGGCTCGATCCTAATTATTTTTCAGTTCACAGCTTATTGCAATATTTTGGCAGAGAACGTCCCTGACACACCAAAATAAAATAGCTCTCTTTTAGGTCTTTTCACACTATGGCATTTTCGTAGATGAGTTCTTCTGTTTACTCCCACGTGTAGATTTTCCTATTCAATCACACACAAAAATACAGATGAAAAGGTGCACATTTTCTTTTAGTGATTCATCTTAAACTTTAAAGATGTTACCCTCACCTGATTATCTGCTTATGTATTTTTCACTAGAATGAGGGCTTCTTTGTATTAAAGAATGCAATTCTTGACTTATTTTGTTAAACCTTTGTTAAAATTCTGATCACCAAGCATAGCAGTATTATCCAAGGCTGCTTTTGTGTCCTAAAATATCAAGATAAAATGTTCATTTAGGAGACACAGTAAACTTTTGTCAGGGATTTTATATATTAAGTGCAACGCTTAAGAACAAAATATTGGGACTTGACAGAGCTATGTCACTGAAAATAAAAGGAGGTAAATACCTTCTTCAGCATCAGACTGAACTGCAATTAACAGGTTTTAGTAATAATGACATCTTTCTCCTTCCAACGGCCAGGCTTATGAGTCTTAGTCTTCTGATTTCAACCTGGAGATCGCTGTTTTTTCCCTTATTTCTTTATGAGGAGAAAGACTATGTTCAATGTAGCAGCCAGAGAATGGCGTGTGTCCTGGAGTCTGAGTGACCCATCATATCCATAAAATTCAAGTGTCCTGATTTGGGGATAGATTTTATCCCACATCCTCCACCTCACATTCATCTTTTGTGCTCAGTTTTCTCTATAGCATCTGTTTGTACTTCAGATTTGATCAGGTGGTCTCTGTAAACTTCAGCCACACATGATGAAGATAGATTCCTCTCATTTTTCCTGACTTTTTCCTATTTGTATAACACCCAACTAAATAGATAAAAAGGTCATTTTGCTGACAGTTCAAGTAAGGACATAAAGTGATTTTAGTTACATCTCTCTTTTGATCGTCACGTATATTTGGTTGTAATATCCTCCTGTCTCTTCATATGGTTCCTCCAGGCCTCCTTCTTCTGTCAATTACAGTACTGTACCAGGTGCCGTTTCCTCTAGAATTACTTCAGGAAGCGTAACTTCATGGGATAGTCTTTCAGTACTCTTCTCATCCACTGGGCCTTTACTCCAGCAATCTGCCCTCTTTTTACTGTCAAAGAAGTCCTCGTACAGGTTATTTTGAACATATCATACTCACTCCTGGCCCCAGACGTGTTACCCCTGGCCTCTCATGCACTCTAAGTCACATCCCAGGTCCTCATTCTGCACATTGAAACTCTCCTACTAAAGGATACACATTCCTCTCCTTCTCTTTTTATTTTTAAATCCAAACATTTTCTGAATTATTCCCAGGAAGACCAATGTCAGTTTTTCTTTATTTTCATCTTTGATTTTTTTCTTCCTCTCAAAGCAATACCACATGACTGGAATTATTTTCCTTTAAAGACTACTAAAATCTCTGACTTTCTCTTTCCTCTCCCCCCTCCTCTCTTCTCTCTCTTTCTCTTACTCTTCTCTCTCTTTAAAGAGTGCCTAACATTATTTCACTTACTCAGAAAACCTTTCTGGATTGATCATACAGGAATTGATAATCTTGCTTAGTTAATTATGTGCAACGAGATTTTGTAAGGCTAGTTGTCCCATCTTTTCACATTTGTTTATATTTATCTTCTGTTCTTGAAACATATTATACTTTATTTTCATATACTGTATACTTAAAATTATCTTTCATATGATGGCCACACATTTTCACTCTCCTCATCCTGTGTGTGTGTATCAGGGAAAATGGTTAGTTTGAAGCAACAGAAAACACTTTTAAATTAAAGCCCCAAATGAAATTTTTTATAGATATGGAGTAACTCTTGGAACCAATAATACATCAGAAAATCAGGCTTGGGATATTGGCAGACGCCAGCAGAGGCAGAGTAGCAGAAGCCACAGCTACATTCATGACCCAGTAAAAGTTTGGACAGGATACTTGCAGAGCCACAGAAGGGCCCAGTGGTCTCTCTCTGACTCCCCTGTGAATTACCTCTAAACTTTACCCAAACCATCACCTCACCGTAGACCCCTAATTGAGCCACATTAACTCCTAGTGTTAATGAACATACATTATGTATAATCGAGTATAACTTCAATTGCATGGGGGAAAAGAAAATCATTATCTGACTCTCTGGCTTTCTATTTTGGAATTCAGAACATTGCCTTCTGTGAACATTCTTGAGATGTAGGATTCCTATCAATTTGGAAAAATGTTTAAGTATTAGTAGTTAAAAATCCAGACAATTCTATGTTATAGTAGTTTTCTATCTTTTTGTCACTATTTAGACCGTAACTTAAGAATATTTGTATTATTCTTATATTCTATTATCTTGGTTTTCAGACATGATTTTGTTTTTGGACAATGTTGTTAATGTGATTCTTGCTTCAGTACGAATGCCTTCTTTTACAAGGTAAGATAAAATTTTCCTCTGTGATTTAGCGTTTAGTGGTGTTCTATGTACTGCAATAATAAAATAGTTTTGCCTTTTTAAAATTAGCATGTGCATATCCTGAAAATTTCATTTAGCTTCAAGTATTTGTCTTACCTTTGGTTGACAAATGTCTGATTAGAAACTCAAAATGCAACATGTGAGTTTATGTGTCTTGTGTATTAACTGAATTACCTGGTTCTAATGTGCAATCTCCTAGGTTTTATTGGCAGGGTACATCACAACTTTCAATGAGTGACATCTTGCACCAAGCCACACTTTAAAAAGAAATAAAACACATAATAAAGTCTGGTTTACTTCATTAAAACACATTGGACTGATTAGATACTTCGGTTTAATATGCTGGGAAAAGATAGGAGGTTTTAAATTGTATTGGTTATTTATATTTTGTTTTTCATTCATTTGAAATATGAATGTGTTTGGGAAAAGGAACTTAGCATGTCTTTGCTTTTCAGTAAAATAAATGAATGTTCGCATCAATAGAAATTGAGTGCATATATGTGTATGTGCATTTTTTAATCTTGGAATTATTGAACACTCAGATATTTAATTAAATATGTATATTCAATATGTATATCTATATGTTCATTAGTTCCCAGAGACCATGATTGGAAAGAGATTCAGAGTTACCATTTTAGTGATTTATTTTATATTTGTTTCTTACTATTTAATAAAATAAATTTTAACAAAGTATGAAGTCAACCATTTACTGGAAAATATCTTGTATTTGTAAATAAATGTGTAAAATATCATCTCTATAATCACTATATCACTTTTATTCTTTAAATGTATTTAGTGAAAGGTGAGGTTAATATAGAATCACCACCTTAATACATGAGTAAACCAGACATACACACTCCCTAGAAATATCTTGATAAATTTGCAAATTTCAATACATTCTCAGCTTATATATTATGCTTTAAAATGTTAATCATGAAGTCTCAACTTAAAAGGGTGTGTGTTCTGCAGATTTCACACTATAAACAGAATTTCAAAATGGAGGAAATATTCTTCCAACATTCAAAAATTATTGCCCAGTTAAGCAAAATTGAGCAAAATAGCCATTTATACCATTGACAAACAACTGAAATGCTGGTATACATTGTTGTTTCACCTACATCCTACTTATTGATGTAAATGAAAATATCAACCAACATTCATGTTGGAACTGCATTCAGAAAGCTAACTGTTAACTATTTCAGCAGGACATCACTACCTATAGAAACATATGACCGTGCGGTTCAGCGGGCCTGGGCCCTGTGATACAGAGAGCGACTGCCAGTCCCACATCTGTGTGGTTCCAGTCTGTCCAGCTATGATGGGATTGTCTTCCAGCCACAGCTGTTGGCTGACATATTTCCCCTTAATTGCATAAAGGAGATATTAACCCAAATTCCTCATTTTTACTGGAAACAATAATGCAGAATGTATGTCTCATTGATATGAACAATTCACTACTCCAAAGTAGCTCATCTAAATCAAACTCATTTCTTCCTTTTTAAGCCTTTGGTATATCAAGTGCAACTGCTCTTCATACACAATTTATATGTTTATATGAAATTTATATATATTTAATTATGAGTCATATATTTGAAGAGCTATTTCTTCCCCAGTTTTTACCTTTATTGAATTACAAGTTTTTCCTTACATGATTATTGACTGTCTCTTTACTGAATATCTTAACTGTGTTTGCTACTGAAACATAAATTCAAATTAAATATTGTGCCCCCCACCCCCAGATTATCTTTAGGTTCTGGAACTAGCTATGAATTATGAGAGTTGGTATAAACTTAAAAAAAAAAAACTACAAAAGCAAACACAGACATATACACACTGAATGGTGTTCGTAACTGTAATAATTACTTAAAAATTCACTGTAGTCTACAGGAAAGGTTTATAATTCACCTGGTATATTAAAATCATATTTAATGTTAACAGGTAGAACACAGACTTTGAAATGTAAAAGCTTATGGTGAATATATCTCAACTGAGGATTACTTGGAGTGGGGCCAGTCAGAAAGGTCAGAAGCAGCAAGGAAAACGTGGTGGTTGGGCAGTGAGCGTCTCACTGTGTATTGGCAAAGTTCAGATCTTCTCAGTGCCAGCGTCCACCTAGAAACGGCCAAGTCCTGTGTAATCTGCAGCTTGGCTCCGCTGTGGCCTTGTATTCTAGCCTGGGTATTGATGATCTGTTTCTCTATGCCATTCTCACTGTTCTGTATAGGTTAACTAGACTAAGAGTTTATTGTTTGTTTCTTTTAGATTGATTGACAATGGCATTGTCACTTTTAAAGAGCTGATATCCAATACCAGAAGGGAGTTTTCTCTCCTCTTGGCCATTATTGGTTCCTATTCATTCTCATTTTTGTCCCATAAGAATTCATTTTTATAAATCAAACAAAGGGGTCTTGAAATGGATGAGAAGATGGGAGATTCTGTATCTATGAGAGAGAAAAGTCTAGTGAGTCTTTGAACAGCGAAACACCTTCATAATACTTGGTTATCAAGAGAAGAGGTAATGTTTTATTCAAGTTGTACCAAAAATATATTGTCTATTCTAAAAAAGACAGTGGTTAGAATCTATGTGTCAATGACTAAAAGGCAAAAATGGTGTTAATTATGCAAAAAAGAGTCCATTAGAACAGCTTGCATGTTTTTACTTGTAATATGTCTTGAACATTTTATTTCCTCCTTTCTAAAGATGGATGGCATTAGAAAGTAAGCATTTGTCATAAACAAATACTTGTTGAGATAAAAGAGACTCGAATATTATCACATTAAAGTTGAAGGAGCATTTATACAATTTCAGCAAGTATATTAGAGTTAATACTATCCTTTAGTTATGTTCAAGTATTTGATCCTTTAAACTAGTAAGCTGGACATTTTATTCCAATTATTAATCTAGTTTAAACAAACTACATTCTTCTGTAAAATAATTATTTATAGTAGGAACCTGATGAAGTGGAATATCAGAATTTGCCAGTATTAGTCGAGCACATTAATTCTGTATTTGTCCAATATATAAGGGAGAGAGCTTAAGCTCTTAATAGAGAGAGCTCAAGGACCAGAAGAAGTGTTGAATTTCCATTTTCAGAACAGCAATTTGCAAGTTGAGAAAAAAGGATTGCAAAGATCATATTCTTTAATATTAAACATACCTCCTGAAAGTAGTGAAAGTATTATATTTTTCAAAGCTGGGCTCTCCCTTTAAATAGAATTAAATTAACCAAATATTTGATCTGTGTTATCCCCAGGAGGGAAAAGCAAATAAGAACACGGATGAGAGAGAAAGCCTGAACCGTGCAGTGCAAACGAGGAAGGACAATCCCAGAGGAGAAGTAATAGCTGGGCTCTACCTGTTCCGGGAATGGTGGTAAGTTAGGTCTACAGATAAGTTTGTATTAAAGGTTTCATCTAACCTGGGCCTTGATGGAGTTAGATAATAATTGGCTTTTTAACGGTTTATAGTGCTTATTATGGGTCTGGTATTATTCCATGTGTTATATGAATATTTAGTCACTTCATGCTCGCAACAATCCTATGAGGTCGGTCCTATTAGAAAATTTGTTTGGTGGTCTAGCAGGGGAGCACAGGTACTTGCCCTCTGTACCCATTTGTTGAGAATTTTTATCATGATGGGTGTTGAATTTTGTCAAATGCTTTTTCAGCATCTATGGAGATGATCATGTGGTTTTTTTCCTTCTTTTGTTGATGTAGTGGATGATGTTGATGGATTTTCGAATGTTGTACGGTCTTTGCATCCCTGGGATGAATCCCACTTGATCATGATCGATGATACTTTTGATGTATTTTTTAATTCGATTTGCTAATATTTTGTTGAGTGTTTTTGCATTTATGTTCATCAGGGATATTGGTCTGTAATTTTATTTTTTTGTGGTGTCTTTGCCTGGTTTTGGTATTAGAGTGATGTTGGTCTCATAGAATGAGTTTGGAAGTATTCCCTCTTCTTCTACTCTTTGGAAAACTATAAGGAGGATAGGTATTAAGTCTTCACTAAAAGTTAGATAAAATTCAGGGGTGAAGCCATCTGGTCCAGGGATGTTGTTGTTAGGGGGTTTTTTGAATACCAGTTCAATTTTGTTGCTGGTAATTGGTCTGTTCAGATTTTCTGTTTCTTTCTGGGTCAGCCTTGAAAGATTGTATTTTTCTAGAGAGTTGTCCATTTCTTCTAGGTTATCCACTTTGTTAACGTATAATTTTTCATAGTGTTCTCTAATAATTCTTTGTATTTCTGTGGTGTCCTTCATGATTATTCCATTCTCATTTCTGATTCTGTTTATGTGAGTAGACTCTATTTTCCTGGTAAGTCTGGATAGGGGTTTATCTGTTTTGTTATTTTCTCAAAGAACCAGCTCTTGCATTCATTGATTCTTTCTATTGTTTTATTCTTCTAAATTTTATTTATTTCTGCTCTAATCTTTATTATGTTTCTCCTTCTACTGACTTTGGGCCTCATTTTTTCTTCTTTTTATAATTTCATTAATTGTGAGTTTAGGCTGCTCATATTGGATTGTTCTTCTTTCCTGAGGAAGGCCTGTATTGTAATACACTTTCCTCTTAGTACAGCCTTCGCTGCGTCCCACAGATTTTGCGGTGTTGAATTATTGTTGTTATTTGTCCCCATGTATTGCTTGATCTCTGTTTTTATTTGGTCATTGATCCATTGGTTGTTTAGGAGCATGTTGTGAAGCCTCCGTGTGTCTGTGGATTTTTCATTTTCTTTGAATAATTTATTTCTAGTTTCATACCTTTGTGGTCTGAGGAACTGGTTGGTACAATTTAAATCTTTTTTAATTTATCTAAGCTCTCTTTGTGGCCTAGTATATGATCTATTCTTGAAAATGTTCCATGTGCACTTGAGAAGAATGTGTATTCTGCTGCTTTTGGGTATAGAGTTCTGTAGATGTCTGTTAGGTCCATCTGTCCTATTGTGTTGTTCAGTGCCTCTGTCTCCTTACTTATTTTCTGTCTGGTTGATCTGGCCTTCAGAGTGAGTGGAGCGCTGAAGTCTCCTAGAATGAATGCGTTGCATTGTATATCCCCTTTTAATTCTGTTAGTGTTTGTTTCACATATGTAGGTGCTCCTGTGTTGGGCACATAGATATTTATAATGGTTATATCTTCTTGTTGGATTGACCCTTTTATCATTATTTAATGTCCTTCTTTGTCTCTTGTGACTTTCTTTGTTTTGAAATCTATTTTGTCTGATACAAGAACTGCAACTCCTGCTTTTTTCTCATGAATAGTTGTATGAAATATCTTTTTCCATCCCTTTATTTCAGTCTCTGTATGTCTTGGGTTTGAAGTTAGTCTCTTGTAGGCAGCATATAGATGGGTCTTGCTTTTTTATCCATTCAGTGACTCTATGTCTTTTGGTTCATTCAGTCCATTTACATTTAGGGTGATTGTCGATATGTATGTTCTTATTGCCATTGCAGGCTTTAGATTTGTGGTTACCAAAGGTTCAAGGTTAACTTCCTTACTATTTTAGAGTCTAACTTAACTCACTTAATATGTGATTACAAACACAATCTAAAGGTTCTCTCCCTTTTTTTATCCTCCTTTTTCTTCCTCCTCCATTCTTTATATATTAGGTACTATATTCTGTACTCTTTGTCTATCCCTTGATTGACTTTGGAGATAGTTATTTTAATTTTTGCATTTGCTTATTAATTAGCTTTTCTACTTTCTTTACTGTGGTTTTATCACCTCTGGTGATAGCCATTAAACTTTAGGAACACTTCCATCTATAGCAGTCCCTCCGAAGTACACTGTAGAGATGGTTTGTGGAAGGTAAATTCTCTCAGCTCTTGCTTATGTGGAAATTGTTTAGACCCTCCTTCAAATTTCAATGACTGTCTTTCTGGATAAAGTATTCTTGGTTTAAGGTCCTTCTGCTTCATTGCATTAAATACATCATGCCACTCCCTTCTGGCCTATAAGGTTTCTGGTGAGAAGTCTGATGATAGCCTGATGGGCTTTCCTTTGTATGTGATCTTATTTCTCTCTCTGGCTTCTTTTAATAGTCTGTCCTTATCTTTGATCTTTGCCATTTTAATTACTATATGTCTTGGTGTTGTCTTCCTTGGGTCCCTTGTGTTGGGAGATCTGTGCATCTCCATGGCCTGAGAGACTATCTCCTTCCACAGATTGGGGAAGTTTTCAGCAATTACCTCATCAAAGACACTCTCTATCTCTTTTTCTCTCTATTCTTCTTCTGGTACCCTTATAATGTGAATGTTGTTGCGTTTGGATTGGTCACACAGTTCTCTCAGTTTTCTTTCATTCTTAGAGATCCTTTTTTCTCTCTGTGCCTCAGCTTCTTTGTATTCCTCTTCTCTAATTTCTATTTCATTTATTGTCTCCTCCACTGTATCCAATCTGCTTTTAATACTCTCCATTGTGCTCTTCAATGATTGGATCTCTGACCGGAATTCATTCCTGAGTTCTTGAATATCTTTCCGTACCTCCATGAGCATGTTAATGATTTTTATTTTGAAATCCCTTTCAGGAAGATTCATGAGGTCAATGTCTTTTAAATATTTCTCAGGAGTTGTATTAATAATTTTACTTTGAACCAGGTTCCTTTGGCATTTCATATTTGTGTACAGCGCCCTCTAGTGCCCAGAAGCTCTACTCTCGGGAGCTGTTCAGCCCCTGAAGCAATGTTGGGGGTTGCAGGGGAGTGGTATTGGTGCCTGGGGGCAGGAAAGAACTGTTTCCTGCTTCCCGGCTGCTATGCCTGACTCCACTGCCTGAACCAGTGGGCCAAGCACATAGGTGTAAGCCTCTATGTTTTGTGTTTGTAGTTGCTGTAGACATATCTTCCCTCTTGCTGGCCCAATGCTAGGTTATGGTTTGCCAGTTTGTGAGCCAGGTGAGGCTGGCTGGGAGAAAGGCGCAGTAGACTTCATATCCTGGAGGGGGGTCCTTGGAGCTGTGTAGCCAGCCAGGGAGCTGGAGCACCTGAAGATCATGAAAGCTCCCAACCTGCTGGGCAGAGTGCACCCAGACAATTTTGTCTACCTGTCCTTTCTCCTGTGTAGTAAGCTCTGTGCAATCCTTGCCCCTTTAGCAGCCATCTTGCTAAGGGCTTCCTTGTTAGGAAGTGTCTCAGACTGCCTGTCTTTCTTTTCTCCCAGAGCAGCCGGATATGGATCCCTGCTTTCCACAAGTGGCTGAATTGTCAGTCTCTCCAGGAATTCTTCCTGTCTTTGCTTTCCAACCCTCTCCTCACGAGAGTACCATGGAAGCACCATGAAATGTAGGTTTGTGCTCCCAGAGCAGATCTCTGGAGTTAGGTATTCAGCACTCTCAGGCCTCCACTCCCTCCCCACTCCATTCCTCTTCCTCCCACTGGTGAGCTGGGATGGGGGAAGGGCTTGGGTCCCACCGGGCTATAGCTGTGGTACGTTACCCTGTTCGGTGAGGTCTGCTCTTGTCTCCAGGTGTATGCAGTCTGGCGCAGTCCTCTTTCCTGTTGCTCTTTCAGGAGTAGTTGTATTAATTATATTTTCATATTATATGCGATTTTAGGAGGAAGCCTCTGTCTCACCTCTCACACTGCCATCTTTAATCCTCTCTCCCACACTGAAAACCTTGATAGTGCACGATAACCTTTGTAGCACATGACATGCTTCTTTTCCTCAGTATGAAATTTGGGTTTTAAGTGTATCTAGATTTGGAAGGACCAACATAAGACGTATGCTGACCATGGCATCAGCTGTTCCTGGATTTATGTTTATTTTCTACTGAAGACCCAAAAGCAAAGATAGAGAAATAAAACATGACACATGCAAAAGACATACCAGTGTCAAAAATTAAATAAGTATCTCTGTGTACCAGTGACACAACAAGAAATGCAAAGGAGTTAGTGAGGCTGAAACCATGGGGCTGAAGCATTTCGGTCTGAAAACCAGCAGAAGTATCCATGTTTGAGCCCTTTGGGATAAGGAGTGTTAAAAGTTTTAATAGGACATGAGGATTGGTGGTGATTAGAGCCAGACACCCTGTTTATAGCTTTGGTGTAGGGTGGTTCGTGGTATTACAGTTGTAAAGTAAGGCTGCAAAGGCGTGCTAGTCACTTCTGCCTGCTGAGGCAGGATTGAGAGGGGGAGTGGAAGCGAGGGTTCAGCCTTGAGTCAGAAATGCACCTGAGTGCCGCTCTGAACTGAATCTGCAACATCCCCCAAATCACCACCGTTCAGGAACCCGTAAAACATAATCGTTAGATTCTGGATGTGAACTAAAGGGTCTCAGGGATACTTAGAGACAATTAGGGAATACCCACTATACAAAAAGATATGGACAGTGGGGGTGCGTAAGAAAACAAAATACAATTTCACTGAAAAATAAGCGCTTACTTTTAATTTGATCAACATATAAAAATTAATTCTATTTTTCAGTGAATGGAAATAATGAAACAGAAATTCAAGTTAGTGATTACTTTTGAGGAAAAGAAGGAGAGAAAATTGAAGAGTTGTACAGAGAGCTTCAATTGTATCTGTAATACTTTGTGTAATATGAAGTAGATACACAAAAATTTTAAATTATGTTAAAGCTGAGCAATGGCTACATAGATATTTGTTAATACTTCTTTATAATACATTGCACATTTGAACTATTTTGTCATACTTTATCATATATAATCTAACAATGTGATATATTAAATATAATAGATTTATAATTTATAACAGTTATATAATATGTAGAACATATTCAAATACGTTTCCTCTCTCCCAATTTTCTTAGTATTTTTTGTGTAGAATTATCACCTAGCATAGAGTTGAAGTTGAACATATTTGCTGAGTAAAGGGTAATTGAATGAATATTAAAATTCCTCTATATACAGAGTGTATAAATTACCACCAGGATTGCAGTAGGTAAAAAGAAACATAAATACAGAAACTTGGGATGTACTGATAAGACATTATGCATGAAAAGATTTTACATTTTTGTGCTTTTCTTAGAAATAATGTGCTCTGAAGGTCCTTGGAAATTTGTGCATATTTCTAAACAAGTGTAACTGATTATTTTAGATTGAATTTAAGATGATTACTATAAATATGGTTAATTTTTAAAAGATGTTGCAGAGGAATCTGAGCACATATTCCTTTATACCAATAATCTGTAGCTCTTTCACTACAAACAAAGGAGAAACTAATTCTACCACATTAGGAATTAACACAGTATAAACAGCTGCTGTTTATAATAGACCACTTTTGAGAACATAGTTCAACCAAAATGATAACTTGAATCATATTAATTATGCAATATGAATAGTTTTTAAAATTCAAAATATTACTAAAAGCAGGGCATTTTCATATTATGACAGTACATGGGGGAAATTCTAAATAAGATAAATTCTGATTACTGCTGTGGTTTGTATGTAATAATTTTTTCCTCCCCTCTCATATTAGCCTGGAGAAAAACTTATTTTATTTTGGCCACAACTTAATTTTATCATTATGGTCTTTTGACTTATAGATGACTTGAAGTTGAACTAGAAATTTTACTGTGAACAAAAGGGACAGCTATCATAGAGGGGAATGTAGTTGTTTTTAGTAAACAACAAACTTAGGTGTTGAAGAGTCAGGGATGCTGTTCTCATGTAGTGACTGATGCATGAATGGAGAATGGAGATGGTGGCTGACATCACCCACAGAGATCCCAGAGTGGGATAATAAGAAGGGACTGGGAAAAGGCAGTAAATGTAATTTTTGTCATTTGAAAGAAAACACAATTAGACTCACAATACTAAAACACAAAAATGACATGCAATTGACAAGATGGCAAATTTGCAAGTCAGACCAAACCCGGAGCTGCCCCATAATGGAGCAAAAGGCATGTGCATCTGAGGAACACAAGCCTGAAAGAAACCCCTTGGGATGCAGAAGGTGTCGGGGCCAGTGAGTCATTGAAAGGGAGCTCCAGGGAGGGGCGTCCTGAATGTCACAGTTCATGAATAGATTGGGGAAAGCTTTATAAGTATGCCCTTTTCTCTCCACAACATACTCCTGGGTAGGTTATAGTCTTTCCATAAATAACATGAGACAAAATAAACAGAAGCATACATATGTGCATACCTCCATAAATACATAAAAGATAAAATAAACTTTAAAAAGTGAGAATCCAGTATCACAAGGGTCACCAGTGTTTAGTAGGGTTACTAATATTTAAAATAAGCAAAACAAGTTCCTGAAAAATAATAGGTTATACTGATAATACAGGAGCAACTAAAAGTAGTTATAGAAAATTAGAACCAAGTAGTAAGGTTGGCACTTCTTTCCAAAGAGAATTGAGTTATAATAGAACTTGTGGGCAGGGCCAAGTCTGTTTTCAAAAGAGAACATTGTCATTGCCAAATTCCTCGGGCAAATTTTCAACGTATTGCAACATAAAACATGAAAGAGCTGATTTTGACATAATTTTTCTTTTTAAGTTATGCCATTACTATTTGATCACCTTGTTCATAAACATCCACAAACATCTGTGCCCCTCCCCCTTTATTTTTTGGTAGTAGTGAATCCTCGTGGGCCTTTTAGGGTGAATTGCAGCAAAATATCAAAAAATGGTACCATTAGTTAATCTGTCAGAAAAAGGAATTTAGTATTAATTTAAACTTTGATGAATTATGATTTGATTTTCATTTCATTGGTACTAGATTGTTCTAGTAGCCAACAGTTTATCTTTTTTTTGTCTTGTCTTCTCATCATAAATCAAACTGCCAACATACAAGAGAATGCTTGCTTTGTCTACTTGATATAGGATAATAATCTAAAATAATGTGTGAATTACTCAGATATTGTGAAAACAGAGGTGGGTTTAATTCATGCACTATGGCATTTAATAAGAGAATTTTATCTGCTAGAAATTTCTCATGAGTCTGAGTCATAGAGTAAAATACTATCGTGCAGGCTTTGTTGATCCATGAATAGCATAGGATCTGTATCAAGACTGTATATGCTAGAACACAGAATCTGCTTGTAGACTCAAGGTAAGATAAGTAAGCACAATGAAGAGCTTTGTCTATTTTCAGCCATCTTCTTGAGAAGATGAGTAAGAGGTTAGATCAGAAGTGGTATAATTGGGTAAAACCTGTATGCTTCTGGTGAAAGGTATTAGACTGAGTCATTCTTACAATCGGCTGAGCATGAAACTTAATATAATATTAAGGTGATATTCAACATATGAAAGAAAGCATCTATAGCCTGGGGTGATAAGGACTTATTTTCATGAAAATAAATTAGACTATATTTTGCGGCTATCTTAGAACTTCTAGAATAGTTTAGAACAAATGAATTTGTCTTTCAACAGGAGATTAAAAAAATTATAATGGCAAGAGTTGCCCGATTTGATTTTTTCAGTTTGAGGAGATTATGTGATTTAAATTAGTTGAAATGAGAGGAATCCTAGAAATATAAAAAATTCAGAGAAATCTTCCAAAAACTATCAATTTGAATGAAATACTTCACCTAATTACCAATACAGCAGTTTTCATTGCCAGCTAGAGGATTTCCGAATGGAATATTGGCTTTGGAGATGGAATCCAAAGACTCCCTTTGAAATCTGTTATGATAGAATTTAATTATTTTGAATTGCTTACAAAAATCCTAACAATTATTTTAAAACCCTCATGTTCAGTTACATAAATTTTTCTTCTCTTCCTGATATTTTAACTTTATTTCATAGAGTTTTGAGTAGGATGGAATTTAGGGGAAAACGGATACATTCAGGAATTGTGTCATATGGAATTATCTAATTCACACAATCCTAGGTAAATTGGAGACCTGCAGTTCACTTCCTAAAGGGTCCAGACTCCTCCAGAGAAAGAGAGGAATCAGTGCTCAGGTAGCAGGAATACACTATACGCTTTACAAACCTGTCTCTCAGTTGATTTAATCTGTGTGACATAATTTTACCTTGTGGGGGAGACAGGATTTTTGAGAAGAATTTGTTAGTTTTATCAAGGGATTTCGTGTATTTCAACTACGGCCAGCAGAAAATAATGGTGTCACCATGGCAATCTCTGTTTTAGAAAAAGATGATATTTAAAAATATTTCACATAAGGTCCAGTGCAGTGTGAAAGCCCACGCTGAACCAAGATTTTGCAGACCAGTGATTTAGGTGAGCTACGTATACATCACCCTGTTTGAGACCCTTGCTTTCTTGAATCAGTACTGAACGCTTAAAGCTAGTATATTTTTAAGACAGCATTCTGGAGAAAACTCATCAGTTCTCATGAGATTTCCTTCTAAGGCAGTTAGTAGGAGTAACTCTGAGCTCTATAGTTTCCAAGAGCTGATTGGGAATCTAATGTAGACTCTACAGGAAGTACAATTTTACTGCCAGAAACTACAATATGTTTAAAGTTTTCAGAAGAGATATCTGTGCTGCCTCCGCTGTAGGTGTGGTGAACTTTAATAATATACTTTAACCACCAAGGAGAGCTCAAGGATCCTTCTGCCTGTCCCATTTCTGTTGTGAGTTAAGGATACATCTCAGCTGTGTTTCTAGGGGTTTGGACGTGGAACAGGAGAGACAAATGATTTAAAAGCACAGTTGTCCTGACTGGCACCCTCTTTGGATTGCCTCCTTTGAAACAGCTACATCCGACTGTACGGCTACTCTTCCACGTCCTAGGCTCCCGCACTAAAGATTCCTTCTTCAAAAGGGGAAGAACGCAGAAATCCCTATCCTCCGCCTCACCCCATGAATCAGAACATGTGGAAATTAAGGTGAAACCTGAAACTAGCAGACTACGGAGCAAACGGCCCCATCTGCTTCCCAATCTACAGGCGCAAAAATGCCTCACTTTCCGTGTTTTCTATCTCAGGTCACCTGAATTTCTAGAGCCCAGACGCTTTGCGGGTTTTGGCCTGAAGGTGAAGAAGCAGAGTAAGAGTCATAAATAAATCTCTTTCCCATTGAGATATTGGAGGAGCACTATTTTTTTCTCTCCCTTTCATCTTCTTCTTTTTCCCCAGAAAGCTAATACAACCCTCATCCACGCTGATAAAGATGCAGTGCATTTTACCTTTAATCTAAAATGTTCCTTGAAATAACTGACTAATGTCATAAGGAAGGCACTTTAGGATTTATTGTGTGATCCTTTGATTCATCCACTTCTGGCTGTGACATTGATCGATGTTTATAAAATCCCTAAGCCTCCGCTGGCAGCTATGCTTATTAACCTAGAGCACATAATCAAAGAAGCGTGGGTGAAATTACGTAGGAGGAAAAAAATTCTTGACTCTCTTTCAAAATTGTGTTAATAATAGCAATTATAAACTTGAACATTGGAGCAAACAGAATTTCTTATCTGATGTTTTTAAACCAAAAGTTTATCTTGGTTACTTATTTATTTATTCTTGCTGGCTTGCCAAGTTGGCTTCACAGATGTATTTTAGTTAGCAGAGTAATCATTTTCTGACTGGCTCTCATTCTACATGGTAACAGCAGTGAGGCTATAGTCTATTACTAGGGATCTAGTCGATTTACATTTTTAGAAGGTTTGAGATAAGCATTGAGGTATCAAACTAAACATCATTTTAAAGGATGATGATCATGTTATTGGTAATCTTTTAAAAACACACTCATGATCGTATACCTTCTAGATAGTAAAAGCACAGCTATCAGGTAAACCTTGACAAGGGAATTACAACAGCCATAAAAATATAGGGCCCTCATCATCAGCCAAATAAACTAAATTCTGCTCTCCACTAGGTCATTCATTTTCTTGTTTAGTCATTCCAGAATTCAAAGCCAAGTAACTGAATAACATTGCAACACAGCATACATTTATAGTCAGCAAGAATATTCCTAAAGCATTCAGTAAAAATCATGTTATAAATTATAGCAAAGCATAATTATGTTCAATTTAAAATAGGTATAATATAATCTTAAAGATTTCTGTTTACTTTCAAATTTCTTCTGTAACAAATGTAGCACCAATCCTGTGGGAAGTGGGTTGGTACTCAAGATTCTGGTTTGTAGCTGGGATCTGTTTGCCAGTTAAGTCTGGGCTTCAGACTTACTTTGTTTGCAAACTCCCTCCATGTCAAATCCTCAATTAAAAATACTGGGGTAACTCTGGGAAGTTCTATGAAGAACTAGGCAAAGCTATGAACTGTCCTCCTGCTGATATTCCTGGTTACCCCAAGATGGTCAGACTGTTCTGAATTTCAAAGAGAAAAATACTTAATTCCTTTAAAATAAAAAGCACTCAATAGCCACTGGGTCCATAGCCATCTCTACTTTTCTTATTCCAAGAACTCTGATTAACTCTGGAAAGGGGAAGAAGGGTTATCTTAAATTACCTCACTCTGGGACTTTTCTAGACAGTTAAAATCCACATGGCATATTTCAAACTCCATAAACCAAGAGCCCTGTAGTTTGGAATGTGAAGGCCTCTCGGGTGACTGGTGGAGTCACTTTCACAAAACTCCTTGTCAAGAGCCAAAGGATGGGAGGGTCAGACCACCAGGGCTTTGAAGTTTATCAGATTGCTAGACAACTCATGTGTTTGTGCTGAGCCAGAGGGAAGAACAAGCTGACGAATGAGGACATGGAAAGGGAGATTATAACCCAGAAACAGGCAAAACCATAGATGGTATAGACAACCTTTCTAGGGGAAAGCAAGGGAGGCGAGTATTGCTGGACTTGGGGAATCGGTGAGGAACAGGGAGAGGAGGCCGACAGTACAGTACAGAATTAATTATATAGGCACTTATTTAAGCCTGAGTTTCACATCCATCTTTTCTGGAGCCCTCTATACTGCCTTCAGGATGCCAATGGTGTATATGCCCACATTCAGTGGCATTTGTTAGAATCCTGGCATGGCCACTCGATAGTTATGTAATCCCTTGTTAAGAGTCTTAACTAGTTCTACATAGAAATTTAAGGAAACTTAATTTCATTATTTCTTAAATGGGCCAAATGATAATATGTGTCTTATTATTGAGTAATTGTTAAGTGTTAAATGAATGTTAACATAAGTAAAGCACTTAGAACAGTGCCTGGCTTATCATAATCCCCCAATAAAAGGTGGTTATTATTAATGTTTATTATTGATGCTAATAGCCCCACATGCAGGGAAAAGGATACTCATTGATATACTATGAATTAATATCATAAAATATTTTCCAATCATGTATTATTTCCCAAAAATCTTGCTTTCTTATTCTGTAACAATGAGATCGATGATCATTAAGAAAATTTGATAGCTGATTAAAAAAATGCTTGCTCACAATCTATTAAGCAATGCATAATGCAAAACATGGGGGTAGATTTAAAAAACAAAAAAGTAAGAAACAATGTTCAAGGAATGTATTATATCTTGTAATTTAAGAACCAATAATTATTATTTTAAACAGAAACTATTAGAATTGTTATACACAATAGTTGATTCATTTTAGATAATATGATATAAGAAGAGAAAATTTCATGACTAGGATAGTATGTTCTTGAAAATGTGCAGATTTTCTAAATTAATTTTGTCCCAGAATATTTCATAGAGTTCAAGCTTTGTATTTCATTGGTTGTGTGACTCACTTGATAATTATGTGGCTATATTAAGGAGAGATTAGAGTAGACCCATAAAGATAAGTAAAGTCTTGAAAGTAAGTCTTATAAAAAAGACAAGGGATTGAGATTATTTAGTTGGAAAAACTTAGACAAGAGTATGAAATAAGAAGTAGACAAAGATTCCTTCTACAGATGTGAAGGCCAGTTATAGGACTTCACTGAGAATTCAACAAGAAGTCAAATCTTGTAGAGGAATCAGCATACAAAAATGTCAGTAAGTATAATATACTCACTGACAGTAGCATGGGGAAACTTGCTCATATCTCTGAAAGTGGTTTCTTATAAACATCAGAACAGATTACTGGGAATGAATGGAACTATTTTCAGTTCAGAATTGATGACTTCATCAATATTTAGAATGTTTTCAGTTGCCAATATCTAAAAAATTGACTTGAACTCGACTAAGTAATTTACTGGCTGATGTAACTGATGTAGGTCAATTGAACCAATCATTAGAAACAGGAGTAGAAATGTTGATTGTCTTAACTGAGGTCACTTGCTCTAAAAATGGAGCTGAGAAGATTGTTTCCTCAGAAGCATACCTTCCTCAAATAAAAATCTGGAGCTGTTTAGGAAGAGTTAGAGTAGATGCCAAGCAAACATTAACAAATGCTCTGTCCAAGTCCTATTATGCAGAAATGAACTTTAATCTCTCTGGTAATTTTAGCAAGTTATAGCTAAATTTAAAAAAAAGAAAGACTAACATTCCATTCTTACTACAGAGTATATTAATATGCTCCATGATTGTACTCTATTTCGGTAATAAGCAAAAGGATGGAGTGGAAAGAACCCCAGAGATGTTATCAGGAGACCTGGGCTCTAGCCATGCTTCCAGGGCTTGCTTTCAGTTAAAATTCAGCAAGTCACTTAATTTTTCTAATCATTGGTTTCCCACTCTAAAAGAGGTATCAGGTTTTACCCCTTACTTCTTAGCAGAGCCATATTTATCAAATGAGATAATACATGAGAAATACTTTGTAAAGTAGATAGTACTATGTGAAATAAAGAAATATTGTTTTCTAAACATTAGATTTTTGTCCTTGCCTGCTCTAAGACTTGGCCTAAACTGGATATTTTGAGAGCTTGGTGCCTTAAAATTTAGAGCTTGTCAAGGTTTTGTTGCCTTTATGAGTTCTTGGAGATATTTGCTTCCATAAATGAACTCCAAATGTAGGTTACTAAATTTATTATGTTGCCATTAGTCTTATTTCATAAATTTGTAACTATTAATGTACTCTTGAAAATTATGCTATATATTTCTTCTTTACAGGGAATCTTAGTACCTATTCTTGCACCTTGATTGCTTTTTTTTTGTTATGTTTGAAATATAGCACAAGGAGAAAGGATAGAAGTAGGGTGTGTATTTATCAATGGCTTTTCCATAACTCAGAGCTCAAGAACTAAATCAATGTCATTGTCTAACTGAAGATTAATATCAAATAATTCACAGGAAGGTAATAAGCCATTTTAGACTGCTATACAAATACAGATCATCTAGTTTGATAAAGTATATCACTTATATTAAATCATATAGTTCTATAATCTAAAATATTAATTTGGGAAAAATATTGCTTTTTGATCATCCTGGGCATTACACATATTTCATTGCATTAATTTAAATGATTATATTTAAAACTGTTACTATCAGTTGATAAAATGGCATAAGCCTAAATATTCATTTGTGTATGCTCACATAGTTCCTATTGCCTCAAACCAATCACCATGATTTGGGATGAAGTTAAAAGTATAAATCTTTCTATTATGCAGTTATTACTTTAAAATGTTAGGCATTATTATATTTCCATTTTACGTGTACCAGTCTACATTAGTTTATTTCAAAGAGACTAATGCTAGAATTTATTCGTTCATTGCATATTTAAATTCTTTTATGTGAAAGGTATAAAATAAATGTAGATATCAAATTTCATAAGAAATCATTCATGCTTTTATGTTTTAGAGTTAGGCACAGATATAAGACTATTATTTTCAAGATATACATGTGGTATGAGTGGTAGGCAAGCCCTGAGGAAGTGTTCAACAAATACTGAGGAATCAGGCATTATTTCCGTCTTTAAACAGGAGAAATAGCTCCTGCCGCAGGTGTACCTGGGAGAGTCCCATGTGGTGATCTGAGTGGAAAGTGCGTTCCCAGCCGAGGGAAGGTCGTGAGCGAGCCTGGAGAGGCAGGGACGCACGGTGAGCGTTGGCGTGCAGGCACCAGCTGGCGGCCAGCTGCCCTAATTTGGCCTGCACAGATGTTTTGCTTGTCCTTGTGTCATAATTAAGATTCCTTAAGGTTCTTTCAGATTCCAACATTAAAGTGCAGAAAAGTTATGGGTTTCCAATGTCTAATGAAAAAGTGAACATCTATCTACATTCCACATTTCAGTAGCCCCATACAGCACTTATTTGGAGCTGAGAAGCTGCTGCTTCACTCAAAGGGAGAAATCACCTCTCTTTTCCCAGACAACTGGCCTTTTCATTTCTTTAGGTTACTTGCTCTGTTCCTGTAATTGCGTTAGCTGCCCCTAGTCAGGATTACAAAGTGAGTTCTGTGTGGAGTTCATTGATGTCTCTGTTTTAGGATGTGTCTGGCCAATGGGTTTCAGCCCCGGGCAAGTTCCCTATGGATTGAGTGTGACCAAAGAAATGACAGTAGAATGTTCTTGGGGTGAAAGGGTGATACCTAACTTTATTTCCACGGTGGCAGGTCAGTCACTAAAACCCCATTCACTCAGGGAGAGTCTGCATGCAGCAAGCCGGTGGGTCTCTGCCTTTGGGCCTCTCGGCCGCACAGCCGTCCTCGGGGCCTCTGTCCCCGGTGCTGCTCTCCTGCAGCCTCTCAGCCATGGCATCGCGTCACTCAGAGCACTGGGCGGAGCTCTTTATATAGAGTCAGTACCAACGCATTGCCACACCTGTGTAGTGAGCTAGCCGACCAGGGCCAGGTGAGAATCCTGGCCACAGGAACTTTCATTTTATCCACAGGATGTTTTAAAATTTCTAAAATTTATGAAAATATATGTGCCATGAAGAAAAAAATCTTGAAATCATTTTTAAGGGAGATTAAAAAAAGTTTTTTCGGATCTAATAAAATCTGTAGTTTAGTTTATGTAGTACTATCACTAACAATCAAAATGGAGCTGTTCTTCTATCTCCATTTTAAAGGTAAGTTAACTGTTCAGGAATATTTTCAAGATGTCAACAATCCCAGATTTGAAGATTTTATCTTCAGATTTGAGTTAATAATTTAACCAACGTGGTACAGTGCATGCTATTGATTGACTGAATGAATATATATTTAATGTTAAAATAATGTAAGTTATGCTTTTGCAATCCAAATTTGGATCATATAAAATAATTGGGAGTTTTATATATTCCCAAATCTTTTAATAGCTTCCCACAAAGTTCAGTGCTTCTCTCTTATTTTTTAGCATCTGAACAGTAAGAAATTTTGTCACTATTAATCCTTTCCGGGATAATAAACTGGAGGAACTGAGTTGTATCTGACCAGCTTCTCCTCATAGGTAGACACTGATGGAATTTTTTGCCTGTCATTCCTTTAAACCTGCACAAAGGAGGATGGGGAAGAATTTAACCTGGGCTAAATCTAATGGATTGGTAACGAAATGTTGATTCCACAGAAATGATTAAGTGTTTTATGGGTATAAATTTATATAACTGAATACAATCATATCTTGAAGCCAATAAGCAATTATACTGCTACTTTAGAAACTAAAAAAACATAGAGTGTAAGAAAAATGTTCTAGTCTTTAGTATTTCCCCCCTTCCTTTCTTCTTGCCTCTTTCTTTCCTTTTTTTAAAAAATATTTATTTAGTTTTCTCTGATTTAGAAATCAAGTTTCTCTATAATTTAAAATTCTCATCATTAATTTAAGGCAGTGTTTTATACACTACTGTTATGAAACAAAATCTGCTTAATTGGAAACCTAGCCTTTTTACTTACACATAAATTTAATTCTCCTCAAGTTCAAATGTATATTTAGATGTTCACTTTCACATGTTACATTTGGTATGTAATCCAAGGGGCAACTACTTAGAGTAAATTGAGTATTAGTAATTGTGTAATATGTAATGATTATGTAGCAATAATGTAATTAGCAATATATTTAGCTCTCCATAATTCATAATGTATTTTCAACCTATAATATTAAGAATCTCTTTGGAAAAGTGGTTATTTAGACTTAAGAAATAAGATTTTTTTTGGTATAAAACTCAATATCATACAGATATCATTTTCTACTCTCACATTGTTCCATAATTCTCATCAATTGTAGTTTTAATTTGTCTGTCAGATCATTGCTGGGATGTTCATTATAATAAGTGAAGATATTTAACTTCTTTTTTTATAATGTCAAAAAACTCTTATTTAATATTTTCTGTGTCAGGCAGTATTCTAAGCATTTTACATAAATTGATTTTTTAAATCACAGCAACCTTATGATGAGGCACCATTAGTAATCCTATTACATAAATGAGGAAATGGAATCATGGAGAAGTTATCTCCCTAAGAACACACAGTAAGCAGTGGAGCAGGATTCCATTGTGGCTGATCCAGCTTAGAGCACATGGACTCTTCATCTCTAAACTGGGGTAGTGCAGCCTAAAATGATGTCCTTAGTCTTATGCTAGTACAGAGGAGATCTACATATGTCATCTTTCTCAGAAATACTCAAAATCCCAGTGCTATGATGACTGACTTTGCAAAGCTATTTTTAATACTTTCCGTTTTTAACAGGATAAGTAAAGCACTCATAATACACCTCCTTTGTGATGTGCTCCTTGCTAAGGATTAACAGGGAAGTGTTAGATTTTCTGGAAAGAGATCACATTTGAAAATAGTGAAACATTCTTTAGCTTTAAATTATGCTTAGTGCCAGAACTGGGACACAGAAAGGGCAATTCCTCTGCTGATGGCCAGAAAATAGTATGTTGTGGACCTTAGATTCACATTCCAGGAGGGACTGGTAGGTTTCCTGTGGACATAGGTGAGATTCTGGAAGATACTTTGGGCCTGGGTTATGTTTGACTGGAACCTCCCCCTGCATTTTATCAGCACACTCAGGAAGTCCAAGAAACACCCTTTCTAGATGTCAGAGTTTTGGACATCTGAGGTTGTACAAAAGATGCTCAGCAGCCTGCCTGAAAAATCTTGAATATGCCATATGATAGAGGCAATACCTTGGGTTGGCCAATGACAAGACCAGTCAAGACAATGGTATTTTCAACTAGCAGACCAGTCACTCTGAGCCAGTCACATAATTACACATTTTCATAGACACGTCTTGACGCATGTCAACTAACTCCTGTTCCTTTCAACACTGTTCTCAAAATAGCACAGGTGAATTAAAAAAAATTTTTTTTAATTGAAGTATCACTGATATATAATCTTATATTAGTTTCAAGTATAGAACATGGTGGTTCAACAGTTATCACATTATTAAATCCTTACCCTAGTGCAGTTAATATCTGTCAACATAGGAAGATGTTCAAGAATCATTGGCTATATTCTCCATGCTGCTCATGACCAACCTACATTATGATTAAGAATTTATGAACCCCTTTATCCCACTCAATTGCCCATCCACCCACCCCAACCTCTCCCCCATGGTAACCACCAGTCCCTTCCTTCTCAGTATCTATAAATCTACTGCTGTTTTGTTCATTCGCACAGGTGAATTTTGTGAAATTAAATGTAGGACCAGGAAGAAGGTTAATGGATGATAAATAGGAGAAGTAAGACCTGAACTGAAGACTAAAACTGGATCATCACTGAAATTCTAATTTTCTCTCTAGACTAAAATATTTTTGGACTGGACTGTGTCTTGACTGAACTAAATTTAGTTGACTCTTTGCCAAGGAGTAACAAATATTTAGAGCAAACCAGAATAAAGTAATCTTCATGTTTGCATCTACCTGAATATTAGTGACTCAGAGTTGCTATAGTTTACGTTTGCACATGTGTGTAAAATGCACCTCTCTATATCTACCTTTCTGCCTATCTGCCTATGAATTATACATTTATCTATCATCTTGGATACCTGTCTCAAGAACTTAGGATAGTCTGAATTATCTACTGAATTGTCTAACAAAAGACAATTATCACCCACACTACCATATGGTTTAAATGTCAACAAAAATAGGGTAAATACCAGTACATAGCAGTGCTCCATAAATAACTATAGGGATGTCTACATTTCTGTACTAACTGACATCAGTACAGAATATACTGTAAAATAGTCATAGTTTAGTCATTTATACTCATGTTCAGGTTCTTGAATTTGTGATGGTATATAGTTATTTCAGAAATGGTAGTAAATTTCATAGCTTCAATTGTCTGGATGCCCTTTGAGTCCTATTGGAACAACTCTGATGTAGTCTTTTAAAATACTAACCACTAAATCAAAAGCATTTCTATGACAATGTACAATATAATATATTTATCTTATTTCTAAAATAGAGATGCTTCCTCACTCTGTACTTACTCTTCCTCAAACCTTTATGGTCTAGTAACAGTAACTTAGGCTTTTGTCATTCTATGTAATAAGGTAGAAATATATATGAAATTAGCACTATTTATTCATTTTTGATCTACAAAATGCCATATGGTTTTATATAGATCACAAAAAGCTATTAAAAATTTACCCTCACTTTAAAATGCACAGTATCATAGCTTATATATAATTTCTCCTGATTTCCCTGATATAAACACAATTTAGGTAACAGTGGAAAGTACCAACTGCCAAGGAATTTAAAGTCTCAGAGTTCACACAGACACTGAGTTTAGGTGGTACTAGTAGTTACCACAACATGTGGTTATACTTCGGATCAGAGGTTATGGATAATATGAAAAGGTACAACTTCAGATTGGACTTAAATTATTAGATCAATGGATTAGATTGACAAGTATCTCTGTAAGAAATCAAGACTTAAGAAGGCAAATCACTCTCAAAATAATCTAATCACTTTGTCATAGGAATTACAAATATGGGTTCTCAAAAATGAAAGTAGGAGAATTTATTAATTTCCTTTAGAATTTTGTATGTGTAGACAAATACCTTTTTTTCTCCATATATGAGCATATAATACATGGAATTCTAAAAGGGTATCTTACACTTATTTTAACCCTAGATGATTTAGAGGGAAAGCTTTATTCTCATTAAATTCAGTGTAGATATAATTCTTTCCTGCTTTATTTCTTAAAATAATTTTAATTGAAAGACCTATACCCTTAAAACTACAAGACACTCTTAAGAGAAATTAAAGAGGACACTAATAAATGGAAATTCATCCCATGCTCTTGGCTAGGAAGAATTAATATTGTCAAAATGGCCATCCTGCCTAAAGTAATCTACAGATCCAACGCAATCCCTATCAAAATACCAACAGCATTCTTCAGTGGACTAGAGCAAATAGTTCTAAAATTCATATAGAACCACAAAAGACCCCGAAGAGCCAAAGCAATCCTGAGGAGGAAGAATAAAGCAGGGGGGATGATGCTCTCTGACTTCAAGCTTTACTACAAAGCTACTGTAATCAAGACAATTAGGTACTGGCACAAGAACAGACCCATAGACCAGTGGAACAGAATAGAGAGCCCAGATATAAACCCAAGCATATATGGTCAATTAATATACGATAAAGGAGCCATGGATATACAATGGGGAGATGACAGCCTCTTCAACAGCTGGTGTTGGCAAAACTGGACAGCTACATGTAAGAGAATGAAACTGGATTACTGTCTAACCCCAAACACAAAAGTTAACTCAAAATGGATTAAAGACCTGAATGTAAGTCATAAAACCATAAAATTCTTAGAAAAAACATAGGCAAAAATCTCTTGGACATAAACATGAGCAACTTCTTCATGAACATGTCTCCCTGGGCAAGGGAAACAAAGGCAAAAATGAACAAATGGGACTATATCAAACTAAAAATCTTCTGTACATCAAGGGATACTATCAGTAGAACAAAAAGATATCCTACAGTATGGGAGAATATATTCATAAATGACATATCCTATAAGATGTTGACATGCAAATTATATAAAGAACTCCCACACCTCAACAAACAAAAAGCAAATAAGCCAATTAAAAAATGGGCAGAAGAGCTAAACAGACACTTCTCCAAAGAAGAAATTCAGATGGCCAGCAGGCACATGAGAGATGCTCCACATCACTAGTCATCAGAGAAATGCAGATTAAAACCACAATCAGATATCACCTCACACCAGTTAGAATGTCCACCATCCAAAACACAAACAACAACAAATATTGGTGAGGATGTGGAGAAAGGGGAACCCTCCTACACTGCTGGTGGAATGCAAATTAGTTCAACCATTGTGGAAAGCAGTATGGAGGTTTCTCAAAAACTCAAAATAGAAATACCACTTGACCCAGGAATTACACTCATGGGAATTTACCCTAAGAAAGCAGCAGCCCAGTTTGAAAAAGACATACACACCCCCATGTTTACCACAGCGCTGTTTACAATAGCCAAGAAATGGAAGCAACCTAGCTGTCTATCAGTAGATGAATGGATAAAGAAGAGGTAGTACATATACACAATTGGATATTATTCAGTCATAAGAAAGAAAGAAATCCCACCATTTGCAACAACATGCATGGAGCTAGAGGGTTTATGCTTAGTGAAATAAGGCAGGTGGAAAAAGACAAGTATCAAATGATTTCACTCATCTGTGGAGTATAAGAACAAAGCAAAGCACTATAAAAATTGCTGAATAGTATTCCATTAGATGTATATACCACAATTTGTATATCTATTCACCAGTTGATGGATATTTGTATTGATTCCAAGTTTTGGATGGTATGAACAATTTTACTGTGAAAATTTATGTCTTTGTATGGACATATGTTACCATTTTTCTTTGCAAAATACCTAGGAGTAGAATGGCTAGGTCATATAGTAAATCTATATTTAACTTTCAAAGAAGCTGCCAAATGGTTTTCCAAAGCTGTTGTACCACTTTCATTTTTAGCTCTAATATGTAAAGAGCTTGAGGGCTTCACTTTCTTCCTTATAAGATAATTCTGGACAAAATAAACAGCATTTCTTGGACCCACTCAACAGAGAATAGAGGTTACTGAGAAAAACACCACCATGAAATCTGGAGAGAAGGATGAGTTTAGAGAGATACACTATCCAAAATTTGGGTCTTTTATTTTTATCAGCAGTGTTATACATTATTGAATGCACATTATTGTCATATTTATTTTTACTTATTCACATTAATATTTTTGATGCTACATAAATGTTTTTTTTTTAATTGCTATACCTCATTTTAGTTGCTGGTGTGTAGCTATCTGACTGATTTTTGTATTTCAATCTTGTATCTATAAATTGGCTATACACATGTATTTAGTTCTAGCAGTTTTTTCTTTTTGTTGATTCCATAGTATTTTCTACATAGATGATTATGTCATTTGGGAATAAACAGAGTGCTTTGTTCTTCCTTTCCTATTAGCATGATTTTACTCCTTTTTCTAGCCCCAATTTCACTAATTAAAATTTTCAATACAATGCTGAATAAAGAAGATGAGATGTGACATCTTTGCTTTGTCCTTGGTATTAGGAGAAAGCATTCATCTGTTGCCATTAAGTATTATGTTAACTAACAGTTTCATAGATATTTAAAAAATAAAAAATAAAATAAGAAAACTTCCTGCAGTTACCAGTGAGCTAAGAGCTTTTTTATCAGGATTGTTAGATTTTGTCAGATACTTTTCCAACATTTCTCGATATGCCCATACAGTTTGTCTGTTATAGTCTGTTAATGGGAAGAATTATACTGATAGATTTTCTAATGTTAAACTGAACTTGTATCAGTTGGTTAAACCTCACTTGGTCATGCTGCATTATCCTTTTTAGATATTGTTGGATTTGATTTGCTAAATTTTTGCTAAGAGATTTTCTCATCTATGTGTGTGAGGGATATTTTATTTTCTCTTCTGGTATTAGAAAAATGAATGCTAGTTTTATATTATGAGTTGGAAAGTAGTCTCTATCTTTCCATTTTCTGGATTTTGGTATTCTTTCTTTCTTAAATGACTCAGTAAATTTGAATTTCTTAGTAAAATATAGAACTATTCAGATTATCTCTGCCCTTTTGAATCAGCTTTGGTAGTTTGTGCCTTTCAAGAAATTTGTCAGTTTTACCTGTTTCAAATTTATTGACAGAGCATTGTTCATAATATTCATTATTATCATTTTAATATCTGAAAAATCTATAGTGACATGTCTTTCATACCGTACATTATAATTTGTTTCTTCTGTCTCCCTTTTCCTAATCTGTTTGGCAAGAGGTTTATTAATTTTATTTTCTCAAAGAGCCGGACTTTGGTTTCATTGATTTTCTCTATTGATTTCTGTTTTCTACCTCATGGTAAAATGAGCTCTCATCTACTTACTTGGGTTTTATTTGCTCTTTTTTTTTAAATCTTTTTAGTTTCTTTATGTGGAAAATATTTGGTTTGAGTTTTGGACTTATTTTCCAAGTGGATCTAGCATAACTTTGCAATTCATACTGGATATTCACATTTTTGCAAAATATTTATTGTTATTATTATGTATTAGGGTTCTCCAGAGAAACAGAATCAGTAGGAGATACATTTATATTTCCTATATATATATATATATCACATGTACATATATATGTATATACATGCGCGTGTGTGTATATATGTGTATGGAAAGAGAGAGAGAAAAAGGCAGATACTTATTGTAGGGTTTGGCTCATGTGATTATAGGGTGGAGCAGTCTCACGATCTGCGGTCTGCAAGGTGGAGAACCAGGAGCGCACGTGCGGTGGCGTCTGAGTCCGCAGGCCTGAAAACTAAGAGCCCTGACGTTCCAGAGCAGGAGGGCATGGGCGCCCCAGCGAAGCAGGGAACACATTTGTCCTTCCTCTGCCCCTTTTGTTTCATTCAGGTCCTCCAAGGGTTGGATGGTGCCGATCTGCATTGGTGAGGAAGATGTTTATTTGTTCTATTGATTCAGTGCGAATCTCTCCTGGAAATATACTTACGGACACCTAGAAATGATGTTTCACCAGCTTTCTGGGCATCCCTTAGCCCAGGAGAGTTGACACACAAAATTAACCATTATCCTATACTATTTGGCACATTTTGTTTGGCATGTAGACATAGTCTGTCCGACCCTGCCATTTACCTTTGTGTAGTTTAGCCCTTCACGTGGTGCAGGCAGTACAGCACACACAGCCCTACAAGAAAAGAGTTAACGTAGAATCCGGGGTCATCTACTTACTAATCTAGCCTATGGCTCAGTGTCCTGACACTAAAATACAAGATTGAAAGCACCAAGGGAGATACATCTGATACTGAATCCCCAAACCTTCAGTGCCTTTGTATTTAGTTTTAACTTTATTTTATAAAACCTGATTTTTATTTCCAGTGGTGGAAATCTATTAAAATCACAATTAAAGTATAGATTATCTCTCTCTCTCCATACCTCTCATATTTAATTGTTGTATTGAGTACCTCTTCTTTTAATTCTAAAATTATTTAGAAATATTAAGCAAAATTTACCTCAGGTTTAATTACTACACTTCCTGTTCTATGAACAAGACCACTGGTGTCCTTGTGTTTCATCAATATTGTCCTATACTGAATAGCAGACTTTGTTAAGGCTTTATTTAAGTTACACGTGAATGATACACAGAACTGGAGACAAAAGAGACACCACACACAACAACTGACATGAAGAGCCCAGATACAGAAGACCAACCAAAATTTTCTTTTTACTCAGTTATGTTGGCATCATGTAAATGTAGCTTCTTTTTAAAAACATTTTGATGTTATTACAATATAGTTAGTGACTTGCTGATATAACATGGACTAGCATTTGTATTCTGCATAGTCACATCTATAAAAAGTATTACAATGTTGATTAACTTGAAATTTTATTTTAGCTGACTTTATTCCATTGAAAAGCCACAATATTTCTTCTTATTCCTTTTTTTTTTGCCTAATCCATTTTTAGCTGAAAATATAAAATCCTTAGGAAAGTATTATAAACTAGGACATACTATAGAAATAGTAAGTAAATAAAAACAACTTGGAGAGTTACAACCAATTCTAGGAAAAAATATGCAGGTACTATTATAAAATATTTGTCCTGAAGTTATTTTGCTAAGTCATGAATAAATGAGGGTAAGAAAATATCAAGTCCTTGAAATTTTCTATGTTTGCATGAGAAATATAACTTTTCTTTATATTTGTTGTAAGGAATAGAAAAAAGTAAAATCTATGGACTCTTTCTATATTAATGTATAGATGGACATATATGATTGAATGATTGAAAGTTCTAAAAATTATTAAACATTATGTCCAGTTTCATTTCTAGCTATCAAACTAGGAAATGCTGGCACAGTTTGTTTTCATAGGCATGTTTCCACTCTTACTAGGGTTTGTTTTTTAATAGGCAAGGGAAATCTGTTTCCTCGTGTAATTGATCATTTGGAAGATGGTTGTGATTTCTTTTTTTCTTTTAATAATCTGAATGTTGCTTATATCATGCATGAAGGCAATGGAACAGAAACCATTTTTTAAATATTTTAAGTATTTAAACTGGTTTTTCTTCTGAGGCAGGAGTAGTTTGAATTATAGCAACAATTTCATAACTATTTTATTTTAGTCCCGTTTGAACATAAAAATATTTTGAATGGGAAATAAAATGACCAGACTAGAAAGTGACTATATTTGGATGGGAAAAAATAGTTGAGAAGTCTAAAGGAAAACAGAAAAATCAGTGGTTCCAAGGATTAAACAATACTCAATGGATGTAAGACAAAATAAAAATAATACTGTCCATCATGATTGGTGCACATGGTGTGTGTGGGGTCCCGGGGAAGACAGTGTAGCTCAGAGAAGACAAATAGGGACTCTGTGGCATCTTACTGCACTGATGGGCAGTGACTGCAATAGGGTATGGGGGGGCACCCGGTAATAAGGGAGAATGTAATAACCACATTGTTTTTCTTGTGAAACCTTCATAAGAGTATATATCAATGATACCTTAATAAAAAAAAATAATACTGTCCATAATTCTTAACTGATCACTGTGAGAGTTGGTCAATATATTTTCCAGAAAATATAAAAAATAAATAAAATTTTTAAAAAGATTAAAACATCCAAAAGCCCAGGGACAACATGTGCTCAATGAAAATGTCATCTCAATAGCCACTGTGGAAACATCCATTTTTCTTCATAAATTAAACCCAGGACTTCAGAGGCTGACACTTAAAGTGAAATCTTCTGGTGTAGAGATGGATGAATGATACAACTCTGTTCTTGAGATCCCCTTCACCTTGAGGTTTCCTTTACATTAAAGCCACTATCAAGCTTATATCAGTGCATTATCTTGCTAAGCAATTATACTTTCCCTTTCCACGCTTATCCAAGCAGAGTTAAAAACTTGCCTGGAAAATTACATTTTTAAAAAGTAAAACTAAGATAAAACTATAAAATGGTTAAATTCAGAATATAATATTCAATTACACTAGAGTTTGAAAGCTGGTGACATATGGTCTTCAGTTGTATTTTATGTAGTCTATGGGATCTTTTAAGACATATCATTGGTTGCCAACACTTAAAAATTTCACAGAAAAATTAAGCACAAAGAATATCTGACTTCTCTTGAGAAAGTCAGTTAAGCACTGTGTTCCTTTGCCTCACCAATTGGCTGGAGAAAGGGAATCCATTTCTTTACATAACCTATATTCTCTCCAGCTTTTCACACTTACAATAAAGCCCATTTTATCTTCTTAAATTAATGGAGTGGAGTAGGTTTTATTGTAGCTAGGTCAGAAACTCAAAAGTGTGCAGTCAAGGTGTCGTCGGTTGGGGCTATAGTCAACTATACCTCTCATGGTTATTAATAGGCTGTGTGTCTTCTGGCTCCTGGATGAAGACCATGGTTTCTTACCACTTTGGCCTTTTCCAGGATGGTTTACAACATGGAAGCTAGTTTCTCCCAAAGCAAGAGAGAGTGAGAAAGGACTTTCAAGGTAGAGGCTATGGTCTTTTTACAACCTAACATCAAAAGTGACATCCCATCACTTTTGCCATATTTTATTCATTAGAAGTGAGTGACTAAATCCAGTCCTCAATGGGAGGGGATTATAAAAGGCCATGAATATTAGGAGGTGGCAAATCAGTGGGGAGTCGTTTTAAAGGCTGCCTATCACAAAATTTCCTCATTCAATTGGAGGACCTGAAAACTATCGTCAGAAGCAAAAAGTTCCTTAAAAAGTATATGTAAATAGCAGGAAAAGACCAGAGAATAGATAAGCCTTGTCCTAGGGGTAAATGAAATCTAGTACAAATTTACACCACACTCCAAGATAAAGTAAAAGATGGAGAGAAGAGCCATGGTTTGTTGCTTAAACCTAGAAGTTTCTTATTCAGTCATGTGGCAAAGCACGGCTAGGTATAGATACAAGCAAAACAAAAATTTATCAGAAACAGAAACTTATCAAGTGCAGAGGTAAAGTAGAGAATCTTAAACCTTTCAGTTATAACTGAATTCAGAGAATGTCTGAGTGCCCTCTGTTGCC
The DNA here is from genome assembly GCA_029783875.1 of Phataginus tricuspis. Classification (NCBI taxonomy): domain Eukaryota; kingdom Metazoa; phylum Chordata; class Mammalia; order Pholidota; family Manidae; genus Phataginus; species Phataginus tricuspis. The sequence continues at coordinate 1,152,887 of JAQQAC010000477.1, forward strand.
AGCCTATCTGTAGAGAAATTGCCATACACACAGAGATAATTACCATGAGAAAACAAGGATGGAACCAGAAAAGAGGATAACTTAGATGCAAACTCAAGAACTATCAAGAATAGAGATTTAAGCAAAGTTGAAGTCAGCTTTAAATACATGTATAAATTCTTATACACGTACTAAATTCTTTAATAAACCTATATCACCATTTTGTTCATAGAATTAACATTTGTTGAGCCATCGTTATACACAGTGATTACTCAGCTTTATAGCAATTCATGCAGTCACCACAAGTTCCCTATTACCTAAGCACTGCTGTGTTATTATCCTTTTATAAATGAGAAAATAAAGCATCAAAGGGCTAACTTGCTTCCTTACCTATCATGAAAGCAGTAGAGCCTGATCTGAACCAAGCAGTTTTTCTCCAAAGGCTGTGTGCACTTAATCACTGTTGCACTGTGAAGACTCAACTCAGAGAATCCCTCCAGGTGTTATAAACCAGATGCAACTGTAGTCTAGCTACCATCTATCAAAAACTTGGTCCTTAGCCAGGAATCTCTTTGTTTAAGTGTTCTCAACAGCAGTTGCAAAGTTACCTGTTAGATATTTTGGGACTGGAAAAGAAGTGTTCTTAGTGTAGGTATCACTAATTTACCAGAGTTGTTTGGGCTATCTGGCTTATGGGGCAAGTGAAGGGTTAGAACTATTCTCAGTATAAGTTATGAAATTACAGCATCAATGAAAGCTGGAACATTTTTATTCACACAACTTCAGCCACAGGATTTAAGCCACAGGATTTAAGCCACAGGAATTTAAGCCACAGTATGACTGGACCGGCATCTTAAATTCACCTTCAGTGTCCATATTATCTGATGCAATACCTGTGGAGAGCATGAAAACAACCTGGTATTCTTTGAAAAATACAGTATTCAGAGTACTGGATTAAAGATGGCAGCATGAGAGGTGAGATAGAGGCTTCCTCCTAAAACTGCATATAATACGAAAATATAATTAATACAACTAATCCTGAAAGAGCAATAGGAAACAAGGCTGCACCAGACTGCATGCACCTGGAAAAAAGAGTGGACCTCAACAAACAGGGTAACGTACCAAAGTTGCAACCCTGCAGGGCCCAAGGCCTTCCCCAACCACAGCTCACCAGCAGGAGGAAGAGAAACAGAGTTGGGAGGGAGTGGAGCCTGGGACTGCTGAACACCTAGACCTGGAGATCGGCTCTGGGAGCACGAACCTACATTGCATGGTGCTCTGGTGATTAGTGGGGTTGGAAAGCTAAGACAGGTGGAATACTTGGAGAGACTGAGATTCCACCTGCTTGTGGAAAACAGGGATCCATATCCAGCTGATCTGGGGAGGAAGTCTGAGAGACTTCCTAAAAGCAAGAGGGCTTCTAAAAGGGCAAGGATTGCACAGAGCTTACTACTCAGGAGAAAAGACAGGTAGACAAAACTGTCCAGGTGCACTCTGCCCTGCAGGTTGCAAGCTTTCACAATCTTCAGGTGCTCCATTCCCCTGGAAAGCTATGCATCTCCAAGGCCTCCCACTGTGATACACAGCCTGCTGTGCCTTCCTCCCAGCCAGCCTGCACCTAGCTCGCAAATTGGCAAACCATGCCCTGGTGTCAGGCCAGCCAGAGGGAAGCCCCGCCTACAGCAGCTACAAACACAAAGCATAGAGTCATACACCTGTGTGTTTGTCCCACTGGTTCTGGCAGTGAAAACAGGCATAGCAGCCACGAAGTAGGAAACAGCTCTTTCCTCCCCCCACACACCAATACCACTCCCCTGCAACCCCTGACATTGCTCCAGGGCCTGAGCAGCTCCAGAGAGTGGAGCTTTGGGGCACTAGAGGGCACCACAGACAAATACGAAACGCCAAAGAAACCTGGTTCAAAGCAAAATTATGAATACACCTGAGAAATATTCAAATGAAATTGACCTCATGAATCTTTCTGAAAGAGATTTCAAAATAAAAATAATAGACATGCTCATGGAAGTACAGAAAAATATTCAAGAACTCAGGAACAAATTTAGGACAGAGATATGATCATTAAGGAACACAAAGGAGGGTATTAAAAGCAAATTAGATACGGCAGAGAAGACAATAAATGAGATAGAAATTAGGGAAGAGGAACACAAAGAAGCTGAGGCACAGAGAGAAAAAAGGATCTCTAAAAATGAAAGAAAACTGAGAGAACTGTGTGACCAATCCAAATGGAACAATATCCATATTATAGGGGTGCCAGAAGAAGAAGAAGAGAGAAAAAAAGACAGAAAGTGTCTTTGAGGAAGTAATTGCTGAAAACTTCCCCAATCTTGGGAAGGAGATAGTCTCTCAGGCCATGGAGGTGCACAGATCTCCCAACATAAGGGACCCAAGGAGCACAACACAAAGACATATAATAATTAAAATGGCAAAGATCAAGGATAAGGACAGACTATTAAAAGCAGCCAGAGAGAGAAATAAGATCACATACAAAGGAAAACCCATCAGGATATCATCAGACTTCTCAGCAGAAACCTTATAAGCCATAAGGGAGTGGCATTATATATTTAATGCAATAAAAAAGAAGGGCCTCAAACCAAGAGTACTTTATCCAGCAAGACATTTAAATTTGAAGGAGGGATTAAACAATTTCCAGACAAGCAAAAGTTGAGGGAATTTGCCTCGCACAAATGACATCCACATGGTATTTTAAAGGGACTGCTCTAGATGGAAGTCCTCCTAAGGCTAAATAGATGTCACCAGAGAAAATAAAATCACAGCACAAAAAGCAGACAAACCAAATACTAACTAAAAGGAAAGAATTAAATCAGCTATCCACAAAAGCAGCCAAGGGAAACACAAAAGAGTACAGAATAAAACACCTAACATATAAAGAGTGGAGGAGGAAGAATAAGAAGGGAGAGAAATAAAGAATCATCAGACTGTGTTTATAATAGCGTAATAAGTGAGTTAAAGTTAGAAAGTTACATAGTAAAGAAACTACCTTTGAACCTTTGGTAACCACGAATCCAAAGCCTGCAAAGGCAATAAGTACATATCTATCAATAATCACCCTAAATGTAAATGGACTGAATGCACCAATCAAAAGACACAGAGTAATAGAATGGATAAAAAAGCAAGACCCATCTATATGCTGCTTACAAGAGACTCACCTCAAACCCAAAGATATACACAGACTAAAAGTGAAGGGATGGAAAAGGAACAAGTGGGACTATATCAAGCTGAAAATCTTCTGTTCAGCAAAGGATACCATCAATAGAACAAAAAGACATCCTACAGTATGGGACAATATATTCATAAATGACATATCTGATAAAGGGTTGACAACCAAAATATATAAAGAGCTCACGCACCTCAACAAAGAGCAAATTACCCAATTAAAAAATGGGCAGAGGATATGAACACACACTTCTCCAAAGAAGAAATTCAAATGGCCAACAGGCACATATAAAGATGCTTCACATCACTAATCATCAGAGAAATGCAAATTAAAAGCACAATAAGATATCACCTCACACTAGTTAGGATGGCCAACATCCAAAAGACAAACAACAACAAATGTTGGTGAGGATGTGGAAAGGGGAACCCTCCTACACTGCTGGTGGGAATGTAAATTATTTTAACCATTGCAGAAAGCAGAATGGAGGTTCCTCAAAAAACTAAAAATAGAAATACCATTTGACTCAGGAATTCCACTCCTAGGAATTTACCCTAAGAATGCATCAGCCCAGTTTAAAAAAGACATATGCACCCCTATGTTTATTGCAGCACTATTTACAATAGCCAAGTAATGCAAGCAACCTAAGCATCCATCAGTAGATGAATGGATAAAGAAGATGTGGTACATATACACAATGGAATATTATTGAGCCATAAGAAGAAAACAAATCCTACCATTTGCAACAACATGGATGGAGCTAGAGGGTATTATGCTCAGTGAAATAAGCCAGGCAGAGAAAGACAAGTGTCAAGTGATTTCACTCATCTGTGGAGTATAAGAACAAAGAAAAAACTGAAGGAACAAAACAGCAGCAGACTCACAGAATCCAAGAATGGACTAACAGTTACCAAAGGGAAAGGGACTGGGGAGGATGGGGGGGAAGGGAGGGACAAGGGGAAATAAGGGGCATTATGATTAGCAGACATAATGTAGGGGGGGATACAGGGAAGGCAGTATAACACAGAGAAGACATGTAGTGATTCTATTGCATCTACTACGCCGATGGACAGTGACTGTAATGGGGTATGTGGTGGGGACTTGATGATGGGAGGAGCCTACTAAACATAATTTTGCTCATGTAATTGTACATTAAAAAAAAACGTGAAGGAAGAAAACAGCAGACTCACAGAACCCTAGAATGGACTAACAGTTACCAAAGGAAAGGGACTGGGGAGTATGGGTGGGAAGGGAGGGATAAGGGGAAGAAGGGGCATTATGATTAGCACATTATGTAGGGGGGGTGTAAGGGGAGGGCAGTGTGGCACAGAGAAGACATGTAGTGATTCTATAGCATCTTACTATGCTGATGGACAGTGACTGCAATGGGGTGTGTGGTGGGGACTTGATAATGGGGGAATCCAGTAACCACAATGTTTTTCATGTAAGTGTATATTAGTGATACCAAAATAAAAAAAATACAATATACAAGCAATAGATTTTAAATTTCAATGATGAAAAATGTTTACTAGATCTATATGGACAGGTTCTTAATTTACTAGAATGCAAACTATATGCTGTTATTTCAATTGTATAAAATTCTTAGAACCTGCAAGTCTCTGACACTTGGTCCCCTACCTCCTGTAAGCTGCCTGTTTCACAAGGAATATCCCAGATAGTGAGGCCCTGAAAAGGCAAGGCAGTGCTGAGCCCATGTCAGGTAAGCACGGCTTCTGATAGACATGCAGGCATGTGTCACAGGCTGTAGTGAAGGGGGGACAGTTCTTGTACGTGTTTCCCAGACTTCCTGATTTGGGTTACAGTAAAAGAGTGATGTCTGGAACTACTGAGGGGGGCCTTTCCCCTTTTGCCTAAAGTGTTTGGTAGTGTCTGGTTGGGAAATATAAATAAGTAGATGTAGTTGTGTAGATCCTCTGTAGATCAAAGGAAGTGAGTGGGGAAAAGATGTTTTCTGAGTTGCTCCTTTATTCTCCTGTGAATGGGCGCTAAAAGCGGCTATGTATACTGAACTCTTCATTTCAGGCACTACTGATTACTTCCTTGGTATTTAGGAAGCAACAATTGATTGATTTCAATGAGGGAAACAAATATTTCCTTCATGTAAATGCTTTCATTGCTTTCATCTCCTAGTCACTTAAGCTTTGACTTGGAACACACATATATATTTTTTAACCTTGCTCTTTTTTTTTTATACTATGGGTCCAACTCTGTATATTAACTTCTAAGAAAATTGTTTGAGTTTTATTACTTGTTCTGATTAAGTCTGGACTTTGAACACTCTTCCAGCATTCAATTAAATTGATAAACATTTGCAATATTTTGTTAAATAAAATAGGAGTCTCTAAGGTTTTTGGATTTGATTTGTTTTTAAAAGTGTTTTTTACAGAAATCATTGCTCCTGTTAATCTATCCATCTGTTTGTATAAGAACAGCAATACTGCCTGGCAATATAGACCCTCATATTTTTTTGCTTTCATAAAATTACTTGGGTCACTCTTTAATTTGAGTTTTGGGAAAGGATCAGTTGCTATCAGAATTTTCCAATTTAATTGCTCACTGTGAAGGTAAGCAAAGATAAAATTTGAAATCACTTTAAATGAAATATCTATTTTAATCTTGGTAATATTCATTAAAACTAGTCCCTCTCATTATGTGATTTGCTTATTTATTTGATTGTTTTTCTTTGTGTCTCATACAAAAAATTCTGTGCCCTTCACTGGCCAACAGTTATCTGTCTCATTTTCTGTATCATTCTCTCCTTTTTTTATCTCTAAGTATCAGAATTTTCCAGAGCTTAGACTCGTACCTCTTTTTCTTTTCTCCCTCTACTTTCCTGCTCTACATGAAACTTAATTTCCATGGCATCTAATTGCATCTATGTGCTAATAACCATCAATTTTTATTTCTAGCCCTAAATTTTCTCCTGAACTCTAGACCTAGGCATATGATCATTCAATCTCTCCACTGGATTTCCAGCAGACATCTCAAATTTAGCACATTTAGAACTGGATTATTGACTCCTATCCCCCAAACCCCACTTACTAAACCTGTTCCTACCTCAACACGCTCATATTTCAGTAAATAGCTCTACTATCTTCCTCTGTGCTAAAGTCAATATCCTTGAAAAGCAACCGGCATTGTCTTTCTCTTTCATCCATATCCTATACAAGTTTTTGGATTTCCCCTTCAAAATATATCCTGTAACCAATCACTTCTCACCATTCCCGCTACTCTGCATGGACTATTATATTTAGTAAGTTTCTCTGTGGTCCCCACGCTTCCAGTCTTGGTGATCTCTAACACCCCATCACCTATTCTTGCATAGTAATCAAAGATCTTTTTAATACATCCATTAGATCATGTCATTCTTCCGGTCTAAACCTTCGAGAGCTTTTCCTTCACACTTCTTCCAAAGTTCCTCCCACAGTATATGTGATCTGGCCTCTGCCTGTCTCTGAATTCATGATGGACTCCTTGGCCTTTATTTCCTGTGCCTTACCCACTCTTCCTGATTTTTGAGTGCACAAAATCTGTTCCTGCCTCTTTACCTACTCTTCTTTATGCCTGAAAACCTCTTAAGGCTGTATCTGGGTAGCTCATTGCATTACTTCACTTAGAGTTCTGCTCAAATACCTCTTCTTAGAGAGCTGTCCCTCTTTGTTTAACCTAAAATAGCATCCCTCTTCTCTCTTTATTCTGTGATCCCGACATATTTTTTCTTTTTAGTAATTACTACTACCTAACTTCATGTTATATTTGTTCATCTGTTGTATTTCTTGTTTCCTCTTTTTCATTGTGTGATCTGGTTCTAACCTGTATTTCTAGCTTAATTATTTACAACTTCTCATTGCATGAACTTCTACCAGAGACGACTATTGCATATCATAGAATGTAATATATGCTTTTGTAACTCCATATATTTTCTTTCTTCTTTGATTTTGTTCATATGTTTTATCATGGGCTATCATCAAGTATTCAATTTTACGTCTAAAAGATACTTATTTGATAAAGGCCTATCCTAACACACACCCCATACACCCATCCAGACTCGCTCGCACTTCCTTTATGTTACCTACTGTGTTGTCATTTTTAATTTTGCCAACCTGTCTTTTCTTTTATTTACTGAAGTCAAGGTCTTGGCACTGTTCATCTTTCTCTATGCTTTCAAATATCAGACTATTGTCATATGTTTGTATGAATAAAACCTGCTTCCTTGTCACATGAACATGGTTTTCAAAAATATTTTTTTGCCACAAATCCTAATGATTACTTGACTTGTAAATTTCCTCTGTCTTTTTGGTAGTCTATGATCTCATTTTTCTATTATGTTCTACAGTTTTACTACAATATATCTACATGTGGATTTCTTTTTATCCATTTTGTTTTGTCCACATGTCACATAATGCATGTAGATTTATGTCCTCTATCATGTTTGAATAATCCTCAATAATCCTTTGAATATTATTTATTCAAATATTGCATCTGAATTATTTCTTCCAATTTTTACCTCTGGGCCTTCAAGTAAGCATATGTGGGACATTCTTATTCTTTCTTTCCTACCTTTTGAGTTCTCTTTTACATTTTTATAAACTTTTGCTTTGCTGGGCTGTTTCCTGGGTAATGTTTCAAGCGTAGCTACTAGTTCACTATTTAAGATATATATTTTAGTTCACTTTAGGTCATTCTAATGAGTTTGTCCTCCTTGAATTTGTTTATTTCAACCATTATGTATAAATTCATTTTTATTTCTGAAAGTTCTACTTTTTCTGTTTTCAGAATTATCCAGTCATTTTGTATTATCTATTTTTTCATTGCATTTCTTGTTTCTTTAAATATTTCACATATGTATAATTGATCTTTTGTTTCTTTAAATATTTTTATGCCTATAAAATTATTTGCAGTATTTCTTGTTTTTGCAGTCTCTCCCTCAAAAAGATGATTTTCTTATAAACTTGGCTATTTTTAATAAAAATTTCATATTTGGTTGATCTTAACATGTGTTAAAAACTGAGGCCTAAATTAAATATGCTTTCACCCAGAGAAGATTTGTTTTACTTTATGTTGAGTTAGGGAGTATTACCAATCTGAAATGCCAATCTTGTGCCCCCTTTCAGACTCCTTCCCTTAATACAGGAGACTGGTTCACCTCCTTCCTCTTGCGGTAGGCAGTCATAATACTGGAATGTTCCTTAGGGAAAACCTATCCTATGCTTATTAAATCAAGCTCACATTTCAGGGGTTTTTATTGTCGTTTCTTTGTTTTTTTTTGCCTCTTGAAAGTTTCTTTTACTTCCATCACCCCAACAAAATACTACAACAAAATTCATATTTATCCAAGATCTCCCACTTTCTACACTGATAAAGCTCTAGGTAAAAATGCTGCACTGGAAGCAAAAATGAACTTTCTTTAATTATCTCAGTAATTACTAGTAATTTTTTAGTAATTTTAATGTTTTACTAAAAATTACCATATTTAGTATTTAGTAATTTTAGTAAAAAACTAAAAAAAACTTTTACTAATTTTTTAGTAATTTTATTTAGTAACATTCTCTATTGATTAAATTTTACAGAACTCCAACATAAGCAAATTAAAATTTTAAAAACAGAAAAAAGAATTTAGTGACTCAACTAATTGTTTCCAAACCTTTGAAAACATTCACGAATGGTCAAGAATGGCTCCCAGAAATGGTTGTAAAGTCTTTCTGACTGCTGTTGCTGGCTTTGCTCTACAATTTATTGTCTTTCTGAATTGCTAATTTTTTTTCTGAAATGCTGACCTTGTCTCTAATGCTGCCAAAGAATGTGTCTCACTCAGCCAATATTTACAACTATTTCATTTTGCTCTGCAGAGGGTAACTTGTCCTTTTAGATGTTCTATAACCCTCTTTTATCCATTAAATAATGTGGAACAATTTCCTCTGGCAGCTGTGTCAAAGCATTTTTGACTGGTCATTCAGACACTGTCTTCAGTCCTAGTTTCCCTACATGAAGTGTTTGTCTTCTGACAACCAACCTCCTTTGAGTTCAAGGAAAAGTCTTAATCTTAGTATCCTAGTATCCAAGTCATCTTTGCTATTTAACTGTTGAATTCTAAAAAATTGGAATGCAAAGAAAATTTCTACTAGTTTGCTTTGATATCATGCTCTAACAAAAAAATGGTTATTTATTTATAATTTGATAAGTGCCACGAATAAATAAGAATATGCCAGTATGCAAAAAAAAAAAAAAATTGGAAAAAGAAACATTCTAGGCAGAGGGGAAAATATGTGCAAAGACCTTGAAGAGGAACAGTGAAATGACAGTTATAGAAACAAAAGCACAGAGTGACTAATTCTTATTCCATGATGGAAGTAGTTAGAAATGACCTTGGGAGAAGTGGGAAGAATTTTAACATCAGATAGGACATGTTAATAAAGTCAGACTTTAAATCTGAGAACAATGTGAGACATTTAAGGTTTTTAGTATGTTGAAAAAAATCACATTTGAAATTAAGAAAAAAATTATTCTAGCCATAATTGGAGAAAAGGAATTTTGTTGAGGGTCGGGACAAAAGTGGATCTGAGGAGATGAATTTGGAGCTATAGCCGTAGTTTAACTGAGAAGTAATGTGGGCTGGACTATAGGAGGCGCAGTGGAAATGAAGAGGAGGTAGACGTGAGGTTCTGAGGCATGGAACCTACAGGATCTGGCCACAGATATAGAGTGATGCAGAAGGAGAGTCCATAAAATTAACATCAGCTTTCTATTAAAAGTTATCTTCTCATCCTTAATGAATGTTAGAAAAACAATATGTTCCATTAACATTTCCTTTTCCCATTTTCAAAGACTCTCTTTTATGCTGACGCTTTACACCAAATATCTTTTGCCAGTTGTATATTTTCCTCTCAAAAATGAATGAGGTTTTCTCTCTTTATTTGTATTAGATACAATATAGCACTTAGTTCCTTTCAGTAACTCCCAGGGCTTACCCCATTTCAGTTGTTTATTTTTCTCTTTGGAAAAATCAAACAAAAAAGATTTCATTATCAGAATCTTTCATATCTTTAATGTATGTAGAGGAGGGAGACCAAAAGAGCTCATTTCCCAATTCTATTCCTTAATATAATATATAGATATTAGTTTAGTCCCGAATATACTTGGAATAATTGTTGTGGATTACAAATTCAATACGAGAAACCTATCTCTTATTTATTAATGTATAGGCTTAAATTGGCAAGAAAATCTTCCTGTTTGCCTGACCTATGAGACTATTCTTTGATGATATATTTATTTTTCTTTCTTTTTTTATTAAGGTATTATTGATATACACTCTTATGAAGGTTTCACATGAAAAACAATGTGGTTACTACACTCACCTATATTATCAAGTCCCCCTCATACCCCACTGCAGTCACTGTCCATCAGGGTAGTAAGATGCCACAGAGTCACTACTTGTCTTCTCTGTGCTACACTGTTTTCCCCATGACCTCCCACACCATGTGTGCCAATCATAATGCCCCTCAATCCCCATCTCCCTCGCTGCCCACCCACCCTCCCACACCCCTCCTCTCTGGTAACCACTAGTCCCTTCTTGGAGTCTGTGAGTCTGATGCTGTTTTGTTCCTTCAGCTTTGCTTCATTGTTATACTCCACAAATGAGGGAAATCATTTGGTACTTGTCATTCTCCACCTGGCTTAATTCACAGAGCAAAATATCCTCCAGCTCCATCCATGTTCTTGTAGGATGAGAACTTGTATTCTTTGGATAAATTCCTAGGAGTGGAATTCTCAGGTCAAATGGTATTTCTATTTTTAGTTTTTTGAGGGACCTCCATATTGCTTTCCACAATGGTTGAACTAGCTTACATCCCCACCAGCAGTGTAGGAGGGCTCCCCTTTCTCTGCATCCTCACCAACATTTGTTGTTCTTGGTCTTTTTGATGCTGGTCATCCTAACTGGTGTGAGGTGATATCTCATTGTGGTTTTAATTTGCATTTCCCTGATGATTTGCAATGTGGAGCATCTTTCCTGTGCCTCTTGGCCATCTGGATTTCTTCTTTGGAGAAGTGTCTGTTCATATCCTCTGCCCATATTTCAATCGGGTTATTTGCTTTTTGGGTGTTGAGCCATGTGAGTTCTTTATATATTTTGGATGGTTACCCCTTGTTGGATATGTTGTTTACAAATATATTCTCCCATACTGTAGGATGCCTTTTCATTCTGTTGATGGTGTCCTTTGCTGTACAGAAGCTTTTTAGTTTGATGTAGTCTCATTTGTTCATTTTTTATTTTGTTTCCCTTGCCTGAGGAGATATATTAAGGAAAAAATTGCTCATGTTTATATTAAGGAGATTTTTGCCTATGTTGTCTTCTAAGAGTTTTATGGTTTCATGACTTACATTCATGTCTTTGATCCATTTCGAGTCCACTTTTGTGTATGAGGTTAGACAATAATCCAGTTTCATTATCTTGCATGTAGCTGTCCAGTTTTGCCAACACCAGTTGTTGAAAAGGCTGTCATTTCCCCATTGTATGTCCATGGCTCCTTTATCTTATATTAATTGACCATACATGCATGGGTTTATATCTAGGCTCTCTGGTCTGTTCCATTGGTCTATGGGTCTGTTCTTTTTTTTTTAATATATATAATGGGTCTGTTCTTGTGCAACTACCAGATTGTCTTGATTACTGTGGCTTTGGAGGAGAGCTTGAAGTCTGGGAGCATAATCCTCCTGGCTTTATTCTTTCTTCTCAGGATTGCTTTGGTTATTGGGGGTCTTTTGTGGTTCCGTATGAATTTTAGAACTATTTGCTCTAGTTCATTGAAGAATGCTGTTGGTATTTTGATAGGGATTGAATTGAATCTGTAGATGGCTTTAGGCAGGATGGCCACTTTGATAATATTAATTCTTCCTGTCCATGAACACAGGATGTGTTTACATTTATTGGGATCTTCTTTAATTTCTCTGAGTGTCTTGTAGTTTTCAGGGTATAGGTCTTTCACTTCCTTGGTTAGCTTTATTCCTAGGTATTTTATTCTTTCTGATGCAATTGTGAATGGAATTGTCTTTCTGATTTCTCCCTCTCCTATTCATCATTAGTGTATAGGAAGGCAACAGATTTCTGTGTATTAATTGTGTATCTTGCAACTTTGGTGAATTCAGATATTAGATCTAGTAGTTTTGGAGTAGATTTTTTAGGGTTTTTAATATACAATATCATGTCATCTGCAAACAGGAACAGTCTAACTTCTTCCTTACCAATCTGGATGCCTTTTATTTCTTTGTGTTGTCTGGTTGCTGTGGCTAGGACCTCCAGAACTATGTTGAATAAGAGTGGAGAGAGATGGCATCCTTGTCTTGTTCCCTGTCTTAAAGGAAATGCTTTCAGCTTCTCACTGTTAAGTGTGAGGTTGGCTGTGGGTTTGTCATATATGGCCTTTATTATGTTGAGGTACTTGTCCTCTATACCCATTTTGTTGAGAGTTTTTATAATGAGTGGATGAATATTGTCAAATGCTTTTTCGGCATCTATGGAGATGATCATGTGGTGGTTGTCCTTCTTTTTGTTGATGTGGTGGATTATGTTGATGGATTTTCTAATATTGTACCATCCTTGTATCCCTGGAATAAATTCTACTTGATCATGATGCATGATATTTTTTTATGTATTTTTTAACTCGGTTTGCTAATATTTTGTTGAGTTGCAACATATTTTTGCATCTATGTTCATCAGGGATATTGGTTTGTAATTTTCTTTTTTTTGTGGTGTCTTTGCCTGGTTTTGGTATTAGAGTGATGCTGGCCTCATAGAATCAGTTGGGAAGTATTCCGTCCTCTTTTACTTTGTAGAAAACTTCAAGGCGTATGGGTATTGGGCTTTGATGATATATTTAGATTGCTTGAGAATGGTTTCTTAACATCTAAACTGGTTTTAGAGCTTATTTCTTCATTACCTTTAAAGTATAATGTCATATAAAGTTTTGTTTCCATCTTTCAATCTTTCTGAAGCACATTTATAAGAAACTGTGCTACTGGTTTAGAATTTTACTAAAATTTAAATCTTGCATTGGAATTGTATTTGAGTTCTCCAAAGAAGTAGAACTAATAGGAGATATATATATACACAAAACATATGAAATTGGCTCACATGATCATGGAGATGAAAAGTTCCAGGATCTGCTGTCTGCAAGCTGGAGATGTAGGAAAGCTAGTGTTGTAATTCCAGTCTCAGTGCAAGGTCTGAGAGCCAGGGGAGCTAATGGTGCAAATCCCAGTCCAAGGATAGGAAAAGACTGCAATCTTAGTTCAAGCAGCCATCAGTAAAGGATTGAATACCTACTTCCTTTACTTTTTCTTTTGTTCAGACCTGAGGGATTGGATATTGCCCATTCACATTGGGGAGAGCAATTTAATTTGCTGAGTCCACTGATTCAAATGCTAATTTTATCTGGAAACACCTTCACAGACACACCACGAAATAATATTTAATTTGGACATCTCAAGGCTTAGCCAAATTGACACATTAAAATTTATCATTACAGGAATCATTTGCTATACAAAACAGAATATTGTTAAACAAAAATAAATACATCATATTGCATTTTATGTTGTCAGAAACAAAATACACCAATTAAGGAGAGATTTTACTCAGTCTATTGCAATAGAGAGAGCATCCCAGATATGAAGATTAGATGCTGTAGTAGGATGACTTTGGATTAGACTTTAATAGAGAGTTATAGGGAGGAATAGACAAATATTCATGTGGGGAAAGTTAGAGTCGTGATTGTTTTGCAGTCAGGGGAAGTCTCCATCAGTTAGCCAAATGGCAAATGTTTCTCCCTGTGTGTAGCTCCTTTTGTAGGGCCAAACAGCTCCAGCCTCAGCTAATCATTCTTGAAAGAGTAACAACTCAGAGGGTGTGAATTGGGTCTTGTCACAGATATTCCAGGGAGTCATCTGCAAGTTTTATAAGAGTAAATAAAAGTGCAGACAGTGAGTCTTAATCTGTCTTATACAGAAATGTGATTCTCTATGGTAAATTTTTTCCTGGAACACAAAACACTGGGAAGATTAAAAAAGCAAAAGTATAGAGGGATTTCTTAATAATCACTGTTTTCTGGGAAAATAGGGCTCAATTTTTTACATGTGGGTTTTAAATCTTGGACATACATAATTTATTTTCCTTACTTTTTCCCAAGTACCAATTCTTTTACAAAACTGAGTCATAATTTGAATTTTGGAAAGTTTGAGTATACAGAAAAGTTAATAAAGAAGTTAATTAATGAAAACATATTTAGTTTTATCTAGAACTTGTCGGAATAGTAAGCCATCTGCTTTATGTTTATGGTAGAGGTAAACACTGCTTTAGAAAATGTGACATTTTATTTCTTTTAGCTTTATTTATACAGCTAAAATTCAGTTTTACTATTGATGATTAGAATCTATCCCCACCAAATATAATTATTTTCCTAGTTGGAATAGAACAGCAGGTTGCTTAGGGAATAGTCTTACTGTGCTTGTTTAAATTTGACCTGATTATATGATATTGGCTATATCTGAATACAATGCTTCAGAGTATTATTGTTTTAATATTTTTCTTGGACATCTAATAAGAAACCCCCTATATTAGTTTAGCAAAATTATATACATACTTAATATTCTGTCAAACTATGCATGCTCCCATCCTGTGTTGATGAACGTGCTTCTGTTTCAGTGGAAATTTCAAATAAAAACTCCACTTGAGTTTTTTTCTTAGTAACTGCTTGTCCATCATTCTGGGCTGGTTGCCAAGCAATATAATGTGATTGCTTTACAATCACTGGGAAGTAATTCAGTGGCACTTTTCCATTTGTAATGCTTTTCAATGAGAATTGAAGTTGTTAGGGAACAGATGACATAGGGTACGAGCAGGAAAAAGACTTCAGCATTAGGAATGCACACCAAATAGCACTCCATTTCTATACTGAATCAATGTTTTGCACTTTTGTTTTGAAATAATTTTAGATTCAAATATAAGTTGCAAGAATAGCACAGAGAATTCCTGTGTACCTTCAGGCACGTTCCCCTATAACATCTTACAAAAGGATAGTGCATTCTCAAAATCAGGACTTTGACATTGGTACAAAATTATTAACTATGCTACAGAATTTACTCAGATTTCATTAGTCCTCACATGCATTACTTTTCTTTTTTCTTCATGTTTAGTTGTTGCATAATTCTCTGAAATTTTATCACATGTGTAGATTTGTACAATCCCCACTAAAATTAGGATAAGAAATTGTTCTGGCATTCCGAAGAAACTCCCTCACGGTGCCCACACGCCATCCTCACCTCCTCCATCACTGACCCCGGCAACCACTGATCTGTCCACCACTGAATCGTTTTTCATTTTGATAAGTTATATAAATGAAATAATGAATTATGTAAACTTTGGAGTTTTTTTTTACTATAAACTTTTTTTTTTATGTTGAAATGATGTAAAACTCACAAGAAGATTCAAAACTAATACAGACAGTTCTCATGGACTCTTCACATGGCTTCCTACAGTGATAGTATCTTTTATAATCCTAGTACATTATCAAAATCAGGAAACTGACATTGGCACAATATTATTAAGTAAACTACGTATCCTGTTTGGATTTCATATTTTTAGATGTACTTTTTTTCTGTATGCTTGTATGAAATTTCTTCACTGATATGGATTCATATAGCTACTATCATAATCTAAATAGTCAACTGGACCATAATCCCAAAGAAACTTTGTGTTGTCCCTTCAGAGTCACCCCTCCCCACCAGTCCTAACCCTTGGCAACCACGAGTCTGTCCTCGATCCCTATAATTTAGATTTTTCTTGAATTTAATATAAATGGAATTATATAGTATGTACTCATTTCCTTTGGCTTCTTTCCCATTAGCATAATATCCTTGAGGCTTATGCAGGTCACTGCCTGTACCACTAGTTCATTCCTTCTGATTCCTCAGTAGTATTTCATCACATGGATGTACCATCTTTAGTACATTTTTTGGTAAAGGATATTTACATTTTCTAGTTTTTCGCTATTACAAATAAAGTTGCTGTGACATTCATGTACAAGTTTTAATGTGAACATAAGCATCCATTTCCCTAGAGTACATACCTAATCATATGGTAAGTCCGTATTTAAATTTATAGAAAACTTTCAAACTGTTTTTGTGAGTGGCTGCACCATTTTACATTTCCACCAGGAGTGGATGAGGGACCCATGTGGTCTGTACCCTCACCAGTCTTTGATATTATCAGTATTTGTTAGCTTAGCCATTCTGATACACTTACAGTGTTTTCACATCATATCTTTAATTTGTATTTCTTTAATGGCTAATTGTTTCTTTTCATGCGATTTCTTTGCTATTAATATAACCACTTTGATGAAGTGTCTGGTCAGGATTTTTGCATATCCTGGACTGAATTTTTTCTTCTTTGGTTGAGTTTAGAGATTTCTTTACATAGTCCAGACAAAGGCCCTTTGCAACATAAACAATTTTTATGTATTTTCTCCTGGACTGTGGCATGTTTTTTCAACCTCTTAGCAAATTTTGCAGAGCAAAAGGGCTTTAATTTTAATGAAGTCTAATTAATTGATATTTTCTTTTGTGAACTGTTTGGTGATTAAAAAGCACATTTCAGCAGAGTAAATTTGAAGATCTAATTTGTTTTATTAAGCTATTCATGAATGAGGCAGCATCCCATCTAGTAAGTAGAGAAATGCTCCAAAGAGTTGTATAAAATGGAAAATTTTTTTACAGAAAGAAGGGTGGGGCAAGAGATTCTTAACAAAAGAAAAGACGAGGAACTCTTTCAGGTATGGTCACCCTCCCTCGGGAGGAAGAGCAGGTAAGTACATGACCTCACTAGTGATCAGGAAATTCCAGTTTAAAATTCCACTCAGGAAGAGGGTGAAACTGAAATTACCTTAGGCATTAAGCAAGCCCTGCTTTGGTGGCAGAAGTGACCCCAGGTCAGGCCTGTGCTTTTGTTCGTAACAGGTGTCATGTCTAAGGACTCTCTGCCTAGCCCAAGGTAATAAAGATTTTCTCCTGTTTGCTTCTAAAAATTTTATATAGATTTTATATTTACATTTATTATCAATTTTGAGTTCATTTTTGTGTAAGTTGTGTAGTTTAGGTTGAGGTTTATATTCTGCCTTGCTGTATACAATATCCCATTTATTGGAAAAACTATCCTTTATTTAATCACTTCTGCATCTTTGTCAAAAATTAGTAGACAGGTTACCAAAGGGAAAGGGACTGGGGAGATGGGTGGGAAGGGAGGGATAAGAGGGTAAACGGGGCATTACAATTGGCAGACATACGGTGGGGGGGCACGGGGGGGACTGTGCAGCTCAGAGAAGACAAGTAGTGATTCTCATCTCACTACACTGATGGACAGTGACTGTAATAGGGTTGGTGGGGGGGACCTGATGAAGGGGGAAGTTTAATCATCACAATATTGCTCATGTAATTGTAGGTTAATGATACTAAAATAAAATAAATTGTAAAAAAAAAAATTAGTAGACAGTACTTGTGTGATTCTATTACTGGACTTTCTGTCTTGCTTCCCTGATATTTGTGTCAATCCTTCTACTCATACCTCTTGTGTATTTAAAGTATATAGAAAATCTTAAAATCTGGTAGTGTGATTTTTTCCAACTTTATTCTTCCTTTTCACAATGTTTAACTAGATTTAACAGATTTATACTCAAGTTTTCATTTGGGAAGGCTTTATAGTAATTAAAAATTTTTAAGTGTAATTATCCATCACTGCTATATAGAAATATACTTAATTTTTGTTATAGCCTTATATGTTGTGAATTTGCTAGGCTCATATAACAATTCTAGGAAGTCTTTTTTTAATAGAATCTTTGGGATTTTTCTATGTGGACAACCATACCATCCAGGATTAGAAATAGGAATGTATTTCCTCTTTTTCCAATCTATATGCCTTGAATTTCCTTTTCTTCTCTGATTGCACTGGTTAGAACTTCTTATCCTATGTTGAAAAGGAGTGGTAATAATCAACATCTTTTCTTTCTTCCAAATTTTAGGGAGAAATCATTTAGTTTCTCACAGTAAGTAAGTGTGATGTTAGCTGTATATTTTCAATAGATGTTCTTTAACAGATTGAGGAAGTTCTATGTTTGATGAACATTTTTACATGAATGGATATTGCACTTTGGCAAATATATTTTCTGCATCAAGTGATATGATCATATGTCTTTTCTTCTCTGTACTGTTAAAATGATGGGTTACATTGTTTGATTTTCCAATAATGAATCAGCTTTGCACTCCTGGAACAAATTCACTTGGATATGATGCATTATCTTTTTATGTACTTCTGGATTCTATTTGCTAACATTATGTTGAAGATTTTTGCATGTATGTTCTTGAAAGAGATTAGTCTGTAATTTTCTTTTTTTGTTCTGACATTATCTGGTTAAGGTAATGCTAGCCTAATAAAATGAGCTAGCCTCATAAAATGCTGGCCTCATTTCTGTACAAGACTGTAGAATTGCTGTCATTTCTGTTTTAAATTTTTGATAGAATTTACCACTGACTCAATCTAGGCTACAGATTTCTTTTTCAGAAGATTTCTACCTAGAAATTTTTTTTAATAGTTAAAGACTATTCAAGTTTTCTATTTCATGTTGGATATGTTTTAATAGTTTGTGGTTTTTGAAGGATGGGCCATTTCTTTCCTTTCTTGTTCAAATTGGTTCTCTTGATCTGTCTTCCAGTTGGCCCATTATGTCCTCTGTCTTATTCATTCTTCTACTCAACCCATCTTGTAAGGTTTTAATTTTGGTTATTGTATTTTTTAGTAATAAAATTTTATTTTTTCCTCTACATCTTCTATTTCCTTGAAAAATTTGTTTTAATTTGATTCAAGAGAATTCCTAATTTCTTGTCAAACTATTTTTATGATCCCTATATTAATGCTATTATTAGGTAATTACATTTGATACATCTTGTTTTTGCTGTCTATTGATTTTCTTTCTCATTCAAATTGATGTTTCTGATTTTCAATATGATGAATAATTTTGGGATATATTCTGGAAATTTGAAGTCATATTATAAAAATATTTCTATTCATAGCTTCTGTTTTAGTAAGTAATCTACCTGCTAAAGTTCAGAATGCATGACCTGGCCCACTTTTGTAGGCTGTAGTTTAAATGTTAATTGAGAATTTCAAAACTTTTACAGTGTTATTCTGGTCTGCTCTTTTATGTACCTTTCAATGAATGACCGATCTGAAAACTTGGCAATATTCTGCACTATAAATCAGTTCTCAGATATTTTGCTGTGAAATTCATGTGGTTGGTTTCATACGTAGGCCACTCTGGAGTCTGCCCAGAATTTCGCACACAAATCCCTTTCTGCAGGTCTCTTCTCTCCCTCTGCATACCTTCCACTTTCTAATTAGTTGGAAGTTGGGTGCTTAATCTTTGCTGTTATTCAGTTAGAACAAGCATAAGATAGTCAACAGGACTCTATTTCAGTCTCCAGACTACATGGTAGGGAGGTGAAAGGGGGTTGCTTCTTTGTTGATGGTCACTCAGTTTAGGACTGGGATTATCCACATAGCTAACTCCATGGTTTCTGTAGCTGCGATGCTCAGTGTGGAGTGGAGGAGATACACCGTCGCTCATGTTAGTGCACTGTGGGATGGCTGATAGCACCTGACACAGTTTCCACAAGGCGTGGTAGGAGAAAAAGGGATGCCGCCTACCTAGTTTAGGGCAGAGATGGAAGATAGGGCTCAGTCCACAGTCTCCAAAACACGCTGTGTGAGAGCAGTGAGGCACGGCTTTTATCTTGTTAATTCGGACCTGGAAGAGGTCCAGAAAGTCATGTCTTTTAGGGCGCATCCTATTCCTAGTCTTTGTGTAGAGAGGCTATGCTTTCTTGGGGCTTCTTTTTTCTTTAAATCTGTTCCCATTGGCAATTCTGGTGTATGGACTTCTCAAGTACCCAGCATAGAATGTATAGGAGGCAAAACAAACAACACAGAAAATTCACTGCAGGTCATTCCTCAGGTCATATAATTGCCTTCTTTTCTCTGTTTTCAGATTCCTCTGATATTTATTTATTTTGTCCAGGATTTTTAATTGTAACTTGGGAGAATGTACTAACTCCTTTTGCAGGAAGGAAAAACCAATGCTTAATTAATTTTCAGGCCAGATATTCAGTGCTAGCCTCACTGTCTGCTTTTCAGCATTTGCTAAATAAGTTCTGAGTATTATTAGCTCTGCTGGAGAGTTATAAAGGAAGTAGGAGATTTAGAAACCTCAAGTCTATTACAACCAAATTCAGTCAAAATATACCTATTGAAAACGTTCTGTTTGCCAGATACTTTTTTGAGCTATGGACACATATCAGATTCAGTTGGGGAACACACACTCAAACCCATGACCCCATTACAATGGGTAAATGATATGTTATGAAATGTTTTAAAAGCTTACTGAAGTAATGAATATTTCTCTTTTTATATATGTACATAAATGTAACCCTGTGACAACTAAGCTGGTTTGGGGGAATTAGGCAGGAATTTGATAGAATTTATTTGGAAAATGAGACAAAGAATAATAATACAAATTTTCATATAAGACTCTACAAATTCACATAACTAATAAAGCCTATACAGATACAACTGTAGATGTGGGAAGAGGAAAAGGACATGGAATAGGAGAAATGACCAAAATGTATTATGATTTTGTTTTGCAGAGCAGAATTTAGGTATCAAGATCAATCACAGGGAAGATGAACTATGTGAATTCAGGCCATGACATGTACGTGGAAAAAAGCCATATGATTTTTCTCACTATGGAGATAGTCATATGCTCCTGTTTTGAGGACAGTGATAGGTAAGTAGTTCATTATCAGTCATTTTAATTTTATGACTGTCTTAGTTCAGGGTATTACAACAAAGTACCATAGACTGTATGGCTTATAAACAATATAGCTTATTTTTCACAGTTCTGGAGGCTGGAAGTTGGTATCAGTCTGCCAGCATGCCAGGCAGTTGGTTCTAGTGAGCTCCCTCTTCGGGGCTATAGGCTGTGGACTTCTCACTGTATCCTCACATGGCTGGAGAAAAGGCGAGGTTGCTCTCTGGGGTCTCTTTTATAAGGGCACTAAATCCCATTTGTGAGAGCTCCACTCTCATGACTTAATTATCTCCCAAAGGCCCACCTCCTAATACCATCAATTTGGGGGGTAGCATTTTGGTATATGAATTTCAAGTGGACACAGATTCACTCTGTTTCAATAATGAAAAGGAAATAGGACCTATTAAAATTAAATACCAGTACAATATCTATGTAATGTCATGCTTTCCTGTGTTGATGAAAAAGAGAGAAATAAAAGTTAAAGAAAGCCATGGCAGTAACTCAAAGATAAGTTAATGTCACTCTGACAGAATGACTCTGAGGTGGCATAACCATTTTTTAAAAGACTAAATAAAAGAAAAATTATTATAATAATTCTTTATGGAGTATGGTTTTTGAAATAAAAACAAAAACAACCTTTATTAAATTTCTAAGTGACTTAGAAATGACTTCTATCTAAAAAGAAATTATAATTTATTTTTGAAAATGTCCTGTCATTTTAAAATTCTAATCATATTTGATATTAGATTGATTATAGTAGAAGGCCAAATGAAGTTTTAATAATTTTTTTCATACTGCATTGACTTATATAATAAAATTACTTTTGAAATAGTTGAGTCACCTGATTTTAAATAAGCCAAGGTATTAAGATTAAAGATTTGAAAAATGAAATTTCTCCATAGTGTGATGACATGGCTTACAATCACTTCATTATATAATAGCAATCAAATATGTCCCCTGAAATCACATATTGGTCTAATATTTCATTAATGGATGACATGTTATAAACATTCACAATGTTTAGAAAGGCCAAAGCTGCCCCTGCAGTCAGACATAATTTCTTACCTCCAGTTGCTATCTAAAAATGTTAGAGGAAAGATAATGGGTCCTGGAAGAGAGAAGGCTTTTCTTGGAGTTTTGTAGGAACATCTGCTAATGCTGAAGCTGCTATGCGTGAAAAAAGGAGAAAGACCTACATGGCTTGATGAGTCTGGCAGGGAAACAAACACTTGTTGTTCCAATGGGAGTGCATTTGGCTGTAAACAATAGCCAAACAAATTCACAGGAGGCTTAAATAGCTGAGATCATTCACTTTACATAACAATATGTCTAAGGATAGGTTGTCTAGGGATGGCGTGACTGCTCAAGGGTTCAATCTCCTATCTTCCTGCTCCACCAGGTTTAACATATTACTACCATCCTCATGGCCTGAAAATGGCTTCTGTCTTTAATCATTGTATTGACCAGGCAGAGAAAGAGGGAAGGAAGAAAGCAAGAAGGATAAACAACCGAATGGGTATGTTAGCCAAGCCTGTCCTTACTGATGGTTTTTCCAGAACACCTCCCCCCAGGGAGATCCACTTATAACTTCCTGGCCATAACTGGGACACGTGGCCACACCTGGCCGCCGCGAAGTCAGGGATGGTAGTTCTAGAAGTCATCCCGACAGTAGGAATGCTAGCAGTTATGTAACCCTTCATGATACTGACTGTAAACCACACTGATATATTCCAATAAACCTAAGCTGAAAGATTTCCAACTCAGTTTCCCTTTAGCTGGAGTCCAGACAACACTCACGGTCACCCTAACACCACCTGACATGAAGGGGAGCAGGGCGAGAGGCGGTCATGTGGAGACTGCCGTCTTAACGGATGGTGATGCTGACTTTTGAGAAGTTTAGAAAAAACACGTAAATATGAGAACATATTGATGGAGTCCCTCGGAGTGTTAAAAAGGGTCTGTGCATGCCAGAGGCCCCAAAGTTGATGCTACACACGGAGGGCCTGCCTCTGGTGGATAGAGCCCACTTCTGGAGACTGGCTGGATACAAATGATGACAGAAAAAGGAATCTTAAGAGTGCTGGTGGATTTTTCTAGCTCGTATTACTGGTTGAATGGCAATATGGTCAACAAAAAAAATAGGGTAATCAATTTTCCAGGTTCAACTGTCCCGTTTTAGTACCAAAAGTCCCTCTTGTTGGACACACCACCCTACGATGCAAAAATCTGTTTTCAGCTGAGCAATGTTAGGGAGAAAGTACTAAATTGAAAAGGCAAAAACTGATATGGAGAAAATGACTCAGTTTTAGAAATAAGACTGCCTCAGGATGCAAAAAGATGTCATCAAAAAAGGCAGTGAAGTTAAACAAGACTTCTAATTTCTTTCCCCAAAATGCAGCTTATTTGGAATTTAACTTCAAATCAACAAATTCAGATCACCTCTTTGATTTTTGATGGTTTTCCCTGAGAGTTACCTTATGGCAACATCCAATGTGCTTTGACAAGTTCAAAATGACATTTTAGGCAGGGAGAGTTTATATGCTGGGCTCATAGCTGCAAAGGGCTTGCTTGCCCGACAACCGGCCTGCCAAGACAAGTCTGCAGACACAGAGGAGAACACTTTAGAAGAGGTGAAACTGATCCCGGCAAGTCCAAAAGCCTGCTGTTGCTAATAAGTGAAACCCTAAATAACCCATGTTCAAACACTTTCACTGAATGCATATTTACATGAATGTCATCACATTTGACTGACACTACGAGTCAGTATAATGGTGGCTTGATAAGATCAGAGCTGTTTGCCAAAGAGAACTTCATATTTGGCTGTATCAGTTTTACAACTACCTAGAAGAACAGGGGTATGTCCTAAATTCCAAGGCAGCTCAGAGAAGTATTATTCAAAAAAGGAACAGAAGAATGTTCTACTTTCTTATAGGACAGAAAGAAACATGCTAATATTGTTTTTGCTAAATATAGGTAACACCCTATATTTAATTAGTTTAATTAGTCTGTATTTTGTTTCTTCTTTTAAAATGGCTTACATTTCAGTCTCTTAAGAACACATAAAAATATATCTTTCAAAATGCAAATATCCAATAAATAAAAGGCTTAAAAGGGAGTTAAATTGCTATATAAGAGGACAAGAAGAAAATGATAAACTATAACTATATTGTTATGTTTTCTTCACACATACTATTGAATTAGTCTTAAGTGCTTCATTAATTTATTTACTTATAATTACCGTTGTTAACTAGCTCTAGCACTGTTTTGTTTAAATTACAGCATTTATATAACATTATAAGTAAAAATATATTTGTTTTTATTCATAAATAATTCTATAACTGAAAATTCATGGAAATCTATGTTAAAATTTTGATAATAACACTTGGAAAACTGAACTGAATATATTTAAAGAATACTAAACTTACAGGCTTTTGAATACATGGTTTTGATTAATCTATTTATAAATACAAAGATCAGAGTAAATATATCTCCATTAGAATGATATAAAGCATTATAGTATGTATGGAAATAAATGTTTGTTTTTCCCTAGGACATATTTTAAATGTTGTCTATTAAGTTCTAACTTTTGAACTTCCAGTTTTTATTTCCATACAATAAATATTGATTATAACTTTCACTACAGAGAGTGTTTAATTATCTCAATGTTTTGGCTTAAGATACTAGAAATTTTTCTTTTTTTTTTGAAGTACAGTTGATATACAAAGTTATATTGGTTTCAAGTATACAACATAGTGACTCGAAAGTTATATTATTAAATGCTCACCCCAACTAGTGTAATTACTATCTGTAAACATAGAATGATGTTACAGAATTATTGACTATATTCTCTATGTTGTACTTTCATCCTGTGACTAATTTATATTATGATTGAGAATTTGTGCTTCTTTATCCCTTTCACAAATTTCATATTTCAGTCACCCACTATAACCCCTTCCCCATGGCAACCACCAGTCAATTCTCAGTGTCTGTAAGTCTGTTCCTGTTTTGTTCATTTGTTTTGTTTTGTTAGATTCCACATATAAGTGAAAAAAAATCACTAATTTGAAAAGATATATTGATGCATTATTTACAGTAGCCAAGATATGGGAACAACCAAAGTGTCCATCAGCAGATGAAGGGATGAAGAAGATATCCATATATATATATATATGATACATACATGCAATGGAATATTATTCAACCATTAAAAAAAAAGAAATCTTGCCATTTTCAACAATATGGGTGGACCTAGAGCGTATTATGCTAAGTGAAATAAGCCAGGCAGAGAAACAAATACTAAAGACTTTTCTTTGCAATATTTTAAGGCTAATATTTATGTTTCTTGTGTGATTCTGGAGTATATCATTTATGTCATCTATTTTATGAGTAAGTATCTCTGATTTGCTTACTTCTAGGTCTAAGTACTAAAATACTATAAAAGAGCATTGCTGAATGTCCCAACACATGTAAAATGATGGTATTTCCATATTGTAAATATCTAATATGTTTTCAGAGCCTCCATATTACCACATTTTAAATAAGAGTTATATTTGAATGTTATGTAATTTATTTAACTCACTTAAGCATATATTTCCTGAGAGTTGTATTCATAACAATTAATTGAAAGGAAACTAGGATTGGCTTAAAGATGGTGGCGTGAGAGATGAGACATAAACCTCCTCCCAAAACCACATATAATATGAAAATATAGCAAATACAGCTAATCCTGAAAGAGCAACAGGAAAGAAAGCTGCGACAGACCGCCCATATCTAGGGACAAGAGCAGAACTCACAGAAAAGGAGTGTATATCAACGATAGCTTAAAAAAAAATGTGAAGGAAAGCCTAATTTAAAAAGAAAAGAAAAAAGAAAAAAAGAAACTATAAATTAAATGTTTCATCAGATGTTAACAAATTTATCATTTGACAATTGAATGTAAATAGTTTCAAATGAGAAACAATCACCAAGTTTATGTTAAAAAAATACAGAAGCCAAATAATTTCAAGACCAGTTTTGATGACATTTTTGATTGGGAATTTCTGCCTGGCTGAACTAAGATGCAGGTGAAATTATTCTTTCTTACTTTTCTCCAGCTATCTCTAAGACCTCACATCCCCACTTGCCTTTCAATAGAGCACAATGAAAGAGCAAATGCAGGAAGAAATGGAAGAAACATGACACTTGCAATCAGAAGATTCGGCTTTTAGATACAATGTATCCCTTTCTGATTAGACGATGCTGAGTCACTCCTTGAGCTTGAAATATCAACAAAATGGAGACAATACTTCTTAATTCATATAATTTTTGAGAGGAATGACTGAGACTACACTTGTGAAAAGGCGTAATGCGAAGTTTGGCAACTGAATAACATTTAACGTGTATTCATTTTTCATTCATTCTCTCATTATTCACGATGAAATCTTTAGTCCCGAGAACCAAGTCTCAGTCCCAAGCAGGCTTTTTTTCCTTTCCTATTTTTGTCTAGCATCACTCAAATATTTGGCTTGCATGTAGTTATTTTATTCCTTTTGGCTGTTCTATAGAAAGGGAGGCACTTTCTAAAATACCCTAATTCTTTCTTTCTTTGAAACACACATAAAATAGTGCTATATATGGGAAAGTAATAATAACAATTGATATTCCTAGACTTTCCTCAACAGTGAATTGACTTGGGCTTCTCTCTACACTCCTTTCCTAAATATCATTGAGAATTCTCTAGTTCTTTTCATGTTGTCAATCAGTTTAGCACAATCTTATTTTGATAGTTGATTTTAATGATAAGTAAAACTTCTCATTTTGCAATCCAAAACAGGTTCTTCATACAAGCTATGCTAATATTTGTGTCAAGAAGACTGGAGAATCTTCTCAAGAATGCATTTCTTATTTCTCTGCCATATTATCCTTTTCTCCTTCCAAACCCTTTCTACAATCTCATTAATTTTTTTATTGGCTCTGAACTCAATGAGTTTTTACCTTGTAAAATCCTCA
Source organism: Phataginus tricuspis (assembly GCA_029783875.1). Classification (NCBI taxonomy): domain Eukaryota; kingdom Metazoa; phylum Chordata; class Mammalia; order Pholidota; family Manidae; genus Phataginus; species Phataginus tricuspis. Next base: position 1,179,971 of record JAQQAC010000477.1, read on the forward strand.
AAACTCTTGGATCCTGTCATTGACAATCTCTATATGAAGGATGAAGTCTTTGTCTTCCTGACCAAATGTCCTCTACTTTGCACCTCCTGAAAGCCTTCTTGGCTGTCATTCCTGGAAGCAATAGCTTCTCTTCTGACCTGTCTTACTCTTCTGTACAGTTTTCCAATTTCCAGTCAGTGTTAAAATCAAGGTTAGTGTGTTATCCATAAAGCTGTGTGCCTTTATATGTTAGTATAAACCAGTCTTACTAGTTGTCAGCATGTTCAGTCCTATTTGTCTTTTCTATTGTAAACTTTTTTTTCCTTAAAATAAAAAAATATCCACATCTTTTAAAGCTCATGCCCTCTCAGGCCATCGATTCTTTCTTCAATGAACATTTTTGAGCTCCTCTTTATTCACATCCTGGACTAGGTGGTCAGGTCTTAAGATGAAAAGAAAACAAAATGTAGTCCCTAATCACAAGGGGTTCTCAATCTAATTGGTAATTTACTATTAATTAATTTGTTTTCTGTGAGATAAGTAGTATACTAGAACAACCACAGGATTCTATGTATGGAAGGGGAAATTAAACATCTTTTCCACCTTAAGGAAGTAACTGAATGGTGGAAATTTAGTAGTTGAAGAACTGCAGAAAGGCTATTTCAAGACTTCATCTGCAAATACATGGCAGTTTGAGAGGCCATGCTTCTTTAAAGGATTTATAAATGATTCAGCAAGCTGAATGGAAAAGGACATTTAAAAGTTTTAGGAAACATTGAATGAGATGTTTATGGGCCCAAATATGGAGGACTGAAAACAATAATGGCAACTGAGGGAATTTAACTTGAAGAATTACTATGTATTTTTGCTTTTGTATTTATCCTACTAAATTCATCGTTGCCAAAACTTGTCTCCTCTGCCTCATTCCTCTTTCACAATCAGATAATCTAATCTACACTGTAGTGTTATTAACTTGAAATGGCTAATGTGGTATCTCTCCAAGTACCAATTACTACATAGCTGTATCTCTTGGGAAGGCTAATGTCTTAACACACTTACAAACTTATGTCTAAGAGTGAAATATTAGCCATTTAGATAGGTCCATATGAGAAATAATTTTAAGCAGTAGGTCTTTCCCAGCACTGGAATAATTTTTACTTCCTATTTCTGTCAGTTTCATGCCTGTAAAAATAATATATACATGAAGGTTGGATACAATTTGCAACAAGATTTGTCCATCCCTATTTATAGACTGAGTTATTAATGATCAGTTGTGAAACTCAGAAGTTCTGTCTTATATATAGACAATAAAATGTTATGATTTTTTAGTTAATTTATATATTTGATACTTTGTTGTCATCTCAAGATTTGGTCCCTTTCACCTAAGTTATCAAATTTGTGGGCACAGAGTTATTTTATTTTTCTTTATTGTTTTTTTAATGTCCATGAACTCAGAAGTCATGACCTCTCTTTCTTATCTGATATTGAAATTGTGCCTTCTTTCTTTTTGTTAAATTAGTCTGGCTAGAGATTTACTAGTTTCATTTATCTTTTCAAAGAAACAGTATTTAATTTTGGTAGAACTGACCTTACTTATATAAAAAATTTAGAGTTGAAAATTATACCAATTACCTCTATTTAACATTCATTCAGCTTCTATGACAATGATAATACTAACTTTTACTAAGCAGTATGAAAATGTTATTTCAGACCCATATATATTGATCAGAACACACATCGGACCAAAAGTGACCTAAAGGCATAGCCTAGAAGTGAACAAGTAGCTAAACCTTCAGCTGAATTTGGTAAAATGAAATCTCTGTAAATATAGATGTAGTACAGACACATTTTCTAATGATTTACTTCTGATGTTATACATTATATATCTAATGACTGAGTTTTCTTGCCATAAATTAAACCTTTGCTTTTGTGCTAGTAATTATAATACTGAAGATGGTGGCATGGACAGAGATTGAACCTACCTCCCCTTACCTTCACACCAAACCTACACCTACACACAAAGCAAACCATCTTGAGGAATAACTGAGGACTGAGTGATGACCGTCTGCACAGCAAGGAATAGAAAGATCACATAAAAGGCAGGGGAGTGAAGAAGGAATCCCATCCCCAGCACAATAATGCACAGAAGGGAGGGATATTGCTGAGGGACTTGGGTACAGATTTCCTGCCCTGGATTGTAGAAGAAAAGCTGCACTTTAAAGTACATGCAGAGTGTAAATGAAAAAGCCCAGCTCATAGAACTAAAGTGCCTACCATTTGGTGAAGGAACAGCTGGAAATATCCAAATAAGAGGTCTGGCAAAGGCCATTTTTTTTCACTTTCCTCACATTGAAAGTGATATGGGGAGCAGGGTTGGGGGTATACATGCTAATTTCAGATTTGGTCTAGGTGATTCCCATCCCCTGCCTATACCCAGATGCCTCAGTGGGAGAGTGCATTTGGGCTGCAGCTGACAAAACTTCAGAAAAATAATTAAATGAAATAGTTAAGCAATCTACCTGGTAGAATTCAAATCAATGACTATAAAGATGTTCATCATACTTGAGAGAAGAGTGGGGGAACACAATGAGAACCACCACAAAGAGACAGAAAATATAAAATAGTACCAATCATAAATGAATAAAACAATAAATGAAATAAAAAATACACTACAGGCAATAAATAGCAGATTAGAGGTCTCATAAGAATAGATCACTGGTTTGCAAGTCAGAATAATGCAAGGCACAAGCTGAACAACAGAAAAAAAAAGAATAAAAAGAAATAAGAAGAGGTTAAGGGAGCTCTAGGACAATATCAAACATCCAAGCATTTGCACTATAGGAATCCCACAAGAAGAAAGAGAGAGGAGTGGAAAATTTATTTGAAGAAATAATAGCCAAAAACTTCCCTAATCTAGGGAAGGAAACAGACATCCACATCCAGGAAGCAGAGAGGGCTCCAAGGAAGATAAACCCAAGGAGGTCCACATCAAGGCACATGGTAATTAAAAACTCAAAGATCAAATATAAAGAGAGAATCTTAAAAGCAGTAAGAGAAATATGAGTTATTTACAAGGGAAAACCCATAAGGTTACCAGCTGATTTTACAGGAGAAACTCTACAGGTCAGAAAGGAGCGGTATGATACATACAAAGTGCTGGAAAAGAAACACGTCCAACCATGAATACTCTACCTAGTAAGGTTATCAATCAGAATGGAAGGGGAGATAAAGTCTAACAAATTAGCATAATTATGAGTATGCCACCACTAAACTGACCTTACAAGAAATGTTAAAGGGACTCGTTTAAGAGGAAAAAAAAAAGACCCTAACTAGAAGCAATAAAAATATGAAAGCAAAATTTCACTGGTAACAGCAAACATATAACCAAGGTAGTAGATCAGTTACTTAAAAACTAGTATGAAGGTCAAAAAGACAAAAGTAGCATAATCAATTACATCAAAAATTAGTTAAGGGAATCACTAAGTTAAAAAGTATAAAAGAAGGCATGATATTCATAAAATATGGAGGAAAAGTAATAATAAATGCAGTGCTAGAATGTATTTGAACTTAAGTGACTATCAACTAGTCATAGACTGCCATATATGTGGGATGTCCTATAAGAACCCCATGTTAACCACAAGCCAAAAATCTATAATGGATATGCAAAAAACAAAGAGAAGAGAATCCATACTTAACACTAAAGGAAGTCATAATGCACAAGGGGAGAGCAAGAGAGATAGAAAGGATCAGAAAAGAACAACAAAAACAACCAGGAAACTAACAAAATGATGATAAGTACATATCTATCAATAATTACTTTAAATCTAAAGTAAAAAACTCCAACAAACAAAATTCCATAACCAGTTGACTTCACAGATGAATTTTACCAAACACTTAAAGAAAAGTTAATACCTTCCCTACTCAAATTATTCCAAAAAATTGAAGAGGAAGAAAAGATTCCAAATTCATTGTATAAGGTCAGCACCACCTTGTTACCAAAATCAGACAAGGATACTACAAAAAAAGAAAATTACAGACCACTATCCCTGATGAACATAGATGCAAAAATCCTCAACAAAATATTAACAAACTGAAGTAAAAAATACTTTAAAAAGATCATTCACCATGATCAAGTATGATTTATCCCAGGAATACAAGGATGGTTCAATACCTGTAGCTAAATCAATGTGATACATATTAACAAAAGTAAGGGTAAAAAACACATGATCATCTCAATATATGATGAAAAAGCATTTGATCAAGTTCAATATCCATTCATGATAAAATCTCCCAATGAAGTGGCTATGGAGGGCATGTGGCTCAACATAATGTGACAAACACACAGCTAGCATCATACTCAATGGTGAAAAGCTGAAAGCTTTTCCTCTAAGACCAGGAACAAACTAGGATGCCCACCCTCTTACATGTCCACTATGTTAACTTTATTCAACATAGTCCTGGAAGTCCTAGTCATAGCAATCAGGCAAGAGAAAGAAATAAATGGCATCCTAATTGGCAAGGAAGAAGTAAAATTGTCATTTTTTTCAGATTACATAATACTATACATAGAAAATCCTAAATATTCCACCAAAAACTCTTAGAATCAGTAAATGAATCCAGAAAAGTCATAGGATACAAATCAATATACAGAAATCTGTTTCATTTCCATATACAAATAATGAACTAGCAGAAAGAGAAATTAAGTAAACAATCCCATTTATTATTTCATCCAGAAGAATAAAATACCTCAGAATAATCTAAGGAGATGAAAGACATTTGTGACCACATGGATGGACAGGCCTAGAAGGTATTATGCTAAGAGCAACAAATCAGTCAGAGGAAGATGAATACCATATGTTTTCACTTGTATGTGGAACCTGAAAAACAAAGAAAATGACAAAATAGAAATAGAGTTACAAACATAGAGAATGGACCATAGGGGTGAGAATGGGTGAAATAGGTGAATGAGATCAAGAGGTACAAATGAAAATTATAAAACAGTCACAGGGATGGAAGGGTAGTATAGGAAATGTAGCTCATAATATCATAAAATCTTTGTATGGTGACAGATGCTAACTACACTTACCATAGTGAACATTTTTTAATATATATAATTGATGAATCACTAAGTTGTTTATCTGAAACCAATATAATATTGTATATAAACTATATTTCAATAAAAAATTATTATAAAAAGTAATAATTATAATATTGACTCGTATTTTGTCCAAATTATTGTTAATATCCAGATTTTTTTTGGTGTTAGTTTATTAGTGTTTGGTATAATACAAGATTTTAAAAAGCATATGTTTTGAGAATTTTTGATTAGGAAAAGAAAAAATTATCTTGAACTTTGGTTATTTAATAATACAGAAAGAAAATACACATATATTTGTGAATCAAAACAGATATAATACTGATCATGTACGGCACTTATGCATACAACTTTTTTATATATTGTATGGATTTTTATATATTGGCATTTCTAGCACATTCTCAGTCATTAGTCATGAGCTCAAAGCTCTTTATCATTCGACTGGAGATTTAGTTCAAAGTTAGATTCTAGAACCCAAGAATGAATTTTATCTAAAATTTTTTATTCAATGTTAGTGTTACTTTTGTTGTTGTTTTGTTTCTTTTTATAAACAGAATAAATCAATATTCTCAAAAAAGAAATTATATCAAAATCAATAGCATGCACAATTCATTTACTTATTCCTGTGTTTTCATTATAGAATATTGTTAAAATTTATAACACAGAGAAGTAATATTAATTGTAAAAACCTTTCAACTTGCATATAGAGACAAACTTGCTTAAAATATCATTTTATTAAATTGAAAATTTATTTGAATATTTAACTGGCCATTATATAAAACGGCAACTCAATTCTCTTGAATTAAGCCCACATATGCATATATTGTGACAAATTTTTTTGTGGAAAATTATCACAAAAGCATAATTTGAAAGCATGAACTACATGTAAAAGTTAATTAGCAGTTATTTTCCTTACAATTGTTTTATGTATGTGCACATATGCACACAAATATATCTGTACATATATATGTATATGTGTCTTTATGAATGTATTGTCATTACAAATAGATCATTATGGTTAAGAACTCTTAAAAAATTCACTTGATTTGGAAACCTTTTGAGATGGCCAGACATTCTACTTATGCATCTAATGAACAAAGTCAGCAATTAATTATTCAATTTAGATTATTCTACACCTGTGCTTTGCCATATTATTTTGTTCATGATTATTTTAGATATTTCTGACCTGCAATAATATTCATAAAGTAAATCAAAGTAATATGATATTACAATGAGTTTAAATCTTAAATTTTTAAATCTTTATTCTTCATTACTTATATGCATGTAATGTCCTATAAAGTTATGACAGTATCTTATCATAGAAAACCAAACAGCAAGATAAATATAAATATATGAACTTTAGCAAGTGAGCCTTTTTATGTTTGGTTCATGAAATTAGAAACGAGATGCACATTGATATTAAAACTCTTTTCTTGCCAATGATCAAATTCGTAAAATAGGTTAACATTTCTTTTCCTGTATACACTTTCAAATTTTTACATCATTGTGTGTATTTGCCTTTGTGGTCCAGAGGTCTTATAATTCCATCCTGACCTACTCAGTCCAGGAGGATAGTTGGATCTGGAAAATCATTTGTTTTTGGTCCCCTCTTCACAAGGACCTCAAATTCAGATTATTGACTATCTTTTCAAATAATGTATGCATAAGATCATTGTATTTATGGGTGTATGTGTTCTAAAAGGGTTAATTTATTACTTATACACATTTTTTAAAAATCATAAATTTAACTATTTTCTATATCTTCATGCTTTTTAGCATATTAGGAATGTTTAGAAAACAGAAACAGCCTAAAGTTGTCATTTCCCCTCAGATAATCCTTGTTTATCAGCTAAATTTCATAGGTCAATGCAAATGAGACATGAGATTTACACTTTTAAACCTCTCAGGAATTTTTACATTTAACATTAGAAACCAAATTTGCAGACTGCTATTTCAGGAAAACTATCTAGGAGATAAAGTTCTTCAAAAATCAGAAGAAGACCAGAGAGTTATTTAAGATAGTTGAAATGTCATAGCTCCATTACTCCCAAACTCTTCTAGGTTGGTCTTGGAATTGCTGTTATTATTTACAATTAGAATGCTTTAGGTTTTATGCTTCTCCTGAAAACCCAAATAATTTAATAAAAAAGTATTTGTAGCCTCCATCATACCTTTCACAATAAATATATAATATACTGGTAGAGATTTGGAAGACACAACTATTCCTTCATGTAAATCTCCAAAACATAAGAATTGCCCAAACTTTGTACACTGAGTCTTGTATTGAAAAAATAAATACTTGCTAATTATTCTAATTTAATTTTTTAAAGTAATAAATCATTTTACTAGTGGAAGAACCATAATTTTTTTAGATTAGAATGAAGTAGACCTTATCAGCACATGTGTATTAACATTTTTAAATGCACCTGGTCTTTGGAAAGTGTTCAATTTTCTTTCATAGTGTCTTGCATTTCTCCATATAAATTAATAATGACTAGACTGTTCTGACATTCTTCAAACTCAAAATGATTTTTGACTATTAATTAATCTTAATGGCTCCATGATGTAATCAAATATTTAAGGAATGTGATTAAAAGGCTCATGGACCACCTAGTTTCTGGGAATCTACAACAAATTACTATTACATAAAGATGTAGTTGTTATAGCAATGAAAAAGAGACATTGAATGATATAATTTATTTGAGTGCATAATACCAAAAATGTAAAGATATTCATTAGGTGTTTTTTCTTATCATTGACATTAGTCAAGTGGAGAGATCATGTCTAACATTTTAATAAATGGTATATATTTTATGCTTGTAAGTTTTTAAGATATGAATTGATTTGGGAATAGAGTTCTAAGATTTTAGAAACTAGAGAAATAGCTTCTAGCAGAGTTCTCTGTAATATCAATCACTGCTATAGTGCTCTGTACAGGACTTGGAAAAAGACAATAAAATATTAACATTCCTAAGAGTACCTAAAGCAAAAGAATTCTGGTGGTTGATTGAAAAGAGATGTGCATTATTTAGATTAAAACCAAGCAGATGGTGATGTAGATTTTTTATCTTTTTGGTTGGAGTTATGAAAAATTTAAAACCTGACATATTTAGCCCTGATGGAATATTATACAATATGCTTACAAAGACTATAAAAAGGCAGAGCTAAAATTATTTTCTTTTTGAAAAAAGCAGTTTTACCTATACCTAAAGAATATGAGGGCCTTTGCTTAGAAGACTGTAAGAGTAAGAAGATCACACTATTTGAATACACCATTGGGAGTTAAAAAAAAAACTTGATAAGGTTGCTGAAGATTACTTCATTTTAAGCAAATTGCATTTTTATGTTTTCACCAAATGAGTCTGTGAAGTAGAATTACATGTTTTAGTTTTTTCAAAAGCATGTGAGCAAATAAGACCATATATTTATAAAGTATATGGTTATTTTAACTGAAATATGTTTTACTATTTGTATTGTTTCAACCTGAGTTAGGCAGGGATGAACACCAAGCTTGTGGAGATCAACCTCTGCAATGCCTGTGTGAGGAGTTCTGCATGCCAGCTCCTCAACAAAACTACCTTAACTGGCTACAGTTATGAAGGAACCCTATGTAAGTTATCTGGGAATTGTTCTAGGGGCATTCAGCAGATAAAGAAACATTTATTCAAGAGAATCTGCAAAAACTCAGTGAGAATAATGAGTATATGACACTTGTGTCTGCTTTGTGTACTGCTATCAAAAGTATAATCTGCTTCTCCCACCCCAACTCTCGCACTCAGCATGATAGAAGCTCTACAATATCCAAAAAAATGAGGCTTCTCTCCCCGAGTTCCCAGTCCAGGTCTATAGTAAGATGAAAGTGAGGGAACAGAGCAGGGAAGTACAAGGCGCTATAAACTTCATTTCTGACATAGATTTGAGACATGAGATTTAGAAGCACATAGAAGTTTAGGGTACGATGTATGACTGATCCTGTTTGTACTCCTGGTACTTTTGAGATGTATTTACACGCCTTGGACTTTGGTATCTGGCATTAGTTTTGAGAAATTCTCAGTTATTATTGTTTCAAATATTTCCTGTTTCTCTCTTCTCCATCTGATATTCCCACTGTGTACTTATCCCACCTTTTGTGGTTATCCCACTGTCCTTGAATATTCAGTTCTGTTTTTCGGTCTTTGTTCTCTTTGCTTTTTGGTTTTCAAGGATTGTTTATCTTTTAGTGCAGGAGTCTTTCCTCAGACATGACCATTCTACTAATAATGCCCATCAAAAGCATTCTCCATTTCTAGTACTTTTTTTTTGATCTCTGACTTTTATTTTTTGGTCCTTTTTAAGGATTTCTATTTCTGCTCATGCCCATCTGTTCTTGCATGCTATTTTATCAATTAGAGCCCTTAGTATGGTAATCACCATTGTTTAAATTGCCAGTCTTATAATTCCAAAATCGCTCCCATGTCCATTTCTGATGCTTGCTCTGTCTATTCAAATTGTATTTTTTGCCTTTCAGGATGCCTTTTAATTTTTTCTTGATAGCAGGACCTGACATACTATGTGAAAGTAACTGCTCTAAGGGGACACTTAATAATGTGATAGAAAGAGGTGGGAAAAGATAAAAAGCATCTTTCAGTCCTACAATTCAGGTCTGTCTTTTGGAAAGCCTATGCATCTAGGCTGTGAATTTTTCGAGTTTTTACAGTTTTTCTTTTTTCTTTCCTCCATAGGCGGGACAAGGTGAGAATGGGCTGAAGTTGGGTATTTCCCTCCTCCCACCTGGAAGGCTAGAGCTGACTGGACATTTCCCTTTTCCAAGTCAGTTAGGCTCAGGTAGTAACCAGGAAGTTAGGCTTTTGTTAACTCCTTTCACCTGAGGGCAGGCCTTGTCAAGAACAGAGTGCTTTGATATACTTCTAAACCGTTCCTATTCCTTCCCCCGCTGGAAGCAGGAGGGGATTAATTCTCTGATATTTACTGTGGGAACCTGGTTAAGCTCCTGGAGCTAAATCTCACAATACTCCCTTTGACTGGGTCCCCCTGGAATTTTTTACTCTCAGAGTTGCCCACACTGGGCCTCCTGTAATTCATCAATGAGAGTTCAGGTTTCCCAGGCACCGCTGCCTGGGCCTCGGGTCCTGAGCCTTTTCACTGGTAATGCACCTCTATCTGCCTGTCTTTCTAATCTTAGGGCAGTGATTCGCCCTGTGTCCTCCCCTCTCAAGAATCCAAGGAGTTATTGATTTTCAGTCCCTTGAGCTTTTTATTGTTAGGCAGAGTGGTGACTTCCCAGCTCTTTACACATGGAACTGGAAACCCTCTCACCTATGTCTTTCTTTGGTTTGCTAAGCTTCTTCAACTTGTAATTTTTTAAAACAAATTTGGGGATACTTTGGTATCATTTCTTCAGATATTTTTTCTATATCAGTCCTTTCTCTTTTCTTTGGAGACATGTAGGAGAAATCTCTTGATACTGTGTCAATGTCCATGAGACCTTCTTAATTGTCTTCTAATTTTTTTCTCCCTGTTCTGTAGATCCTTACAGTTACTCTAGTGTCAGAGCCACTGACCCTCACCTTTGTCATCTCTGATCTGTGCATACTTTCTGACTAATTTTTATAGTTTAGTAATTGTCATTTTTAATTCTTGAGTTTCTATTTTGTTCTTTTTAATAGCTTCTATTTCTCTGCTGAGATTTCCTATTCATTCATTCATGGCAAGGGTATTTCCTTTTATTCTTAAGCACAGTTATAATAATGGATTAAAAATTTTTGCCTGCTATGACAACAACTGAAACATTTAACATTTGCTATCTTTATATTGCCTTTTCTCTTGAGTATTGGCCATGTTTTCCTGTTTCTTTGCATGCACAATAATTTTTAATTATATCCTGAACACTTGGACATTGGGTATTACACAGAATTGATTCTAATATATTTCTTGGAAGATTATTGATTTTTTTTTTTATTTGCTTCTTTGGTTTTTAGCAAGTAGTTAACTTGGCTGAATCCAGTATCCAACCCTGCTTCCTTTCGATGCCACACAGAATTGATTCTAATATATTTCTTGGAAGATTATTGATTTTTTTTATTTGCTTCTTTGGTTTTTAGCAAGTAGTTAACTTGGCTGAATCCAGTATCCAACCCTGCTTCCTTTCGATGCCCAGCACTGAAATCTGTTCAGCTCCTTTGGCTTGGCTGGGCTCATAGACTGGCCCTCACATGCATAGTGCAGGAGGTCAGCCAGAAATTTGGGCAGTTTATATCTAGAACATGGGACTTCCCCTCCTTCTTCCTCTCCTTTTCGTATTTCTCCTTTTACTTTCCAACTGCTGTGGTCACCTTAAAAACTTTTTCATCTATTTCTCCTGCTAGCAACACTGGATTCTGTATCTGCGTATCAACCACCCCAGCTGGCATTGACTGGTGTGTGTCTCCACAAGGTGAAGAGCTGTACAAAAGAGAATCTCATTCACTGGTGCTCCCATTTTCAAAATATCGACAACATTTCAATTTCTGTCTGATTTTGTCACTCTCTAGCACTTTCAGGTAGTTTTAAAATATTTTTTCCACAGTTTATAGTTGTTATTTCTGACAGGATTGTCAGAGCCACTCCACAATTGCTGAAAGTAGATCTTCAATTCAAATAGTTTTTAGCATTCTGTTTCACTTTGAGTGCAGTCAGCCAGCCTAATGTTCTCCGCTCTGTTTGCCAAGAATTTATAAGAAAGTATCTTCCGCAATGAAACAGAAGGGCCTCGAACCAAGAATACTCTATCCAGCAAGACTATCATTTAAATTTGAAGGAGGGATTAAACAATTCCCAGATAAGCAAAAGTTGAGGGAATTTACCTCCCACAAACCATCTCTACAGTGTATTTTAAAGGGACTGCTTGAGATGGAAGTGCTCCTAAGGCTAAATAGCTGTCATGAGAAAAAATAAAACCACAGCAGAAGTAGACCCACTAAATATTAACTAATTGCAAAATAAAGTGAGCTACCCACAAAGTCAGTCAAGGGAAACATAAAGAGTACAGAATAAAACACCTAACATAAAGACTGGAGGAGAAAGAAAAAGAAGGGAGAGAAATAAAGAATCATTGGACTGTGTTTATAATAGCTAATAAGTGAGTAAAGTTATATGGTTAGATAGTAAAGAAGCTGCCCTTGAACCATTGGTAACCACGAACCCAAAGTTTGCAATGGCAATAAATACATACCTATCAATAATCACCCTAAATGCAAATGGACTGAATGCACCAATCAAAAGACACCGAGTGACAGATGGATAAAAAAGCAAGACCCATCTATATACTGCCTAAAAGAGACCCACTTCAAACCTAAAGGCATACACAAACTAAAAGTGAAGGGATGGAAATAGATATTTCATGCAAACAATAGTGAGAAAAAAGCAGGTGTTGCAGTAGTTGTATCAGATAAAATAGACTTTAAAACAAAGAAAGTAACAAGAGAAAAGAAGGACATTACATAATGATAAAGGGGTCAGTCCAAAAAGAGGATATAAACATTATAAATATATATGCACCCAACACAGGAGCACTGACATATGTGAAACAAATACTTACAGAATTAAAGGGGGAAATAGAATGCAATGCATTCATTTTAGGAGAATTCAACACACCACTTACTCCAAACGACAGATCAATCAGACAAAAAAATAAGTAAAGACACAGAGGCACTGAACAACACATTGGAACAGATGGACCTAACAGACATCTATACAAGATTCCACCCAAAAGCAGCAGGATACACATTCTTCTCAAGTGCACACAGAACATTTTCCAGAATAGACCATATACTAGGCCACAAAAAGAGCCTCAGTAAATAAAAAAGATTTAAATTGTACCAACCAACTTCTCAGATCACAAAGGTATAAAAATAGAAATAAATTGTACAAAGCAAACAAAAAGGCCCACAAACACATGGAGGCTTAACAACATGCTTCTAGATAATCAATGGATCAATGACCAAATTAAAACAGAGATCAAGCAATACATGGAGACAAATGAAAACAACAGTATAATGCTCCAATTTCTGTGGGATGCAGAGAAGGCAGTTCTTAGAGGAAAGTATACAGCAATCCAGGCTTATTTTTAAGAAGGAAGAACAATCCCAAATGAATAGTCTAAATTCACAATTATTGAAACTGAAAAAAGAAGAACAAATGAGGCCAAAAGTCAGTAGAAGGAGAGACATAATAAAGATCAGAGAAGAAATAAATAAAATTGAGAAGAATAAAACAATAGAAAAAATTAATGAAACCAAGAGAGTGTCTTTGAGAAAATAAACAAAATAAATAAACTCCTAGCCAGACTTATTAAGAGAAAAAGATAATCTGCACACATAAACAGAATCAGAAATGAGAAAGAAAAAATCACTATGGGCACCACAGAAATACAAAGAATTATTAGAGAATACCATGAAAAACTATATGCTAACTGGAAAACCTAGAAGAAATGGACAACATTCAGAAAAATACAACCTTCCAAGACTGACCCAGGAAGAAACAGAAAATGTAAACAGATCAAATAACAGCAATGAAATTGAATCTGTAATCAAAAACTACCCAAGAACAAAACTCCCAGACAAGATGGATTTGTCCCTGAATTTAATCAGACATTTAGAGAATACATAACACCCATCCTCCTTAAAGTTTTCCAAAAAATAGAAGAGGAGGGAATACTTCCAAACTCATTCTATGTAGCCAGCATCACTCTAATACCAAAACCAGGCAAAGACACCACAAAAAAAGAAAACTACAGACCAATATCCCTGATGAACATAGACGCAAAAATACTCAAAAAAATATTAGCAAACTGAATTCAAAAATATATCTGGAGGATCATACACCATGATCAAGTGGGATTCATCCCAGGGATGCAAGGATGGTACAACACTCAAAGATCCATCATCATCCACCACATCAACAAAAAGAAGGACAAAAACCACATGATCATCTTTATAGATGCTTAAAAAGCATACGACAAAATTCAACATCCATTCATGATAAAAACTCTTAACAAAATGGGTATAGAGGGCAAATACCTCAACATCATAAAGGCCATATATGACAAACCCACAGCCAACATTGTACTTAACAGTGAGAAGCTGAAAGTCTTCCTTTAAGATCAGGAACAAGACAAGGATGCCAACTCTCCCAGCTTCTATTTAACCTAGAACTGGAAGTCCTAGCCATAGCAATCAGACAACACAAAGAAATAAAAGGCATCCAGATTGGTAAGGAAGAAGCTAAACTGTCACTATTTGCAGATGACATGATATTGTACATAAAAAACCTTAAAGAATCCACTCCAAAACTACTAGAACTAATATCTGAATTCAGCAAAGTTGCAGGATACAAAATTAATACACAGAAATCGGTTGCATTCCTATACACTAATGATGAAATAGTAGAAAGAGAAATCAGGAAAACAATTCTATTCACAATTTCACCAAAAAGAATAAAATACCTACGAATAAACCTAACCAAGGAAGTGAAAGACCTGTACTCTGAAAACTACAAGACACTCATGAGAGAAATTAAAGATGAAATAAATGGAAACACATTCCGTGCTCATGGATAGGAAGAATTAATATTGTCAAAATGGCCATCCTGCCTAAAGCAATCTAGAGATTCAATGCAATCTTTATCAAAATACTGACAGTATTCTTCAACGAACTGGAACAAATAGTTCTAAAATTTATATGGAACCAATTTATAAAGACCCCAAATAGCCAAAGAAATCCTGAGAAGGAAGAATAAAGCTGGGGGGATCTCGCTTCTTAACTTCAAGCTCTACTACAAAGCCACAGTAATCAAGACAATTAGGTACTGGCACAAGAACAGACCTATAGACCAGTGGAACATAATAGAGAGGCCAGATATTAACCCAAGCATATATGGTTAATTAATATACGATAAAGGAGCCATAGATATACAATGGGGAAATGACAGGCTGTTCAACAGCTGGTGTTTGCAAAATTGGGCAGCTACATATAAGAGAATAAAACTAGATATTGTCTAACTCCATACACAAAAGTAAACTCGAAGTGGATCAAAGACCTGAATGTAAGTCATGAAACTATAAAACTCTTAGAAGACAACATAAGCAAAACTCTCTTGAATCTAAACATGACCAACTTCTTCATGAACATATCTCACCAGGCAAGGGGCACAAAAGCAAAAATGAACAAGTGGGACTATATCAAATTAAAAGGCTTCTGTACAGCAAAGGACACAATCAGTAGAACAAAAAGGCATCCTACAGTATGGGAGAATATGTTCATAAATAACATCCAATAAAGGATTGATATCCATAATATATAAAGAGCTCACGTGCCTCAACAAACAAAAAGCAAATAATCCAATTAAAAAATGGGCAGAGGATCTGAACAGACACTTCTCTGAAGAAGAAATTCAGATGGCCAACAGGCACATGAAAAGATGCTCCACATGGCTAATCATCAGAGAAATGCGAATTAAAACCACAATGAGATGTTGCCTCACACCAGTTAGGATGGCCACCATCCAAAAGACAAACAACAAATGTTGGCGAGGATGTGGAGAAAGGGCAACCTTCCTACACTGCTGGTGGGAATGTAAATTAGTTCAACCATTGTGGAAAGCAGTATGGAGGTTCCTCAAAAAACTAAAAATAGAAATGCCATTTTACCCAGGAATTTCACTTCTAGGAATTTACCCTAAGAATGCAGGAGCCCAATTTCAAAAAGCCATATGCACCCCTATGTGTATCGCAGCACTATTTACAATAGCCAAGAAATGGAAGCAACCTAAGTGTCCATCAGTAGATGAATGGATAAAGAAGAGGTGGTACATATACACAATGGAATATTATTCAGCCATAAGAAGAAAACAAATCCTACCATTTGCAACAACATGGATGGAGCTATAGGGTATTATGCTCAGTGAAACAAGCGAGACGGAGAAAGACAAGTAGTAAATGATTCCACTCATCTGTTGAGTATAAGAACAAAGCAAAAACTGAAGGAACAAAACAGCATCAGACTCACAGAACCCAAGAATGGACTAATGGGAAAGGGACTGGGGAGGGTGGATGGGAAGGGAGGGATAAGGGGAATATGGGGCATTATGATTAGCACATATAATGTAGTGGGTGGGGGGCACGGGGAAGGCCGTGTAGCACAGAGAAGACCCGTAGTGACTCTATAACATCTTACTGTGCTGATGGACAGTGACTATAATGGGGTATGTGGTGGGGACTTGACAATGGGGGGAATCTAGTAACCACAATGTTGCTCATGTAATTGTATGTTAATGATACCAAAAAAATAGGTATGTTAATGTATAAAGCCATAAAATCAGTATATGTGTAGGCTGTTGTTATAGTCAGACTTCTGTCTTCAGCAGGGGAGAAAACAGCCATTTACTAATTGATTTCTTGTTTATTCCAAAATGAACTCACTTTTTTTTATACCTCTTGCCCTTATCAGAGGTATTTACTACCTAAATGTACAGGTTAGGACAACTCTTTAGAAGTCAGATTTATTAAGAAACTGCAAATAAAACCTTTCCTTATTAAAAAAAAAAAAGAAAAAGAAAGTATCTTTACTCGCAGTGACTCACATTTTAATGAAATTTTCTGATTGGTTATTTATTAGTTGATACACAAATATTTCAGAGCAGAATAAAAGGAAATTAATGATTCTGTATGAACTTTAAGAGTAAGTGATATAAAATGTGAATATTGGTCAAGATGAAACAGTTTTTGTAGTAGATTAATTCATTTTAGTGAAGGATACGACACATATAAATTAGTTATTTAGAGGGAAATGGATATGATGTGTATACAGTGCCATGGTTATGAGGTTGTCTCAATTTATGGAATAAATAAGCACTTGAATTTTATGAGAATTTAATTCTTCTTAATTACACATAATTTACATCAAGAATACCATTTTTTAGAGCATTAAGTGAATATTTGCTAATTTTTCCTCAAAGTTGACAGAAGTTATATATATTAACATTTTGTTCTACTTGAGTGTAAATTTTTAGTCAGTTCATTCTGCATGTATGCATCCTCTGAAAAAGTAATTTGCCACTACTTTTCACTTTTACCAGCGATGACTGTCAATCTGAGGTGTCATATCTATTGAAGGTCATCTTCCTGCAGCTGAATGAGAAAATGGCCATTTATTGTTTTTGCCTCAGGGAACTTCATTTAGCTGAACTAAGGTGACTTTAACAGTGTGAGGATAGAGATCATTCACTAGGAGAGGCCCACTGATTCATAAAATTTAAGGAAATGAATTTTTTTCTATTCTTTATTTAGTGTACTAGAAAAAACTTAGCAAATGTTTCCCATTTTATATACTGTTAAATATCCATAATGAAAGAGAAATAGATATAGTATGGAGATTATTAATCAGACTGTGATTTTGTGGTAATGCATGTGAAGCCATTGAATGTGCTAATGGGAAAACATTAACAGGCCCACAATGAAATGGTTCCCGGTGTCAGTTCCTAAGGAAAGGTAATCCAGCCAACTTTTCCACACAAAAGGGGAAGCGCTGTCTACTATATAGCATTTCTTCATAAAGACTCATAATCTCTACTAGCATTTTATCACAGCAAAGCTTCTTCAATGTCTGTGGTAAGGCAACCTACTCAACTGGGTTTAATCCAGTGTTTCATAAAGATATTTGACTATAAATCTCTTTTTCACACATGAAGGGATAATGCAGTTAGTATTCTCTAGGTAAAGACTAATGACACAAGGAGGCAAAACTGGTTATTCATTGTGTTAATGAGACCTGATACCTGGCCAATGAGGCATAAAAATGAGAAGATGCCTTACTCCACTAGGTTAATAGTCTAAACTTGGAGGAAAAGGGCTCTTTTCATTTGAATGTTCCTGAGTGTTTGACATATGAAAATTCATTTAGATGGCCTAATGAAAAGGATTATTTCACATTAAACCATCTTAAATCTGATGATATTAGTAAAGAAAGCACTGTTCTAAATATGAGTCTCTTTTTTCCACATTCTGTGCATTTGAGTGTATATGGATAGTATGTGCTTGGTGCACAAAGGAGGAATTTTTTTCAAGGGCAACCTGAGAGTTAACTTGCAACAAATTAACATGGAGTATCAGTGGATGGATATGGATGTCTGATTTCAACTGAGTGGATAGGTTTCTTAAAAGTATTGTTTGAATTCTTACATTGGGCCATAAGTTTATTGTAGGAACTCTTACCCAGAGAGTCTCCTTTTCATCTCAGTTGCTATAAACCTGGCAGCTCCTTAAGGATTCCTACCCATGCTGATAAAGATAGTCCTTAACATCAGAGAGCATGAGGAAGTCAGACTCAGTGGATTATCTGAATAATCCTAAAAATAAATTTTTCTAATAGTTCTTTTAATGATATTTGCTCTCTGTTCATGTTACAAATGCCATGACCATTGCCCATAATTCTCTTTCCTCCCTATTTATCCTGGCAAATACCCTATAGGACTCAGTTCTGTACTACTTCATGTGAGACATTCACCAACACCCACACTGACAGAGTTAACTGATCATTCATTTTTGCTAGCACATTCTTTATTTGTTCATATTGCTTTGGAACTGTTTGTTCATTTATTATGACATTCTTTTGGATTAGATTTTGACATATTATTTTGATCTTGCTTACATTTGTATTTAACCTATGTCCTATATATAGTAATACTCCATGTGCTCAGTAAATGTTAGCTGACTGAATGAGGACATAAACATGAAAGGTTTTGTTTTTTTTTTGCTTTTTAAATATCTCACTCTTGTCCAAGTCTGGGTTGTAAGAATTTCGGCTCCCTCTTTCAACATACACTTCCTCAATTATGTACCAAAAGGACAACAATCTTGGTCTCCTCTTAAAAAAAAAAAGAGTACATTCAAAGAAGTCATAAAACAAAAGTATCATTTTTGGATGCTTCCTACATATCAGGCACGACTTGTTTAATTTTATTTAATGCATGCAAATTGTTCAAAATAAAGGAATGACTATAGGTGACTAAAACAAAGTCCTTCTGATACACCGAAGATTACCGTATTATTTCCTGTTCAAATTATTTTGTTGTTATCCTTTAGGCACAGCATTTTCAACTTGAGAAATATTTCTGATAGCACCTGTTTCCTTTTAAATTGTATCTAACACAGATGTCATATTTTTCTAAGAAGATAAATCCATTGGCTATCAGCCCCAATCAATTCCAGGAAAACTGCTAACTGGCGCAAAGCAGTCAGTAGCAGCCAGCTGTCACTTCACAAGCACTCCTGGGTACCCCAAAACCTTTCCACCTTTGGAAATTGACATTTGGATGGCAGAACAATTAAAATGGATAATAAACATCAGTACTCATTGCTCACATGCTAAAAGGTGATTTCTCTCAGTCATTTCTAGACATTTATATACATTTTCTGTATAATTGGAATTTTGTTCAGGATTTAAAGCAGCCAAAGGTTTTAGTGTGAGGATGTTACCATACCTACCTAAAGAGTGAAATGGTTTCTCACTGTAGATTCTTGACTCTTCGTGGTAAATAGATCCATAATATATTCAGAAATACTTTTAAGGAGTAAGGACAGGTATTACTGGAAAGTTTAAATGTGATAAAAATGACAGAACTTTATAAAGCAGTTGGGCTTTACAAAGTAGGTACCAACAAATGCTACAACGCTCATCCCTTTGAAAATGAAACACAATGTTTGGACTTTGAGCGAATATGAATACAAACAAAAACCTCAACTGGTTAGTATTGAATTAGTCTTTTTAAAGTAAGCAGTCTTAAAGCAAGAATCAATATATAATCTTTCAATACCTTTGAAATTGGAATTGGGCAAATAACATTGTTAGATATACACTCTACACCTTTATTAAACTATCCTTCATTTAATGCATATCTAGGTTGATATGTGCAACTATAACTAAAAGTCCTATCTTGGAATCACTAATACCTGAAAAAGAAAACTAGTAAAGAAAAATGACTGATATGGACTTGGATAAGATTTTTACCACCTTGGTTTGAAATTGACATTTTAAAGAAATTCTGAAATTTCATGATTCCATATCATCTCTGAATCTGGGTATGGCCTGTCAGTTTGGTTGTCCATAATTTAATTATGATTTAAGTAATGAGATTATGATATGGCCTTTAGTAATATGGTAACGATACTCCCCAAAAATTCAGGAAATAGATCAAAGAATAACTATTATTTCAAAACACTTTAATGATATCTTGTGTTTTACAAATTTATGTACCGCTCATTATCAATTAATGAATTAATAAATGAGAGAGCCTTCTGGGGTTGATTTGAAGCACAGGATAAAACAGATTTTGTGAGGAATATTTAATACAGACTGAAGAAATTTAAGCTTCCTCAATATTATTGCATTACCTAACACTGTTCTATCTATATCCAAAATTTTGAGAGCAGATTGAGCTATAAGACATATTAGTCTTAGAATAAAAGTACCTGGGTTCTAGGCTCAGTCTTACAGTGGCAAACTTCTTTGTTTTCTCTCATTGTAAAGGTGTGTTCACCCAAAAGCAAGGGTAACAAAGGCAAAAATAAACAAATGGGACTGTATCAGACTAAAACGCTGCACAGCAGAATAAACCATCAATAAAGTGAAAAGGCAACCTACTGAATGGGAGAAAATATTTGCAAATCACATATCTTAAAAGGGGTTAATATCCAAAATATATAAATAACTCATACAACTCAAGGACACAAGACAAAAAAATCCAATTAAAGAGTGGGTGGAGGATCTGAATAAACATTTTTTCCACAGAAGACATACAGATGGACAACAGGCACATGAGAAGATGCCCCACATCACTAATCATCAGGGAAAAGCAAGCCAAAACCACAATGAGGTATCACCACCCACCTGTCAGAATGGTTTGTATCAAAGGACACGAAATAACAAGTGTTGGTGAGGATGTGGGAAAAAGGGGGCTTGTGCCCTGTTGGATGAATGTACATTGGCGCAGCCACTGTGGAAGATAGTATGGAGGTTCCTCAAAAAATTAAAAATAGAACTATTCTTTGATCCAGCAATTCCACTTCTGAGTATTTATCCAGACAAAATGAAAACGCAAACTTGAGAAGATATATGCACCCCATTATGTTCACTACAAAGCAATTTAATGTCCACTGATGTGAATGTATAAGAATGTTTATGAATGTATAACTTATGCTTCGCACACACACACATACAAACAGGAATATTATTCTTCCATAAAAAAGAATGTACCCTTGCCACTTGCAACAACATGGATGGACTTTCAATGCTAAGTGAAATAAGTCAGGCAGAAAAAGATAAACACTGTATGATTTCACTTACATGCGGAATCTAACAACAAAAAATTCATGGATATGCCTGAGGCAGAGATGGGCGGCATGTGTGAAATGGGTGAAGGGGGCCAGAAGACACAAATTTCCAGTTATGAAATGAGTAAGTCACAGAGATATCATGGTGGCTATAGTTAATAATACTGTATTGCAGATTTGAAAGTAGGTAGGAGAGTGGATTTTGGAAGTTCTCACTGCAAGAAAATTCATTTGTAATTATATATGGTGAGAGATGTAAAATGGACTTACTATGGTGATCATTTTGCAGTGTATACAAATATCAAATCATTATATGGTACACCTGAAACTAATATAATGTTATGTCAAGTATACCTCAATTAAAAGAATAAAATTAAACAAGTAAAATAAAAAGGGTTTAATAATGATTATTCTATCTAATTTCCTCACAAGGCTATTAATAAGATATTACATGAAGATCAGGAAATTTAAAAAGTAAATATAAAACAATATAACTTTCAATTAAGAGGGTACTAAAAAAGAGATAGGTATTTGGAGTTTCTGAGTTGAAATATGGTTTTGATGAACTTTGGTTTTGACTGTCCAAAACCTATCTTTACCTGCTTTTCAGAATGTTATTGTACCATTTGTTGTTCTAAAAATAAATATTAGTAGGGAGGGAGGTCCGAGACAGCAGGTCAAAGGGCCTGAATTCACTTCCTCCCTCATATACACCAAATCTCCACCTACATACAGAGCAATTGTCGAACACTTTCTGTGCAGAAAGGGATAGAAAGACCACGTAAAAACTGGCAGGAGAGACTGCGGCACAGCGGTGCAGTAAACCCACCCTCGACACGGTGATGTGCAGCAGAGATATCACCGAGGCACAGGAGTGCACATTCTTTGGCCCTGGAGCACAAATAAAAAAAAACAAACAAAGCAAAACGACAACAACACAAATAAAACTGGCTTAAAGGAAAAATAGATCTTCAGAAGGTGATTTTCAGAACAAAAGTATGTGGCAAACAGAGAGGGAACTGCTGGAATTCTCTCTGGGATAAGGAGCGCTGGTGAGCATCATTGTTCACATTCCTCCACACATTGATGGAGGGGAGCAGGGTCCCCGCGCAACCAGCTGTAACCAAGACCGCCCCCAGTCCCTGCCCACACCCAGAGGCACGTACTGGAGATCTAGAAGTCTCACCAAGGCAACACTATTAAGGTACTCACCCAGCTTCGCCCCGCCCTTTTTGCCCCAGATTACCCAGCCAGTGTGGCCACGGCTGGTGCCCATCTGGGAGACCCCTAGATAAAAAAAGCAAGACCCATCACTGTGCTGCCTACAAGAGACTCTCTTCAGATCTAAAGACAAACACAGACTGAAATTGAAGGGGTAGAAAAAGATATTCCATGCAAATAGAAATGGAAAAGAAAGAAAGGTGGAGTAGCAGCACTTTTATTAGACAAAATAGACTTTAAAACAAAGATTGTAACAAGAGACAAAGAAGGACATTATCTAACGATTACAATCTCAATCTAGTAAGAAGACATAACAATTATAAATATCTACCTGCCCAACAGAGGAAGATCTAAATATATAGAACAAATATTATCAAACATAAAGGGAGAAAATGACAGTAATACAATAATAGTAGGGGACTTCACCACTCCACTTACATTAATGGATCTAAAATATGTAAGAACTCATACAACTCAACACCCAAAAAAGAAATTTTCTATTAAAAAATGGGCAGAGGACCTGAATAGGGTTTTCTCCAGAGAAGATGTACAGATGGACAACAGACACATGAAAAGAGGCCGAACATCACTCATCATCAAGGAAATGCAAATCAAAACTACGATGAGATGTCACCTCATGCCAGTCAGAATGGCTAGTGTCAACCAGTCAAGATATAACAGGGACTGCGAGTGGGACTGTAAATTGCTGCAGCTACTATGGAAAGCAGTATGGAGATTTCTCAAAAAGATAAAAATAAAAATACCATATGACCCAATAATAACCCAACTTCTGGGAACTTATCCATGGAAGACAAAATCATTAATTTGAAAAGATATATGCACCTGTATGTTTAGCATAGCATCATTTACAACAGCCAAGATATGGAAGCAACTTAAGTGTCCTTGCAAGATAAATGGCTGAATAAGACGTGGTGCTTATGCACAATGGGATATTACTCAGTCACAGAAAAGAATCAAATCTTGCCCTTTTGACAATGTGGATGGACCTAGAGGGGGTTATGCTGAGTGAAATAATTCAGACAAAGAAAGACAAATACCATAAGATTTAACTTATATGTGGAATCTAAGAAACAAAACAAACAAACAAAACAGAAATAGTCTCTTAAGCACAGAGAATGAACTGGGGCTTGCATGGGGTAGGGCGTGGGGATGGGCAAAATAGGCAAGAGAGGGGTACAAACTTCCAATTATAAAATAAATTAGTCACAGAGATGAAAATACAACATAGGGAATATAATCAATAATAGTGCAATATTTTTTCACGTTGACAGAGTGTAACTAACTACATTTATCATGAAGACCATTTAGTAATGTATATAATTGTCAAGTCATGTTGTACATCTAAAACATAATATTGTATATCAACTGTATTTCAGTAATAGTTAAAAAAATAAATACCGTCAATGCCCTCAATGAATCATTTTTAAAATAATACTTGCACTTTACTTTTCTTACCTTATATGATTCTCCTGTAATTATGAAGAAATAATCTCATAGGTATTTTATTTTGTTAGAATTTTTTTCCCCTCCTGTTGTCCTTTTAATAAATACTTCTACCTAAGGAACTTTCTTATATTTGAACTCTAGTCTGAGTTTTCCAAACACAAGAAACATTTTCTACCTAAAAAATTACATTAACACATTGAATGAAATGAAGAACAATTGCCTGCTCTTAGTATATACCTTCATTAAATAAGTTTTGCCAAATCTATGTAAAATTGGCATAGGCACAGAATTTGAAGTATTCATGTGTTTTAGAACCTGGGGTAATGTCATAAATCAGCTGTGTATTAGATCATATAAGGTCTTAGGAATGAAGTTCCAAAAACTCCTAACGGATTATTTACTGTGCCTGCTAGGTTCTGAGGATAGTTTAATTCCTTTAACCACAGGCTATTTTTCTTACTAGAAGTTTTATTTTTAACACCTTCTAAGAGGGGTGAAAATAGATTTCAGGTACTAATATCAAAATCACAATAGCCCAAAGCAAGGGATATAAAGTTTTCTTCCTGAAATTTATTGCCAACGATTTTCAAGAAATGCAAAGAATAAATAACATAGTGATTCCTTGGGGAAAAAAAGGAAAAACAGTATGGTATTTTTTATAGTTAAAGATTTTCCAAATGAAACATTTCTGATAAATTTTAGAGTTTCCAGAAGACATCCCAACTTCCATTTTTCTGGCCAATCTTACAACATTGGTTTCTGTGTTTGATATTTAATTGTATTCCACAATTTGAAAGGCATTGTAGGATATAATGTAAGAATGGCATGGTAAGGAAGTAAACCTCTGCGTGTATGTTCTATCTGGAACTGTATGTTAAAATTTCAATATGGTTCTCTTGGCTTTTTTCCAGTTAGCACATCCCCTGGCTTAACATACATTAGCACCAAATCACAGTCTGATTAATAATCTCCACACTGTATCTATTTGTCTTCAATTATGGATAACAGTACACGAAATGGAAAACCTTTGATAAGTTATTTTCAAGTTCACTCAATAATATAAATATTCTCATATTGTAGTGAGTGACTAGTGCTTCCAAAAGAAAAATAAACACATATCCATCATTTAACCAAGAGTTTGAAAGAATAATTTACTTGTTTGGTAGTAGTTTAATTTTCTTTAGAACTTATTACCAAAGACTTTAGTTTATCTAGTGTGTGCTACTGTTTTTCAATATTGAAAACATATTACAATTACCTTCTATATTTGCTACAGGAATGAAGTGTAAGGAGTGTACAGAGATCTTCATCGACTAACACAGCTGAGTCAAGCGAACAAAGTTCTCAATGCCAGTCTCGTATGAAGGAAAAGAGGGCTGCTTATTAGGTGGGTGGGGGGGTCAAGAGTGTGGCAAAAAATAAAACAAGAAAGACCTTCTGCCTATTTTCTCACTATTTTTATCATCAAAAGATTTTAATGGCATTTTCTCATGATCCTTTTTGTTAACATTGTTCCTGTTGTACATATTATTTTGATTTCCATGGAGCATTTCTCTCTTTTTTACAGGTAGGGTATATGAGGTAGTTGGGGTCAATCATAATACTTATCAATCTGTCCAAATGTTCAGATACCATTAACTTGGTGTGTTTCTTCAAAGAGTTTTCTATGCTTTGGGTCAGAAATATGGGAGAAAGGCACATATAATTCAGAAAAATGCTAAAGATGGGTTCATGTATTAAAATAATTTTAAAGTTATAGTTACTTAAAAATATGGCACTTTACAATAAATAGAAATAGATAAATCAGAAAGAATAGATTCTAAAAGTGGATCCAAATACATGAGAAGTTAGCATATGATAAAAGTGGCATTTCATAATAGTGAGGGAAATCACCTACTTGATATACAGTGTAAAAATAACTAGCTAATCACTTGAAGAAAAAATATCTTTGTTTTGTTTATTAATCACTTAAAGAAAAAATATAACTTTATTTTGTTTATTACACCAAAATAAAATGCATATAGAACACATGTGGGAATGTAAAACTATCCTCTAAAAGAACTAGAAGAAATATTGAGGTGGGAAATGCCGGCCAGAAGTGGAATAAATGCCAAAAATTAATAGATATAAGACTGAAGAGTTTCACTTTATGAAAAATATGATCATCTTCAGTGGATCCCATGTAAATCTAAATACCCACAACAAACAATGAGAGGAAGAAAAAGGAAAATTGGCTCCACACTGGAGTAAAATAAGTCAAAGGCTCCATTTCCAGAGTTAAGAGTTATACTTTTTTTGGCACCTGTCTTCTTCCTGTCTCTGTGATCTAAAGGAAATAGGACTGGGCAAAGGGCATGCCTCATATGTCCACAGAGTCAGCAGGCAAAGCCATGTATGAGCAGTCACTTGGGTAATATTTATACATATACACACAACTGCAGAGGACGCCATACCATCTGTAAATCAACCTGATCCGTCATTTATAAAAGCGAATGGATGGCCTAGTTCTGCCAAATTAAGGAATTGCAAATGATAAAAATGATAAAATAAGATGGAGAATGAAATAAGTGACCCAGAAGTAAATGGTTTTAATTTGAATAGTACTTTAGAAATCATTTAATTGATATTCTCAGAGATATACAATTGGGAAATATTGCACTGAGAAATAATGGGATTTTATGTGTATTATCAACAGTATATTGTAATAATAACATTGCAGTAAAGGAACAGTCTAAGAGCATGCATCGAGTACCTGAAAATAACAGTATTGCTAGAATAAAAACAGATCCAGGGAAAACTGAAAGAATTTAGGTATATAAGCAACACCTAGAATTGCAGTTTTTTCAAATATCAGAGACCCAGGTCTCTCTCTTATCCCTGTGTTATTGGCTGCTGTGTAAAATACCCCCAAAGTCCCTCAAAAGTAAAAATAAAATGAAGGCTATATCCCAAAATAACATAAACACAGAAAGGGGAAAAGAATGACTGATGTTCAACTGAGAGGATAGGTCCAGTAGCTCTAAAATTTATTTTATTAAGAATATCAGGAGAGGATAAAGAGATGAAAATGATTGAAAACATAATTGAAGATAATTTTCTCAAAATCAAAAAAATAGCCCTGAGTGCCAAGAGAAAATAATAAAGCAGTCCTTACACACATTCAGATAAAAATGAAACAGACTAACTACGTATTCTCATCAGAAAAAATTTAATAAATCAATAGTTTAAAAATATTAAATGTTTCCAATGACTAAAAACAGCACCTGACAAAAGAACAAAAATGCCTAATATTGGACTTCTCAGTGCTGAGAGGATAAAGGAGTGAAATGATAAGGAATCAGTACAGTAATGGTCTTAGATTTATGTGGGTGGACATGATTTGGAACCTAGATTCTTATAGGCATCTTATTTCTAATAGAATCTTATTCTTATAGGGTGAATAGAAAGTTTTAATATGCCAAGACTCAGAGAATTTACCACCCACATAATCCAGGAAGAAAAATCACTTAAGCATGTACTTCAGAGAAAACAGAATACATTCAAGGCAGATTGTTATTATCTGTGTTCTTGAGGTTATTTATGTCCACTTCATCTCTTTGTGCTTCTGTGTATCTCTTCCTACCTCTACATTCAGTGATGCCATTTGAGTAGCCTGAAATCAGATAATGCGAAAAATCAGGACTTGATTCAATATTTTGTTGTTTGTCTAGACTTAGGAAAGTGACAGAGAAAATGTTAATAGTGAAGATTAACATGTACCATGTCTACTGCTGAAGCTGAAAGACATTTCATTTTAATGAATATAATTTGTATACAGTAAGAAATTGTCTAACAGTAGATCACAGATAAGACAATGACAATATGTTTAGTGGGAAGAGGACTGGATGATTAGGCTATAATTCCATTTGTTGAATTATGGCTGGATTACATAGGTATTTTTTTACAGATAATAGAGTTTGGCAAAAATCCATTTTCTGTGAAAATTAATAGTTTAGAAAGAATTTGCAATAAAGAGCACTGTATATTTTATTACTACTTGTTACATTGCTAAAGTTTATAAAAACTTAATGTAAGTATATCAACATATACTTTTTTCCCCCAAAAAGCTAGTTGTTAAAATTTACCAGGGCTCTACTGGTTATGAGTGATTTTAACTGCCCATTTTATAGGTTTCTGTGTGTTGAATTAGATATGCTTTTTACTTGTATAATCAAGAAAAAACACATTCTATTGAAACTACAACAGACAGGCATACTACACAGCTTTAGCTCATGCTTTGCATATTCCCAGTTGTTATAGTAACAGCACCAGAGCACCACAAGGTTAAAGTGGCTATTGAATGAGCTCTCAAGATCAGAAAGAAAAGTACAGTCCATTGAATACCCATTACAAACAAACAAAATAGGCATTTTTGAAATGTTAAAGATAGGTGGACAGTGAATTCAGAGGTATGAATCAGAAAAATTCAAATTTCAGGAAGGCTGAGTGAAGTGGTATTTAGCTGATCCTTTATCTGACCTCAAATAGGCAGGTCTAGAAATGCTATTTTGCTAGTATACAGAAATTGAATGATTCAGGGAGAAGCAACCATAAGATAGTAAACTACATAAATCAGGATTCCAGTGTATTAAATTAAAATGAGAAATATGATGACTGCCCACACTCTCAGTGTCATGCAGACCTGACCGGCCTGACCTAAGGAAGCTACCTAAGTCATCAGAGGGGTGCTCGGGGAGTCTGGAATGAGAGAAGAACGACACGATCCTTAAGTGTAATAGCTCTGTCCCAACGCCCTAACAGATCCATCCCCGTGGGAGGATTAAACCTGCCATGAGACGGGATATTTAACTGCCACTGATGGAGTTTGCAAGGCCCTGATAAGTCTCCTTTCCAAGGCTCCTACTGTCACCATGTTGTAATTGATCTCCTTTTCCCGTAGTTATATTGATACTTGCAATCTTGCTACCTTGAACATCTAGGAGCTGGGTGTTGATTTACAATTTATCTCTCAAAAAGCAGCCTAGATACACTTATTTCAGAGCCTTTTATATGAGTGGTATGCTATTTTCTCCTACAAGCTAAGGATATAATTTCCTCCATTTACCTATGTCCTCCTCAGAGGCTCCGAGAATGTAAGAGGGAGAGTGCGCATAGATGTTGTATGTACCCTTGTGTGTGTGTGTAGGTGTTTGTGACTCTTGGAAACCAGGAGTTGAGTGGTCTGTGGGGATGGGCGGGAGCTTATTGTACAGGCTGTTCGTGACTCAAGGGCTGGGAACTTGAGCTCTGCTTCTATGATTCTTTATTCACCCTTGTTCAGGATTTAGATTTCTTCTTTTTCTATTAGCCTATTTTTGAGGAACAAATTAGTGGCTTGTATTATTTTACTCTACCCTTAGAGTATTCCTGGGGGTTGAATTAGCTTCCAGCTACCCAAGCCAAAGTTAATATGCTGGTCCTAATGAATGCCTTTTTGGAGTTTCACCAAATTTTAAACTATTGATATGGCTTTAATAGGATCTATTGCATTTTATACTTACAATATATATTATTTCATACATAAATATATATATATATATACACACACACACACACACACACTCATTGATAGGAATGGAATATACAAGAATGTTTTTCTAGAGATTAGTCTCCTAGGAAAGAATGAGAAGCTAGTACAGGGTATTTATGAATATAAATATGGGTATCTATAAGTGAATTATTAACCTTCCCCAGGTCAGTCACCTTATAATAAGCTTTTCAATTGCTGATAGGAAGAAAACACAACTTTAGCTTCTTAGAATAGTGACTATGAGTAACAATCTCCCAAGAATTCACCCAGAGCCTACCCTCCTGAACCTCAAGTCCACCAAACACACAAATCGCTATGTCTCATCACTCTCACATAGGGTATTATTCTTAGTACAAGTATGAGGAATTAATAAGTATGGTTGGCTCTATGATATCCCAGAAACCTCACCTAATCAGGAGTTGGGACTCAAGGTCACCGGAATGAGGTGAGCAGGGATCTATGGCAAGAGAACCCAAAAAGACTTCTGTCAAAATGAGGGTATAAAGGAAGATAAAGTTAGAATTGCCAAAGCTGTTTAAGACTGAAGACTATTTCATGGTCTCCTGAATTATCCTGATCAACTTGAAGTGAAAGTGTCATCGCGGGAAGATCACCGAGAGATTTAATGCTTAGTCAAAGAAGTAAGTAAAACATGGCACGTGCACTTTTTCTTTCAATAAGACCTCCTTTAAAACGTGCAAAAACTTCCAGTTATAAGATATGTACAGAATGGTGACTATAGTTAATAATAGTGTATCGCATATTTGAAAGTTGCTAAGAGAGTAGATCTTAAAAGGTTTCATCACGAGAAAAAAATTTGTAACTGTGTAACAGCATTGATGTTAACTAGAATTCCTGTGGCGATCATTTCATAGTATACACAAATATCAAGTCGTAATGTTGTACAGCTGAAACTAGTAATAAATGTTATATATCAATTACACATCAGTTTTTAGACCTTTATTACACTCTAGAAAACATCTTGTTAATAAGGCCCATGCAGTGAAACAGGTATCTCAGACTTCTGGCAGGGATCTGAACCAAAAAATAACACTGTGATAATTTAAAAGGTGACTTGGGAAAATCGAGTGAAAGATTAATCATACATATGCATTGTTAAAGTTTTTATTAATTTCCAGAATGTGCACTACTGCCACTCCAAGTGTTTGAGATATGTTTTGATACTAATAACATGCTTTGCAAATACTAAATACTTTAATACTAATAACTGTTGCAGGGATGGAAGTCAATGACAAGCCTCTGTCTGGACACTGCCTCTATCACCTCCTTCTCAGTGTCTTTCAGTGCTGCCTTATAAAAAGGGTCAGATAATATGAAACAAAGTCCAAGGCCAAATTCCCACCTGATATTCTACCCTTCTTTAGATTCAGACATCCTCCTCACTCCTGTACCCAGCTCTTTGCAGGTGCTGTCAGTTAGTAGAATGAGCATACCACTTATTTTTGATCAAAATATAAAACCCTGAACATAAAATATCAAGATATAACATATATAACATTGAGAAAATACTTAAATAGAATATACTTTAATAAATTTTCTCAATTCTCTAATCTTAAAAACCAAGACACTGTGTGTGTGTGTGTATAAAGTATATATATATACACATATATACACTTTTAAAATATTTTATCACATGCACTTACTTCATAGAGTAGAATAATATTATTGATAAATGACTCATAAGAAATTTACAGCAATCAGACAAAAGAGAAATACAAGGCATCAATATGGGTAAAGAAGAAGTCAAAGTGTCACTATTTGCAGATGACATGATATTGTACATAAAAAACCCTAAAGACTCCACTCCAATACTACTAGAACTAGTATCTGAATTCAGCAAAGTTGCAGGATACAAAATTAACACACAGAAATCTGTTGTTTTCCTGTACACTAACGATGAATTAACAGAAAGAGAAATCAGAAAAACAATTCCATTCACAACTGCATCAAAAAGAATGAAATATCTAGGAATAAACCTAATGAAGGAAGTGAAAGACCTATACTCTGAAAATTACAAGACACTTCTAGGAGAAATTAAAGAGGACACTAACAAATGGAAATGCATCCCATGCTCTTGGCTAGGAAGAATAAATATTGTCAGAATGGCTATACTACCTAAAGCAATCTACAGATTCAACGCAATCCCAATCAAACTACCAACAGCTTTCTTCAATGAACTGGAACAAATAATTCTAAAATTCATACGGAACCAGAAAAGACCCCGAATAGCCAAAGCAATCCCGAGAAGGAGGAATCAAACAGTGTGAATTACGCTCCCTGACATCAAGCTCTACTACAAAGCCACAGTAATCAAGACAATTTGGTATTGGCACAAAAACAGACCCACAGACCAGTGGAACAGAATAGAAAATCCAAACATTAACCCAAACATATACAGTCAAATAATATTTGATAAAGGAGCCTTGGATATACAATGGGGAGATGACAGCCTCTTCAGCAGCTGGTGTTGGCAAAACTGGACAGCTACATATAAAAGAATGAAACTGGACTACTGTCTAACTCCATACACAAAGGTAAACGCAAGGTGGATCAAAGACCTGAATGTAAGTCATGAAACCATAAAACTCTTAGAAAAAAACATAGGCAAAAATCTCTTGGACATAAACATGAGCGACTTCTTCATGAACATATCTCCCTGGGCAAGGGAAACAAAAGCAAAAATGAACAAGTGGGACTATATCAAGCTGAAAAGCTTCTGTACAGCAAAGGACACCATCAGTAGAACAAAAATACATCTTACAGTATGGGAGAATATATTCATAAATGACATTTCCAGTAAGGGATTGACATCCAAAATATATAAAGAACTCATGCACCTCAACAAACAAAAAGCAAATAATCCAATTAAGAAATGGGCAGAGGACATGAACAGACACTTCTCCAAAGAAGAAATTCAGATGGCCAACAGGCATATGAAAAGATGCTCCACATCACTAATCATCAGAGAAATGCAGATTAAAACCACAATGAGATATCACCTCACACCAGTGAGGATGGCCAACATCCAAAACACAAACAACAACAAATGTTGGTGAGGATGTGGAGAAAAGGCAACCCTCCTACACTGCTGGCGGGAATGCAAATTAGTTCAATCATTGTGGAAAGCAGTATGGAGGTTCCTCAAAAACCTCAAAATAGAAATACCATTTGACCCAGGAATCCCACTCCTAGGTATTTACTCTAAGAATGCAGCAGCCCAATTTGAAAAAGACAGATGTACCCTATGTTTATCGCAGCACTATTTACAATAGCCAAGAAATGGAAACAACCTAAGTGTCCATCAGTAGATGAATGGATAAAGAAGAGGTGGTACATATATACAATGGAATATTATTCAGCCATAAGAAGAAAACAAATCCTACTATTTGCAACAACATGGATGGAATTAGAGTGTATTATGCTCAATGAAATAAGCCAAGCCGAAAAAGACAAGTATCAAATGATTTCACTCATATGTGGAGTATAAGAACAAAGAAAAAAACGGAAGGAACAAAACAGCAGCAGACTCACAGAACCCAAGAACGGACTAATAGTTACCAAAGGGAAAGGGACTGGGGAAAATGGGTGGGAAGGGAGGGATAAGAGGGAAGAAGGGGCATTACGATTAGCAGACGTAATGTTGGGTGGGCACGGGGAGGGCTGTACAACTCAGAGAAGACAAGTAGTGATTCTATAGCATCTCACTCCGCTGATGGACAGTGATTGTAATGGGGTTGGTGGGGGGGACCTGATGAAGGGGGTAGTTTAATAACCATAATATTGCACATGTAATTGTAGATTAATGATACCCAAATAAATTATTAAAAAAAAAAAAGAAATTTGACCTGAGTTTTCTCTGAGGTCTGCATATCAGTGATCAGATTGCAGATTACTCCATAAGAGACAACTTTATCCAAAACTTCCCTGCCTATTCAACCTGCCAGAATTGCTAATGGGTTTAAGTGCAATAGGCAACCACTTCTCAGGCTGGTTTGTGTCACTGCATCTCATCATTATTTTGTAAACAGTTTTTTTAATGTTTTGTACTCCCCACATTTACTCTGAGATACACTTCTTGTTGCCCACTTTTATTTTTTTATAACTGCACACCAATGTTGTTAAATGTCCTCATGCATTTCAGGCATCAATTTTTAAAATTAAATTATGAAGTAGTGGGACAGGTGTATAAACTGGGACACTTACTAGGTTGCATCCCTCAATTTGCTTTTCCAGTAAAAGGGGAAAGCTCAATACTCAGAATTAATTAAAATTATGCTATATGCTAAATCATACATTATAGTTTGAAAATATTTTTCCACATACATCCCTTAGCTTGTGTACTACTAAAAAAATTTTGTTTTTATATCAATTTTCTTCCTTGTGACTTCAATTATTTTAGCCCAAGGTGTGGCAACCGATTAAAATAGAATGAATATTGCATTAGAATGCAGACCAGGATTCATTCTCCGCAAGTAGCCTGTAAGTGATTTTTATCTTCCAAGAAAACAGTGCTGTAGGAACAGTGGTAAACAAATCATGGTTTCTGCCACACAGACTGTGCAACCCAATCGTAAGATGGATGGAGAGCAGACAAGTAAACAGGCTCTAACAGTCCAGAGCCGCCAGTGCGATGACAGATGGGGGCGCAGCGGGAACGGAGCACATGAACAGGGGGCTAACCTAGTGTAATTATGAAAGTTCTGTGGGAGTTACCTCTAAGTTTATGTCAAAGTACAATGATATTAAATTAATACCATAATGGTTAAATAAGTTCTCCCATTCAGGAGAATATCATGTGCAAGAATCAGGAGGCAAGAGAAGGAATCTGGGAAATTTTAGAAAGATTGACAAACAGGAGTGGACATATTTAAAATTTTTAGGGAGCTGGAAGAAATAAGACATGTTGATTAATTATATATGAGGAGTGAAGGACAGAAAGCAGTTAAGAATTATATAAGGATTTCTAGCTCGAGCAAGGTAAGAGATGGGCCATTCAGTGAGATTTATTTCAATGGAGGAGGAACTTAGGGACATAGGATATGAAAAGACAATTCTTTGGGGGTTAAAGTTACTGGATTTGAGGAGTCTGGGATCATCTAAATGGAAGGGCCAGTGGCCAGCTGAGTAGGTGGGCTTGGAAGTCAGTGACGAGCAGAATCCCCAACAAAAGTATCATTATCACATTGAAAACCACGGGAGTGAAGGAAATTGCTGCAGGAGAATATGAGGAAAACAAAGGCAAGTTCAGTATAAAGATTAAGAGAATCATATGAGAAAAGAAATCTGCAAGGAGCCTTATAAAAGATGGTCAGAAAAACATGAATACAGGGAATCCAGAGGTGGAGTTTTAGGGATTGAATGTGTTCCCCCAACTTATATGTTGAAGGCCTAACCCCTAGTACTTTGAAAGGTAATTATATTGGAGATACAGTCTTTAAAAATGTGGTTAAGTTCATATGAGGTCTTTAGGATGGACCCAAGTCCAATGATTGGTAACCGTGTAAGAAAGAAAACTTGAACAGAGAGAGACACCAGATATGAGATGACAATGGGGAGACAACTCTGTGAAGACAGGGGGAGAAAACAACCATATACAAGTCAGAGAGAGACTTCGTGGTGCAGCCAATCCTGCTGTCTTGGTCTCGGACTTCTAGCTTTCAGAGCTGTCAGGAAATACATTTCTGTTGTTTAAGCTGTCTAGTCTGTGGTAATTGTTATGGTGGCTCTAGCAAACAAATACAGTTCATGTTAGGTCTAAAAATACTGTGATACAGATTTTACTTTCTCCACTTTAAAGATGAGACGATTGAGATTTTGTGAAATTTAACTAAGGAAGGCCCAAGACTAGATGGCACAAGACTTAATCTCGGTCTTGTGATGGGTCCAGTCCCTTCAAGCATACCATAGCTGCTGTTTCTGGTATTAGCTGCTTCATAAAAGTTAACATGTTTATGTAGAATAGCATTTTCATGACAATTTTTTCTACCTGGCTAAATATTTATATCCTCAAATTTAAATATACAATGACTTATATTAGATTCAATATTTTATGCACTTCTTAATAATTAAAGACATTTGAGTATAGAAACACTAAAATTTAAAAAAATGTATTTATACAGAAGTATAGCTGACTGACTGCCGAGGAAGGGCTGACAGTTATCTGAGTGTTGATTTATATGCCAGTACTATTAATACTTCATTATCTTAATGCTTACTATAAAATAGCTATATTATTATTCTTGTTTTACAGGAGCAACAGAGGTTAAGTAACTTTCTCAAAGTCCTTTGTCTAGTAAGAAAAGTGGACCCCAGGTCATTTGGCCCCAAAGTCTGTGCTTTTAGACACAAAACTATAATCACTCTGCAGCAATTTGTTCAGAGTCTAGACATTGTTTTCGCAAATCATTAGAGAGTATCTCTCCAGTCACTAGAGCATTTGTCCCTCGAGAGCAAGCTTCTTTTTCCTTGGATACTGAAATATCTCTTTTCTAGGATCTGTGCAGGGAACCCAAATTCATTCTCAAGTGGGTGGTCTTACAACTTGGAATCTAGTGGAAAATACTTGGGTGTGCTTCTCACTACAAATATAAACAAGAACACTGAAATTTTTAAATAAAGAGAAACAGAAAGGTACTAAAACTATCAATTTAAGAAGGCAGGGTATTTTAGATTTTTTAACATTGCATTATCATGTAGATTTGGCTACAGAATCACTTAACAGTGGACTGGTTATAGTCTACCAAGAAAGAGAAATATGGCATTTTTATAAATCATCATTTTTCTATGTTGTAATTATGGTAACAGAAATGCTATAAAACTTACCAAATTTTGGCAAATCAGAGATTTGTAGTTCTGTGATTATTAATTTAACGAAACAAATATTTAATGCTCATTCCCTCTTATAACCTCCATCAGCCTCCCCTCTGTTTTCTGGACTTCTATCTCCACAGTCTTAAATGCCCTTAATTCTTCCCCATATTAAACAAAAGAGAAAGAAAGACTACAAAGCAAAACAATAACAACCATTTTTTGATTGTTCATAGTCTTCCAGGTAGGCAGGATGTGAAGTTCTAGCTTTTGATGTAGAAATTCGGTAGCATAATGATGCAGATTGCATCTGGACTCTTGAGGCTTTACTTTTTACTTTCAGTTTCAGCACTTGGGACAGTTACTTTACATTTCAGTGCTTTGGTTTTCTCATGGCCATGTCACAAATAGCCCCATCTCTTGTCGTTGTTATAAGTACTAAATACATGAATATGCATAAAATGCTTGGAAAAGCTCTGGGCCCACAGTAACAACTCCACTCACGTTAGCTCTTACTATTCTTAGCATCATTATCTTTCTGTGATTTTTTTTGCCTTACTGTGGAAATTGAATGTACTATCTCTCCACCTCGCTCCCTGAAGAGAGTGAAGATTAAACCCTTGCAAACCACACAAAAGGGTGAAAAGTTGTCAATTGATTTTGGCTCTGACTTGAACAGGCTGTTCAATTAATACATAAGATTAATTACAGACTGAGTTTGGAGAAGCATGACATATAAGTGAGAATCGTGTTGGAGAGAAGATGAAGGCTAGAAAAAAATTTCTAGAATAACCATCCCAATTTCTTCAGGTCTGTCCTTGTTTTAGTGCTGAAAGTCCCACATCCCAGAAAATCCCTTAGTCTTGGGGCAAGTTGGACACTTAGTAAACCCTAATCTTGATAACCAGTTTTCAAAATCAAAGTTCATTCTCTCAAGGTCTAGCTAATATATTCAACCTCTGAGATACTTTCTCCAATTTCCTAGACAGAATGGTGTAATTCCTCCTATATATGCTTCTACAGTACTAGATTTGTACCTCCTACATGGTGTACATACACACAATGTATAGTCATATATTTGTATAAATTTATGATCTTTCCAGTTAGACTGTAAGGCACTTACAACCAGGAGCCATGTGCCTTACTGTTATTTCACCCCATATTTTGCTTGTTGCTTAAATAACACATTCCCATTTGTATGACAAATGAATTAATGCATAGAAATATAGGCATGTCAAAAATCCCCACAAGGGAGGAGGGCCTTTTAATTGAAGATACAAAAGGTGTTGTATTTTTGTAAGTGACCTGTCTTCTCATTTAGCTATAGGATTCATTTTTAAACTTCAACCATTATCCTCAAACATTGTGAACCAAAATAAATCCAAGTGATGCCCACAAGAATCTGCAGGATGCTCTTGAGAGACTAATAGAACAATGAATATCTTTGTACAAGTGGACTTCAGCAATTTTCTCTGTCTGTTGTTGTGAGAAGGAAGTTGAATATATTTCTCTGCTCTGGCAGATTTCTATGTAAGGATACCATGCCAATAAAAATATTGTGGAGAAGTAATATGCCTCTAATGAAATGGGGTAATGAGAAAGGAAAAAGAGAACAATATAAAACTAATGGAGTATTCAGTGATGTTTTTAGCTTCTCTAATTTTGGTCCAGGAAGCTTAAATATGGGATGGTACTTCAATTATAACCTACGTATAATCTTTAAAAACTGTTACATCTATGTGAAAAGCTGATGAAGAAATAGTCTTCAATAGGAAACTGAGACCTGTGAATTTTCAGAATGTTTTCTGAAATGCACTCTACCTACATGAAGATTTACTTTAAATACCCCCACGCTAAACTGACCTCATATCATTGATAGATATTTGAGTCTGTATAATATTTTTTCTATTGGCTGCACATTAAAATAATTAGGGTGAATTAATACTGATCTCTGCTATTTAATATATGTTATTTTGCAGTTATTTAATATGCAGTTATTTGCAAAACTTTTGTTTGTCCTCTTTCCCAAAAAGACAGTGAAAAAGAGATAAGCTTTACTACTCAGCCCTCTTTGTAGGATTAGAACATGCCAAGAGCTTATTTTTCAGGAAAGGTTTTAAATGTCCATAGTTATAAGAACTTACACTGAAGTCTTATCTAGTACCACAATATTTTAAAGCCTGTTCTAATCCCTGGTAGAAATAAATTCCAAAAATACATAAGTTGTTGGCTTGAATGTAAGGCAAAAGAGTTATTATGTGAATCATACTTTTTGCCCATTATGTGAGAGATTCCTACAGGAGGATGAACCTTGTTTAGTGAGATTTCTTTGAGTTTTGGTCATCAGCATACTGAAATCTAAAGATCTTGAAGACTGTACCCGTACTGTCACCTGAGCTATTAAGGTAGGCCAACAATCCCCAAACTCTATTTCTTAGCTGAATAAAACATAGTTTTGGCACTTAATGTTAATGGCTTCACAAATAAAGAATTCACAGCACAAAGGGGAGGATAGAAGTGACTCGTAGATATTAGACGGCCGTATAATTTATCATCCAACAGGACTCATAAATGACCCATTCCAGAAATTTAAGATATAAAAAGTCTTAAGAGGCATTTAAAATGCAGAAGAGAAATATTTTGAAGTAAAAGATTTTGCACTTTTCCCCTGTATAGAGAGTATATTTATAAATGAGAAGGTAGTTTATTCTGTATTTGCTTTGCTGAAAGGGAAAGAAAAAAACGTGGCATGCTCTTTCCTTTCCTCAGAAGATAAGTCAGTCATTTTGACTTAGGAAATTTGAAAACAAAACTGTTGCACTAATTTCCAGAAGAGAACTGCCACCAGACGTTTGTTCTGGAAAAGGATAGATCCAGGTGGTGAGAGGACAGAAGCTGTTTACACTGGTCTGAAGGAGGTGAGGAGGCAGTGGGTGAGCGCTGATGAAGCTGTGTCTCTGCGGAGAGCTGCCTGCACCATGCAGCCTAGACAACAGACACTTCTGAATGGATGGCAGGGCAGAGGGGCTGCGGCGGACAAGGAGGCGGGGGTGTGCAGAGGCCAGAACGCGGAAAGCATGGAGAGCACAGCAAAGCACCTCTGTGCTCAGCGCCGGCCATATGAAAACAGAAACGCCCAACTTCAGGAAGTCACGTGCTTCTCGAACCCAACAAGACACATGTTCTAGGTCACCTAAAACCCAGGAGAAAAGGGGGCCCCAGAAAATATGATTTTAACTGCATTTTTCAATAGTCAAATGGGTAGTGGCATTGAGTTGATGTTGTGACTTAGAGACATAGGAATTTAATGAATGAATTTCATGTCTGCTGTATACCCCTGACAAGGGTGTAGGGTGATTTTATAAAGCATCTGATTTATTTTGATTATTTACATTAATTAAATTGTGCCTATCTTACTCAGGTGGAGACTTCCAAATTTAACTGTAAAATCAGTCTCAATATCTGAGGGCGGTGGCTGAAACTGGATGATCAGATCCTAAACTATTATTTTTCCCTTTCCTCTGAGAATAATCTGCTGACCTTGGTTTAAATGGATTTAGCCTTGGAAGACATTTTGATATCCCAGGATTTTTGGAATCTTAATAATACAACTAGCATCCTACTATCAAAGCTGCAGCTGTTCAGCTGCCTCCAATGCCAGGGGTTACTCACCTCGAAATATCAGGGACCAAATAGAACAGATGGTCTAATATATCTCCAACAAAAACTTTTACAGGCAGCTGCTAAACTTTGCTTATGGGCAACAGAATTAAGATACCTAGGTTAAGGCTGAAAAAACGATTTATTTTATCCTCAGCATGTAAACAGAAAAAAAAAAACGCTTTTTTTACATGCAAATCTTTCAAAGACTTAGATAAGGTTTGTGTGATCCTAAAACAACTGCCAGGTACAATTTTCCCTCCCTGAGAATGTTATTATGAAACATAACCTTATTGAACAAAACAATAAAAAATTAAAACCATGTCCATTTTCAGTATCTAAAACGTGCAGACTCTCAAGTTACATGCTTCGCCACTTTTATTGATCACCTTTTTATGGATTACCATCATAGCAGCTAAGCAGTGCATTTGGGTTCTGGGTGTCTCTCGGGAGCATTATGTGCCTGGCATCAGTGGGGCACGTCACTAACGTTACTGTGCCATGCAGTCCTCAAGGGATTCTTTGAGAAGTATATGGTGAAAGCAAGTTCTCTAAAGTGTTAAAAAAACAAACAAAAAGAAGGCTTCCAGTTAGAATCAGTGTTTATGTACCCATTTATTAATACAACGTATATTTCTTGAATGCCTACTGTGTGTCAGTAGCTGGGATACAAACTTCAGTTCTTGTGTGTGTGTGCTTTTCATAACGTTTAACGATGGCTGTTTTATGCCAATAAAACTGTTAATATTTATTCTATTAATTCTTTGGTGTTTATATAGAAATATAATTATTATTACAGAAATGCAGTGCTGAAAGGGACTAAACAGGAATCTTGGCAACATATCATAGATAACGTACCTGCACTTTTTGTTTCATGGTGTCTTTAGTGAATATCTGTTGTATCAATCTATCTATCATCTATTATTCTGCCCTTTGAAAAGAGCACCCTAGTTTTCTTATACAACTTCTCCCTATACATGGTCAGCTGATGCGTTTGGCAGCGATGGATATGTGACCATTAATTAAACCAGCACATCTCCTTGGCCCCAGGCTGAGCATATCAAGTCTCGTCTGAGTCAAGAGGGTTGGGTTTCCAGAAAGAAAACATTTAAACCTGGAGTTCTGGCAGCCATCTTGGTGCCACGGGGACCTACCTGAGAAAGAAGCCACGGGAGAAGACAGCTGAGCTGAGAAAAGAAGAAAGTAAGACCGTGTTTTGATGACAGTGCTTGAACTTCTGAAGTCAGCCATGCCTACAGACTTTTTCTACACTGGACTTTCTCACTGATAGGATCCAATACAATTTAGACGGGGTTTAAAATCATGTGTCACCATCTGAATCTGTGTCCTGGACTCTGCACTTAACGGTCACAGAACCTTCACTGAACATCACGCCTCAGCTCAGGGTCTGTGAACTAGGCACAGAAATAGCTCACTTTTTGGGCTGTTGAGAGAATCACATAAACCTAGCATATATGAAATTCTGATTTTCCTCTCAGCTGCTCATGTTGAAAACTTCACTTCAGTAAATGATTACTCTATCTTTTTAGTTGCTATAGAACACAAAGAATTAAAGTATTTACACAAAGAATTTAAATTCTTAAAGAATTAAAATACTTAAAATGTGTTTGTTTCTCCTCTTTCTCTCATTCTTTGCAATCAGTTCAAGAGCAAATCTGCTGACCTGTCTTCAGCGTACATATAAAACCCAATCACTTCT
Source organism: Phataginus tricuspis (assembly GCA_029783875.1). Classification (NCBI taxonomy): domain Eukaryota; kingdom Metazoa; phylum Chordata; class Mammalia; order Pholidota; family Manidae; genus Phataginus; species Phataginus tricuspis. Next base: position 1,221,873 of record JAQQAC010000477.1, read on the forward strand.
AAGCGCCCGTCTTCTATCACCTCATCAAAGCCAACATTGTGCTTTGCTTGAATCCCTGCAGTAAACTCAGACTGGTCTCTCCAGCTCCTTTCTTGCCTTATTATTCTCAACAGAGTAGCCACAGAAATCCTTTCAAGATATATCACGTCAGGCTGAAATTCTGATGCCCAAGAAGGTCCTATGTCTTTGTCACTGTTCTCTAGGGAGAAGTCTGGAAAGGTATGGGGGAATTTTATTATGGCAGTGATAATTTTATTGTCACGATGGGTTTTACTATCACAGCCCTGTCCCCTCTACAACTTTCAAATAAAGTAACAATTCATAGAAATAGAAGAAAAAAAAAACACTTTGCACTTTTAAGCCTAGGAACTGGTTCTATCTTACATATAACCAAAATGTTTTCTAATAGTTTTTATACACTGACTTTTCCAGGAACACCATGATCAGACCATTTAGGGAAGATTACACCTAGTTCTGTTTGATAATTCAACGAGCAACATTCACAACTTTAGACAGTCTCATTGTTGCCAGGCAGCTGCGTCTGGGAGGTCTCTCCCTGCACACCAGGTGAAGCACTAGGAGAAACCTCAACCTGGACAAGGGAGCATCTCTGGGAGAGAAAGCATTCTTGCACAGGTCAGACGAGTGCAGGTAAGGAAAGAATTCATTAAAGCCAGAGCAGCAGGGAGTGGCAGCTGTCTTGCAGGCAGCAGAGAGCTGGAAAGTGCAGAGGGAAAGTTCTTGGCACAGGGCAGACTCCCTTGCCAACTCCTGGTGCCAGGGTTACCTGGCATCCTGTCTCCACTTCAGTCAGCACGCATGGGGCCTAGCCCCTCCCACTCCAGGATTTGGGGAAGCTACGGAGCACAGGATGGAGTGAGATTATGCTCTGAGAATTTCCCAAAGAAAGGGGATTTCCAGGCAGGCTACCAAGAGCAGCTCACACAGTGGCAGTTCTGTCCAGGTCACCCAAGTGACGGAAGCATGCCGCCCCAAATCTAAGCTCTTAGCAGCCCCTTCCTACTTATTAGGACTAAAGCGGAGACAGACTGAAGGCTTGTAAATAAAGTGAAATAGCAAAGAGACAAACCGCAATTATTTGAGCAGTGAGGCAGCTTTATTTAAGGCAAAAAGGTGCACACTCGGAGAAAAGACAATGTGGGCTCCCTCAGAGAGAAGGTGCACTGAAAGTTCAGGGATTCTGTCTTTTAAGGCTTCCAAGGATGGGGCAAAGGGCAGCGGGGGGTTTGGGCAGAGGCTTGACCTGTGGTCTCAAGGTGCTTGTCTCTGGTAAGACACCATGTCTCCTTTCCCTTATTATCAGTCCTCCAGCTGATTCTGTTAAATAAACCCAACACAAGGGATTTATTTATCCTGTTCTTCTCCAGGGTAGTGGTCACCCTCAAGCAGTGGGACATATCAGTTAACACTGCCTGCCCTGCCTTAAGATAGGCTGTTGGGCTATTGTCTGATTACCAGAGAATATGTTAGGAATCTTACTTCTCAACTCTCTGCTTTTCAAAGTGGAATCTTAACCTTCAGATGGGGTCTCTCCTGTTTTTACTGTACTGTTCATATCTCAGCATTTTCCATCATAGGCAGGAAAAGTTAATCACAATGCTTGTCCCATGTCCCTGCCCCACCTCATCATCACTATAGCATCTCATTGGTAAAACAGCCCTGTTTGCAGCTATAGCTATTATAAAGAAAGGGTTGTTGAATGTGACAAGGTTGAGGACTGCTGCCTTATAGGGTCTCAATGCCATCCAGACTTCACCCCGTTATCTCTTTATTGTCAATTTCTGACTCTCCTCACACTCTCTGCTCAGCTCTAGCCACACAATTTCCCTTAAATATATCAGATGTGGCATCCTGTTCCCTCCGTATCCAGTACCTCACTCCCTCATCTCCTTAGTCTTTGCTCAAATATCCCCTTCTCACTGACCACCCTACAGAAAATTACACTGCCAGCCCTACTCCAGGATTCCCCATTCTCTTTGTCAGCATTAATTTTCTCTATAGCATTCTAAAACATCTGATACATTATGTATTTCTAATTAGTCTTTTGACCTGTTTCACGGAATAGAAAGTAAGCTCAACGAAGGTGGAGGAGCAAAAGGTCGTCCATTCTGCTCACGGCTGTATTTCAAGCACCACATGAGCATCGGGTGCAGAGCCCTCCCTCCACATGTTAGACCTTTAATGGGTATTTGTTGAGTGAATAAGTACATTAATGATTACTACCTTATGGAAAGCACTTAGAACATTTCCTAGCACATAGTAAGGTCTCAAATGATACACTATTAATAATAACAAATTACATTTTGCTTAAGTCAGATGGTATTAGTGGTTGTTACTTGCTATTGATATAGTCCTAGTCAATATAAAATCCTAAAGCCAATATGTCTAATCAAAAAGTAATATGATCTTATTACAACAAAGGAGATATCATAGTCATATTCTAAATATTTGAGAATGGTAAGCTTTAATAAGTTCCATAACTTAAATGGATAAAAAATTTTGAGCTACTACCTATTATTTAAAACTACTCTTAATAAGAATTGGCATTATTGAACTAAGAGGTTTTGAACTATAGAATTTGTATGATATTGTGTCACAATTGATAGAATATGAAAGGGCTGTATAATGAGGCAGTAATTCTGGAGTAAAACATTTTATTTTGCCAATGATGAAGAATTATTATAGGAATTTGTCTCTGTATCTATCTGTTATTCTCTGTTTTTAAAGAAATTACAGTAAAAAAGAATGAAAAATGTCAAAGTTAGGCGGTCTCAGCACAACACATGGTTCAGACAAAGATACAGCAAAACAATCCCTGTCAGCAGGTCAGAAACTTAGAAATGCTTCAAATGAATTAGAAACATTGTGCAAGGAAGAAAGTATTCTATAGTTATTCAGAGACTATATCAAAAATGTATAAAAATATACATTAGAATGGGTCAGATATTTATAGGTCAGAAGGGAAGGGATAATGAAATGGCCAGAAAAAAGAGTATAGGAATTAAGTGGTTTGGAAGTAGAAAGAGAAAAGGTGTGAACATTTATCAATAACAAAAATGATCACAAGACCTCTGAGGTAGTGAATTTGGGGAAAGATATTCTAACAAATAAGTGATCATTCTGGTTTTGGTTGAACAAAATGAGAGCTTATTTCGCTGCTCAGGTTTCAGACTGCCAACTCTTCCCTGAGCGTGTGTGTGGGTGGGTGGGTGCTCTAGTTGGCCAAAGCTTGCCACCACTGTTTCTAATTCTCTTCCTTCCTTTAGCATCTTTGTAATAATCTCTACCATCTGATGTAACCTCAACATCACTCTGATCTCTGTCATCTGACAAAGTCTAACAAATGGGGAAAATGTAGTGAAATGGGGGAAACAGCCTGCTTATGATAAAGAAAGTGATAATAAAAGAAAAAACTTACTGTAAATAATCAATGATTTAATAAGAATAATTATAATAGATTTGAAATATATTTAAGGGCTTCCTATTTTTTCCTGGGGAGTAGTATTAGTAATTATAATAATGGTAATGATAATAAAAATAGTTTATATCTTGGATAATTACAATCTTCTAAAAAGTGTTCTGAGTCCTTTCTAAGCATTGTTTTTTAATTTCCCCAAATTCTAAGAGGTAAGATCTATTATTATTTCTATCATATAGATATATAGATGAGTCATAGGCTGTATATATATATATAATGGTCTGAAGTTCAGAGAAGGGTGGCTTGAGTGGGGAGCTGAACTTAAGTTTATTGTACAATCCCTGGTTTATTTGTAATTCATTTGATCTTCATATGAGCATATATCTAATTAGTGTTGATCCTGATAGATTATATATTAAAATAAAATCATGGCAAGATTCTGATTTTATAAAACTAAAGACAACATTATGTTCTTAATGACCTTTCATTGAAGAGTCTTGGATTTACTTATGTTCCAAAAATTATGGAAATAAAATATATGTTTAAAAAAATTATAAATAGTTTTCCAAGAAGTGATACTTTTCTATTGAAATGCGTTTTCTAATAATTCTTATGTCTATTTTATAATTATCTAGTTCTTTAAAAACTAAAGAATAAAGATGGCATGTAATATATACCAAATGAATAAATCCTTGAGATCTGCTGTATAGCACACAGCCTATAATTAATATTATACTCTGTATTCACATATTTGCTAAGAGAATAGATATTAAGTATTCTTATCACACATACACACAAATAATGAGGGCCTTAGGAAACTTTTAGAGGTAATGGATATGTTTGTGGCATAAATTTTAGTAATAGTTTAACATATGTATACTTGTCTCCAAACTCATCAAATTGTATACACTAAATATTTACAGCTTTTTGTATCTCAATAATATCACCACAAAGTGATTTTAGAAAGGAAAATATGTAAGCTCCAATCATCTGCATTAGATATTCCATGATTTTACTATTTTTTTCTAGGATGTACACAAAGTATTGGATAAATTAATCCATATCCTGCAGTTTGCAGCACTTAATGAGTAACTGCCAATTATTAAGAGTTATGTATGATCGGTAAAATGAAAAAATCATAAATCTTATTATGACATTATTACAGTGTCAAAGTCTTTTTAAACTCTTGCTGAAGGAGGGCTGGAAGAACTCAAATACAAATTGACAGACTTCTATTTCTGGTAGACAGACACCCTAAACAAATGTCCTGCATCAGAGTTCTTCAGAGAAACTGCACCAGTGGAGATACAAACAGATGAGGCCTCCTAGAATACCGTGTACATAGGCACAGATATAGATATGGATTTATAACAAGATTATTTAAATAAGCTTATTAAAGCTCTTATTATATTTGAAGAGGTTTATTGTAAGGAATTGGCTCAGGAAATCACAGAAGCCGGGCCGTGCCGACCGCAGGCTGCAGACCCAGGGTAGCTCGTGGGGTAGCTTCCAGTCTGAGTCCAAGGGAGGACTGACGCACTAGCTCAAAGACAATCAGGCAGAGAGAAAATTCTCCCTTTCCCCATATCTTATTCTACTTTTAGGCCTCCAATGAAATGGATGAGGTCCACTCACATTGAGGAAGGCAATCTGCTTTACTACCGATTCAAATATTCTTCTCATCCAGAAACACCATCTCAAATATACGCAGAATAATGTTTAACAAATATCTAGGCTCCCCATGGTCCCACCAAGTTGACACATAAAACTATCGCAACTCCATCCCTTTCGGCACAGCACCCACACACATCTCCTTGAGTCATATTTAATCTCCAAATAAAGACAATAATAAGATAATAATTCTGCCTAATACAGTAGAAGTATCCTGCCTACAAACAAAAATGCACTGACCCCTTTCCTAGAAGAGGAGGTAATGTCATAACATGATGTTTACTCATCTTACTGATATTTTGTAACTTAAATGCTATCATGTAAAATTAACAAAACTTAAATACTATGAAAATAAGTCAATACATTTCATGTCACATATAATGGGAACTTACTCACCTCCCAATGAAAATAACTAGAAAAACTAAACAAATATAAAAGAAGAATACATGTATGTTGGTGCATGATTGAAATGGCAGGATAATAAAGAACACTGCAGGAGTTTAAAAAAACATGAAAACAGAAACCCTGAGGAGGTAAGCAAGCCAGTTTAATTCTTATGCCAAGAATTACAAATTATAAAATTAATTTTAAAAGATATATCTGAACATATAACAAAAAGTATTACTTTTAGGAATAAACCTAACAACAAATGGTGTGCAATCCTTAAAGAAGCTTATAAAATTTTGATAAAAGACGTTTAGGAAGTTCTAAATAAATGAAAAAAATATAAGTTGGGAGAAAAATATATGAAAGATGAATTGATATATAGATTCAAGGCAATTATTTTAATTTTTTATGGGATTTCTCATGGATACTTAGAAGTACTTCTAAAATATTTAAATTAGCAAAATATTAAGAGTAGCCAACACTCTTGAAAGAGACAGATATATCAGAATCAGGAAAAATGGGTAAGATTGTGTATATCAGCACTGTTGCAATAGTAAAAAATACTGATAGCCACTTATCCATGTCCCAGTTCCTTAGTGGAACTAGTACCCATGTCTGAGCATGTTTGGCATCGAACTCAAGTACAGTTTAACCATGAAGGATAAAAGGGCTTGTGTGCATGTGTGACAGGTTTTCAGACTTTTAATTTTGCAGTCGTATGCTTCCTGACATCATCACCTCTCTGCATGAAACTACCTATTCTTTCTGTTATGTTCCCCATCAGATTCCTATCAAATGGCACCTATGACACTTTATCACTGAGGATTTGGGGTTATTCAGCAATGTTATGAGTGCGTAGAGTCCTTGCTGTGTTTTCAAAGAACAAACTGTACTGCTTCAAATTCTTATTAGTGGATTAAATGTAGAACTCAGGTTAATTGTGTTATGGAATGTCATGTGGATGATAACCCCAATTCTCTGGGACTAACATGTTGAAAAAGAGCCTAACGTAGAGATTGGGAAAGATGGAAAATTGAGTGTAATTTTCAGAGACCTATGGTTGGGATGTAAATACCTTTCACACTGACCATCTCTGTGAAGACTCTGATACCCTGAACTACAGAAACAGGTAACTCAGGAGTGGGAACATAGGCAAACATGCAAGGAAGCTTCTCGGTCCAGTACATTATGCTTCATTGGGTAAGCATGCCCCATAATAAATGATAAATAAACTGACTGCTGGGTAAAGGAACGTAGCAAATGAGGAGTCTGGGAAACCACACGCTTTGTTGATGTCCATTACAGTAAGAGTTTAAAGAGTATAAATACATTGGAGCCAACAAGTTACAAGTATTTCAACAGCAGGTTTAAGTGCCTTATTAGAGCCGTTACTCTTCCTAGCTTGAGTACATGTAAGGAAAATGGAAACAAAGAGATTGCTTTTTATCTCCCTGTAGCCTGGCAAAAGAAATAAAAAATGCAGAAATGGCATCACAAAGCAATATTGAGAAATGGCAGCAAGAACATCACAATATTTAGAAATATGACTTGGAGAGAAAAAAATGAAAATTATTTGATGGTAAAATCAAAATATATCCACTAATGGAAACATCTGACTGAGTTAAAGGATTGCAGATTTCTTCTAGCAATAGAAAGCAAGTTATCCAAACACAGAAGAAACATTTTTATATTTGCACAGAAAGGTGTAGTGCCACCTAATAATCTCAGTTGCGTCAGGATCTTTACTATGCATAGTTCTGTTTTCATGGACATATGATAAAGTTTATTCAATCCATCTGATAATTACTTATGCCAAAGTATTATTTTATTCTCCTCTCATATGTTAAAATCTTATTAAAACTAAATATATATCCTAATGACAGTATGTAAACATTCCAAGTAATTACAGATTTTAAATTACTTAGAAAAATTTTCATGTGTTACATTTTAAATTGTATTTATTTATTCTGAAGTTCACCTCAGTTCCAGAAAATTGGCTTTCTTCTTAAAGAATCTATTTAGTATTTATGATAGTGAATGAATAATGGTAACTGTGTAAGCCTGGTATTGTAGAAAAATACCGGAAATTAAACAAAGAGGTCTACCAAGATCTATATACACTCAAAACTCAGTCTCAGACTGCTATTTCATCCTGCCTTCCTGTTTCATGGTGTCTGAAAGTGCGTCAAGTCATTAGAGACGTACTTTTAACTGTAATTAAAGGAAGGAAGATCATTTTAATTTCTCCTTTAGGAAACAAGCAATTTTCAAATTACTTTAATGAAGTTCTCATTATGTAATATTTTGGACTTTCTTTTAGTTTCTTTCCATTTTTAACTATTCTTACTCTATATTTTACAAGATGGAAATAATTAAAAAATAATGATTGCTTTGTTATTTACTAATAACTACTTATTCAGAAGTGGAATATTTTTCCATTTTTTTTAAGATACTGAGTCACATCAATTTTTTACTATTTTATGGACATTTATGTCACTTTATAGTAATTAGTTTTTTCTTTTTTGGGAAAAAAGTATCTGAGATGCATGTATCATTTCTGGGGCTGTCACGCATGAAGTTATTACAATGTGAACAGTGTTTCTAAGACAGCCCGAAAACCCTTTTCTATTGTATCTTGGTGATAAAATTAACTGCTTCCTTTTAATAAAGATTAATAACTATTTGGATGTTATTGAGACGTACCTTTTTAAAATTAATCTAATGGGGTTTCCCTAATTATTTTCCATTGATTTTTTAAAATGCTTTCTGAGATTCCAATAAATATTAAAACCTATCAATACAATTAACTATGAGAGCTTCTTTTCTGGCTTGTTTGTTTTGCCTTTGACAAAGACTTTCCTTCAGCCAAGGATGAGTCAGCCTCCTCTGAGTCTTCTTTCTGACTAGTCCCTGACCTTGGACTTGCTTCTTGTCCCATTTACTCCAGTTTTCACAAGAACCCTGCTGGGTCAGTTTATCTAAAATCTCCACTCTTGATATCTCATCATATTCTTCACCCCACCCTCGACTTCCTGTCCACCTGTCCTGCCTTCCCCAAGAATCCTGTTGAGCCCGCCTAGCAAGCCTCCCCCTAGACTTGATGTTTCCTCTTAGTAATTTTCCATCCACTGACCCCATCCAGCTCCTTGGTTATAAATCTCCACTTGTTCTTATATTTGGAGTTGAGCCCAACCCCTCTCCCCACTATAAAACCCCACGGTAGTAGTCCTCGTGAATAAATTTGGCCTGACTGTCCTTAACAAGTGTCATGAATAATTATTTTCTTAACATTTCCCCAAAGGGATCTCTGGGAACTATAATTTAAGGATTTCCTTAATACACAACACCAACAGTTATTATCTGAAGTCTATTTCCTACCTTGATTTCTTTCTATCTCACCTTGTCCACAAAAACCCACCCTTGAATGTATCACACCATGAGCTGAGTACTCTAATTGCTCTCTAAAGCCGTGTGGCACCTCCACAAGTTTTTGGTCTTCAGCCAGAGCTGTGCCCACATCTCTACTGGGAATCCTTGCTGTTGACTTTATTCAGATCATGCTCCTGCTTTGTCAGTAATTACTCTAAACTTCTACATTTTCCTCAGGCTCCCAATTCTATAAACTCTCTCAGGTAAACAGCACTTTGCTCTTCACAGAACTAAAAGTGGTCATCAGTATCCTGTTATCCTGAAACAAATTTTGGCCATCTGCTATTCCTCCCGTCTTAGTGACACTGTGACCTTGCTTTTGCTCCATGCCTGTACCTTCTCCTGGGTCCTCAATATCACTCCTCCAGAGACATCTCTTATTCTAAGATCTTTACCTTTTCCTCTCCTGGCTTTTTTCTCTGAACACATGAACTTTAACCCAGTGGTTCTCTATTGGGAGTATTACTTGAGGGATACTTTAAAACTATACATACTTTCTCTGTAACTGAATGAAAATCTTACTGTTAAGTCTTTTTCTTAGTAAGGAAATAACTTTCTTAGGTGTGGTGCCTCAGTGAAGCTTAGTATACAAAATACTTTACAAGTGACTTTGCTTATGGCCTAACTCATGTTGGTTTAGGGTCAGAGCTTCAACATCATATACTGAGTTAGAATCTACGTTGTATAGCTTCCTCCTGGGATTCATGTACACATTAAGCTCAAGAAATACTGATTTAAGATACTGGTTCTCAATACCAGCTACACATAAGAATGCCCTAAAAATCTCTCTAAATAAATACCAATACCTAGAATCTTTTCCAATCCACTTAAATTAGAATATTGGAAAATGGTAGGGCCCATCTTTCTCCCCCCTCTTTCTTTGTCTCTTGCTTCCTTCCTTCCTCTCATCCCGCTCTGCCTCCCTCATTTTTCCTCCTTCTCTCTCTCCTTACCATCCCTCTATCCTTTCATTCTTTCTTCTTCGATTTGAAAGCTTCTCAAGTGGAATTCTAATATGCAGTCCGAGTAGAGAACATTTATATTATTGATGATGGAATTATGGAGGGTTTCCACTGTGCTATTTTCTACCTATGCTGACTGCACAAATTACTTATTTTTTCTGGTTTTAACAACCTCATCTGTTAATCTGGAATACTAATATCTACCTCAAAGAGTTCTATAAAAACAGTGATTAAAATATTGCCTCATGGAAAATGACACTTACAAAGTGATAACTGTAATTACTGCATTAAATCATGCTTATTTATTACTCTGTAGATTTAAGATATCTAAAGGAAGAGAGAGCTTCCTTTTTCTTAAACATCAGAGCTTTGCATCAATTTAATTTGGTTCAAGACTCTAAAATTCAACTAAACTGTGTTTCTTATTCTCATGGATTTAAAGGCTAATCTTCTATTTTCCTAAATAGCTACACTATAATTTTTTTTTAAATCAAAGAGCATTGTAACATGGTCATCACAGAAAAAGGCCTTCTCTTGTCATTTAAAGACTTTTCAACAATTCCTCCTCAGTTTTCTGAGCTTTAAGGCTTTCTCTATTTCTTTCCATTTTGGCAAAATAATTATAGTTGTGTATTTTATATCTTTGGCAGATGCATGGAAAAGATACATTTTCTATTTATTTTGAGGAAGGGGCTGATTTTACCATTTTGCAAAGGAAAAAGTGCTTTTCCTCTACTGGAGCAAGATACACTATAAAATCATTATTTAAAATTAATTAATCTCCTAAGTAAATCTCTGTATGCTAGATCTAATATAAATTTGTTTTACATAATAAATCACTTTAAGAAATAATTTGAAGGAAGACAGTTATTAAAAAATGTAATTTAACCTGGTCTTGGGAAATCAAAATGGCTAACATGTATTTTTTTTTTTTTTTTTTTTTTGTCTCTTGACTTGGAATAAAGGTAGAAAATGACAAAACAAAATAAGCTTATATAGATTGGGGAAGATGATCAACAAAGTATAAGCAATTGCAGAAAAACTATGGACGAGAAAATGCTGATGGGGCATGTTAGAAGATGAAATAGGCGAAGAAGCCTGCATCCGAAAATACATCATGGAGGACTGCAGTGGATGGAGATGGGAACCTATGTCCCCACTGCAGTCCCCACCAGCTCTGAGCTCAGAGACAGCTGAGTAATATGGGAGTGGGAAGGGGGGCTCTAAACAGGAGGATTAACTGTGGGATTGTTCGAAGGTCTACTCTACTAGTCACTGTACCCTTGCATTGCTAACCTATAGAGTGCCAGCAGGGAAATTAGCACCTGAGATGGGGAGCGGAAACGGGGGTCTCTCTTCAAGGGTTTAATCATATAGGATTTTAGCTAGAGGGCCAGTTCCTAACCCCTTGCCTTCTTTGTTCCTCACTGCAGAGCTCTAACAGTGACAACTCCTCCTCAGAGAGAGGTAAGATGTAAAAAAAAAAAAAAGATTAACACAACAACAGAAGAAACCTACAACAGGTACCTAGGTCTGTCTGAAGTTTAAACCAGACAATCAAGCATCACTGAATGTATGTGCAGACCAGTACTATTAAAGACAATGACCACCCAATCTAAAACAGTAAACTCAGGGAGCAGAGAGTTGAGTGTGGTTACTGGAGGTAGGAAGGAGGGGAATGAGATGTTGGCTAAAGTGAACAAAGTTTCAGCTCTGCAAGATGAATAAGAGCTAATGTACTGCATGGTGATCATAGATAACAAAATTGCTTAAACCTTGGGATAGATCTTAATTTAAATCTCAACACACACACCACACACACACAATGGTAACAACGTAGAAGTGATGGACATGGTAGCTAGCTTGATTTTGATGATTTTTCACAACGTATGCATGTATATGTATATATCTGCATATATGTATATATACATAAAGTTTTAAACCTTAAATATAAACTTTTATATATCAAAGATATCTCGATAAAGATATTATTTTAAAAAAGAACAGTTCAACAACAAAAAAAGATAATGAATACCCAAAAACAACTGATCACGGAACAGATAATTCAGGGAAAGGAGTGATGATTATCTTCAGAGAGAGGAGGGAGTGTGGTACATACATAGTACAGAACTATGGCACTTTGGAAAAAGGAACAGGAAAGAAATATAGAAAATTCAGGTTTAAAAATGAGAATACTGATAATTGAAAATCAAAATCAAAGGGATAGAAAATAAGCTAAATGGGCATCTTGGTTTGCAGAATAGATGAACAAAGAAAACTTTCACATGAGTTTTTTAAAAATGGAAGAAACTTAAATGGCAAGGAGCTAACAATTAGGCTACAGAAGTCACAGAAAAAGACCACTGAGGTAATAGAGGATAAGAAATTATCAAGAGGTTATATGATTTTCCATTTATGAAGAAATTATGAGTTTTCACACTGAATCAGTGAATAAATAGTCATCCATCTCTACTTGAGCACATTATCTTGAAACTTCAAAGTATTAGGAACAAAGAGAAGAACTTAAGAGCTCTGAGAGAGGAAAAAAGAAAATATCACTTTCAAAAGCAATTCCACCATGAGGTATTTACCCAAAGAAAACAAAAACCCTAACTTAAAAAGACACCTGCACCACCATGATTCGCTGTTGCATTATTTACCATAGCTAAGATAGGAAACAACTTAAATGTCAATTGATAAATGAATGGATACAATTGTGACAAGGACGATATACACACTCACAATGGAATGCTACTTAGCTACAATAAAAAGAAGAAATCTTGTCATTTGCCACATGTATGGACTTTGAGGGAATTATGCTAAGTGAAGTAAGTCAAACAGAAAAAAAGAAATACCATATGATTTCACTTATATGTGGAATTTTAAAAACAAAACAAAACAAAACAAAACTCGTAGATATAGATACAGAGAACAGAATGGTGGATAGCTAGAGGGAAGGGCGGTTGGGGTGGGGAGTCAAAAAGTACAAACTTCCCGTTATAAAATAGGTCATGGGGATATAATGTGTGTGTGTGTGTGTGTGTATATATGTCAATGTGAACACTGTAACAAGAAGTTCTCAGTTATGTAAATAACTTCTTTGCTGGAACCTTTATTTTTGGTAGTAATTCTCTTACAGTTTTTTCTTGTATTTTTTACTTTTCTTACCATATATACATCTATCATTTTGTCCCATATTGTTAGTTCTTTGAAAAAATACTCTCACTTTCTTTATTGTGTATATTTATTGTAAGATAAAAGTGGCATTTTTATAATCCTCCAGCTATACAGTAAATAGAAAATGAATAATCATTGAATAGAGTAGTTCTTGGTAAAGCATATTGTATTATGAAACTGAAAATTTTGAACAGTATCCTTATGCATTATTTACATTTCACATGGTTTCAACTCATATGAGTAATATTTTAATGTGGGATAATTACACCTTTAATAATCTTTTAGATTAATTTTAAGTATATTTTAAAAATCATGTAAATAACATCTGTGGCAAGAAATTATTAGTAATATTCAATTATCTGATTTACTGTTTTTTATGGAAATCAATGGAGGAATAATAATAATTATTCCTTAGTGAGCACTGGTCTCCCTAATCAAAATTTTTGGCCTTAGACTATGTTATTAGTTATTGTATCTTGATACTGATCTTTTATTATGTCAGTGGTATATATTAAAGATTAATATAGAAAAGTTTTCTCAGGAAAAATTTTAATTAGATAAAGTCTATAAGTTGAATCATGAATATGAAAAGTGGGAGAATATTAAATTTAGTTAGAAGCATTTGGCATTTCACTCATAAGCTGTGCTTGTCCATCTCTTTTACAGAGAACGTTTCAACCCATTAGAAGGTACAGTGGATACTTTTGGTGGCCCGCCCAAGCTACAGCTGACCACCACCTCTCCTCCTTCTTCACAGAATTCTGTCTTTATTTTTTTTTGGTCCCAGATATGTATGCTCATGCCAGCTTTATAGAGTCATCCCGATTAGTAAACCATCCAAGGCCTCACATTCAAATGTTCCTCTCCTGCTGTATACAAAACACAAAGGACAGGAACTTGTGAACATAATAAACTAGCCGGAGCACGAAGCTGAGTTCACTGAGTTCAATTCCGTAAGCTATGCAATGTCTGCCTGTGAGAACAGAGATGCTGGTAGACTGGACCATATATCCTGGGAGGCAGAGAGGTTTGTAACAACTTCACGGGCAGGGAATTTTAATTTCCTCTTGGCTGAAAAAATATTTCTGTCAAAATTCTTTCAATGGACCCAGAGTATAAGATGATATACAGAGAGGGAGGAAATGTTGGCACTAAATCCAGACTGGCTTTTAAAAAAATATGTAAATTACACTGCTTCAGGAATTTTGAGCTTTCAATACTTTTCTGAAAATTTTGGCCCTACATAAATGTCATGAATTAAATTTTACTTGGAGCTGTTTGTTATCAAGTTGATCTGATGCCATTATTATAAACTGACAAACGTTTCTTTTAAAAACACCAAATGCACAGGAAATGGATAGAACTATTTGAAAGAAGAAAGTCCATGGATTGAGTTAGTATATAAAAGCAGCTGTGTAGGGCAATATATTGTCGAAGTTTTCAAATTATGGTGATAACTGAGGTATGGGTGTATACACATTCTGCACTTCTTAAATATTAAAACTAGAATTTGATTGTCTTTAATGATGCTATTCATTCATGACATCATGAATCTCTTAAAACCTTTACTTTTTTCTAAAAAGTTGTGACGTACAGTGAGGGATTCTTTTTAAGTAGGGAAATAGAAAACTGAAGGCTTTCAAATCATGCTGAAAATAAAAATGATTAAAAAATATTACTTGGAAAGCATCATGGCATCTTAAAATATTGTACCACATTATACCTTGAAGACTGGCTTCTAACTTAGCTTTTCCAGTGGCCATAGGACCTTGGGCAAATTATACTACTTCCCTTGAATTCATGTTTCTTATATTTCCCAAGAATGGACTGGACCATATACCTCTTCCATTATTTCTTTCAGCTTTCATTTTATTAAGTCTTAGCTTTTATTATTTATAAATGGCTGAGACCATATATTTTGCAAGGGTTTCTACCATCAAATTACCCTTAGGAATATAATCACTTTGTAAGTACCAATTTATCATTATCCTTTTAGATACACATTGTGCGTTGTAGAATATTCCTGAACATCCAGGCTTGACACCTTTATCCATCCCCCAGCTCACATGACCGAGGCTGCCTCTACTACTCACATGTTAGACAAACGTGACACTTCCATTATTGTTTCTGCAGTTATATGATTCTGTACTAATATGCTAGTCACATGAATTAATTTCAAATTTAATTTCCAATTGATATCTGTGGTAGGAGAGGCATGGTGGTAATGCCCCTCTTATTAGTAATTCCCCACAAGTATACCATAGAGCTCTTAGAAAAGGGGTCAAATACTGTCTAATCCTTGATTAATGTCCTCTCTGGAGTTTACTCCATTCTGTTAAATGTTAAGGTTCAGTAATCTGTTTATAAATGTATAGATTTCTGTTGCTATTGTCTTGTGAGGATTCAATTTGAAAGTAGGTCTAAGTTTCACATACTCGGCAGTTACATATGTCGCCTAATGTGACTCGGCCGCAGTCAGCAGTTCCCAATGCAGTGAGGAGGACAACCATGAAAAAGGAAACTACAAAACACAAAAGAGGAAGTGATGACCTCTCCTTTGGCAAGTCAGGGAAACAGTTCCAGAAGAAGTGACACTGGAGTTGGCATTCTGCACTTCTTGTTTAAATATTAAAACTGGGATTTGATTATCTTTAATGATGTTATTTATATATGACATCCATGAATTTTAGCAGTTCAACAGATAGACAAGAATCAGGTAGGACGTTTACAGGCAGTGGGGAGGTCATGTGCTGAGGCTGGAGTATTTGACATTGGTGGGTGACCGTCAAAAAAAGGAAATTCAGAGTACATGGAAGCTATAAAAGGGAGACTATGTAAGACAAGTGCTCAGGACGCAGAAAGAGATCAGGTTCTGATTGGGCTTTTTTGTGACGCCGAGGCATCTGCACTTCACCTTTAAGGTATGGAAGGTTCTTGAGACATTTTTAGGCTAGAGAAAACATGATTCGATTTTCATTTCCAAAAGAGCATACCAAGAGAATTCTTCACAATGCTCAGAGCATTTCTTAAAACTTTTGCATAAGTAATGAAAATCAAGTTGTAGATATCTTATTGCCAAAAAAAGAAAAAATTAAGATGTGTACAGTTTATTTAGCAGGATTTGGTTCATGTAGCTCACAGTTGATTTGTCACTATTGTGGCAGTTAAGCTCTGTAAAGTCTCTGCAAACGTGGAATTAGTGAACTCTGAACCCTTGCATCCACGGGAAAGAGAGTAAGTTTTCTGAAGTCTCTCTGGTCACACTATTTTTGTCAACCAATCATTTCATTACCTTATTTATATGTGTTTGAACACATCTTATTTAATATATATTGCTGATTCATTAACATCAAACTCATGGCCTACAGCACTATTACTCATGTCTAAACAAAGCTTATCCATCACACACACGGTCTCTGTGAGGCACATGGGAACCGGGCTGTGGTTAGGGACACTGGGCAGCACTTCAGCACTATGCTTGAGGGGTATTTAAAGTAGTGAAATCACTAAAAAAAAGCACGGTGTAAAAAACATGGCACTAAGTAGACTATACTCATTTCCGGTATGAGAGCTGAAAAAGGAAAGCAGAGCTTTGCCTTGTTTGACCTCAGCTGGGAATGTGCGTATTGCTGCTCTGTACATGTGCCTCAATAATTGCAAAAGTGCTGCAAGTATTGATTTTTGGTATTATAAATAAATTATAGCAAGAAGGTAAATTAGCAAATATGTAATCTGTGAGTAATGAGAATAACTGTATTTACGATTGCTAATTTTAAGTAAAGTCTAAGAAATAGTTCTGTGAATTCAATTGGCAGATTAAAGGATATTCATAGGATACTTGGTAGGCAAAAATTACTGTAAATTTGACAAAACTTAATGCAGAAAATATTGTTTTTGCATAGCATTCATTCATAGGGAAAGGTATTTCTGATATAAGTAATCTTGAAAAAATGAAGGATGAATTTTCACTCTTGAACATTGAATCGAATCAGTTTTCATGATGAATCTTTATACAGTCATCATTTATTTTCAATAATATATAACAAAATTTTGTTCTAGATAAAATTTTTTCTGAAATGTTTGTTATATGTGGTATTTAATATAATTATAAAAAATTATCACAGAGTATTCTCTTTGTATTTTTGAACCATAAAAGAAACAAGTAAGCAAAAAGCTACCAACTAAGGTCTTGAGTAAAGAATTAAATGTATGTCACAAATTGATAAATTGGTTCTAACGGATAAGCTGTTTCTCAGAAGTTTAGATGAAAAGCGAGCAATGGTTTCATTATGTTCCAGTCTCCTTTCTCCTGGAAGAGATTCTTGCTAATTGTTAATCTATGAAACAATGGGTTAACTGAAATATGCTTCTCACCTTGCTGAGAATTATAGTTTGCTTTTGCCTGCCAGGAAGTCAGACCAGCTGGACCACTAATAATACATATTATGTCTGCATTACTATCAGTTAGAGTAGTTTTCCTGACTAGGGTACCTTTCTCTGAAATGCTACAAAGGCATTTTATTTTGTTTAGCTGTCAAAATATTTAGATTCATTGAAGTAATTGTTCAGCTTTGTAAAATTCAACTTAAAATTTTAAAACATCATTTATACGAATAACATATAGTCCTTTATATGAATGATAAGGCTGTAACAATTTTTTCTTGACAATTAGCTACACTCCTTTACATGTCCATTTACAACTTTTTCTTTTAATCTTGCAAAAGATTAAAAGTCCTCTTGCAAAAGTAATTATCAGCATTGGAAAACAAAGAGATGAGGAAATATTAAAATGCATGTTTCATGTTTTAAGATTATTGCTTTGATTGGACTGTGTTAGCTTTAGACTTTAGGTCCAAGAAAAGGAAATGCAGTAGTTATATCACTTTTGTTACTGTAAAATAACAAGCATTTTGGTTCTTCAATAGATATAAATATCTTCCTGTAAGTAAATCTATAAAAGAGTTTTTCAATTGGGTTTCTAGATGGAGGTCACCAAATGTTCTCCATAAAGCATTCATTTTTTTATTCAAGAAATTACAAAGCTACATTCCATATATACATATATTCATTGTAATAAACTTTGGAAAAAAGTCTAAGGGCAATAGGGCAGAGAAAACAAATCTGGTTTGTTATAAATATTTCACCTATGAAATCATTCTGCTTCCCAAACACAAAATTCAATCCCCTCAGGTGTCTTGTGTTTTCAGTCACACCATTTTCACTTTCATTCTTATCAGAAAATCCAATTCATAGACTCCCTTATTTTTTCTCCACCTATTGGCTCTCCTACTGTTTTCATCCTTTGCAGCTGCATTCAGATTTTGGGGTTTTATGCTTGGGAACTATTTGCAGAACCATTTTAAAGAAAAATGGCATAAAATTATAAATTAGAAACACAAAATTGCTAGCCACTTGCTAGGCATTGGAAGTGACCTGTACAATGGAGGGGGGCTGCAGCTTAAGCTCAATTTGCTTTAAATCAGCCTCTGTTTATGACCTTTTCTGTCTAAATTAGAGCTGATATTCATTATTCAAACCCATTCACTTGGACCTCAACTCTCCATGTCCTCTGAACCTACCTCCAGATTAGGAAGTGAAGATGTAGAAAATAATATGACCTTGCACATTGCCGCACTACAGATTTATGATTAATAATCTTGCCTGGGGTGCAATGCTGAGAATTTTACATGACTTTGGTTAGCACTTTCCTACTCTTCCTGAAAGTTATTTTAAGCATTCCTCAAATCTCCAACCCTCCTATCTTTCCTATCAGTCAGCAAAAATCTTGCCTCTTACTTTATTGGAAAAAGAAAGGTATTTAAGAAGTCTCTCAGTTTCTTTTCACACAATCTACTCACACAGTTGCATATGCACACATTAATTTTTCTTTCTTATTGCAGCAGGGTATCTAAACATCCATGTGTTCTTTGGGTCAATTTCCCTTCTGTGACCCCACTATCTCAATCATCTCTTCCCTTCCCTATATCCTCAACTTTCTCTTCCCTTCTGGTTCTTTCTCATTTTTTCCAGATATGTTTGCATTCTTCCTTTTAAGACAATTTTTCCTGACCTCTTGAAATGTTTATGTATTGTCATTATATTTACTTTTTCTACAACTCCTTTTATATGCTATTACCACCTAGTCTTAGCTTTGACCACTACACTAAAACAGCATTATTAAGTATTTTTGTCACTAAATGCAATGAACACCTGGATTTGTATCTTATTTACTTTCTGGAACTCTTCAATTTAATATTCCTGTTTAATGCCTCTTTGCCTTCTGCCTGACATACCTTATCTTTTCCACTTTGTCTACTCCATTGAGGTACCCATTGTTGAATCTAGACCAATTCTAACAGGGAGAATATGTGTGTTTATATTTATATGTATAATAGATATGTTATTGAGATGTTTATATTAGTAATGAGAATTGAAGACCTATTAGAATAAAAGCTTCTTCTTAATATATATTTCCTATAAGAAAAAAAGGGTAAAACTATGTTTTTAGTCAGTTCTAAGAGTTATCAAGTTATTGTCAAAAAAAAAAAGATAAAACCATGGATGCTGAGATAAGTGACCATGTAGTTTTTCATGCCAAATTTGAGTCCAAGAGGTAGTTTAGAAAGGCTTTTGATCCTGACATAGGGAGTTAAAGTAAATCTAGAAACAAATTCTCTACTAATATTTGTTAAAAACAATAATAGTAATATTGAATAATAATGATAATAGAAATCCATGTAAAATATATAACTATATCAGTAATTTAAAATTTTAAAATCAATACTTATATTCTACGGTTTCCTGTTAGCTAATTTTAATCAAATATGTGAAGCTATTTATTGTAGAATAATATAACACAACATAAAATAGCATAATATAAGACAATATAACACAATATAACAATACCAGTTTTTAATTTTTGTTTCTTATGAGAACTCTATTTTTTTAGACAATAAAAACAAGATCATCAAATTAAGGCAATATATCATTAGTATAAAAATCTAATTTTTACATTAATATGAATTTAGAATAAAAGTACCTCTAATCTATTTTTAAAAACTCCAAAATTAACGTTTAAGTTTCTTAAAGTCATAAAATGGGTCACTTTTGTCATTATAATGATCAAAAACCTATAAAAAAGAACTTTCAGATAAACACAATATTAAAGACATTCCAATGAAACATTTATATGTAGTTTCTCAGTGGGGGACTAGCACCTTCCGAATTTACCTCTCTTCTATTCAACAACTCCCTCACAGCTCTATTTTCTTTAAAGAAATTCTTAAATTATGGTCTCTCAGATCTGTGGGGCAAAAAGATGGAGGAGTAGGAAGTCAAGGCAGAAATCTTCTCGCAGACACACACCAAGGAAGCATGCACACCAAATACAGCTAAACTAAAAACAACCTGAAGACTGAAGAACAGACCACCTACACCTGGGGAAGAAGAGAAACCACACAGAAAAGGGTAACGTGGCAGAGCGACAGTTGATGGACACCCCAGTCCTTCCCCCACCCCAGCCCACAAGCAGGAGAGAAATGAACAGAGCAGGGAGGTGATAAGCACTCAGGAACTCTACACACTTGGCCCTGGAGATCTGCTCTGGAAACACAAGTCCGCATTACACTGGACTTTGGTGATTAGCAGGGCTGGACATCAGGGAGAGTTGGAACACTCTGGGAGGCTGAGGCTCTGCAAGATTTACCAGCAGTGGGAAGGGTGTCATAGGAATGAGGGTTGAACAGAGCTCTCTCCTCAGGAGAAAGGGCAGGTGGAGGACCCTTCCCCAGCCCTTACTCAGCCCAACAGTTTGAGCATTATGGGAGCCCCCCAGCTCTGCCCTGAGGTGTTCCCTTGCACACCCACCTGCCTGGCCGCTCTGCCCAGCACTGTCAGACTTTGTTCTCTGCAGGAAGAGGGAGACTCTCCTGTCCAGCAGGCACAGGGAGGCTTTCCCAGACCCATCACCTGGGGAGGTTCCTGGTGGAGTCAGCTCTGAGCTCTCCTTCCTCACAGGTGGCCCAGCCTGAAGACACACATCCATGCACCCCTGCGTGGGCTCAGAAACTGTGCACCCACTCCAGAGCCCTGTGACCACCCACCCACCTTGTTAGCCAAGCAGGGCAGTCATCACTTCAGGGAAGGCAGAGGGTGGCACTGCCCACAATGCCCCCAGCAGAAGCCCCTCCTCTGACCAGAAAGGGCTGGCTGAGACAGGCTTCCGGCTGAGATAGACTACTGCCTGCAGACAGGCAGAAAGGCAGCCCTACAGTAGAAGACACTTTAATTAAATGAGATTGCTTCTTAATATGGACAGGACTAATATTTAACTAACCAGGGACTGTTTTCTAAAGCAAGTGATGTAAAGTTTCTGAATTGGACAGAATTGTTAGAACCAGTATCTGGTTAAACAGAGCACATTTGGTAGCAATTACTATAAAAAACAAAATGTTCATGTCTCTCTTAAAATGAGTTGAGGTTCCTAACTAAAGTTATTATAGAGATAATAAAATGTTAGAATTCTCTTCTTTTATACTTTCTTTCCCCTTTATAGTGGCAGCAGTGGTGTGATACACACTTGATGTACTTCTGCACTGGGGTAAGGGGAAAGAGAAAGAAAATCTCAGAAGGTACTACACTCAAAAGGCTTAGTGAGAAAAGAGGCTCTTTGTTTCTATGTAACCCAGGGTCTCCTCAGCTAGGGGAGCAGATATGTAAAAAGAGCATTTCTGGGGCACTGTACTTGCCTCTCCCCAGGGACTTTAAGCAAGCTGGCTTGTAACTGGATGTCATATAGGTAGGAAAACACCGGGAAGCCTAACTCTTGGTCTGATCACAACTAGCACAATGCATTTTGTAAGATGTTATTTTGAACACTGATATCCAAGATCTAAATTACACCTGTCTCCTTTACTTTCCCTTTCCATAATTAGAGCAAGGTCATTTGGGGAAATCACCAGAAATACTATGCAATTACCTAAGAGCTATGTATTTTTTTCATTTACATTAGACTTAAATTTCTTCACTATTGTAATTGGTTAGTGTCTTTTCTACCTAGAAAAGTTTCTTATCTTGGGCCTGAATTGACTTCCTCTGAACCAAATACCAGATATACTTAAAAGCTAGCTGTATTGCTGACACAATTATTATCCCACAACATTGAACATTTACTTGGAATTGGACACAGGGTGCAATGCAGTCTGCTTTCAGCAATTTAAATGTGTGTAGAGTCTAAAGTTAGGCAAACAGCCTATGCAGTTTAAATCTTTCTCACTGGAGATAAGAGGCTGTTTATCATAACTACACCAACTAACAAGAAATAGATAAGAATATCATAGAAATCATAATAATCAATTTTTAATTTCACAGATTTTAATTATTTGGAGTCACTAATATCAAGTGAGAAGAAAATGTGTTCTTTTTATCAGAGTGGTTCAATCACCAGTGACACTAGGGCTGAGCTGGAGCAATGAGTCACCTGGACAGCAAAAGAAGCAATTCCCATTTGCTAATGTATTGTCAGGGAAGTCCACTGGCCAGCCTGGGTGGTGTGACACTTAGAGTCAGTCGTCAGGCTGAATTAACAGAGCCATTTTCTTTCCTTGTATGAACTGTTTATAGCTCACCAAGAACAGCATTTACATGGGTCATGTTTGAATGGAAAGAGGAAAGGTTATACAAACTGCAGTTTTAGATGTGTAGGTTTTTCCTTTTCCCTTTTTCATACCCCAAAACAATACACTATAACAAAAATAAATACATATTATAATAATGCTAATATATAAAATTATATACATACATGAATTTTTCTTTTCCTATCATTCCCAGGTTGATCCAAAACTGTTCTTATAATTAACATTATTTGATTAACTAATTAACTTATGAAAAATGCACATATGCAAACAAAATCTTGTCCTGTACTTATGTTTTTGGATTTCTAGAAATAAAGAAAATACATTTTATAGGTAATAAAAAGTAATATCAAAGACTTAAAGGAGAATAATGAACGCAAATTATTACAGGAATTGATACTTTTTTGACTTTGCAAATGGATTTCTTGCACTGAATGTTAATATATCTGGGTTGGAGTGGCAGGCAGATAGCTAATATTCATCTATTTCTGACAGAATGCTCTGATTATTCCAATGTTCTTTCAAAATGTATAAGGAGACACATTTGAAGGAAAATGACAAGAACAATTTCCAAAATTAAACTTAATATGGGATGAGGCAGAAAATACTCTGCAGTATGAGTTCCAAGCTGACACAGATGGGAGACTCCTCAGTGAAAATGCACAAAATCAACAGAATATTATTTATTGTTATTGTTTCACTTATTTTGCAAGTAGAGATACTTTTTTAAACTACTGTTATATATTTCTTATTTTATTTGGAATAATGGCAAATAAGTGAAATGCTTGGGAACCTCTCAGCCTCATAGCCAGTATATTAATATTGAAATATATTACAGTTACAGATGTGAGCAATTCACATACCTTTTGCAGAGATAATTTCTTCTCTCTCTAAAATGGTTATAAAATCTACTCAGATAAAGAAACATGGTGGGTAAGTAAAAATATTTCTTTGTCTAAGGTTAATATGTATGTAGTAATTATTTATATGATGTGTTCTTTAAAATGCACATTGTAGGGATATTACATGTATTCATTAAACCTTAGTACTGAGCTTTTGTTTGAAATCTTGAGGCAAAAATATTTACATAGAAAGCAAATGATTATTATGAGACAACCATATCCTTCTATAGTACAATAACCAAAATACCTCCTTAAGAAGAAATTGAATTGATTACAAGATGTTAAAATTATTTCTGTCCCCTCCAAGAGGAGGAAAGAATGGATTACATGGTGTGTTTATGACCTCACTACTTGGTGGAATTTACGTTGCACACCTTTCTGACGCATGTAGCATTTTTGCTTCTCTTTCTCTTCTGCTGAGTTCCCTTGTCCCTCCTCCGTGGGATCTCACTTAGAGGCCCTCACTTCTCATCCTCACATCATTTCCCCAAGAGCTTTTCTGTCTCTTCTCCTTCCAGTAAGCTGAGCCTTTTGTGATTGTGGCAATGAAGCAGTTAGGACACATGTGCTCATTTAAGGCAGAAACGAGAGGAAGGAAGCAGGGGCATTCTTAGAAAAGGCTTCCCAGGTATTATTTAAAAAATCAATATACATCTCCTGGTATCTCTTAAGAAGCTTAGATTTCCTTAGTATTTTACCTAAGCTAGTAATTTATCATCCACACATGGACGAATTTAGAGTGAAAGGAGGCATATGAATTGGGGTAATGGGCATAAACCAGGATTGTCTAAGCAAATTAGGACCCATGTTCATCCTAATTTTAACCTTATATTTGCTTTTCAAAATTATCAAAATATATGAAGGAAAAACGTTCGAACTTACAGAGAATATTACAATTAATGCTGAAATAATTGTGGGATAACATCCATTTGCCTTACTTAGTAAAACATCATAAATAATCAGTTTCCTATAAAAGAGACCAATACCTCTCATTATTAACATCAACAATGCAAAAGACTTACTAGATTTAGTATCTTAGGAAAATAGTAAACAATGTTGAAGAATTAAGAGAGAAATTATGGTGTATTCCTTGATTTTGATTTAAATAAAATTAAGATAAATGTAATTTCTTAGGGAATATTATTTTAAAGTCAAAAATCTGTGGAGCTGCTATGGGAATTCATGTGTTAACTCTTGCAGTTATATTACAAATTCCATGTTTTGACATGTTACCACATTTTACTTGATGTATTCACATTGACAACAGAATATTTTACTTAACTTAGGGAGAAATAGGAAAATATTTAACAATAAATACAATGCAAAGATTGTATTTGCACTAGAAAAGTGTAGTAAAATAGGATTATTTCTAACATTAATCTTCAAAATTAAATGCAATTTAATTGTCAGCTTGGTTGTTTATGTTGATTTATTCTCCAAACCTGTTCCCTTCTTTAAATTTTGTTATTTATTTATTTATTTATTTCTGTTTTTTATTTTTTTAATAGTTTATTTTGCTATCATTAATCTACAATTACATGTGCAATATTATGGTGATTAAACAACTCCCTTCATCAGGTCCCCCCCACCAACCCCATTACAGTCACTGTCCATAAGCATAGTGAGATGCTATAGAGTCACTACTTGTCTTCTCTGAGTTGTACAGCCCTCCCCGTGACCCCCCTACCTTATGTCTGCTAATCGTAATGCCCATTTTTCCCCCTTGTCCATCCCTTCCCACCCATCCTCCCCAGTCCCTTTCCCTTTGGTAACTATTTGTCCGTTCTTGGGTTCTGTGAGTCTGCTGCTGTTTTTTTTCTTTCAGTTTTTTTCTTTGTTCTTGTACTCCACATATGAGTGAAATCATTTGGTACTTGTCTTTTTTGGCTTGGCTTATTTCACTGATCATAATACTCTCTAGCTCCATCCATGTTGTTGCAAATGGTAGGATTTGTTTTCTTTTTATGACTGAATAATATTCCATTGTGTATATGTACCACCTCTTCTTTATCCATTCATCTACTGATGGACTTAGGTTGCTTCCATTTCTTGGCTATTGTAAATAGTGCTGCGATAAACATAGGGGTGCATATGTTTTTTTCAAACTGGGCTCCTGCATTCTTAGGGTAAATTCCTAGGAGTGGGATTCCTGGGTCAAATGATATTTCTATTTTGAGTTTTCTGAGGAACCTCCATACTGCTTTCCACAATGGTTGAACTACTTTGCATTCCCACCAGCAGTGTAGGAGGGTTCCCCTTTCTCCACATCCTCGCCAACATTTGTTGTTGTTTGTGTTTTGGATGTTGGCCATCCTCACTGGTGTGAGGTGATATCTGATTGTGGTTTTAATCTGCATTACTCTGATGCGATATCTGATTGTGGTTTTAATCTCCATTTCTCTGATGGTTAGCGATGTGGAGCATCTTTTCATATGCCTGTTTGCCGTCTGAGTTTCTTCTTTGGAGAAGTATCTGTTCATGTCCTTTGCCCATTTCTTAATTGGATTATTTACTTTAAGTTTGTTGAGGTGCATGTGTCCTTTATATATTTTGGATGTCAACCCCTTTTTGGATACATCATTTATGATTATATTCTCCCACATTGTAGGAGGTCTTTTTGTTCTACTGATGGTGTCCTTTGTTGAACAGAAGCTTTTTAGCTTGATTGAGTCTCACTTGTTCATTTTTGCTTTTGTTTCCCTTGCTCAGGGAGATATGTTCATAAAGAAGTCACTCATTTTATGTTTAAGAAATTTTTGGCTATGTTTTTTCTAAGAGTTTTATGGTTTCAGGACTTACATTCAGGTCTTTGATCCATTTTGAGTTGACTTTTGTACATGGGTTTAGACAGTAGTCCAGTTTCATTCTCTTGCATGTAACTGTCCAGTTTTTCCAACACCAGCTGCTGAAGAGGCTGTCATCTCCTCATTGTATATCCAAGGTTCCTTTATCAAATATTAGTTGACTGTATATGTTTGGGTCAATGTTTGGATTTTCTATTCTGTTCCACTGGTCTGTGGGTCTGTTTTTGTGCCAATACCAAATCATCTTGATTACTGTGCCTTTGTAGTAGAGCTTGAAGTCAGGGAGCATAACTCCCCCTGTTTGATTCCTCCTTCTCAGGATTGCTTTGGCTATTCAGGGTCTTTTGTGGTTCCATATGAATTTTAGAATTATATGATACAGTTCATTGAAGAAAGCTGTTGGTATTCTGATAGGGATTGCATTGAATCTGTAGATTGCTTTAGGTAGTATAGCCATTTTGACAATATTTATTCTACCTAGCCAAGAGCATGGGATGTATTTCCATTTGTTAGTGTCCTCTTTAATTTCTCTTAGGAGTGTCCTGTGGTTTTCAGAGTACAGGTCTTTCACTTCCTTAGTTAGGTTTATTCCTACATATTTTATTCTTTTTGATGCAATTGTGAATGGAATTGTTTTTCTGATTTCTCTTTCTATTAATTCATCATTAGTGTATAGGTAAGCAACAGATTTCTGTGTGTTAATTTTGTATCCTGCAACTTTGCTGAATTCAGATATTAGTTCTAGTAGATTGGGAGTGGAGTCTTTAGGGTTTTTTATGTACAATATCATGTCATCTGCAAATAGTGACAATTTGACTTCTTCTTTACCAATCTGAATGCCTTGTATGTCTTTGTTTTGTCTGACTGCCATAGCTAGGACCTCCAGTACTATGTTGAATGACAGTGGAGAGAGTGGGCATCCCTGTCTTGTTCCCGATCTTAGATGAAAAGCTTTCAGCTTCTCACTGTTAAGTATGATGTTAGCTGTGGGTTTGTCATATATGGCCTTTATGATGTTGAGGTACTTGCCATCTATACCCATTTTGTTGGGAGTGTTAATCATGAATGGAGACTGAATTTTGTCAAATGCTTTTTCAGCATCTATGGAGATGATCATGTGGTTTTTGTTCTTCTTTTTGTTGATGTGGTGGATGATGTTGATGGATTTTCGAATGTTGTACCATTCTTGCATCCCTGGGATGAACCCCACTTGATCATGGTGTATGATCCTCTTGATGTATTTTTGAATTCGGTTTGCTAATATTTTGTTGAGTATTTTTGCATCTACATTCATCAGGAATATTGGTCTGTAGTTTTCTTTTGTGGTGAGGTCTTTGCCAGGTTTTAGTATTAGAGTGATGCTGGCTTCATAGAAACAGTTTGGAAGTATTCCCTCCTCTTCTATTTTTTGGAAAACTTTAAGGAGAATGGGTGTTATTTCTTCTCTATATGTCTGGTAGAATTCAGAGGTTAATCCATCTAGTCCGGGGGTTTTGTTCTTGGGTAGTTTTTTGATTACTGCTTCAATTTCATTGCTGGTGATTGGCCTGTTTAGTTTTTCTGTTTCTTGTTTGGTCAGTTTTGGAAGGTTGTATTTTTCTAAGAAGTTGTCCATTTCTTCTAGGTTTTCCAGCTTGTTAGCCTATAGATTCTCATAATATTCTCTTATAATTCTTTGTATTTCTGTGGGGTCTCTCGTTATTTGTCCTTTCTCATTTCTGATTCTGTTTATGTGTTTAGATTCTCTTTTTCTCTTAATGAATCTGTCTAGGGGTTTATCTATTCTGTTTATTTTTTCAAACAACCAGATCTTGGTTTCACTGGTTTTTTTTGTATTGTTTTATTCTTCTTGATTTATTTATTTATTCTATGATCTTTATTATGTCCCTCCTTCTGGTGAATTTGGGCCTCATTTGTTCTTCTTTTTCCAATTTCAGTAATTGTGTCTTTAGACTATTCATTTGGGAATGTTCTTCCTTCTTTAAATAGGCCTGGATTGCAATATACTTTCCTCTTAGAACTGCCTTTGCTGCGTCCCACAGAAGTTGTGGCTTTGTGTTGCTGTTGTCATTTATCTCCATATATTCTTGATTTCTGTTTTGATTTGGTCGTTAACTCAGTGATTAATTAGGAGAATGTTGTTAAGTCTCCATGTATTTGTGAGCCTTTTTGTTTTCTTTCTAAAATTTAATTCTAGTTTTATACCTTTATGGTCTGAGAAGTTGGTTGGTAGAATTTCAATAGTTTTGACTTTACTGAGGCTCTTTTTGTGCCCTAGTATGTGGTCTATTCTGGAAAATGTTCCATGTGCACCTAAGAATGTGTATCCTGTTGCTTTTGGGTGTAGAGTTCTGTAGATGTTTGTAGGTCCATCTGTTCTAGTGTGTTGTTCAGTGCCTCTGTGTCTTTACTTATTTTCTGTGTGGTTGATACACCTTTGGAGGGTGTGGTGTGTGGAAGTCACCTAAAATGAATGCATTGCTGTCTATTTCCTCCTTTAATTCTGTTAGTATTTGTTTCACATATGCCGGCGCTCCCATATTGGGTGCATATATATTTATAATGGTTATATCCTCTTGTTGGATTGACCCCTTTATCGTTATGTAATGTCCTTCTTTATCTCTTGCTACTTTCTTTGTTTTGAAGTCTATTTCGTCTGATACAAGTACTGCAACACCTGCTTTTTTCTCCTTGTTGTTTGTAGGAAATATCTTTTTCCATCCCTTCACTTTTAGTCTGTGTATATTTTTGTGTTTGAGGTGAGTTTCTTGTAGGCAGCATGTAGATGGGTCTTGCTTTTTTATCCATTCTGTTACTCTGTGTCTTTTGATTGGTGTATTCAGTCGATTTACATTTAGGGTGATTATTGATAGATATGTACTTATTGCCATTGCTGGCTTTAGATTCGTGGTTACCAAAGGTTCAAGGGTTGCTTCTTTACTATCTAACAATCTAAATTAACTTTCTTGTTAAGTTATTGTAAACACAGTCTTATGTTTATTTCTCTCCTTTCTTATTCTTCCTCCTCCTTTCTTTATATACTTGGTGTTTTATTCTTTGCCTTTAGTTAGAATTTGGATGGTCTGATTTCTTTGCTATGATTTTATTTTCTCTGGTGACATCTATTTAGCCTTAGGAGTGCTTCCCTCTAGAGCAGTTACTTTAAGATATCCTGTAGAAGTGGTTTATGAGAGGCAAACTCTCTCTACTTTTGCTTGTCTGGAAATTGTTTAATCCCTCCATCATATTTAAATGATAATCGTGCTGGATACAATATTCTTGGTTCGAGGCCCTTCTGTTTCATTACATTAAATATCATGCCATTCTCTTCTGGCCTGTAAGGTTTCTGTTGAGAAGTCTGATGATAGTCTGATGGGTTTTACTTTGTAGGTGATCTTTTTTCTTTCTCTAGCTGCCTTTAATACTCTATCATTATCTTTGATCTTTGCCATTTTAATTATTATGTGTCTTGGTGTTGTCTTCCTTGGGTCTCTTGTGTTAGGAGATCTGTGGGCTTCCTTGTACTGCCAGTCTATTTCCTTCCCCAGCATGGGGAAGTTTTCAGCAATTATTTCTTCGAAGATACTTCATATCTCTTTTTCTCTTTCTTCTTCCTCTGGTATTCCTATAATGTGAATATTGTTCCGTTTGGATTGGTCACACAGTTCTCTTAATATTCTTTCATTCCTAGAGATGCTTACATCTCTGTCTGCCTCAGTTGCTCTGTATTCCTGTTCTCTGATTTCTATTCCATTAACAGTCTCTTGCATCTTGTCCAGTCTGCTGCTAAGCCCATCAATGGCTTGTCTCATTTCTGTATTGTCTTTCCTGACTTCCCTCACTTCCTCCCTCAGCTCTTGCATATTTCTCTGTAGATCCATCAGCATGGCTATGACTTTTATTCTGAATTATTTTTCAGGATGATTGTGCGTTTCCATACCTTCAGGTTCCCTTTCAAGTGTTGTCTGGATCTGGGTGATCTTTGTCTATACCATATTCCTCTGTGATAGAAGTGGTCGCTGGTAGGTGTCACGTATGTCAGCTGGGCTGTTTAAGACTTTAAAAAAAAAACATAAAAAAAAGAGGGAAGAGAAAGAAAAGAGAAAAAAAGAAAGAAAGAAAAGAAAAGAAAAGAAGAAAAGAAAAGAAAAGAAAAGAAAAGAAAAAAGAAAAGAAAAGAAAAGAAAAAAAGAAAAGAAAGTAAAAAAAACCCGCCCACTCAGAGTGGACTCTGTATGGATGCTGTAGATGGCGTTGTTGCTCCACTATTCCACAGCCGCAACCCTGCCACTCTAGCTCTGGCCAGGGCGGGAACGAATGGGAGGCTGTTGTTCTCTGTGTAAGGTTTCAGTGCGGCTACCTTTTTGCAGTCGCCAGCCAAGGGGTCCGAAATTCCTCAGGAGTCCCAGCCTGCTGGGCTGAGCGTGCCAGGGTGATCGTGTTCCCTTGCTGGGCCCCCCTGCCTCTCCAAGACCGCTAAAGACAGCGCGCACTTTTCTCTTGTCCCGGGCCGCTGGCTGCAAGGACCCGGGCGCTTTCCCAGCTCAGATCCTGCACCCTCTGTCTCTCCAATCTCTGCTACACCACGCAATGTGTGTCAGCACTCCCTGTGCAGATCACCGGGGCTGGTTATTTCACGGGCCTGTACTTCCACTCCCTCCCAGCTCTGAATCCTCTCCTCCCGCCGGGTCGCGGCTCCGTATCTTACCCACCTCGCGGGGTGCGGAGTCCTCTCAGGTGCAGATGCAGGCTGTGCACTGTCCTGCGTATTCTGGTCTCTCTTTTAGGAGTAGTTGTATTTGCTGTATTTTCATAGATTTATATGGTTTTGGGAGGAGATTTCCGCAGCCCTGCTTATGCCGCCATCTTCCTGGAACCCTAAATTTTGTTTTTTAAATGTTGAATGACTAGTGTAATTTAGCATTGACATTATATCATTTTTTGATCCAACAGTGCATATGTAAAAGTAATTAGTGTTCTTTCTTGAGAAGCTCACTGCCACCAAGGGACCTCTCTGCAGCCCTCCCTGCTTACAGGGTTAAAGCACCAGGGGACAGCTGTGCACATGGTCTTGGGTCTAGCTCTAACCTTTCCATGTCTCTCATCCAAAATCCTTCTGATCATCTACTCATCACAACAATGTCATATCCATGGTGTTCTGTATACTAAACCAATCTCTTCCTCTGCAATCTCTACCAAACGCTTCTATAATATACTCAAAATCCACTCTTCAATGATCAGTGAACTCCATTACGTCCTCAAATTGTACCTGTTTTCATCTCTCACTTCCCATGCAATTCAGGATCTGGAAATAGGACTGATGTCTTTTAGCGCTGCACAGCTCTCTCTAGACCATTATTTCCTACCTTTGAGGAACAGGTCTCTCTCTCAGGGCAAGATCATCCTCCTTACTGTCCCTACTCCTCATGACTAAAGACTGTTAACATCTCAATTAGTCTGGTAGTTGTGTAATGGTATCACATTTTGAATTAAAAAATATGTCCTTGAAGCTTCATGAAATACTCATTATGTGCACAGTGGTCTTTTGCATACATTCTTTTGTGAAGTCTTTGTTCATATCATGTATCCATTTTTTAGCAGTGTGTTTGTCTTTTTCTCCTTAATTGCAGGAGTTTCTGATGTATCATGAATACCAGTTTCTTCTTAAATATATGTATTGCATGTATTTTCTCCCATCTGTGGCTTTCCTATTCATTTTCTTAAAGACGTCTTTTGAGGAGCAGATGATTTTAATTTTGGTGAAGTCCAACACATGTTTTTTTCTTTCATGGTTATTACTTTTCAAGTCATGAAAATGGTTTACTGTGGTTTCTTCTAACAGCTTTATATTTTAAATAGTGATATTTAAATCTATGATCCTTCTTAATTTACTTTTTTTTTGTGTTGTGTAATATATGGGTCAAGTTTCATTTTTTTTCTATGTGGGTGTCCAGTGTCATTCGTTGAAGAAGCTTTCATTTTCCCATGGGAACTTTTGACACTTTGTTGACAATCAGCCATACAGGGCTATTTCTGGATTCTGTGTTCCACCCCACTGAGTTGTCTTTTGATCAGTGTATCCTACCACACTGTTGTGATTACTGTAGTTTTATATTAAGACCCAGAATCAAGTAGTTTATTTTCCAACTTTGTTCTACCTTATTAAGGTTGATGTAGATATTCTAGGTCCTTTGTATTTACATGTAAATTTTAGAATTAGCTTCTCAAATTCTACAAAAAAGTGTACTGGGACTTTGGCGTTACAGTTAATCTATAGGCCAGTTTCAGAAAATTCTCATTTTAAAAATACTAACTCTTCCAACACTTGAATAAGATACATCTCTCAATTTATTTTGTTCATATTATTTATTTATTTTTGGTGTAACTGTTCTATCAATTGCTGAGAGGGTTATCTATAATTTCCAACTATGTGAAGTTATCACTTTATCTCTTTTAATTCTGATTCTGTATGTATTTGAACTCTGCTTTTGGTACATATGTATTTATTTTCCTATCTTTTAATGTACTGATTCCATTATTATTATGAAATATACATCTTTAGCTTTTTTAATGTTCTGTTTAAAGTTATTGCATCTGATATTAATATAGTCACTCCATTCAATAGAGGATTAGTGTGATATTCTGTAGGACATCAAAATGGTTACATCTGTACGCTATATTGCAACAAAGCAGCAAAGTTAACTTGTCTTGGGTACACAGTGTATACTTTTGTCCTTCCTTGAGATGACCTTGAGATGCTTTCCCAAGATATGGGAAAAATTTTAATCATCCCACAGTAACCTAAATGTCCATTAATAGATGAATGGATAAAGAAGATGTGGTACATATATATAAACAATAGAATATCATTCAGCCATAAAAATGAAATCCTGCTATTTGCAATAATGTGGATAAATCTAGAGGGTATTGTGCTGAGTGAAATAAGCCAGGTGCAGAAAGACAATACCATATGATTTCACTTATTTGTGGAATATAAGACAAAGCAAAACAGAATAAACAAAACAGTAGTAAACTCTTAAACACTGAGAAGTGACTAGTGTTTACCATGGGGGAGGGGTTGGGGTGGATAGGTGAGGAGTGTGACAGAGACAAACGGGCACAAAAATTCTCAATCATAATATAATTTAGTCATGGAGATAGCAGTACAGCATGGAGAATATAGTCAGTGATTCTGTAACATCTTTCTATGTTGATAGATAGTAACCATACTAGTGGGGATGAGTATTTAATAATATGGGTAACTGTTGAACCACTGTGTTGTATATTTGAAACCAGTATAAGATTGTATATCAATGATATGTCAATATAAAAATATACATCAATGATACTTCAATAAAAAAAAAGAAATTGAGCTGCTTTTAATGAATGTACTCTTCACATTAACAGCTTCCTACCAAGTTCCACAACTGTGCTGATCTCTTTTATTGGCTTCGCAGCTGAGCTTGAGGCTACCACTGAATTAAGTTATAGAAACACACCACTATCCATCATACTCCACTTGGATATCGCAGGGTCAGCAGGACTCAAATGGGCGTTGGCACTTCTACACCCGCATTCATCAAAACTCGGAAGGTGACACTAATTTCTCCCATTCCATCCAGGATATAGTTCGACTTCATTTTAATGCTACTGGTTTTCAGGGATGGTGGATCAGTTTTAAGACTTTTGCTTAGCCTTTTCTACCTCAACAGCTTTAACTTCACAAGTCTTAAAAACAATGTGCAGGAAGCTTCTGCCAGTTGCTGTGATGTGTGAACTCAGACAGCAGGGAAATGATAACTGGATAAATCCGAAGACTTTCATTTTAGTGCGAGATGATCTTGGGTCAGCAGATCATTTATCAGCTGCCTCTGTCACTCCCACTCACACAGGGTTCCAAGGTAGCATTTTGGATTCCCTTTTACTAGTGTCATCTTAGATTCTGTATCCAACAAGCCTCAAAAAATATGGATATTCTCCTTTCTTCAATAAATGAGAAATCGTTTTTCTTTTTGGAGAAAGACTGGGGGGTGTTTATTTTATATTCTAATTTTGGTATTGCTGTGACCTTCCTCAAGGGAACCCAGCATTCCCTTCAATCAATGGATATTGGATCTGTGCAGTGACTTATATCTGGAACTTGGATAGAAAACTATGACTTTCCGTTTTGGTGGCTGACGTCAGCCTCCCGCTTGCCAGCACACTTTTTTTTTTCTCTTGTTATGCAAGTTACATAACACCCTATCAGCTGGGCTTGTAACAGCATAATCTCTTAATCATCCCACAGATCCCTGAAGGTCAAGGCACCCCAACTGCTACTCTAATCTTGCTGCCATTATAGTAATTACATCTACCTTGCCTTTGATGGTTAAGTACTGCCGCTTTGCCTCTAACGTTCCAGAATTCTGTAAAAGAAAGGCCCAGATCTATCTGCTCACACCAGCCTGCACGGGAATACACTACTGAGCTTCATAAAGGTGCCTGTGCACTTCCTCTATCCCATCCCCAACACCACTGAGGCATCCGTTATTGACTTAAAAGGGAACATTCCATAGATGCTCCTGAGGAAAAAAGTAGATAGAGCAGTGGGTTTCTGGTTTTACATAATAAAACCATCTCAAAGCTGTTTCATCTCTCTGAGCCTTCTTTTTCCTCATTATATTGCTGATGCAATTTCTGAAATTCCACCTCATTTACTGTAATCTGTCATTGTACACAAACTTCAAGATTATTCATTCCAGCATGATATTACAGTTGGTTCCAGGTATACTTGCCAGGTTCTTGAACCCTTTTTAATCAAAGGTGAGTGTTTCCAAAATATTAAATTCTTCCCTTTCCAGTCTTATATTATTCCTCCTATGGTCAAATGTATCTCCCCTAGTTCTTGCCTCTATACCTTAGGTAGGTCCTTTGGGGAGTTTGCTATTGAAAATTAGAAATGTATTGAAGAAATGAATACCACATCCTTCATAGCTTCCCCTCCTTACACTTAAAACTTAGGTCTGATTTTCAGCATAGTCTGACCCATGATATAAGGGTCTCCTTGTCTCCTTAAACTTCACCATTAGTATAGAAACTTTGTCTTTCATAATGTTTCTTGTGTTCATAGTGATAGATCTACACCTGCGAATTTTTTCAAAATTCTAAAGCAGTTTAAAAATTTTAATCACCACTGGTTCCACACTGTTTTTAAGCCAAAAGTACTATATATCCTACCACTTCATACTGCATGGACACTTCATCTCACCTTAAGTAGGAGAATCTTAGCAACTGTGATAGCATTGCTTGTCAGGGGTTAAAACCATGGGTCTACACCAAAAATGGGATCTCATTATCTAATGACAATCAATGATCTAGCTCCAAAATTCCTTTCTGGGAATTCAATTTTTAGCAGCCCTTCTCAGTCCCATTAGTTTAGCCTAGATCCCTGTTAAGACAGACCTGAGACAAAAGAAGACTGAAGAGGACAGGGCGTAGAACAAGGGGAAAAGGAAAAAAATACAAGGGAATCACAGAAGACTGGTACTCAATCATAACAGGTCATTTTGAGAATACTTATGAAATGCATTTTCTATCTGTTTTCCAGAGGCTCCCATTGGACATTGTCCAGTAGTGGCTCTTAGATATTAACTGCTCTGTCCTTTTGGCATTGATTGAGTCTTGTGTAGGGCAGTGGGGAGTCAACTTTATGTGGTCAGGGCAAGAGGCTGAGTGTAGTTGAATGAAGCTGACTGAAGTCTGTTCATAAGTGGTCACAACAGGGAAGAGTCAGGTAAGAAGTGAGACTAAGAGACTTTGCAGCAGTGTAAGAGGCATATCTGAGAAGGAAACACACTTTTTTCCACATAGTTTTAAACTTCCTATGGAATAAATATTCTTCATATACATTTAAGAAATGTTATTATAAAATACTACATATGAAAGTCTATATTTTATTATGTTAAACTAAGATCATTAAGTGCATGACACATTTTTCCACATGGTTTTAAACTTCCTGTGGAATGAACATTCTTCATATACATTTAAGAAATGTTATTATAAAATATTACATATGAAGTGTCTACATCTTATTATGCTAAACTAAGCTAATTAAGTGCATGATGCTGGACTTGCCCAGAAAGGCATGGTTTAGCTAGCATAACGTCAAAGTTTTCAATAATTCTTCACATTCTCTGTTGTTCTTTTGCAGGTTTTAACCATGGATATAATTCCTAATTCCCTCTTTGGCAAATTTGAGACATTGTTGGCTTGTTAATTTTTCTTTTCTTTACATGTTTTTTTCTTTCTGTTTCTGTTTGCATTTGAGTTAACAAAATTCTGTCTAGTTAGAGTTTTCATGTAAATCCCAGAATCAGGTTGGGCACTTGGAGCTACAACTCCATTGTTGTGTGATTGTCTGAAGGAATAGGGTTCCATGTTTTCATTTCATCTTTTTCTTTCCAGGAGAGGCACTGCTAATAAATCATTGTTTTTTTCCCCAATTGATTCCAGTTATATTTGTCAATATAATGCTTTGGGAAGTCTTAGTTGGAACGTGGGATGAAATACAATTGTTACTTTGGGAATCATTTTAAATAGAAAACTCTTCCCTTCCCTTTTCTGCCTTCTCTTCTCCATGATTTCTAAGGATGGAAATAACACACACTTCTCTCCAGAATTCTGAATATTCTAATATTTAAGAGCTATAGTTTCTGATCAAATAAAATATTCTACCTTTCATTAGCCATAAATTTACTTAGCAGTGTATTCTATACTCCCCCATTAAAACATTTCTAATATAGAAATATTGACTGTCTCATTATTAAGTTGACTGAGCAATAATTCAGAAATTGTTGGTTTATTTGAGAAATAATGTAAAACTGTAGGCTAAATGTAAATACAGTGACTTATTTCGGATTGATTACAATTTCAATAAAGTATTGTGTTTCACAAATCTTCCTGAAATGTTAAATGGCAGTTCAAATTATCCTTTGTAAGAAAATAAATGTTTCAGAAATGGAGATTTGCCTTTAAGGTGTAAATAAACTTTGATATGAGCTCTAGTTTAAATTTACTGCAGAGATCATTATTTTTGAAGCCTATAATACACTCAGTAACATTTTTAAAGTGAATAGACATAAAAGTTTGGTAACTAGATTATATGTGAAGAAATAAAAAAAACCCTATGGGATGCAGGCCAGTAGACTAATGTGGCTATACAGTCCCCCAGTCAGGAATTCAAAAATCATTATACTGGATTATATATCCTTTTCTGTACTTTGACACAGCTTCTTGAAACATAAATTTTGAAGATATTTGGAATGATTTTTTAAATTATTCAATTACTAATTTCAATATCGGTAAGAGGCAAGTCATGATTAATGTTCTTTTACTTATAGTACAGTGATATTCCCCCATTTTTTCCTAAAAAACATTAACAAAATAGCATAACAATGTAGAATAGTATTACTCTGGAAACTTTCTTGTATACATCATAAGTTTTACTTCATATCTTTTGCTACCCACAGTATTTCAGTTGCTATTTCTAAGGTCTTTCAAGAAGAACAAAAATCCACAATTTCATATTTAATGATCAATTTAGAGAAAAGCATTACATTTCATAGTATCCTAATAGATTCCAATTTGGCTCTTAAAAATAAATAAAGCAACCAACAAAAATCTGCATTTTAAAATAAAATAAGTAAGTTATTTTTGGCAATCATACAAATCATTTAGCTTTAGAAATAATCTTCAAATACGAATATGTGCTAAATATAAACTGAATCTATTCATTTCCAGGGAACATGTTATCCATGTATACTTCAAATGCTCTTCATTCCTTAAAACAGTTGAAATATATATATTAAAAAAATGCTGGTAAATAAAAAATTTTGACACATATTTCCAAAAAAGCTTTCATTCAATAAAAGGTATATGATAAGATAAAATCAAAACAGGATAATAAAGAATTACACTGAATTAAATTATATTTAAACTCCATAGATATTTTTTGGTTTAGAGACAGTGTTCCATAATTTATTAGGGATAAATTATGGTACATTATTGTAAATTTAAAAATTCTCCCAAGGTAATATAATGGCTAGGTTTTGATATTTCCTAATTGGTTTTCTTTCCTTTTAATCAGAAAGTTAAATTTTTTACCCTGTTCACAAACCTTTAAACTTATTTGGAAATTTTATCATTGACTCAATAGATTAGTTGAGAGGAAGTGACCGTGCATGTCAATCCCGGAAT
The DNA here is from genome assembly GCA_029783875.1 of Phataginus tricuspis. Lineage (NCBI taxonomy): Eukaryota > Metazoa > Chordata > Mammalia > Pholidota > Manidae > Phataginus > Phataginus tricuspis. The sequence goes on from JAQQAC010000477.1 coordinate 1,260,510, forward strand.
TCCTTAGATCAGTGAATTTCAGGGCTTACTTTATACTTGATCTGAGCTTGGTCTATCCCTCTATGTAATTAAAATGAGTGTGGTGACCTTTCTTCATGTCACTGCCATGAAAACTAATTAGTTTATGTACTGAGAAGTAATTCACAAACCAATCAGGCAAAGAGTAGCCCCTGGACAATATGAGGTCGGCTCTCTAACTCCTGAGAGAAGGGAAGGGTACTAAGACTATCCGAATAATAATCACACTCCTTAATAATGAGCCAAGAAAGGCTTCTTCAGAGGCAAGAAAGTGAAGAAAACCCTTAAAGACAAAGAGGCACATTTTGACGTATGCAATCCTCCTTCTCTACATACTCTGAGATTATTTGAACTGTAGACATGTGGCTAGTAAACAGAGAAGCCCTCCAGTCTAGGACCTTACTAGGACCTTACTATCAGAGGAGATGTGGAAGGGAGTGCCCAGACCTTACCAAAAATCCGTACAGGTATTTTTAAAGTATATCAGAGGTACTATGAGAAAGCTATTTTGATAAATTAAGATGGGCAACAGATTCCACGTGATTTGGGAAGTATAGACTTAGAGTGTTCCCCAGAAATTCATTTTGAGCTTCAAAAATTTCAGTATATTCCTTAGTAGAGAGTAATACAAATAACATCATAGGAATAAAATTGTCAAGCTGGAGAAAGTCAATGCTCTTTGGCTAGTTTTATAAAAGTGTTAGCAAAAGGGTCATGGCAAATAATTTACATTTTTTAATGGAATGTGATTCTCACTCTAAAATGTTAGCTAGGCTTTCTTGCTATCAATGTGTGGGAGCTAAGTTTTGTGGGGTGTTTTTGCCAGAAATGCATGGCTTGGTTTAAGAACAGGCAAAATAGTCTTTATCGATTTTAAATTAAAGCATGAAATCATCATACAATAGCTATAAACGTTACCCAACAAACAGAAAAAGGAGGGCTATTCTTTTTTTTCTATTTCTTTTTCTATTCTAATCCTTGAAGAGCATAAAAGATGAAGCCAAAAACACTAAACCCACAGCTCCTCACTTTAGTGATGGAAAACCTGCGGCTCGTCCCCTGTGCCTTGCATTGTGCTGTGCAGACACTCTAAATACCTCAGATGTCTATACAGTTGCCTGATGATGTCCATGAGAAAGGGGGTGCTTTGTTTTTTTATGCTTTTCACATTACTTTTTATGTTTTAAGAACTATAAAGAATTTTATTTATATAAGAATATTTTAAAAATATTCTGAAGGACCTTTATATTTAGGGCCTTCAGCTTGGTCTCCTTCTCACTAATATCAATAATTGATTGATTAATGAACTTGTAAATTCTCTTAGAAAATTATTATCTTAAATATGACAATTTTACATGTGAAGTTAAATGACACCATGAAGGTAGATTCATTATAAGATAATCTGAATTGGAAATAACAAAAGTTTTGATCAAAATATTGCTTTTATAGTTTACTGCTTTTAATTTTATGAGTTATTAGACAAAGTCAATTTGTCATAATGACCTCAAAGAAATAATACAATTAAAACATGCATCACAGATTCCCCTCAAAAAAAATCATGTGCTGCCTTCTCACTCATCATATCAAGCTCGATTGTCCCTCATTGATCGAGAATTCATATAATTAACATTTTAGTGTCAAAGTGTTAACTATTCCTGACGTGAACCCTGATTACCTGACTATGAGAATTATAGACATCATCTTGCCTATTTTGATCTATGGAAATCACATTGTATAAAGAGAATCGGATTATAATTAATTGTCACTGATTTGGAAAGACCAAGTATTAAATTCTAATCTTGTCCCAGATAGAAATGGAAGTTCAGTTTCCCAGTTACTAAATGATAGGGTTGAGGCTGTAAAGTGGGCAGACTTACTATTTCCATTATGTCTCTATGTTGCATCTCCCAAATAGAGGCCTCCATGGAGGGCAGAAGTCCTGGGAAAATATTACTAAATTTATTAAATGTCTCTGCCACTCTTAAAGAAGTTGCTAATGTGATAAAGATTACTCTTTTTTGTGAAAAGTTGGCTGGCAGGTGTTTTTGATTACTTTTCTTTAAATTTAATTTTTTTAATTTAAAATTTAAAATGTAGACTCCAATCATTTAATAGAACTGTTTCAAGATTATTCCACTCTCAAAATATTCCAAGAATATTTGGTACCTAAAGGTTTAAATTACCTCTTAAGCTTTAAATTCTGAGATAATTCCTAGAATATACTGTTATAAATGATTTACTATTAGTAAAAGAATATTTTTATAAGGAGTGAATTTAAATGAAAATGAAAGAAGTTGAATTTAGTATGTGGGTATCTCCTTTTTTTTTGCTTTATTCCTGAAACTTGGAGCAAAATCAAATAAAACTTTCTAAGTGAAGAAAAATTAACTTGACAAGTAAGAATACTGATGTTCAGACAGTTTACCAATCTTTGAAATGTATGGATGAACATGTATAACTCAAAGTGTCATAGGTAACATTAGGGGTACACAAGTGAATAGGACATGGTCCCTAAAATCATAATATTAGAAGTCGAGTGGGGAAGATAGGTACATACAGAGAGAAGCATAATAAAAAGATAACTTCTTAGAAGTACTATGTAATAGGTCTAAAAAAAATAAGTGTTAGGAAACAGGGAAGGCATACGAAGGGAAAAAATGTACAAAATGATGAATATAAGTATACTTGATGGAGATAAAAGATGCTATCAGACATAGAGTACCAGGATCCAGGAGTTTAAAAACACCTTTGTGGTCTAAACTCTACTCCTACTCAACATCATGATCCTATCCACCCATAAATTTTAGAATCATTTAAGGAAAGCTGGTAAAAACTCTACTATGGGTAGCACAGTTACCTCTAGTCACTGCCTCAAAATCTTGGTTTCTACCTTCAGTCACCACCTCCACCACTTAGCCAGTTCTATTTATAATTTATAACCAGTTCTTTAGAAAAATATTTGAGATAAACTATGTTGTTCAATTGTCAGGTAATATTCTCCTCCTAATCCATCCTATGTACTGTTTCTAGATTAATTATCTGAAGTGGGAGCCCAACTTAAGTTCAGACTTTGTTCATCAGTGAGGTTTATATAAATCCACTTTCATCTGCACTGATTCCGTGTGACGGACCATGAAGACCGGTGAGGAGTGACGGTCTTGGCACAGTACATTGTTCGTTACTTGAATCGGTTCCCTTATCAGCTTCCTTTTCAAGACTTGCTCAGTCTTAAAAAGTTTAATGGTTCATGTAAAGAGTGGAAATATTTGCATTAAAACTTGTGTCAGATACGTGGTACATAACACACACTAATTTTTGGTAGTTTGTTTCACATTTAACTTATTAAACTTATACAGCTAGTGAGGGAGACAGGGATATAATTGTTTTTGAAAGATTAAACATTGGTCACAATTAAACATTGATTAAAAATTGGTTACTAATTAAATTAATATTAATAATTTAAGTAACTACTGTATATTTATATAACTGACTCATTTAGACACTCACACATATAAAACAAAACAGAGAAAATATATATTAATAAATTTATACTATAATTTTTAATACTATCAGTAAATTGGCTTATTTTATTTATTTATAGGACACGTTTTACACTTTCGAAGGGACACAATCATCTTATTTTGACCAACCAGCACTCTTATCAGACTGAAAATAAAGTAGAATAATGTCACAACTAGCGGAGGTTAAAAGGTTTGGATTTTGAGGTTCCGGGAAGATGGCGGCATGAGCAGGGCAGCAGAAATCTCTTCCCAAAACCATATAAATCTATGAAAATACAGCAAATACAACTACTCCTAAAAGAGAGACCAGAATTTACAGCACAGCGCACAGCCTGCATCTGCACCTGAGAGGACTCGGCACCCCACGAGGCGGGTAAGATGCGGAGCCATGACCCGGCGGGACCCGAGCACTCCCCCACCCCAGCGCACTGGCGGGAGGAGAGGATTCAGAGCCGGGAGGGAGTGGAAGTACACCCGCTAAATAACCTGCCCTGGTGATCTGCACGGGGAGTGCTGACACACCGCACAGTGCATTAGATATTGGAGAGACAGAGGGTGCAGGTTTTGAGCTGGCAACAGGCCCGGGTCCGTGCAGCTGGTGCCCCAGGACAAGAGAAAGGTGCGCGCTGTCTTTAGCGGTCTTGGAGAGCCTGGGGCCCAGCGAGGGAACACGATCGCCCCGGCATGCTCAGCCCAGCAGGCTGGGAGTCTGGAGGAATTTCGGACCCCTTGGCTGGCTACTGAGAAAAGGTAGCCACACTGAAACCTTACACGGAGAACAACAGTCTCCCATTCATTCCCGTCCCGGCCAGAGCTACAAAGAGTGGTGCAGCCGCGGCTGCGGAATAGTGGACCAACAGCACAACCTGCAGCATTCTTACAAAATCCACTTCCGGTGGGCTTTTTTTTTTTCCCTTTCTATTCTTTCTTTCTTTTTTTTTCTCTTTTTGCTCTCTTCCCTCTTTTTTTTTTTGTTCTTTTGTTTTTGTTTTGTTTTTTGGGTTTTTTTTTTAAGTCGTAAAGAGACCACCTGACATACGTGGCACCTACCAGCAACCACTTCTATCGTCATGAAAAGACAGAGGAATATGATCCAGACAAAGCTCATCCAGACAACACCAGAGAGGGAGCCTGAAGGGATGGAAATGCACAATCTTCCTGAAAAAGAATTCAGAATAAAAGTCAAAGCCATGCTGATGAAATATGCAAGAGCTGAGGGAGGAAGTGAGGGAAGTCAGGAAAGACAATACAGAAATGAGACAAGCCATTGACAGGCTTAGCAGCAGACTGGACGAGATGCAAGAGACTGTTAATGGAATAGAAATCAGAGAACAGGAATACAGAGAAGCTGAGGCAGAGAGAGATAAAAGTAAATCTAGGAATGAAAGAATATTAAGAGAACTGTGTGACCAATCCAAATGGAATAATATTCGCATTATAGGAGTACCAGAGGAAGAAGAGAGAGAAAAAGGGATAGAAAGTGTCTTCGAAGAAATAATTGCTGAAAACTTCCCCATGCTGGGGAAGGAAATAGTCTCACAGTCCACAGAAACCCACAGATCTCCTAACACAAGGGACCCAAGGAAGACAACACCAAGACATATAATAATTAAAATGGCAAAGATCAAAGATAATGATAGAGTATTAAAGGCAGCTAGAGAAAGAAAAAAGATCACCTACAAAGGAAAACCCATCAGACTATCATCAGACTTCTTAACAGAAACCTTACAGGCCAGAAAAGAATGGCATGATATATTTAATGTAATGAAACAGAAGGGCCTCAAACCAAGAATACTGTATCCAGCACGATTATCATTTAAATATGACAGAGGGATTAAACAATTTCCAGACAAGCGAAACCTGAGAGAATTTGCTTCTCATAAACCACCACTACAGGATATCTTAAAGGAACTGCTCTAGAGGGAAGCACTCCTAAGGCTAAAAAGATGTCAACAGAGAAAATAAAATCAGCGCAAAGAAAGCAGACCATCCAAATACTAACTAAAGGCAAAGAATAAAACACCTATAAAGAATGGAGGATGAAGAATAAGAAGGGAGAGAAATAAAGAAACATCAGACTGTGTTTACAATAACTTAACAAGAAAGTTAGATACTTAGATAGTAAAGAAGCAACCTTTGACCCTTTGGTAACCACAAATCTAAAGCCAGCAATGGCAATAAGTACCTATCTATCAATAATCACCTTAAATGTAAATGGACTGAATGCACCAATCAAAACACACAGAGTAACAGAATGGATAAAAAACAAGACCCATCTAGATGCTGCCTACAAGAAACTCACCTCAAACCCAAAAATATACACAGAGTAAAAGTGAAGGGAAGGAAAAAGATATTTCATGCAAAGAACAAGGAGAAAAAAGCAGGTGTTGCAGAACTTGTATCAGACAAAATATACTTCAAAACCAAGAAAGCATCAAGAGATAAAGAAGGACATTACATAATGATAAAGGGGTCAATCCAACAAGAGGATATAACCATTATAAATATCTATGCACCCAATATGGGAGCGCCAGCATATGTGAAACAAATACTAACAGAATTGAAGGAGGAAATAGTCAGCAATGCATTCATATTAGGTGACTTCAACACACCACTCACTCCAAAGGACAGGTCAACCAGACAGAAAATAAAGACACAGACACTGAACAACACACTAGAACAGATGGACCCAACAGACATCTACAGAACTCTACACCCAAAAGCAACAGGATACACATTCTTTTCAAGTGCACATGGAACATTTTCCAGAATAGACCACATACTAGGGCACAAAAAGAACCTCAGTAAAGTGAAAAATATTGAAATTATACCAACCAACTGCTCATATAATAAAAGTATAAAACTAGAATTAAATTTTAGAAAGAAAACAAAAAGGCTCACAAATACATGGAGACTTAACAACATTCTCCTAATTAATCAATGGGTTAACACCAAATCAAAACAGAAATCAAAGAATTTATGGAGACAAATGACAACAACACAAAGCCACAACTTCTGTGGGATGCAGCAAAGGCAGTTCTAAGATGAAAGTATATTGCAGTCCAGGCCTTTTTAAAGAAGGAAGAACAGTCCCAAATGAATAGTCTAAAGACACAATTACTGAAATTGGAAAAAGAAGAACAAATGAGGCCCAAATTCACCAGAAGGAGGGACATAATCAAGATCAGAGAAGAAATAAATAAAATTGAGAAGAATAAAACAATAGAAAAAATCAGTGAAACCAAAAGCTGGGTCTTTGAAAAAATAAACAAAATAGATAAACCTCTAGCCAGACTTAATAAGAGAAAAATAGAATCCACACACATAAACAGAATCAGAAATGAGAAAGGAAAAATAATGACAGACCCCACAGAAATACAAAGAATTATAAGAGAATATTATGAGAATCTATAGGTTAAAAAGCTGGAAAACATAGAAGAAATGTACAACTTCTTAGAAAAATACAACCTTCCAAAACTGACCAAACAAGAAACAGAAAAACTAAAGAGACCAATCACCAGCAACAAAATTGAAGTGGTAATCAAAAATCACCCAAGAACAAAACCCCTGGACCAGATGGATTCACCTCTGAATTCTACCAGACTTATAGAGAAGAAATAATACCCATTCTCCTTAATGTTTTCCAAAAAATAGAAGAGGAGGGATACCTTCAAACTCATTCTATGAAGCCAGCATCACTCTAATACCAAAACCTGGCAAAGACCTCACCAAAAATGAAAACTACAGACCAATATCCCTGATGAACATAGATGCAAAAATACTCAACAAAATATTAGCAAACCGAATTCAAAAATACATCAAGAGGATCATACACCATGATCAAGTGGGATTCATCCCAGGGATACAAGGATGGTACATTTGAAAATCCATCAACATCATCCACCACATCTACAAAAAGAAGAACAAAAACCACATGATCATCTCCATAGATGCTGAAAAAGCATTTGACAAAAGTCAGCATCCATTCATGATTAAAACTCTCAACAAAATGGGTATAGAGGGCAAGTACCTCAACATCATAAAGGCTATATATGACAAACCCACAGCTAACATCATACTTAACAGCGAGAAGCTGAAAGCTTTTCATTTAAGATCGGGAACAAGACAGGGATGCCCACTCTCTCCATTGTTATTCAACATAATACTGGATGTCCTGGCCACGGCAATCAGACAAATCAAAGAAATACAAGGCATTCAGATTGGTAAAGAAGAAGTCAAATTGTCACTATTTGCAGATGACATGATATTGTACATAAAAAACCCTAAAGACTCCACTCCCAATCTACTAGAACTAATATCTGAATTCGGCAAAGTTGCAGGATACAAAATTAACACACAGAAATCTGTTGCTTACCTATACACTAACGATGAATTAACAGAAAGAGAAATCAGAAAAACAATTCCATTCACAATTACATCAAAAAGAATAAAATATGTAGGAATAAACCTAACCAAGGAAGTGAAAGACCTGTACTCTGAAAACCACAAGACACTCCTTAGAGAAATTAAAGAGGACACTAACAAATGGAAATGCATCCCATGCTCTTGGCTAGGTAGAATAAATATTGTCAAAATGGCTATACTACCTAAAGCAATCTACAGATTCAATGCAATCCCTATCAGAATACCAATAGCTTTCTTCAATGAACTGTATCATATAATTCTAAAATTCATATGGAACCACAAAAGACCCTGAATAGTCAAAGCAATCCTGAGAAGGAGGAATAAAACAGGGGGATTTACGCTCCCTGACTTCAAGCTCTACTACAAAGCCACAATAATCAAGATGATTTGGTATTGGCACAAAAACAGACCCACAGACCAGTGGAACAGAATAGAAAATCCAAACATTAACCGAAACATATACAGTCAACTAATATTTGATAAAGGAGCCTTGGATATACAGTGGGGAGATGACATCCCCTTCAGCAGCTGGTGTTGGAAAAAATGGACAGTTACATGCAAGAGAATGAAACTGGACTACTGTCTAAACCCATATACAAAAGTCAACTCAAAATGGATCAAAGACCTGAATGTAAGTCCTGAAACCATAAAACTCTTAGAAAAAACATAGCCAAAAATTTCTTAAACATAAACATGAGTGACTTCTTTATGAACATATCTCCCTGAGCAAGGGAAACAAAAGCAAAAATGAACCAGTGAGACTCTATCAAGCTGAAAAGCTTCTGTACAACAAAGGACACCATCAGTAGAACAAAAAGACATCCTACAATATGGGAGAATATAATCATAAATGATGTATCCAATAAGGGGTTGACATCCAAAATATATAAAGGACACATGCACCTCAACAAACTTAAAGTAAATAATCCAATTAAGAAATGGGCAAAGGACATGAACAGACACTTCTCCAAAGAAGAAACTCAGACGGCAAACAGGCACATGAAAAGATGCTCCACATCGCTAACCATCAGAGAAATGGAGATTAAAACCACAATCAGATATCACCTCACACCAGTGAGTATGGCCAACATCCAAAACACAAACAACAACAAATGTTGGCGAGGATGTGGAGAAAGGGGAACCCTCCTACACTGCTGGTGGGAAAGCAAAGTAGTTCAACCATTGTGGAAAGCAGTATGGAGGTTCCTCAGAAAACTCAAAATAGAAATATCATTTGACCCAGGAATCCCACTCCTAGGAATTTACCCTAAGAATGCAGGAGCCCAGTTTGAAAAAAACATATGCACCCCTATGTTTATCGCAGCACTATTTACAATAGCCAAGAAATGGAAGCAACCTAAGTCCATCAGTAGATGGATGGATAAAGAAGAGGTGGTACATATACACAATGGAATATTATTCAGCCATAAGAAGAAAACAAATCCTACCATTTGCAACAACATGGATGGAGCTAGAGAGTATTATGATCAGTGAAATAAGCCAAGCCGAAAAAGACAAGTATCAAATGATTTCACTCATGTGTGGAGTATAAGAACAAAGAAAAAAAACTGAAGAAACAAAACAGCAGCAGACTCACAGAACCCAAGAATGGACTAATAGTTACCAAAGGGAAAGGGGCTGGAGAGGATGGGTGGGAAGGGAGGGATAAGAGGGTAAAAGCGGCATTATGATTAGCAGATGTAATATTGGGGGGGCACAGGGAGGGCTGTACAACTCAGGGAAGACAAGTAGTGACTCTATAGCATCTCACTATGCTTATGGACAGTGACTGTAATGGGGTTGGTGGGGGGGACCTGATGAAGGAGGTAGTTTAATCATCATAATATTGCACATGTAATTGTAGATTAATGATACCAAAATTAACTATTTAAAAAAAAGTTTGGAATTTTGACAAATCACTTTTTGGTGAAGACATTTTAATTGCATTTTGTGTAATGATTCAAGTTTGAGCTGATGGTCCCCATGCTAACCCCATATTTTTGTCAAAGGTAGTTGTTCACTAAATAGTGAACAAATTTAGACATTTTTAATGCTGAAGTAAATAGATTATAATAAATTTCTTTCAAGTTTCAGTATAAATTTTACTGTGGTAATGTCAACTGGTAAGAAAAAAGCATAAAATCCAGTCGGCATTAAGCCAGCTGACCAAAGAATTTTTTCAAGTGAAATACATCAGTTTAAAAGCTAGGAAAGTAAAAAGAAGCTAGAATAACTTCAGGTATATAGCTTGAGTACTACCAAATTATTTCATGAATATATTAACATTGTTTGAAAAGAAACTTCTAATAGCTGAATGCATGAGACTCATCTAATTTCTGTTGCCCCCTTTTTTGTCTCCTTCACTGACATTCCATCTATTGGTGGTAACCTCTGTCAACAATTTACTAGGACTCCTTTGTTCCCTCTTTATATATGTGCATAAACATGCATACTCATATATTTATATTTTATATAAATTATCCTCTGCTATGTAATGATCTATGGCAAGCTGTTTTATATTAATAGATCCTTCAGGTTCTTCCATGTCCGCGAGTGAAAACGACATGACCGCATATAGGTGCATGTAGGTGCATATAGGTGCATGTAAGTGCATGTAGGTGCATGTAGGTGCATATAGGTGCATGTAAGTGCATGTAGGTGCATATAGGTGGTGTCCATTCTCACTGCCACTGCCCATCAGATAGCTTTTCCCTTTGGTTTGTGTCTACACTATACAATCACAAAAGATTTAGAAGATGATTAAACTTCCGTGACTTTTCTTATTGAAAAACTAGATAGCCCCTCATTTTTTAAATGACTACAGAAATTTGTAGTTTGTCTTGCTGAGTTATTTAATAGATTTGGAACTTTAAAGTGTGGAATGACATAGGAATATAACCACTTAATTTGTTTAAAAAATAGTCAACTTGACAACTACTATTTTTGAAAAGTCCATGACATGAAATATCATTTTTAACAAATATTCCCATATATATTTACATGGATCTGTTTCTGCACTTGCCACTTGGTCCATTTATTCTTTCTATACAAAAAGCAAACTTACCCTTTTAAGACTGATTGCTATAGCTGATATAAAGAAAATACTTATGTACTGTTCTGTTTTAAAGTGTTTTTTCTTTTTATTCATACTTATGTCTCCATATAAATTATAGACTTGGTGGACATTGTCTAGGTTTATTGTCCAGGTGTACAACATAGTGATTTGATATTTATATACATTTGAAATGATCACCACCATTAGTCTAGTTACTATCTGTCACTACACATATTACAATATTATTGGCTATATTCCTTGTGCTGTACTTTACATCCCTATGACTTATCTATTTTATAACTGGAAGTTTATACCTCTGTCTCTGCTTCACCTATTTTGCCCAGCCTTCCATCCCTCTAGCAATTTTATTTTTTGCTTAATTTTTAACAGTTTTCATTTAACATACACATGCTTTTATGGCCCAGTACCCATACTGACTGCAAAAAATAATGTTTTACCTTTTTGTCTCTTCTTCCTCTTAATTCATTAAATCGCTACTACTGTAAAAACTTGATTTTAATGGTGACAGTATACATGCATTCTGTTTCTATTTTTAATCTACCTTTTAAGTTTTCTAATTGCTAAAATACTATAATATTAGACAGATTTGGAAATTAGAGAAAAATAGCAAAGTTTATGAAATGCACACAGATATATTTCTATGTAGGCCTTCTACAACTGGGTAGAAGAAATTTAGGAAAAAGCCAAGACAACCAATAGCTCTTTTTCTTCAAAGTAGTAACATTATAGCTAATTTTTATTTCTTTTTATTTTCAAAATTAAAATTTCTGAAAGGAAAAAGGAAGTAAAAGTGGTAATGCAGTGACTGAAGTTATATCATTTACTCCCTCTTCAACAATAAAATACAAACGTGAGACACCCAGGTCACTGCTCAGACATGGTATTCAGAAGAGTTAAATTCTGTTCCCTTTTCAAATACTATCTTCATCCCCATTTACTCTAGGTACACATTCCCCTTTCAGGGCTGTGGCTTATCTTACATTTGAGTAGTTGATGATCTTTTAGAGGACTTTAAAGGTCAGTTGTGGGATAAAGAGAAGTTTCCAACCAGAATTTCCGCCTGGCCTTGATAGTGCTATGGATGTAAGGGCCTGTTTGCGCATCACTGTGATGTTTACTGTGGCGGACCATGGGCTGGACGTGGGATCGCCCGCCAGGGGTGAGGAGTGAGAGCAGCAGCCATTCTCTCCTCCACCTGCCAGTCGCCAGGGACCTATCCACGGAGCGCCCCCTGGGGGAAGTGGTGGGGAAGCAGTGTGGACCACAGCCAGCGGGGAGGGTTTGGGAGGAGAGCCACAGGGGTGGGGGGCCACGGGAAGAGAGGAGCGGAGCAGCTGGGGTCCAGAGCGGAGTGCTGCGGGCGAGAGAGACTGAACTCTGAGAATAAACCCTTTCCCCAGCCTCTCACCTTTGTTTTCCTTTGGCTCATCGGATTCACAGGAAACTTGACCTGGGCAGGAACCGACCACCTTCCTCTCAGACCTACCTGAAGTTTCTGTGAGAATTACTATGTGGCCCTAAAATCACTGAAGTTCTTAGAACCCTGGTTGCCTCATTTTAAAATAAGGACAATAAAAATGATCTCACAGGATAATTTTGATGATCAAATGAGGCAAAATATTTGATGCCTTATGTAAAGCATTATAAATATGTCAGCACATTCATCAGTAAATAAAATCCAATTTTAGAAGTTTCTTTAATCCTTTTAACATTAAGACATAATAATTCTGTTATCCCCCCTTTTTTTCTTTCTGTTAGGATGCTGTCAGAATTTTCATGTACTCCTTTAGTTCAGCAAATCAATAATGTTGTTTTTATTTCAACTTAGACCCATAACAATGATTAATTTGCATAGACTGGTAATGAGCAAAAAAGAAAAAGGGGGGATTTGAATCTAATTAATTTACTTCTCAAAATTAATTTTTGTTCTTGCTAATTTTTTTCCATTACTTTTATATTATTCCAATTTCCTCCTGGGCACAACACAATAATGATGCAAACATGCTGTTCACCAGATTGAATTTCTCAAGAGGCACTGGAAAAAATGACTTTGTGTGGCAAAGTCTGTGACACCTTGGAGTACACATAATGTAAAACAAGACATATTTGGGATTTTACATAAGAGCTTTGAATCGCCACTTGGGAAACTGATAATCATTAATTAATGGTGAAATCTGCAAGTCTGTTAAGTAACAGATTCAGGGGGAAAAAAGAGATAGAGTGAGCTACTTAAGAGGAATTGAGAAGAATGTATACATGAAAAAGAAAAAGAAGTGTTAGACCATGTTAGCATGTTTTTTTAACCACTCAAAAGGCAATTATATTATATTAGCATTAATGATTTAAAGAAAATATTGCTTATAGATAGATTATTTCTATGAAGGTCCAGAATTGCTGTTCTCAGTTGTAATACTCATTACCAACAAATGCTTTCTCCATGGAATTAGCTTGTTTTGTTGATATTAAAATCCCTGAGGTACTAAAATATTAATGTGAGGAAAGTGAGGTGTCTCTAGGGCAAAATGTAAATGTAAGATAGTGTATTTTCCCTCTACCTATCAGAAGGGCAAGCTACTTCTATGAAAATAATTTCTTGGAGCATGTATTAGTCAAGGTTCTCCAGAGAAACAGAACCTATAAGATGGTTATATAATATATTCCATAATTGCATGAAAGAGATTGATTATAACGCATTGGCTCATGCAGTTATGGGAGCTAACAAGTCCCAAAATCTGCAGCAGGCAAGCTAGACTCTAGGAGAACTGATGGTGGTGTTCTAGTCCAAAAATCAGCAGGCTTGAAACCCAAAAAAAGCTTGTATGTCAGTTCAAGTCCAAAGACAGGAAAAGACTGATGTCCCAGCTCAAGGCAGTCAGGCAGGAGAATTTCCTCTTACTTGCAGGGGATGAGCTTTTTTTCCTTATGAGGCCTTCAACCGATTGGATAAGATCTACCCACATTAGGAAGAGCAATATGCTTTACTCAGATGAGGTTTTCAATGTTTATCTAGTATTTAACCGATGGTGCACCTTTTAAAAACTTTCTACAGGCGTACACACATCCATTCCTCAAAATCTCTTTTAAATAGGGCATAAATTACAGAAATAAAAGATGTTTCATATGTCTTCTGAGATATAAGATACCTATATATTTTGTGTATGTGTAATCAATGTGTAATGGACCTAAAACCATTACATAACAAAATCTTAGCAAAGACTCCCTAGTTGGAGAATGAATACATTTACCCTGGTAGTTCAGATGGATGATACTTGAAAACGGAAGTTTAGGTCAATTATACAGCAGAAACTATTGAGTAATGTGGAGAGTTTTCATTTTCTGGTCAACAGACAGACATAAGTATTATTTTTCCAAATCAAAGCGAGAAAGGTCCGTAAACACCCTTTTCCCCAAGCTGAAGCAATAGGAGACATTTGATAATAAGCATTTCACACACACACGCATTGGTTCTGGCAAGGAGCAAACCAAACAGCATGTGCAATAATTCCGTCACTGTGCAGAGCACACAGTGCTCCCTGCACAACAGGGAAAGGACACACAATATCACTAGTTAAACCTTTGTATGCGAGATAGATACAACTACTATAAGTGATACATTGAACTATAAAGACTGATTTGTGAATTACTTAAGACAATGACACTGAGAATTCTATGCTTTACGGCAAAGAGAAAACAAAAACACATGGATGAGCATGTATATAGTAAAGAATAACAGAACCATGATGACAGAAGAAAATGAATATTAGAGAAAGGACAGAAGCATCAGGAAAGCTACTTTTCATTATACTACATTTACAGTGGTTGTTTTAATACGTTTTTTTATACATAATAGCAAATAGATCATTTTTTAGAATGAGCTTAAATTTTACTCCACCTTTTGATGTTCTTTACAAAAAAAATTTTTTTTTATTTAGAAAATTTTTTTTTTATTTAGAAATTAGTTTTGATCAGGAGAAGTAATTACATTGAGTCATAAATGCGAATAACTATACCTGGAGGATATAACGTAGTTTACAATCACCTTCTGGGTTCTCAGCATTTTCCGTGAGGCAGGCAGCCTTCCTCAGAGCCATAAACATTCGGGGGCTATTTCTGCTCATTTGAGTTGGCCCTTCTCTCCATGTAAGGTAGTATTTCAAAAATACATAAAATTGGTAGCCCCGCTTAGCTCAGTTACCCTGAAGCTTAAATTAAATATGTTCGTGGCACTTTCTCTTAATCCTTAGATCATTCTTTTGCTACGGGCTGTTTTCAGAAAGAGAGCACCCATTTAGTGCTTCATCGTAGGATGGGATTTTTCCTTTACTCCATTCATTTTCTTACTCACAATAGTGATTTACTGCGTTTCAGTGTTTCAAAAGCTGGGATTTATGCACTGCAGGAAATCACAGGTGTTTTCTCCAGGGATCTGCATGTCTTCTCTGTTAAGAAACACAGATTGTACTGCATATACCAAAATTTTGAAAAGTTGATCATACTTCCATTTGAAAACCTATTAAATTTTTACTAAGTCTTAAACTGAAATAGTGTGCTACACAGGCATGTATTCACAGTGAAAAATAACAGATTGTGTTTTAAAAAGGAAAATATCTATTATCAGATCTATTGTTTTTCTTTTGTAGCCCTGTCTCTTTGGGCAGGTTTTGAAATGCCATGATAGTTTTGTAAAGATGGTATGAAGAGATGAATATAATAGTCAGTGAAAATGAGCATTCATAGGATCTGCTGAATCATATGAGAATATTTGGTATTGTTCCTGAAAATTGTAGACAGATTTCTAAAAACAGGTGAAACTTGGAATGTATCCTAAATACAGTATTTCTTTTATATACAGAACGATGCATGATTATTTGATCTGTCATTCATCTTACCGCATGTACATCTGCTTGTGACTGAACAACTGCTTTTTCCTGGTTGGCAAAACTAAATTATTAACAGTAATTATAATGAATACACAAAAATTTCACTTGTGTATTTTTATAAGCAGACAGATGACATTGGAGAATGACTGTCTGTAGAAGTTGAGCAATCGCATATTATGGCACCAGTGTGCACAGGTCACTGTGAAGGGAATAATTCTTTAATGACATCCCTTATAAAGTTGAATTTATGGCAAGACATGAGTATGTTGGGTGCCATCTGAAGGAGCTTAGTTACTAAAATACTAAAAATCCATGGAAAGGGGTACATTCAAAATTCAGTGTATAGTAAGAAAAACTCAAATCAGAGAGAAAATTTTCTCAATTGAATGGTTTTTAAAAAAAATATGGTTAGAGCAGAGGTATTAAGCTGGTAGCCAGAAGCTGAGAATGGTCACATATTTGAGGTTTTTTTGGACAGAAGAGGTTTAATTTATAAAATATTTTAAAATGTGAATGCCTATCATGGAAAAATGAAAAAAGTGGTCACAAAAGTGGAAGTTCCTTCTGTTAAGAGTTATAATTGACTTGGTTTAGGCAATGGGACATTAGCAAACCTGAGGCTGCTTTTGGAACCCCTGAGAAGAAATTATGATTGATGAAGAGGCATGAGCCGGGTTTGCCGTATTGAACAGCCATATGTGTGTGAGGCCATCTGGGAACAGTTTCCAACTCCTGCCAGGAGCCAGAAACTACCTGTGTGAGCCCAGGACATGCCCGCAGAAGAACCACCCAGCTGAACCCAGGCCAACTGACAACCTACAGAAACATGATTTATTAAAGGAATTATTTAGCTCACTAAGTTTCAGTTTAGTTTATTATATCGTCATAGATCTGGCATGCCATCTCTAAACTGACACTATTTCGTGCCATCCCATTTTTTATTACACAACAAGGATTTGCACATTTATGTCATCTACCTGCCCCCTGAAAGCATTTCATTTCTGGGTCTGTGCTGTTGCTCACTGGAAGTCTACTCTTTAAAGAAAAAAAGCACTGAATATCTATTATGTGTTCATAAATATAAGGAGACACTGGGAGTACAAATATAAATAAGACTTGGTAACCCTTTGCAAGACCTTTATCTAGTGGGAAAGATAATTATGTATGCAGTTAGCATGGGGCAAGCATCAGATACCTAAGGGTATAAAGGCCTCAGTTTATAAATTTCAGATCCCCACCTGTGATTTCAGTAGGCTATTGAGTCTTTTTCTATGGTTTCTCTATTATTCATATCCCAAGAATTTCAAGGTACACATACATGTATTCACCAAACCTTCTTGGAGTCTTGGCTTCTGCCAGGTGACAGGGAGGCCAGATCCATCCTGTGGTGCTGGGTCCATCCCCATGGGCAGAGCACTAGTGAGATCACTGCATGACCACGGCTCTCTCTAGTGAAGCCTGAGGTCAGTACTCCCTAAGTCAGTGCCTGACCTGTTGCTACTGTGCACACCACAGCAACCATTCCAGTAAGAAGGCCTGGGGCTTCCCTGCCGTCCTGTGCCGTAAGTGGAGGAACACTCCAGAGGAATGTTACCCAGGCTCCCAACTGTGGTGCAGGACAGTTATCTCTTTACTGCTGTGGCTGGCAAGGCCAGAAGCCCTGGAAGTTTTAAGGACATACAGGTACAGTCAAACCACCTGCTTCTGCCAATGGCAGGGCAGAGCTGGGAGCCATGTGGCTTGGTCGCTGTTCATCTGAGGGTTATGTCAGGCAAACAGGTGCACACTGCAGAAGACCTATCTTGCCAGATGTCACCCTTAAACTGTGTAAATACACTGATTTTCACAGATCAAGTGATTCTTAAAATCTTCTTGGGCTTGACTAACCACTGCTACAGTTAATGTAGTATAACTGTTAACTTTTACAAACCATGATGTGTAAATGGAGATCTTTCTCTTCCTTTCATGTTTAATAGAAAAATGGCTCAGTGTCTCCAAGTGTTACAGTTCATTTAAATCAATCTCTTTCTCAATCTCTCCTCTGTGTGTCCCCCACCCACACACATAACCATGTGCATATTCCTCCCTATATTTACAGAATACCGAAGAAAAATTTGACATTCATTTTTAACTCAATACCTTAATACCATATTTTCTACTGCAAGAACAGCTGGGTCAACATGAACTCTCCATCTTCTTCTAGGATTCAGAATCAAGACGCCTTCTGCTGCTTAGCACTTCATTCAGTTCACAAATACATACCCTTTCTACGTGTTGGGTGCACTCACAGACTTCATTACCCATTCCTTTAATCTTTCCACTATAGTAAGCCAGGGCCAGACCTGCCGCGCTCAACCCTACCTAAGCTTGCACTAGAAGAGACAACGGACAGCATATACAAACTAATGCGCATTCTGCACAGCTGCAATCCTATTGCATAAACTCTGAGACTCAAATGTTATATAAATTTTTGTCTACATGCTATTATGTCACTGATAATGTAGCAAGAGATTACACTCACATTCAGATGATATGGTTTGTAAGGAAAACAGGGAGACCGCTCCTGATTTTTGCTGGTTTGTTAGCAACAATTTTGTTGAAGAAAAGCCAGAAGTAGAAAATAGGAGGAAATCTATTTTGAAGCCAAATGTAAAGAATTCATGAGTGGATGTGTATGCTCTGGAAGCTATACTTACTTTCTAAGGGAATCGTATGGCTAGTAGATGACATAAATCATTGACTGCACATCTGCTTATTTCCTTAAAATAAATTCCTAGAAATGGAATTACCGGATCAAAAATAATGAACTCTTAACATATTGCTATTTTTTAAAAACAATTTGCATAAGATTGTTCTACAGCACAATCACCAGCTTTGAATCCTCTTTTTGGAAGGGAGGGATAATTGTATCTTTGTCTTCTGACAATAAAAATTCCATTCTTTGTTTCATGATTTTTTTTTTTCTTATTTGACTTCAAGTTGCTTGCGGGCAGAAACTAAGGTATATGTTATGAAGAGTTATTATATTTTTTCTTCCTCAGCCCTGACTATATAATGGGCTCAACAAATGCTTTTGGGATGATATATTAATACCAATCACTTTTACTGTTGTATGGTGGCAGTTAATTCAGTTATCAGTTAATGTAGTTTTGGTGTTTGTCATTATTTTAAATATTTCTCAAAGGTGTTCAAGAAATTGCAAATATGCTTCTAAAGTGCCTGGTATTTCTAAAAGACAACAGTCTCCACTTTATTCGTGTCCATTTAAGATCTCCTGCTCTGGTAGCACCAGCTCCTCACATACTGTTCCTGTGGCCGTCTAGCACGCTCACACTTTTAAAAGCACCATTGTAGTCAGTGGGGAATCTTAACACATCAACTTTAATGACATTAAAGAGATGTAACTGGCATTCTGAAAAGCAGTTGTTGCCTCAACAGATGCTTACTTCAGCTTTTATGACATTAACTATTCCAAAACCAAATTCTTATGCCAAAGAACATAGCACTCATTTAAGATTTAATTAAGCGATTTTTTTGGAGACTATGTTGTTCTGTTTCAACGGCCTGGCCTTACATTAAAAGTTATCTTTGCTTAGTGTATCTTTGGTCATATTCACATCATACTGAAGATAGTTTAAAATAACTAATGAAATTTCAGGTTATTTCTCATCTCATATTTCTTTGAATTGACTTTACTTTTCAGTTTAAATTATTTTAGGTTTACAAAGACTATAAATGGTAAGAGTTTAACTTAGTTCTGAGGTATACACACACACATACATATATCATATATTTATAGTAAAGCGTATTTTATTAGAAGTATTCAACTTATTGTGGTGCTTATACACAACCCTCTACCTGAGATTTATAGCCCACATTGTTAGTTTACTTTTTTATTTAATTAATTCTGTGGCCAGATATCTTGATATCAAGTAAGTGACATTAAATATAGAATACATTTATTAATTCTACAAATTATATTTAAAATTATTATGAGCAATTAATGCTCTGAGCTATGTTAAATGCAACTATATGACAAAGAATAAACAAAAAATAGAAGACAATTACCATGCTTTTATGTTATTTATGGAAATAGATCAAAAACAGGTGCCTACTAAATATGTATTAAAAATTATGAAAATATGATCTCCAAAATACTGCTGTTTTATTGAAAAAAACCTGACTATGACAGAATATAATTATTTGTAAATAGATATCAACACTTGCAGTAAAATTATAGACAATGTAGTCAGTTAAAATTGCTGACATAATTAAAATTTTAAAATAAATTGTTTTTGAGATACTTTATGTAGTGGAATTTATTTTTGCTGAACAATGTAGTTTTCTCTCTTTCTGTAGTCTAGGTAATCACTGGTAATTTTCCTAATCTTGCCCCACTTCAGACTTTGATCAGTACAGCATAAACCAATGTTTATGTCTTTATTTTGTCTGTTTGGAGGGAGAGAAGATGAATAGTTATTACAGTGAGTAATAAGAGCCTTTGGTGAGTTTCTTTAAATTGCTTATGTAAAATAGGATGGTGCTCTTATCTGTCAAGGATATTTTTTAAGTATTATTTAACAAGGTTAAGTATTATTTAACAAAATCCAAGAGAATACAACCATAATATTTAATTAAGCCTAGAAATGTGATGTTTTAGGTAGTACAATTAAAAATAGAAAACAAATGCTAAAAGATTATCATTACATTAAAGTCTGGTTTGGTAGCTAATCTGTAGAGAAAATTCTATATTATAATCCTTAAACCCTGTTCTAGTATAATTTAATTAATATTTTTAATAAGGAATTATTTAGACCTTGAGCTTGTAATTTCCTTAAGAGAAATATGCAAGAATGTTTATTACGGAAAAAGTCTTTTTAAAAAATAGTTACTGCACTATGTTTCTTTAGCCCACAAACAAACTATAAAATCTTGTTGTCATGTCTCTGCTATCTGTTTCCATGGCTTTGTAGTTCTCTTTGAAAGTGATCTTTTCTTCTCCGTTTGATGGAAAGAAGTGCTGAAGGTATGACATTTCATTGTAATGCCTCAAGCCCGACCTCGGTAGCAATTATTCAAAGATGTTAAGGTTTAGTTACTTCATGCTCGCAAGTTTTGAAGTGAGCATACTCGAGTAGCATTATTGAAAAGCAAAATTTTGCTCTAAACTCAGTAGGTAAATGTGAATGAGTACTTGTATAAATGTATGAGTTGTGTCATTGTTTTAATGTGGATAATAGCAGAAAACTGCCCTGTAAACATGTCCATATTTTGAGTAAGAAAAAGTCCTCAGTGCAATCTTTTCTGAATTTGCCTCTTAAATGGTAAAGAGAGAGGAAAAAATAGAATTGAGAATAAAAGACAGCCTGCATGTCTACACGGAGTTAAGGAGTGGGAGAAACAGTGGGTAAGAATCACTAAGAAAGGTTTGCAAAACCACAGATGCTTAAGCTTCACCTCCTTATGATTATCCAGTAGGTGATCACTATGTGTCTTATCAGCCCCCCTGACATCCACTGATAGAGTGATGTAGACTGGAAATCAGGATTTCTGCTTGTTTTTTCAGCCAACCTTAGCCTGGTTATCATACGCATGTTTACTTAGCAAGTTTATACATGTCAGCATATGCTTGCTTATTTAGTAAGTTACTATGTAGGAAATTTGGGTTCCATGATGCTGTATAAATTTTCATAGAACATTGTGTATCTACTCTTTTGAGAGGAACTATCACTGAGCAGAAGTGATGAATGTCTGAAAGCTGTTCACTCACTAACCTCCAAGGCACATAAATTTCTATGAAAATGGATTGTTAAAAATCATGAACTTGAGCAGCCATCTGGTTTAAAATGTGCATGAGCTCATAAGAGATTATCATTTTATTCTTCATTCTGTGTTGATACAAGGTGGCCTCTTCTAAATATAACATTAAAAAAATAAAGAAAAAAAGGCTAACCTTTCATTGTAACTTCTCTCAAATTGAAGTGTTTTCCTCTGATCCAAAAAGAAAAGGCAAGACCCTTCAAAGCATCTGTACTTGTTAAGGATCAAAGAAAATGCATCTAAGTGAAAGATATGGGGACAAATGAAAGTTACCAGTGGACTTGTGATCCAGTCTTTCAGTATCCTAGAACAATATTCTTTTCATGGTGGTTTCTAATGACTGGAGCTCTACAAAAATGAAACAGCCTATCTTTTAAAGTAGGCAAAAGTGCTATGCAAGAAACTCCTACACTGGGGGAATCTGAATCGCATTAGTGGATGGAGCTCATATCTACCATCTACCAGGATGGGAATTATGGAATCTTTAAGACAGAAGGCAGGTAGAATTGGACTTGTGGAAGGACAGGAGAACAAAAAAATTTAGCCCAAAACTAAGCAAAGAGAAAGGCCAGCAAAGAGTACTTTCAGGTGAAAAGAGTCAAGAAAGGGAAGAGTGGAGTATACACCAGAGTAACAGAAGCGCGGTCTGCAGAATAATTAGATCAGAGGACCTGCCCACTATTCAGCTCTGCTAAATAATTTTATCTTTGACTGAACCTCAAGCACCACTTTCTAAAGACTGTGACTGACATGTCCAGCAACAGTGCTTAGCCTACATACTGGGAAAAAAATAAGAGGCAGATTAGAGACTATGACAACCCATATCTCAACAAAAAGAGTAGAGGATAAAATGAAGGAAAAAAGAAAATATCAGCTTTTGCAATTTCTTTTAGGAAAAAGCTGCACTTACAGCTTTGGACAGAGAAAAAACTGTATCCAAGACATATCCCAAGTGGGTGCAGGAGTGACCCAGACAGGAACGGAGATGGCACCGCATAACATAACCTCCCCATGCTCCACATGACCATGTATCTCAGCCTTTCTCTGAAAGGTTCAGAGTAAGGCTCTTATAAATCAAAATTTTGCACCAATGGAAGAAGAATTTTTGTTTGGCCTTAGAAAATACACTATTCATCTAAGACCTCTACAAGACACAGAGATAACTGTGAATAAATTCAGACCATGGCAGGGAGGCACTGAAGTTAACAAAATAAAATCATGAAGAAACAGAGTTAGTGGGGGAAAACAATATAATTTACTGTAATAATTGTAGATATTATACTTAGAGATCAAGAAAAGAGAATGGATTTTTTAAAATGTGTGTGGTGACAAACACTGCCTGCTTATAACCTTTTGTCCCAGAGTAACCATATGTCCCATGGGCCTTCCTTTGGGTGGTAGGCTAAATATATGATATGCTGGTATCCTGGGCCGGCCAAATCCAGGCCTGCCTTATCTGTGGAAACATCTTATTGGGAGGCAGACCCCCCTGACCAAGATTTTGCTACTTGGGGCACTAGTCACACAAGAATGATCCCTTTTTGCAAAGCATGTAGTCTTTGTCCCCTCGCCCCTGACACCAACATAGTCTTTGCTCCCTCCCCATATAAGCAGTTCCCTCTCTGCCCACAACAGCAATGTACAACCTCAACCAGCCGGCTGCTCCTGGACTCTCCGTTTGCAAGTCCCACTAAGCCCTCATGTCTCATATGGCATTTCTGGGTCTTTCCTCAGTCTTTCAAGTGCTTTCCCATCACAACTCATCCACTTGGACATGCAATCAGACTTGCGATTCCAGAATGTAGAAGTTTAAAAAATTAACACAAAATCCTCTTTATATATGAAACACATATTACCTATGTTGAAAACAGAATGAACACAGTTAAAGGTAGTAAGCTTGAAGACTGAGAAAAGAAAAATTTCTCAGAAATCAGGAAAAAAATAAAAATGAGATATCATGTACGTAAAGGAATATGTATCAGTATATAATAATACAAATAAATATATTATTTACATATATATAAAAATACATATATATATGTATAAATTTACACATATATATATATATAAAAATATTAATAGCCATTTCATAGGGGTCACAGGTTACAACCAAAAATATAAAGAGAGAAATTAATGGAATAAAAGGTCAATCACATGACTAAGTCTAAAATTTGAAATGAACAGCTAAGTCCTGAACTACTGATATTTAAGAATTGCACAGATAAAATAGAATCGCTAATACTTTCAGAGAGGAAACTATGTTACACGTAAAGGAACAAATCAAATGGACAGCAAGCTCCAGCTTCAGCAGAGAAATATTTAAAGTCAACCAAGCAAAGCCTCCAAAGTGCTGAGGGAAAAGTGATGCTAAATCGAAACTTTTATAGCTAATCAAATGAGCATTCATATATGAGGGCAAAAAAAATTAATTTTGGATATTCAAAGGCTCAAAGTCTGTTGGTGATAGATCCTTTCTGGAAGAGTGACCTACTGCAAACAAAACTAGTATAATATAATCCAAATATAAGAGAGGACAGTGAGATAAAAGAATCACTGGTCTATGATAATAGCAATTAAAATTATTCATAATTCTAAATCAATTTTATACATAACTTAATAGTAAGTAGAATATTTTTATTCTAAAGGTAGAGGATAGGGAAGAAGAAAAATAATAAGTTTAACAACTAGATCAACAAAAGTTAGGAAGAGAATAAAGCAAAAATAATAATGCAATAAAATCGAAATGGTAGAAATTCAGTAATCATAAGGACTATACATAAGGAGACTTTCAGACTGTCTTATAGTCTGAACATGCATGAAATTATTGCAAAAGATACAAATAATTATTAAAAAGTTTGCAAATAAAAGGAGAAATCTTTGACAGATGTTATTAAAAAGAAAGCAAATGAAGCAATATTTCTATAAGAGAAAAGAGAAATTATAAATTAAGGTAAGATATTTAATGGACAAAGGCAACTATAAAAAAACTGAAGAATTAATCATTCAAAAAACATAACAGAATTCATTAGATAGATATCCAATAGCATCATTTTGAAGAAAATGGAGAAAGAATTCTGTAAGACATTCAAAAAGAATCTGGCAAATATACTAGCCATTTATGAAACTTTGATATCCTCTTCTTAAAAATAAACAGATCTAATTATTGGAAAAAAGGATCCAAAGATTTGGGGAATGTGATTATCTATCTATTATCTATCTTCCTAATTATATACATAGAGACATATGTTGTGTGTGTATGTTTTATATGTGTGTGAATGTATGTTCTGTATAAATGTAAATTCTTATCCAGAAACAAAAGTTTAAATTATTGTTAAAATAGCCATGAAATATTTTAAATATTGATTCCATTTGAGGGATAAAAGAAAGTCTCAAATTTTGCGAAGTAGAAATCTTAAAAGCCACATTAGTTGTCCCCTAGACAAAAATTAATTTAGTAATAATAAAAAATAGCTACAATTAAGTATTCATATTCTGCTATATTTTAAAAGTTCTAGTAATCAGCAGTTCTCAACTGCAGTGACCCATTCACCAAATATAGGCCTGTTCTTGGATTTAGTTTTGAAATAGATGCTGTGACCTCTAAGTTCCTTATAATCTAGGATTAATTATAAGTCTCATAAGCTATGATTAAAGTTTCAATATATTTGGAAATGTTTTTTTCTTCCTCATGAAGGCTTTGGTAAAAGCAAATGGGAGTAGCTCATTTCTCTGGGCTATACTTTAGTGTCACTCTTTTAACACCAGTGAGGTTCAATTTCACAACAGCATATAATGAAACACTCATTTGAGTCTGATTAAATCGTCACTTCTAATCATTATCATGCCTCACCTCGTTTACTTATTGAGAGGCAAATCTCTGTCTCTATTGGAAATATTAAGATGCAAGCAAGAATAATTTCTGAGCCAAAGAGGGCTTCCCTGAAGTCATCTACATATGTTAATATTCTCTTTCCTTGTTTCAATAAGCACTTATTCACAGAAATTCCTAGCAAGACATTTTGGTTAAAAGTCATATTTCTCATTCATAAGAATATAAGAATTGAAAACACTAATTGGAAAATGACAGTAGCCTAAATGAAACTTGCAGACCTTTGACTACAAATGTATATATATTTTTAGAAACCTAGAAAATGGAAGAAAAAAGCAGTATCATAAAAAGAATGGGGAAAAAAATAAAAAAGAAGATAAAGAAAACCAGAAAGATAAATTTTGACAGAAAGAAAAAAAAAATTATATATACTGACAAAGGTATCCAAAAAATCAAATTGACCTTGATTTCTGGCTTTTTCTAGGGGGAGGGAGACCAAATTTCATAGTCATCTAGTCAATAAGCAAATGCAACACGTGACCCTCTGCCCACTGCAAGACAGTGTACCTGGTGACTCACAGGACGTGAGAATGAACCCCAGTAAGGCAGGAAATATCATATTGATGCAGAATAATATGTCATAAATTGAAAATTAAAATTTTAAAAATCAGAAATTATATGTCTTCTTATAAGGTTATAAGCTACAATACAATTAGAAATTAGGAAGCAACATATTTAAACATTTTTTTAAATCTCAGTGCAGTGCAGTAAATTGTTGTTATCTCAGAATATTTACATTAGCTTGTGGTTTACAATGTTCACCTAATGAAATATTTAGGTCAACATCCAAGTACAAATTCAGGTTGCATTTTGCTATATTTTATCCCTCATGGATTTGCACCCCTTCTAAGTTTCCTAAACACCTGTGATCCAAGAAAATAAAAGCCTCCTCACACTTGTCTAAACCACTTTTAAATATACAAATCCCAAAAATTACTTTGCATGAACTTCCAGTTTATGAAACATATTTTTAATATTTGCATGATATCAAAACACATGCCCAGTTTAGGAAAGAGTAGCCATAAACTTCACCCGCTATCAATCACTTATGTTGTAAATAAATGCTGAGTGAACACATTAGTTTATTTTCCCTTTTCTTTTTTCTATATCAAACTGGGTTTTTTTAACAGTGAAGCTTCAAAGCAACAGATAACTTATTTTATGTTTTAAAAACTTTAAAAATTATCGTGTACATGTACCATAAAAACATACATAACAATGACAAATAGCTAATACAGAATAATTCTGGTAAAAGAAGGAAAAAAGTGAAGGCCTGAGAAGAACCCAAGAAGTACGCCATTAATATTTTGTTCCTTAATATATTAAGTAAATAGAATAAAATCTTTAAATTAGGAAAGCTAGGTTATCTAAGTGTTAATTCTATTATTTTCTATCTGTATATTTCAAATATTCCATTAAAAAATAAGGAAAATAAAATACCCCTTGCCTGGCAACAAAACCCATAAAGAATGCTGATATTTACTTAGCAAAGAATGCAAATGATTTATAAAGAAATTTTATATTTATATTGAGTGATATAATAAAGGTCTGAATAAGCAGAAGAAATACCAAGTTTCTGGATAACATCATTTTTCAATCATGTCAAGTCTTCCCTATATAGCTACAAAGTCAGTGCATTTCCCTAACAAAACTAATCATGATCTGTGGGAATTTAATATATAATAAAGCTGTTAAGGACAAATCATTGGGAAAACTGTTGGGGAAAAGAGCTCATCTAATTAGAAATATAAACTTGAATCCCATCATGAATTCATGGATACAAACACATTCTAAATGAAGTCATAAGTTACCACATCTCTGAATGGCAAAACATCTAATAATACAGTTTTGGCAAAGCTGTGGGGAAACTTCTGGGAGAAGAGTAAACGGCTGAGTAAATGCTGCTGCTGAAGCCAAGTGCTGATGGGCTTTATGACTCAGAAGACGCACTTTGGGTGTATACCCCATTCTCACGCAGGTCCATATGGAAACATGATGAATAAATGCTTAATTTGTTTCTATCTCCATGGGAATGAAAATATAATGTATAGGACTCATACTATTCAAAACTCAGAAGCAGTCAACTACTGTTGTATAGAGCAACACTGATGTAGCTTAAAAATATGCTATTGAGGGAAAATTGTAAGAAACTGCATAAAATATTGCTTCACGGAAATAATTTTAGGGGATACATACATATATAAGAACAAAGAATTTTAGCTAAAGTATTTGCCACAAATGTAAATATATATGTGTGTGCACAGTTTATATTTAGTTATTTAGTAACGCCAGTGAAAAGACCAGAATTCATCTTTTCTTTTACTCATACCTATGTTTTACTATGAAGTAGAGGAGAGAGATTAAGCAAATACTCTGTCTCTTATTTCTGTGTGATACGGGACAAAATATTTAACTTACCTTTGTCTAAATTTTTCATTCCTGAATTGTACCATGATTTAAGAGTTCTTTAATGTAATAGAAACCACACTGGAATAATTCAATTCCTAAAATAGATTTAGTGAAGGGATTTTCATTAGTTGTTTGGTGGTACTGAATGCTTAATTTAGCTGTTCTTTGCTGTTTTTTGCAACAAAGTACTCCGATTTAGGAGGGAAGCACACAAATTATAGAGGAGAGATGAAGGAGAACCAGTATAGACAGATAAATGAGCCAATGAAAACTGACTGGGGATTAACGAGAGGACAGAGTTCTTTATCATGTCTAATTTACGTTGTTTAAATAATTATTTTACTCTTTTATAACATGCACCCGTGCAGTTTTTCTAAAAACAGCCATCTACCCGAATACCTATTAACATCATAGATAGCTAATGACATCAAACTACAGAATTTCCAGTCAGTGGATTTTATCACACGAAGAGAGAACTGAAGCTAAGTGATGGCAATAAATAAAGAGCTTCAATTTCCCACTTCTGAGAAAAGAGATTTAAGCAATGCATTCACAAGAAATGAATAGGGATTAGGAGTATATAAACTATTTTAATCTAATAAGAACACTTATCAGGCACAGAATTTGAGGTACTGATGTTGATTTTGTTTTTGCTTTGCTAAGTTCTGTGTGTTTCTGTTGATTTAAAATGCAAATATGAAAATGGTGTATTTTAGAACAGCTTGAACTTTCCTCTCTGGTCTTGTGGTTCTATGCCATATTTTTATATTGAAATCACTAAGTTATGAGCTTTCACTAGAAAACAAAAACAAAAGTAAAATATTACTTCAAGACTAGTCAGTAGCAGTCTAGAAGTATCAAATGCCTAAGTGAAACAATTTTCTATCTGAAAGATTAGAGATTAATGTTTGCCATTTCATAACTCATTATTCTGAAAGGGTCCCTTCTAAAGCCATGAAATGTCTAGAGGTTCATATGAATACTTTAAAAATGAAGTCCTATTCCAGGAAATCATTAGTTATGCTGTACTGTTTTTCTTTGAAATGCTCCTGGATTTCATATAAATGTCTTGACTTAAGAAAATAAAAACCAGTTTGCATTGCAGGAAATAATTATTTTCTATTAGTATTTAACCAAAGCATCTCTTTTTTCAGGAACAATAGCTCTAATTATTCTCATAATATCAACCACAAAGATGTATGTAGTGGATGAGCTATTTTTCATAGACTAAATTTTTTGAAAATATCTTATATTCTTAAGCACATACCCCAAATAAACCTTTGTTTCTAGTTCTGCTGGAAATATGTCCCAAATATATTTTATACTTTACTCTTTAAGCAGAATATGCTCAATTCATAACTTCAGAAAATAAATATTTTAGATTATTAGTTTGAGTAAATGATCACAGTGCTTCATATACATTTTCAACATTTACTTTCATGTTTGTCCGTTCTTTTCACTCTTCCTCTGGACGCTGGGTATCAGAACTGAAACTATTACACCTAGCTCTAGCAACTACTCTACGCTTTCTAAATACTTTTCTGCAAATTGGTGAACTACCATAAGGCAGCTCAGAAATCTTTTCCCTTGTCTTATTGACTGTGTCCTGGATGGTTATTTTAGTTGATTCTGGATATTTGTTGTCTGACTCTTTTGTTGAGAATGTTGATTTTCCTAATATGAGAACATAACAAATTTTTCAAATAGCTAAAGAAGTGAAGCAATATCTGACATGTCATTCTATTGATATTTTATTCAAAATTCTCTCTGAAAAAAAACCAGCATCAACAATCTGAGCATGTACATAGTTTGTGATGATCAGTGGGTGAAAATTGACATCTGTGAAGCTGAATCAGGTGTGGTTCTACCCATAAGAAGATTACACCAATGGGAGGCATTAATGTAAACAAAATCCAAAACATATGCTATGAGTAATTTTTTTCTGGACATACATCAAGGGAAACAAAAGCAAAAACAAATGGGACTACATCAAACTAAAAAGCTTCTGTACAGTAAAAGGCACCATCAACAGAACAAAAAGCCATACCACAGTATGGAAGAAAATATTTTAAAACAATTAATCCAAAAGGGGTTAAATCCAAAATATATAAAGAACTCAAATGACTCAACACCAAAAAACAATAACCCAATTAAAAAATGAGTGGAGGACCTGGACAGACATTTTGCCAGAGAAGAAATACAAATGGCCAATAGGCACATGAAAAAATGCTCCATGATGCTATTTATCAGGGACATACAAATCAAAACCACAATGAGATATCACCTCACACCAGTCTGAATGGCCACTATCCAAAAGACAAGTAATAACAAGTGTTGGCAAGGATGTGGAGAAATGGAAACCCTCCCACATTGTTGGTGGGAATATAAAGTTTAAAATGTAAATGTAAATATTTCCATAGTAACCACTATGGAAGGCAGTATGGAGGGTCTTCGAAAAACTAAAAATAGAAATATCATTTGACCAAGTATTTCCACTTCTATGAATTTATCCAAGGGAAACAAAATCCCTGATTTGAAAAGATATATGCACCCCTATATTTATTGCCACATTATTTACAATAGTCAAGATATGGAAGCAACCTAAGTGTCCATCAATAGATAAATGGATAAAGAACATGTGGTACATGTACAGGATGGAATATTATTCTGCCATAAAAAGGAATGAAATCCTGCTATTTGTGACCACATGGATGAACCTAGAGGGTATTATGCTAAGGGAAATAAGCCAGGTGGAGAAAGACAAATACCATATGATTTCACCTATTTTGGAATTTAAAAACAAAATGAACAAGATAGCAGTAGACTCAGAGAGGGAGGGGTTGGGGTGAGTGGGTGAAATAGGTGAAAGGGATAAAGAGGCACAAAATCTCAATCATAGTACACATTGGTCACAGGGATGAAAGTACAGGACAGAGAATATAGTCAATAGTTCTGTAACATCATTTTATATTGACAGATAGTCACTACACTAGTTGGAGTGAGCATCTAATAATGTTTATAACTATTGAATCACCATGTTGTAGAATTGAAACCAACATAATATTGTACATCAACTATACTTCAATAAAAAAAAGAAGAAAAAGAATATATAATAAGCCAAGTACTATGAAAGAGATGCATATGAGTTAGCATGAAAGCTTTGAGGAGAGGTGATCTAACTGCCTGGAAAAGTCAAGAGAGCTTTTAAAGAGAAAGTGGCATTTCTGTCAGGTCTGAACTGTTAAAAGAAAGGCATTAAAGGCAGAGGCCATTGTATGAGCCTAAGCGAGTCAGCTAGGGATAGTGTACTTGTTTGAGAAGTAACGCTGTCATGAGGGTTCGTTAGACAATCCATGGGACACATTTTAATTTAGTCAATTTTCAGAATAATGACCTTTAAAACTATTTTTTCCCAATTTAGGATCTGATCCTTGATCATGTATTGCATTTAGTTATGTCTCTTTCTTCTCTAACCTAGAAAAGCTCTTGAGCTTTCTATTGTCCTCAACCTTGTCATTTCTAAGGAGTACAAGTCAGACATTTTATAAAATGGCCCATTTTGGATTTATCTGATGTTTGGTCATGATCAGATTCAAATTATACATTCTTGCAGGAATATCCTGCAGACATGTCTTCCTCAGTGCATCATATCAAATATACATGATTGTGCTTTGTCTCAGTATTTTTTATGTTAACTTTAATTCATTAGATGGTGTCTGTCACTCCTCCTAACTGAAAAGCTTCTATTTTTCCCCTTAAAATCAGTTATAGGTGGGGAGATTATTTGAACTATATAAATATCACACTCTTATTCAAAATTTTACAACTGAGCTTAAAAATATATGATTTTCTAACTCTGTCATTCTTTCTACATGTACTAGTTTACATTCTGCTATGTAAGGAAGACATGTTGCTTCTTCATTCATTTGCATCGCTAGGGAATTATGAATTCTTTTATTCAATAAGTTAATAGAATACTATTCAGCCATAAGAAAGAAACAAATCCTACCATTTGCAACAACATGGATGGAGCTGGAGGATATTATGCTCAGTGAAATAAGCCAGGTGAAGAAAGACAAGTGGCAAATAATTTCCCTCATTTGTAGAGTATAACAACGCAGCAAAATTGAAAGAACAAAATAGCAGGAGACTCAGAGACTCCAAGAAGGGACCAGGGGTTACCAAAGGGGAGGGGTGTGTGAAAAGGCAGGTTGGGAGGGAGGGTGAAGGGGTTTGAGGGGTATTATGTTTAGTACACATGGTGTGGGGGGTCACGGGGGAGACAGTGTAGCACAGAGAAGGCAAACAGTGACTCTGTGGCATCTTACTACACTGATGGGCAGTGACTGCATTGGGGTATGGGTGGGGACTTGATAATATGGGTAAAAGTAGTCACCACTTCGTTTGTTCATGTGAAACCTTGATAAGAGTATATATCAATGATACCTTAATAAAAAAAAATTTGACCTCCAAGTATAGGGAAA
This sequence comes from Phataginus tricuspis, assembly GCA_029783875.1. Lineage (NCBI taxonomy): Eukaryota > Metazoa > Chordata > Mammalia > Pholidota > Manidae > Phataginus > Phataginus tricuspis. The sequence continues at coordinate 1,293,032 of JAQQAC010000477.1, forward strand.
AAAGCATGTGTCAAAGTGGGATCAGAATGTAGACTTTATCTCATCTAAATTCACTCAAGGTCATTGAGCTAAGTGTCACATTTGTGTTCTCTAGATGAGCACCAGACACCAAACCAACCCAGTGCAGAGACTGGCTCAACAAATGGAATAATTCATTTCTTTAGAAGACAATAATAAAAATCTGCTCAGATAGATTTATTATATTTCCAGTCCCAGATGGTGGCGAGGAAGAGCCTGACCACACCTCCCACATACATACCAAATCTCCACCTGCTTATAGAGCAGTTCTTCCTGAAGAACTGAGGGCTGTTTGAACAGCTTCTGCACAACAAGCGATAGAGCGACCATATAAAGAACAGAGGAGAGTGAGTTATGGTAGTCACAGGAAATGCAATCCCAATCTAGGAACCAGGGTAGGGAAAGATACCATTGAGGGGCCTATGCATAGATTTGCCTTCCCTGGGGCACATAAAAGACTGGCTTAAGTGAATTCTACAATACAAATGAAAGAAACACATTTACCAAAAATGGAGAATTTGCCAAACAATGGGGGAACTGATGGAATTCTCTCCCTGAAGAGAGGTGCTGGTGAGCACCACTGTCAACATTCCCCCTCCTCCAGGATAGTGCAGACAGGAACAGAGTCTGGATGTGCTAGACGGCCTACCGCCTCAGCAAGTGCTCAGTCCCTAGACCACACCAACTCCAGAATTCCCCCAAGGCAGATGCCTGCCTGCATCCACCGAGCTCCAGAAGCACCACCAAGGCAACATCAGCCTATGCATACCAGCCTGCATCCATGTTCATTTCAGGTCCACCTGACCTGCCACAGCGCCCTTGTGTTGAACACCCTGAGCCCCTGGCCCATTCTGGATTCAACTCTAGACGTCCAGCCAGGGAACATCCTTCATTGACTGCACTGACACTCCCTGGTGGATTCTAGCTTCAGCTCCAGCACTTCTGCCATAGCAGCCCCTGCACAGAGCGCCCCAGGACCCCAGGCCCAAGCTGGCTATGGCTCCCTGCACAGAGCGTCTCAGGACCCCAGGCCCAAGCTGGCTATGGCTCCTGCTACTCACCAGGACAGCCTTCACTAGAACCACAGCAGGACCACCTGGCCCATGCCCACTTCAACTCCAGCCGTCCCACCAGGGCAGGCCTGGTGCAGCGTGCCCTGAGACCCCTAGCCTTTGCCTTCTAAAATTCCAGCCAGGCAGTCCTAGCCACCAGGCATACACAGCCTACAAAGGGGGCATTCCAAGAGCACTCCTTCAAGACTGGGAGAGAGAGCTGTTTTGTTTAATTTATAAAAACAGAAACAGAAGGATAAACAAAATGAGAAGACAGAGGAACATGCTCCAAATGAGGACAATAACAAACCTGAGAAAAAGAACTAAATGGAGCTAAGCAACCTACATGATAAAGAGCTCAAAATAATGCTAGTCAGACTTGACAGAAGAGTGGATGAACTCATAATTTCTACAAAGAGATAGAAAAACTAAATAGAGCCAGTCAGGCCTGAAGAAAAGAATAACTGAAATGAAAAATATAAACTAGAGAGAAATAACAGCAGAGTAGAGGATGCAGAAGAATGGATCAGGAATCTGGAAGACAGGATTGTGGAAAGCAACCAAGTTGAACAGCAAAAAGAAAAAAATATTAAAAAGTTAGTAGAAGTTAAGAGATCTTGTGACAAATTCTATTGAAACATCTTAATTATGGGAGTCCTAAAGAAGAAGAGAGAGAAGGGCAGAAAACTTATTTGAAGAACTAATAGCTGAAAACTTCCCTAAACTGGGTAAAGAAACAGACATTCAGATCTTAGAGCACATAGAGACCCAAACAAGAGGAACCCAAGGAGTTCTACACCAAGACATGCAATAATTTAAATGGAAAAAATTTTAAATAAAGAATGTTAAAAGCAGCAAAAGAAAAGCAAACAATTACATATAATGGAAATCCCTTAAGGCTATCAGCTGATTTTTCAGCATAAACTTTACAGGCCAGAGGGAGTGGCATGATCTGTTCAAAGTGTCAAAAGGAAAATAAAAGACAAAAAACTGCAACCAGGAATACTCTACCCAGTAAGGATAGCATTCAGAATTGAAGGAGAGATCAAGAGTTTCTCAGACAAACAAAAGTTAAAAGAGTTCATCACCATTAAACTGGCATTCCAAAAAATGTTAAAGGGACTCCTTTAAGTGACAAAAGCCATATTTGGAAGTAAGAAAATTATGAAAGGAAAAAAATGTCACTGTTAAAAGTAAAGGTAGCAGGTCAATCACTTAAAAGCTAGTATGAAGTTGAAAAGACAAAAGTAGGAAAATCAATTATATACACAATTAGTTAAGGGATAACACAAAATAAAAAGATATAAATGATGACATCGTAATCAGAAAACATGGCAGGGGAGTAAAAATGTAGTACTTTTAGAATGTGTTAGAACTTAAGCCACCATTAACCTAATATAAACTGCTATATGTATATAGGATATTATATATGAACCTCAGGGTCACCGCAAACCAAAAATCTGTAAAAGATACACAAAAACAAAGAGAAAGGAATCAAACCATAACACTAAAGAATGTCATTATGCACAACAGAAGAGAAAGAAAAAAAATAAACAGAGAAGAACTACAAAAAAATCCAGAAAACAATTAACCAAATGTAATAAGTACATAATTAATAATTATTTTAAATGTAAATGAACTAAATGTTCCAATTAAAATGCACAGGGTGACTGAATGGATAAAAGAGTAAGACCCATCCATATATGACCACAAGAGATTCACTTCAGACCTGAAAACACATAGGGACTGAAAGTGAATAGACTGGGAAAAGATATTCCATGAAAATGAAAGTGGGAAAAAAATGGGTAGCAACACTTACCTATATCAGACGAAACAGACTTCAAAACAAAGAACGTAACAAGTGACAAAATGGGCTTTACATAATCATAAATGGAGCAAACCATCAAGAGCATATAACAATTATAAATATCTGTGTATCCAAATTAGAGAACCTAAATATATGAAACATATAATAACAGATATAGGGAAAATTTGACAGTGATAAATTAGTGGTAGAGGACTTTAACACATCATTTATATCAATGTACAGATCATTGAGACAGAGAGTCAATTTGGAAACAGTGGCTTTGAGCAATATATTATACCAGATGGACTTAAGAGATATATATAAAATATTACATCTCAAAATAGCAGAATACCTATTCTTTACATGTGCATATGGAACATTCTCCAGGATAGATCACATGTTAGGCCACTAACAAGTCTCAAAAATTTTAAGACAGCTATGATCATCAAGCATCTTTTCTGATCACAGTGGTATGAAACTGGAAATCAATTAAAAAGAAAAATACTGGAAAAAAATCATAAACACATTGAGACTCAAGAACATGCTCCTAAATAACCAATGGGTCAAGAAGAAATCAAGGAGGAAATAAAATCCATGGAGAAAAGGAAAGCAAATACAACAGTTCAAAATCTTTGGGTTGCAACAAAAGCAATTCTTAGAGGGAAGTTTATAGTTATGCAAGCATAGCTCAAGAAATAAGAAAAATCTCAAATAATCAATCTAACCTCACACCAAAAGTAACTAGACAAAGAAACAAACCCCAAAGTTAGTAAAATGAAGGAAATAATAAGGATGACAGTGGAAATAAATGAAACAGAAACTAAGAAAACAATGAAACTAAAAGCTAGTTCTTTAAAAACAAAATTGATAAACCTTTACCCAGACTCACCAAGAAAAAAAGAGAGAGGGCTCAAATAAATAAAATAAGAAATGAAAGAGAAGTTACAACAAACACCACAGAAATTCAAAGACTTGTAAGAGAATTCTATGAAAAACTATATGGCAACAGATTGTACAACACAGAAGAAGTGGATGAATTTCTAGAAACATATAATCTTCCAAGACTTCCAAGAATGAGGAATAGAAATTTTGAACAAACCAAATACAAGTAGCAAAATTGAACCAGTAAACAAAAACTCCCAACAAAGTCCAGGACCAAATGGCTTCACAGAATTCTACCAAATGTTTAAAGAAAAGTTAATACCTGTCCTTCTCAAACTATTCCATATTTGAAGAGAAAGGAATGCTACCAAATTCATTCTATGAGGCCAGCATCACCCTGATACCAAAACCAGACAAAGACACTACAAAAAAAAAAAGAATTACAGACCAATATCCCTGAGAAACATAGGTGCAAAACTCCTCAGCAAAATATTAGCAAACCAATTAAATAATACATCAAAAGGATCATTCACCATAACCAAGTGGATTTATTTCAGGGTTGCACAGATGGTTCAGCATCCACAAATCCATCAACACAATACACCATATTAACAAAAGAAAGATAAAAATAATATGATCATCTCAACAGATGTAGAAAAAAACATTTGACAAAATTTCAGCATCTATTCATGATAAAAAAAACTCTGTACAAGTGGGTATGGAGGGAACATACCTCAACATAATAAAGGCCATATATGACAAATCCACAGCTAACATCATACTCAAAAATGAAAGCCTGAAAGCTTTTCCTCTAACATCAGGACAAAGACAAGGATGTCCACTCTCACCACTTTTATTCAACATAGTACTGGAAGTCTTAACAATAGCAATCAAAGAAAAAAATAAATAAAAGGCATCCAAACTGGTGAGGAAAAAGCAAAATTGTCACTATTTGAAGATGACATCATATACAGAAAACCCAACATTCCGCCAAAAAACTAATTTAATTCATAAACTTTCATCATATAAAATCAATATAAAGAAATCTGCTGCATTTCTATATAGTAAAAATAAGCAGAAGGGAAATTAAGAAAACTCCTCAATTTACAATTGCATCAAAAAGAATAAAATATCTAGGAATATATTTAAGTAAAGAGATGAATGAACTGTAATCTGAAACTAAAAGACATTGATAAAAAGAATTTGAAGACAACACAAATAAATGGAAAGAGAGTCCATGCTTATGGATAGGAAGAATTAATATTGTCAAAATGGCCATCCTGACCAAAAGCAATTTACAGATTCAATGCAATCCGTATCAAAATACCAATGGCATTTTTCACAAAGTAAAACAAATAATCCTAAAACTTTTATGGAACCACAAAAGGATGACTAAAGCAATGTTAAGAAAGAAAATATCTGGAGTTATCACAATCCCAGATTTTGAACTATACTAGAAAGCTGTAGTACTTAAAATGGTATGGTACTTGCACAAAAATAGACACATAGATTATGGAACAGAATAGAGATCCCATAAATAAACACACACTTATATGGTCAATTAATCCATGACAAAGGAGGCAAGAATATACAGTGAGGAAAAGACAGTCTCTTCAATAAATGGTGTTGGGAAGATTGGACAGCTCCATACAACAGAATCAAACTGGATCACTTCCTTACATCACATACAAAATAAACCTGAAATGGATTAATACCTAAATATAAGACCTCAAACCAGAAACTCCCAAAATAAAACTTCAGCAGTAAACACTTGGACATTGACCTTAGCAATATTCCTCTGGATGTGTCTCCTCAGGCAAAGGATACAAAATGATAAATAAACAATTGGGACGATGTCAAACTAAAAAGTTTTTCATGCCCAAGGAAACCATCATCAAAATGAAAAAGGAGTCTACTGAATGGGGAAGATACTTAAAAAGGATATATCTGATAAGCAGTTAATGCCCAAAATATATAAAATACTAATACAACTCAACACCAAAAGAACACAATAATCCAATTAAAAATTAGACAAAGGACCTGAATAGACGTTTTTCAAAAAAAAATACAGATGGCCAGTAGACACATGAAAAGATGATCAACATTCTAATTATCAGGGAAATGAAAATCAAAACCACAATGAAATACCACCTCACACCAGTCAGAATGGCCAGTATCAAAAAGGCAAGAAATAACAAGTGTTGGTGAGGATGTGGAGAAGAGAATCCTTGCACATTGTTGGTGGAAAATAAACTGGCTCAGTCACTATGGAAGCACTATGAAGGGTCCTCAAACAACTCAAAACAGAAATTACATATGACCCAGCAATTCTGCCTCTGGGTAGTACCCGAGGAAAATGAAAACACTAATTTGAAAAGATATATACACCTCTATGTTTATTGAAGCATTATTTATAATAGCCAAAATATAGAAGCTACCTAAGTGTCCATCAGTACATGAATGGATAAAGATGATGTGGGTATGTGTGTGTGTATATATGCACACATACCATGGAATATGACTCAGCCATATAAAAGAATGAAATCTTGCCATTTGTGACAAGATGGATGGATTTGGAAGGCATTATGCTAAGTAAAATAAGCCAGAGAAAGACAAATACTGTATGATTTTACTGATACGTGATATCTAAAAAACAAAACAAATGAACAAACAAAATAGAAATAGACATATAACTACAGAGAAAAAACTGGTGGTTTACAGAGGGGATGTGGCTGGGGGGTTTGGCACATAAATGAAGGGAATCAAGAGAAACAAACTTCCAATTATAAAATAAGTCATGGGGATAAAAAGTGCACAATAGGGAATATAGTCAATAATATAGGAACATCTTTGTATCTTCATAGATGGTAACTACAGCTATTCTGGAGGCTATTTCATAATGTATATAATTGTTGACTCATTATGTACATACCTGAAATTAATATGATAGTATGTCAATTATACTTCAATAAAAAAATTTAAAGAAATTTATTACATCAGGCCTGTTTTGCAATAGAAAAATTTTAAAAGGCTTTTTAGGAGTTTGAAGGTCAATAAACTTCACCAAAGGTGTAATAGTTTTGTAATTTTATTTTTGCCAACTTAGCTTAAATAAACATAAATTTCCTACCCCCTAAATACAATAATCACTTATTTGCCAAGATATATTACCAGTGTAATAGCAACTTCTTGGAGTAAAAATAAATTTATGAGCACCAAATTTCATCACTCACCAAAAACAAGACCATCTTGATTTCAGAAATGTTAAATGTGAAAAAAAAGTGCAAGTTAGAATTGAGGAAATACTATATAATACATCAGGGATAATTATCTTCACAGGCTTGATCGTAGGCTTTATAGACATCTTTATATATTGTGATTTTATTTATATGTTATATATATGTATGCATTTTAAAATTTCAATTAAAAATATTCCATTAATAGACACAAAACCCACTTACATTATTTTCCTCAAGAGCTTATTGAGTGTACAAAGCAAGGCTGAAATTCACCATCCATTTATGTCAGAGGGTATTAAATTCAGAAGCACTATTTGTGTGCAAAACCCTTCAATACTTATTTTTCCCATATACATGTCACTACTTTATTTCTATATGAAATTCCATTAGATGGATATTTACATGTATCCTGATTGTGTGTAATTCTTATTTGGAGGTACTTACCACCTTTACTGAGGTGGTAGATATTGAGAAAGCACGTGACAGTGTTATAGATATTCTTTTTCTATCACTGACAAAATATTAAAGCTTGCTAGCTTGGCATTGCTTTAAGCAGTGGTGAAGTGCAAATCACAGCATTTCTTTGCTCTACTTCAACATGTTTATCTGTCATATATTTTCATTTGGTTTTATATTTTATTTGTCCAATCTGATAACCAATCTGGTTTGATTCTGAGTAAGCATATGGGTTTGCTGTTAGTAAGATTTTTTTTTAAGTGGTGGTGTTAGTGTTCCTGTGTGACTCATTGATAAGATATAATGAAAAGTATTCACTGGTTTGAAATAGTGAAGTAAAATCTTTAGGAAGTGCCACAAACTTGAAATAGTATGTTGAAAAATATGTGTCTCTATGGAATAGAGCAAATTGATAACATAATGAAGTAATTTAAAGGAATAATTTCACAGAAAAGGATTTTCACAGAAGAGGATGCATTTCCATGCATGAGACACATCTCCTTACATATAAAATTAAATATACAAGGAAAGTCCCCTTTGTGCATTTTTTCCATAAAACTAAATTTGAGCCCAGAGCACTTTCATGAAACAAAATATAAAAAACAAAACAAGGAAACATGGCTCCAATGCCTCTATGCTGAGGTATCAAGTAAAAGATTCACTGACTTGAGAAGTTGAAAATGAATCATGTAGCATTAAAGGTTTATTTCGTAATTGGCCAGTACTAGTTTTACAGACCTAGAGAAAATTAATAGCACTGTGATGTTCACATAATGTCCAAAAAAAGCTGGCTATTTCGAAGGGTTTTCAAACTAATAAAACAAAGATAAAAATGAAAATATGTTACCTTAATCTTTAAATTGTATACATGATTTTTTAATTGTTATTTTTCATTCACTAATATGCTGTTTTCTTTTTCCAATTACATCTCCTGAAGGCATTAAAGTCTCTTATATTCCTGAGTATTTTAAAGATTTATTTTTCATATGAAAGTTTTGCTTGTTTATATAGTAATATCATTAGTTTCTGGGTGAAATTCTGTCTGTGTCACACTTTCCTTTGATATTTATAGGGAGCTCATAATCATATGGCAAATAGTAAGCATAGCCCTCCTTTAGATGCAAATGGGATATATCTAATTTTATATGTACATTGTAATGATCATCTTTGTCAAGTGGACATAACAAGAGACTATTTCTAAGCAATTTTTGTCCCCATTCTAAGCTAAAGGATATTTAAGAAGCTAGATGAAGCTTTTGAAGAAACAGTGACTGAAATATTTCTGCATATTTAGAAACCTGCTTTGAAATTCTATCTTTCAAAGACACCTCAACAACTTTACCTAACAAGACAGCATAAATAAATAGCACAAACATTTCAAAGTCGACTGACTTCTTCTGAGCATGGGGCAAAGATTTACTTGAAGAAAATCAATATCTACTGAACAGAATAATAGTTTGGTAAGCTGTATAACAAAGAAGGAAAAAACAATTACACATTTAACCCCAAATTCAATTTATGTCATTCATACTTTCATCAAACATTCACTGAAATCTTATCCTACCAGTCACTGTGCCAGATGCAATATTTAACAACATTCGTGCCATCATGAGATTCAGATTTTACTGTAGGAGAAAGGTAAGTGAATGGGTCATTACAATCTTATTTTAAAAAGTTAGAGGGGAGTGCTTGTTCCTATGAGAGCACATAGGAGGGGCATTAAACAGAAATGATACCCCAAATCTTTGTGATACGATTACTTTTCATTTATCTCAAGAGAATATCTCCCGGGGTTGTTGAATACTGCAAATGCTGTGAGGCACACAGGAGGGAGAGAGAGGATGTGTGTACATCCTTGGCACAGTCAAGAATATATTTTATCATCTATGCCAGAATACTTCTGTGAGAGGGAAACTATTAACATTTACATCGGAACAAAATTATCCTGAAATGCCCCAATTAAAGTAGGACAAATGGTCACCCCAGGGATACTCCATTCCAGTTTAGCTTTAGGAAGAGTAAATCCTTTCCTATATGCCAGATTCTTCCTCTGTTTTACAATCATATGGTTAATTTGGATTTTAATATTTAATATACACCATTGCTACCCATGGACTATCACTTTTAGAAGTCTTTGATATTATTCAGTTTTAATCAGAATATTAAAAATTTGTACGGTGACAAGGAAGTGGTTTCTAGATGCAGAGCAGATAGGTTTCCATCATCCTCGCAGACATTGTCTAGAAGTCAGCGTTTTCAGATGCCAGGTCAAACCTCTATTTCTTCATTCAGATGCCTGCAAAAGGGAAGCTTATTCTTCTAGTGCTCTGCATTCAATCTTACAGTGATAAGAAAATGCAAATGTAGCCCAATACTGTAATATAAAAAAGAATATGCTAGTCTTGCATGACCAAGGGAAAGAAATAAGCAGAACTTATCTCAGTTGGGAAAAGACTTTGCTAGGCATTGCTATGTATCTCAGCTATGCAATATACCTGAACAGAGTAATATAAATTATTGTTTTATGCCTTCTTTTCTCATCTTTCTGGAACCTTGACAATTGTATCTGACATGTGCTTACTGTATTATGAAAGTAATAGCCATTTAATAAGCACAGTGTGGATTAGTAATGATGATGGCAAAAAAAAGTTTGGCAGAAACATGACTATTCCATTATTCTTGGCACTTGCTTACTGGTTTGATGTCTGGTGTATTTAATAATAGCTAATGAAATTTTAATTCTTAACTACAAAAATATGCATTTTATTGTAGGCATTCAAGGACAAAATATATTTGCTTTGATTTTTAATTATAATAATTAGTTCTGAATAGAATACATACAACAGTCCTTCTCAACTGGATTTCATGGATGCTTTTCATAGCATGTGATTTAACATTCCATTTACAGGTGAGAGTGGTTGTAAATAGCTCCTTTATAGTTTGTAGGAAAGTGAGGTACTGCAGGTTGTGACAGACCTAAGGGCACTATAATTCACTTCCTTCTAATTGTTTGCTATTGTATCATCTCCAAAAACTCTTGTAGAAGTAAAAGAAAATTATGGTTTGTTGAAGCCACTCACTTTGGTAATGAAAATGATACTGATACTATAAAATAAGAACAAAACACGTCTTTATTATAAGGAAGATATAACTATGACTGTAGAGTGTCAGAACCTTGAAAAATATAGTAATTTTACTAAAAAATAAATTTGATGAAATAAAAAATTTACTCATATTTATTATTTTCATAAATGTTGCCCAAAAGGGTAATTTACCAAATACTTAAGACTAACAGCTAGATTTTCTACAGGATCCCAAAGCCAGAGAGACACTTCAGAGGCTCTGTCATTCATTGATTTTCAGGGGTTTAGTAAAAATTTTAGCAGTATCTTTTTGAACTATAGTTCATTCCAAGTTAATGGCAAATAACATAATTATCATACTTCATAATGAAAACTTATTTCTTTTATTTCTTTAGCTTCTATGTTACTTATGACAGAAAATGTAGTTTTATAAAAGTTGTAGAAATAAAACTAGTATAAATTGTATCCATAGCTTATGATCACCTTAGAATACTCCCAAATAAAGCATTCAGAAATTTCCCTGGAAATAATAGATAATAGAATGACTCCTTAATTTTTACATCTTGTTTGAAGGTACTTTTGAGCGATGTCATCAGTAGGACTTTATTAGTGCTTCTCTAAGTAAATGAATAATAATTAGTTTGTATATTGATCTATTCTGCAACCTTGCTGAATTTATAGCTTTGGTGATTGTGTGTGTGTGTGCTTGTGCCTACGTCAGAGAGAAGTTTGCATGGGTCCCCTTAGAGTTTTCCACGTGAAGGACCATGTCATTCATGAATAAAGACAGCTTTACTTTACTTTCAAATATGGATGGTCTTTATTTCTCTTTCTGATCTGATCCCACTGACTAAACACTCCAGCACAAAGTTGATTAAAGTAGTGAGAGTGGACATCCTAGTCTCATTCCTAATATTAGAAAGAAAACATTCACTCTTTTACCATTAAATATTTTATTAGCTTACTTTTTTAATAGATGCCTTTTATCAGGTTTAGGACATTCCCTTCTATTTCTAGTTTTCTGTGGGAGTTTGTCATGAATGGCAGATTTTATCAAATACTTTTTCTGTGTCTATAAAGATGATTATTTTTTTATCCTTTATTCTATCCATATGATGTATCACATAACTGATATTTTTGCATCTTACACTGACTGGCTACCTGGAAGAAATCCCACTTGATTGTGGTACATAATCCTTTCCATGGGTTGCTGGATTTGGTTTGTTAATATTCTGTCAATTTTTGCCCCTGTATTAGTGAAGATGATCTCTAGTTTTATTTTCTCATAACATCTTTGTTTGACTTTGTATCAGGGAATGAGTTGAGAAATACTCCCTCTTCTCGTTTTTGATGAATTTGTGTGGAATTGACATGATTTCATCCTAAAAATTTTAATAGACTTCACCAGGAAAATATCTGGGCCTGGGCTTTTCTTTGTGGGGCAGTTTTAAAATATTATTTCAAATTCTTTATGTATTTCTTTATCACAGCTTTGCAAGGTGATAAGGAGCTTTTTCCAGAATAAAAATCAATTCACTGCTTCCTTCTCTGAGAAAGTTTTGCTGTAAATTTTTTAAAAGTCTATTGAAATAAACAGTGTGCTTAATGAAGTAGCTGGTTTACAACATAGTGCATGCTCCTTATGTCATCACTGACAATAATAAATATTTCATAGATTACCACCAGCCCATGGACTACATTTTCAGTAGCAATGGTCCACAGTAAGAAGATAGGATTAATCAAGATATTCTGGTACATCTGGATAACCTGAACTATACAAAGCAGTAAAGGAAGGATTTATTATGTTATGCTGAAGTATGTCAATGTCGTAGTCCATTTGTGCTGCTGTAGCACAGGCCAGGAGGCTTATAACAACAGACAATTATTTCTGGAGGCTGGAAAGCCCAAGATCAAAAGGCTGACAGGTTCAATATCTACTGAGAACCCACTTCTTGGTTCATAAAAGCTCTGTTTTTTGCTAAAATCTCACATAGTAGAAGGGGCAAGGGAGTTCTCTGGGGTCTCTTTCTCAAGGGCACTAATCCTGTTCATAAGGGCTCCTCCCTCATGACCTAATCACCTCCCAAAGACCCCACCTCCAAATACCATCACTTTGGGCCTTAGTATTTAACATATGAATTTGTGGGAGAACACAAATCATCTATAGCAGTCCTAGAACCTAAGGATAGGGATAGGCTGGGTCTAAGTAGGGTCTGCAGTAATGAACTGGGAGGTACTATTAACAACCAGCAATATATTTTCTCTCTCTCAATCCTTTTTCTCTTTTCTTTGCTGATCAGCTTTGCAATGGTGCAATGTAGCCAACCTCAAAATTCCTTATTTTACATTTTTTTGGTGTCAGCCCAGACTGAAAACGTGTCTATCTGTCCCTATGATGATTACTTCTTATAAATGGACATTAACATGTAGTACAAACTTGATGGTAAGGAGCCCCAACAATAAGGATGCAAGAAGCATGCAACAGAGAAGACGGTCTGTCAGACACTGACAAAGTGTATTCTATTTATACTGCAATATGATTGCTCTTAAAGATTGCTTTGGGGACCTGTCTGAAAAACTTGTAGTTCTTTACCATGAATGTGTCCAATGTAGATAAATCTTTCAGGGTAAAATTCACTTTTTAAACAACTTATTTAATTTTATTTGAACTAGTTATTTGAATCATGTTATCTGGCTCAGTATATAGCCTGTTGCCAAAACAATAAGATGACGGTATCAATAATAAGTCTGACTTCTTGTGCTGATCATTAATTATTTGCAGAAATTACTAGAGTCTCAAAATATTTGAGTGATGGAGAAATGTGTAAACTCCCAAGTACATATCATTTAAATGAATAATGTTTTTTCAGATATATGCTTATTTGGGAATATTAATAATTTCCTCTCACTAATACTCATCATTCATTACGTGCATGAACTTCCAGGTACAACTGTAGATATGAGAAAAATTGTGCTTAATTAACATAGGGGAGGATTAAAATATATGTGTACATACATGCACATATGTGTGTGTATACAAGTATACAAACACACATATATATATATATATATATATATATATATATGTCACCTCATTAGTATGAAAAAGACACATTTATCACTGAGAACATCTCAAACGTTATACTGGTTTGCCAGGAACTCTGAACAAAGACTAAATATATATATATAGATATTTTTAAATATTTTTTTAACTTTTACTTTTTTATATTTACTTATTTTTTAAATTTTGTATCACTAATGTACAATCACTTGAACAACATTATGGTTACTAGACCACCTATTAACAAGTCACCCACACATACCTGATTATAGTCACTGTTCATCAGCATACTGAGATGCTACAGAATCATTACTTGTCCTCTCTGTAAACACTGCCTTACCCGTGTCCCCCCCCACTACATTATGTGTGCTAATCGTAATGCCCCTTTCCCCCCCTTATCCCTCCCTTCACACGCACCCTCCCTAGTCCCTTTCTCTTTGGTAAATGTTAGCCCATTCTTGGGTTCTGTGAGTCTGCTGCTGTTTTGTTCCTTCAGTTTTTCCTTTGTTCTTATACTCCACATATGACTGAAATCATTTGATACTTGTCTTTCTCCACCTGGCTTATTTCACTGAGCATAATACCCTATAGCTCCACCCATGTTGTTGCAAATGGTAGGATTTGTTTTCTTCTTATGGCTGAATAATATTCCATTGTGTATATGTACCACATCTTCTTTATCCATTCATCTACTGATGGACACTTAGGTTGCTTCCATTTCTTGGCTATTGTAAATAGTGCTGCGATAAACATAGGGGTGCATATGTCTTTTTCAAACTGGGCTCTTACATTCTTAGGGTAAATTCCCATGAGTGGAATTCCTGGGTCAAATGGTATTTCTATTTTGAGTTTTTTGAGGAACCTCCATACTGCTTTACACAATGGTTGAACAAATTTGCATTCCCACCAGCAGTGTAGGAGGGTTCCCCTTTCTCCAAATCCATGCCAACATTTGTTGTTGTTTGTCTTTTTTATGTTGGCCGTCCTTACTGGTGTGAGGTGATATCTCATTGTGGTTTTAATTTGCATTTCTCTAATGATAGCAATGTGGTGCATCTTTTCATGTGTCTGTCAGCCATCTGAACTTCTTTGGAGAACTGTCTGTTCAGCTCCTCTGCCCATTTTTTAATTGGATTATTTGCTTTTTTTGTTGTGGTAGTTGAGCTCTTTATATATTTTGAATGTCAACCCCTTATCAGATATGTCATTTATGACTATATTCTCCCATACTGTAGGATGTATTTTTGTTCTACTGACGGTGTCCTTTGCTGTACAGAAGCTTTTCAGCTTGATAGAGTCCCACTTGTTCATTTTTGCTTTTGTTTCCCTTGCTTGGGGAGATATGTTCATAAAGAAGTCACTCATGTTTATGTTTAAGAAATTTTTGGCTATGTTTTTTCTAAGAGTTTTATGGTTTCATGACTTACATTCAGGTTTTTGATCCACCTTGACTTTACCTTTGTGTATGGGGTTAGACAGTAGTCCAGTTTCATTCTCTTACACATAGCTATCCCATTTTGCCAACACCAGCTGTTGAAGAGGCTGTCATTTTCCATTGTATATCCATGGCTACTTTACCATACAGTAATTGACCATATATGCTTGGTTTATCTCTGGGCTCTCTATTCTGTTCCACTGGCCTATGGATCTGTTCTTGTGCCAGTACCAAATTGTCTTGATTACTGTGACTTTGTAGTAGAGCTTGAAGTGGGGGAGCATAATTCCCCCTGCTTCATTCTTCCTTCTCAGGATAGCTTTGGCTATTTGGGGTCTTTTGTCATTCCATATGAATTTTAGAAAAATATTCTCTGGTTCATTGAAGAATGCTGTAGGTATTTTGATAGGAATTGCATTGAATCTGTAGATTGCTTTAGGTAGTATAGCCATTTTGACAATATTTATTCTTCCTAGCCAAGAGCATGGAATGAATTTCGATTTATTAATGTCCTCTTTAATATCTCTTAAGAGTGTCTTGTAGTTTCCAGAGTATGTTTTTCATTTCTTGGTTAGGTTTATTCCAGGTATTTTATTCTTTTTGATACAATTGTGAATGGAATTGTTTTCCTGATTTCTCTTTCTGCTAGTTCACCATTAGTGTATTGGAATGCAACAGATTTCTGTGCATTAATTTTATATCCTGCAACTTTGCTGAATTCAGATGTTTTAGTAGTTTTTGTAGTGGATTCTTTAGGGCGTTTTATGTACAATATCATGTCATCTGCAAACAGGGACAGTTTGACTTCTTCCTTGCCAATCTGGATGCCTTTTATTTCTTTGTGTTGTCTGATTGCTGTGGCTAGGACCTCCAGTACTATGTTGAATAGAAGTGGGGAGAGTGGGCATCCTTGTCTTGTTCCCTATCTTAAAGGAAAAGCTTTCAGCTTCTAACTGTTAAGTATAATGTTGGCTTTGGCTTTGTCATATATGGCCTTTATTATGTTGAGGTACTTGACCTCTATACCCTTTTTGTTGAGAGTTTTTATTATGAATGGATATTGAATTTAGTCAAATGCTTTTATAGCATCTATGGAGATGGTTTTTGTCCTTCTTTCTGTTGATGTAGTGAATGATGTTGATGAATTTTTTAATGTTGTACCATCCTTGCATCCCTGGGATGAATCCCACTTGATCATGATGGATGGTCTTTTTGAAGTATTTTTGAATTTGGTTTGCTAATATTTTGCTGACTATTTTTGCATCTATGTTCATCAGTCATATTGGTCTATAATTTTCTTTTTTTTGTGGTGTCTTTGCCTGGTTTTGGTATTAGAGTGATGTTGGTCTCATAGAATGAGTTTGGGAGTGTTCCCTCCTCTTCTTTTTGGAAAACTTTAATTAGGATGGGTATTAGGTCTTCACTAAATGTTTTATAAATTTCAGCAGTGAAACTATCTGGTCCAGGTGTTTTGTTCTTAGGTAGTTTTTTGATTACCAATTCAATTTCTTTGCTGGGAATTGGTCTATTCAGATTTTCTGTTTCATCCTGGGTCAGCCTTGGAAGGTTGTATTTTTCTAGAAAAATTTCTTCTAGGTTACACACTTTGTTAGCATATAATTTTTCATAGTATTCTCTCACAATTCTTTGTATTTCTGTGGTGTGTCTGTAGTGATTTTTCCTTTCTCTTTTCTTATTCTTTTTATGTGAGTTCACTCTCTTTTTTTCTTGATAAGTCTGGCTAGGGGTTTATCTATTTTGTTTATTTACTTGAAGAACCAGCTCCTGCTTTCATTGATTCTATTGTTTTATTCTTCTCAATTTTATTTATTTCTGCTTTAATCTTTATTATGTCCCTCCTTTTACTGACTTTGGGCATCATTTGTTCTTCCTTTTCTGGTTTCATTAATTGTGAGTTTAGAATGTTAATTTTGGATTGTTTTTCTTTCCTGAGGTAGGCCTGTATTGCAATATACTTCCCTCTTAGCACGGCCATCGCTGCATCCCACAGATTTTGTGGTGTTGAATTATTGTTGTCATTTGTCTCCTTATATTTCTTGATCTCTTTTTTTATTTGGTCATTGATCCATTGATTATTTAGGAGCATGTTATTAAGCCTCCATGTGTTTGTGGGCTTTTGTGTTTTCTTTGTGTAATTTATTTCTAGTTTCATACCTTTGTGATCTGAGAAACTGGTTAGTACAATTTCAATCTTTTTTTAATTTACTGAGGTTTTTTTTGAGGCCTAATATATGATCTATTCTTGAAAATGTTCCACATGCACTTGAGAAGAAAGTGTATCCTGTTGCTTTTGGATGGAGTGTTCTGCAGATGTCCATTAGGTCCACCTGTTCTAATATGTTGTTCAGTACCTTTGTCTCTTTATTTATTTTCTGTCTAGTTGATCTGTCCTTTGGAGTGAGTGGCGTGTTGAAGTCTCCTAAAATGAATGCATTGCATCCTATTTTCCCCTTTAATTCTGTTAGTATTTGTTTCACATATGTAGGTGATCCTGTGTTGAGTGCATAGATATTTATAATGGTTTTATTTTCTTGCTGGACTCACGCTTTTATCATTATGTAATGTCCTTCTTTGTCTCTTGTGACTTTCTTTGTTTTGAAATCTATTTTGTCTGATACAAGTACTGCACTCTCTAAGTTTTTCTCCCTATTAGTTGCATGAAATATCTTTTTCCATCACCTTACTTTCAGTCTGTGTATGTCTTTGGGTTTGAAGTGAGTCTCTTGTAGGCCACATATAGATGGGCTTGTTTTTTTATACATTCAGTAACTCTATGTCTTTTGATGATTATTGATAGGTATGTACTTATTGGCATTGCAGGCTTTAGATTCGTGGTTACCAAAGGTTCAAGGGCAATTCCCTTACTATCTAACAGTCTAATTTAACTTACTTCATACACTATTGCAAACACAACCTAAGGATACTTTTTTTCCCCTCATTTTTCTTCCTCCTCCATTCTTTGCATGTTATGTATCATATTCTGTACTCTTTGTCTTCCCTTGGATGACATCTATTTAGCCTTAGGTACACTTCCATCTATAGGAATCCCTCCAAAATGCACTGTAGAGGTGGTTTGCGGGAGGTAAATTCTCTCAGCTTTTGCTTATCTGAAAATTGTTTAATCCCTCCTTCAAATTTAAATGATAACCTTGCCAGGAAAAGTATTCTTGCTTCAAGGCCCTTCTGCTTCATTACATTAAATATATCATGCTACTCCCTTCTGCCCTGTAAGATTTCTGTTGAGAAGTCTGATGCGTTTTCCTTTGTATATGGTCTTTTTCTCTCTCTAGCTGCTTTTAAAAGTCTGTCTTTATCCTTGATCTTTGCCATTTTAATTATTATGTATCTTATTGTTGTCTTCCTTGGGTCCCTTGTGTTTGGAGATCTGTGCACCTCCATGGCTTGAGAGACTATGTCCTTCCCCAGATTGGGGAAGTTCTCAGCAATTACCTCATCAATAACACTTTCTATCCCTTTTTCTCTCTCTTCTTCTTCTGGAACCCCTATAATGTGAATATTGTTCTGTTTGGATTGGTCACACAGTTCTCTCAATATTCTTTCATTCTTAGAGATTCTTTTTCCTCTCTGTGCCTCAGCTTCTTTGTATTCCTCTTGTCTAACTGATATTCCATTTACTGTCTCTTGTACTACCTCTAATCTGATTTTAAATCCCTGCATTGTATCTTTCATTTCAGATATGGAATTTCTTAAATATTGAATCTCCAACTTAAATTTGTTCCTGAGTTCTTGAATACTTTTCTGTACCTCCATAAGCATGTTTATAATTTTTATTTTGAACTCTCTTTCAGGAAGATTGCTGAGTTCAGTTTCATTTGGCCTTTCTTCTGGGGTTTGTTTTGTGAGATTTTGGTCTGAATTATGTTCTTTTGACGTTTCATATTTCTGTGTGGTGCCCACTAGTGCACAGAAACTCCAGTCTCTGGAGCTGCTCAGCCCCTAGATTGAGGTTGGGGATGGGAGGGGAGCAGACCTGGTGCCTGGGGGGAGGAAAGATCTGTTTCCTGATTCCCATCTGTGGTGCCTGTCTCCAGTATCAGAGCCAGTGGGCCAAGAACACACAGGTAAGCCTCTGTGCTCTGCATCTCTAGCTGTTGTGGGCGGGGCCTCCCTCCGACTGGCCTGATGCCAGCAAAGTGACTTCCAGTTTGTGAACCGATGCCGGCAGGCTAGGAGGAAGTTGCAGCAGGCTGAGTGTCACAGTGGGGGACCTCGGAGCTGAGTACATAGTCAGGGGGATGGAGCACTCGAAGTTCCTCAAAGTTCCCAACACGCTGGGCAGAGTGCGCCCAGACAACCTTGTCCAGCTCTCCCTTCTACCGCACAGCAAACTCCGTGCAAATCTCCCTCCCACCCCTTCAGCAGCCCTCTCACTGCTAGGAAGCCTCTCAGACCACCCGCCCCTCCCTCTGACATAGAGTGGCCAGGTGTTCTCCACAAATGGCCAGAATTTCAGTCTCCCAAGCACTCCATCCATCCGAGCTCCCCAACATCCAGAGCACCACACAGTATAGGCTTCCACCCCCCCACCCTGCTCGGTTTCTCTTCCTCCTGCTGGTGAGCTGGGGTGGGGGAAGGGCTTGTGTCCCGCCGGATTAAGGCTTTCCTACGTTACTCTGTTTGTTGAGGTCCGCTCTGTTCGTGAGGTCTGTATGCAGTCTGGTGCAGCCTTCTTTCTTGTTGCTGTTTTAGGGTTAGTTGTATTAATTAACTATATTTTTGTACTGTTTATGCTTTTGGGAGGAGTTCTCCATGTCACCTTTCATGCCGACATCTTGAATCCTTCCCCTAAATATATTTTTTTATTATAACACAGCAGTCCATTGTAATTCTTACCCTTGTTCCTCTTTAGGTAAGGTTTATTTCTTTTTTCTTTTTTTTTATTAAGGTATCATTGATATACAATCTTATGCTCAGGTTTCATGAGAGCAAAATTGTGGTTCCTAGATTCCACCCATTATCAAGTCCCCCCCACACACCCCATTGCAGTCACTGTCCATCAGTGTAGTGAGATGCCATAGAGTCACTGCTTGTCTTCTCTGTGCTACACTGTCTTCCACGTGCCCATCCCTATATATTATGTGTGCTAATCATAATGACCCTTAATCCCCTTATCCCTCCCTTCCCACCCATCCTCCCCAGTCCCTTTCCCTTTGGTAACCGTCAATCCATTCTTGGGTTCTGTGAGTCTGCTGCTGTTTTGTACCTTCAGTTTTTGCTTTGTTGTTATTCTCCACAGATAGTGAAATCATTTGATACTTGTCTTTCTCCACCAGGCTTATTTCACTGAGCATAGTTCACTTTAGCTCAATCCATGTTGCAAATGGTAGGATTTGTTTTCTTCTTATGACTGAATAGTTTTCCATTGTGTATATGTATCATATCTTCTTTATACATTCATCTACTGATGGACATGTAGGTTGCCTCCATATCTGGCTATCGTAAATAGTGCTACAATAAACATAGGGGTGGATATTTCTTTTCAAATCTGTTATCTAGTTTTCTTAGGGTAAATTCATAGAAGTGGAATTCCTGGGTCAAAC
Organism: Phataginus tricuspis; assembly: GCA_029783875.1. Lineage (NCBI taxonomy): Eukaryota > Metazoa > Chordata > Mammalia > Pholidota > Manidae > Phataginus > Phataginus tricuspis. The sequence continues at coordinate 1,313,647 of JAQQAC010000477.1, forward strand.
GGTATTTTTATTTTTAGTCCTTTTGAGGAACCGCCATACTGCTTTCCACAATGGTTAAACTAATTTACATTCCCAGCAGCAGTGTAGGAGGGTTCCCCTTTCTCTGCATCCTTGACAACATTTGTTGTTGTTTGTCTTTTGGATGCTGGCCATCCTAACTTGTGTGAGGTGATATCTCATTGTGGTTTTAATTTGCATTTCCCTGATGATTAGCGATGTGGAGCATCTTTTCATGTGCCTGTTGGCCATCTGAATTTCTTCTTTGGAGAAGTGCCTGTTCAGATCATCCACCCAACATTTAATAGGGTTTTTTGCTTTTTGGTTGTTGAGGTGCATGAGCTCTTTATATATTTTGGATATCTACCCCTTATCAGATATGTCATTTATGAATATATTCTCCCATATTGTAGGATGTCTTTTTGTTCTACTGATGGTGTCCTTTGCTGTACAGAAGCTTTTCAGCTTGATATAGTCCCACTTGTTCATTTTTGCTTTTGTTTCCCTTGCCCAGGGAGATATGTTCATGAAGAAGTTGCTCATGTTTATATTCAAGAGAGTTTTGCCTATATTTTCTTCTAAGAGTTTTATGGTTTCATGACTTACATTCAGGTCTTTGATCCATTTCAAGTTTACTACTGTATATAGAGTTAGACAATAATCAGGATTCATTCTCTTATGTGTAGCTGTCCAGTTTTGCCAAAACCAGCTGTTGAAGAGGCTGTCATTTCCCCATTGTATATCCATGGCTCCTTTATTGTATATTAATTCACCATATATGCTTGGGTTAATATCTGGATTCTCTATTCTGTTCCACTGGTCTGTGGGTCTGTTCTTGTGCCAGTACCATTTGTCTTGATTACTGTCTCTTTGTAGTAGAGCTTGAAGATGGGGAGCATAATTCCCCCAGCTTTATTCTTCCTTCTCAGGATTGCTTTGGCTATTCAGGGTTTTTTGCAGTTCCATATGAATTTTAGATTTTTTTGTTCCAGTTCGTTGAAGGATGCTGTAGGTATTTTGATAGGGATTTCATTCAATCTGTAGATTGCTTTAGGCAGGATGGCCATTTTGACAAAATTAATATTTTCTACCAAAGAACATGGGATGAATAGCCATTTATTAGTATCCTCTTTAATTTCTCTTAGGAGTGTCATAGTTTTCAGGGTATAGGTCTTTCACTTCCTTGGTTAGGTTTATTCCTAGATATTTTATTCTTTTTGATGCGATTGTGAATGGAATTGTTTACCTGATTTCTCTTTCTGCTAGTTCATCGTAAGTGTATAGGAATGCAACAGATTTCTGTGTATTCATTTTGTATGCCGCAACTTTGGTGAATTCAGATATTAGTTCTAATAGTTTTGGAGTGGATTTTTTAGGTTTTTTTTATGTACAAATTCATGTCATCTGCCAACACAGACAGCTTGACTTCTTCCTTACCAATCTGGATGCCTTTTATTTCTTTGTGTTGTCTGATTGCTGTGGACCTCCTGAACTATGTTGAATAAAAGCGGGGAGAGTGGGAATCCTTGTCTTGTTCCTGATCTTAGTGGAAAAGCTTTCAGCTTCTCACTGAAGTATGATGTTGGCTGTGGGTTTGTCATATATGGCCTTTATTACGATGAGGTACTTGTCCTCTATACCCATTTTGTTGAGAGTTTTTATCATGAATGTAGGTGGAATTTTGTTGAATGTGTTTTCAGCATCTATGGAAATGATCATGTGGTTTTTGTCCTTTTTGTTGATGTGGTGGATGATGTTGTTTTTGGATTTTTGAATGTTGTTCCATCCTTGCATCCCTGGGATGATTCCCATTTGATCATGATGTATGATCCTCTTGATGTATTTTTGAGTTCGTTTTGCTAACATTTTGTTGAGTATTTTTGCATGCATGTTCATCAGGGATATTGGTCTGTAATTTTCTTTTTTTGTGATGTCTTTGCCTGGTTTTGGTATTAGAGTGATGCTGGCTTCATAGAATGAGTTTGGAAATATTCCCTCTCTTCTATTCTTTGGATAACTTTAAGGAGAACTGGTATTATGTCTTCTGTAAATGTCTGATAAAATTCAGCAGTAAATCCATCTGGTTCTTGGGTTTTGTGCTTGGGTAGGTTTTTTTATTACTGAGTTAACTTCATTGCTGGTACTTAGTCTGTTCAGATTTTCTGTTTCTTCCTGGGTCAGTCTTGGAAGATTGTGTTTTTCTAGAAAGTTGTCCATTTCTTTTACATTATCCAGTTTGTAATTCCTATCATTTTTCATAATAATCTCTAACAATTCTTTGTTTTCTGTGGTATCCATACTGATTTTTCCATCCTCATTTTTGATTCTTGTTTATGTGTGTAGATTCTCTTTTTTTCTTGATAAGTCTGGCTAGGGGTTTATCAATTTTGTTTTTTTATTCAAAGAATCAGCTCTTGGTTTCATTAATTTTTCTATTGTTTTATTCTTCTCAATTTTATTTATTTCTTCTTTGACCTTTATTATGTCCTTCTACTGACTTTGGGCCTCATTTGTTCTTCTTTTTCCAGTTTCAATAATTGTGAATTTAGACTGTTCATTTAGGATTGTTCTTCCTTCTTAAATAGGCCTGGATTGCTGTATACTTTCCTCTTAGAACTGCCTTCGCTGTGTCCCTGAGAAGTTGGGGCATTGAGCTGTTGTTTTCTTATTTCTCTCAATATTGCTTGATCTTAGTTTTTATTTGGTAATCAATCCATTGATTATTTAGGAGCGTGTTGTTAAGCCTCTATGTGTTTGTGAGGCTTTTTTTTTCTTTGTACAATTTATTTCTAGTTTCATACCTTTGTTGTCTGAGAAGCTGAATTTGCTGAAGCTCTTTTTGTGGCCAAGTATGTGATCTATTCTTGAAAATGTTCCATGTACACTTGAGAAGCATGTGTATACAGCTGCTTTTGGGTGGGGTGTTCTATAGATGTCTATTAGGTCCAACTGTTGTAAAATGTTGTTCAGTGCCTCTGTCTCCTTATCCATTTTCTATCTGGCTGATCTGTCCTTTGTAGTGAGTGGTGTGTTGAAGTCTCCTAAGATGACTATTTCCCCCTTTAACTCTGTAAGTATTTGTTTCACATATGTAAGCATTCTTATGTTGGGAGTATAGATATTTACCATGGTTATACCTCTTGTTGGACTAACCTCTTTATCATTATGTAATATCCTTCTCTGTCTACTGTTACTTTCTTTGTTTTTAAGTCTATTTTGTCTGATACAAGTACTGCAACACCTACTTTTTTCTCCCTTTTGTTTGCATGAAGTATCTTTTTCCATCCCTTCACTTTTAGTCTGTGTATGTCTTTGGGTTTGAAGTGAGTCTCTTGTAGGCAGCATATAGATGGGTCTTATTTTTTTATTCATTCTGTAACTTTATGTCTTTTGATTGGTGCATTCAGTACATTTACATTTGGGTGATTATTCATAGGTATGTACTTATTACCATTGCAGGCTTTGGATTTGTGGTTACCAAAGGTTCAAGGGCAGCTTCTTTACTATCTAGCTGTCTACTTTAACTTACTTATTATGCTATTATAAACACAGTGTGAAGATTCTTTTTTCTCTCCCTTGTTTTTCTTCCTCCTCCACTCTTTATATGTTAGGGGTTTTATTTTGTACTCTTTGTGTTTCCCTTGACTGACTTTGTGGGCAGCTCATTTAATTTTGTATTTGGTTAGCACTTAGTTGGTATACTTATTTTGCTATAGTTTTGTTTTCTCTGGTGACAGCTATTTAGTCTTAGGCACACTTCCATCTAAAGCAGTCCCTTTAAAATACACTGTAGAGATGGTTTGTGGGAGGTAAATTCCCTCCACTTTGCTTATCTGGGAATTGTTTAATCCCTCCTTCAAGTTCAAATGATAATCTTGTGGGTAGAATATTCTTGGTTCGAGGCCTTTCTGTTTCATTGCATTAAATATATCATGCCATTCTCTTCTAGCCTTTGAAGTTTATGCTGAGAAGTCTGATGATAGCCTGATGGGTTTTCCTTTGTAGGTGTTCTTTTTTCTCTCTCTGGATGCTTTTAATACTCTGTCCTTGTCTTTGAACTTTGCATTTCTAATTATTATATGTCTTGGTATTGTCCTCCTTAGGTCCCTTGTGTTGGGAGATCTGTGGACTTCCACAGCCTGAGATTCTATTTCCTTCCCCTGATTAGGGAAGTTTTCAGCAATTATTTCTTCAAAGACACTTTCTATCCCTTTTTGTCTCTCTTCTTTTTCTGGTACCCCTATAATGTGAATGTTGTTCCGTTTGGATTGGTCCCACATTTCTCTTAATATTCTTTCATTCTTAGAGATCCTTTTTCCTTTCTCTGCCTCAGCTTCTCTGTATTCCTGTTATCTAATTTCTATTCTGTTTACTGTCTCCTCTACCTCATCTAATCTGCTTTTACATCCCTCCATTGTTTGTTTCATTTTGGTCAACTCCTTCCTGAATTCGTTCCTTAGCTCTTGAATATTTTTCTGTATCTCCATTAGCATGCTTATGACTTTTATTTTGAACACTTCTTCAGGAAGATTGGTGATTTCAGTCTTCCCAAGCCCTCTTTCTGGTGTTTGAGGAATTTTGAATTGAACAAGGTTCTGCTTTTTCATAGTTGTGGAGTGATAGGAGTGGTCCCAGGTGAGTGGCACAGGCGTCTTTGGGAGGACAAAGTCCCTTCCTCCTTTCCAGTCACAGTACCTGTCTCCACTGTCTGTGCTGGTTAATCACACACAGGGAGTGGCCTCTGAGTTAATCCCCTAAACTTCCATGGGTGGGGTGGCCTTTGGGATGGCCTAGCGTGATGGTGGGGATCGCAGGCGAGCAGCGTGGTTTCTGACACAAGAAGAAAGCCCTTTCATGCTTCCCATTCGCAGTGCCTGTCTCTGCTGCCTATGCAGGTTAACCGCACACAGGGAAAGGCCTCTTGGTTAATCCCGTAAGCTCCCGTTTTTGGGGCTGCCCTCCTGCTGGCCTAGCGAAGTCAGGGTTTGTAGGCCAGCAGTATGGGTATTTGCAGGGAGGGCAAAGCCCTTTTGTGCTTCCTGGTCATCATTCCTGTTTCTGCTGTCTGTGCCCATTAACCATGTGCAGGGGGCAGCCCCTGGGTTTATCCCCTAAGCCTCTGTGGGTGGGTCGGCCCTTGGGATGGCCTAGGGCAATGGTGGGGTCGCTGGCATGCTGTGCGGGTGTTTGCAGGGAGGGAAAAGCCCTTTTGTGCTTCCCAGTCACCATGCCTGTCTCCGCTATCTGTGCCAGTTAATTGCACAGGGAACAGCCTCTGGGTTACTCCCCTCAGCTGCCATGGGCAAAGCATCCCTCCAGATGGCCTAGGGTGATGGTGAGGGTTGCTTGGAAGTGGCATGGGTGTTTGCAGGGAGGGAAAAGCCCTTTCATGCTTCCTGCTTGCCGTCACTGTCTCCACTGTCTGGGCCAGTTAGCCAGGTGTAGGGAGGAGCCTCTGTGTTGAGCTGTGTAGTTGCTGTAGGCAGGAATGCCCTCTGGCTTGTCTACAGCAATGGTGGGACAGTGGGTTTGCACACAGGTGCCTGTGGAGAGGAAGGAGCGGCAGGCTGCTTATTGCAGTGAGGGGCCTGGGACTGCACTGCCAACCAGGGGTATAGGGCGCCTGAAGCTCCAGAAGTTCCCAACCTTCTGGGCTGAGTGTGCCAGGATGATTTTGTCCAGCTGTTCCTTCTCCAAAATCTTTGCCCCTTTAGCATCCTTCTGACTGTTGAGACGTTTTTTAAAGCACCTGCTTTTCTTTTGTCCCAGGGCATCTGGTTGTGGAAACCCGTTTGCACACAGTCTTATTTTCTGACTTTGGTTTTAAGCCCCTCTTATCTCCAGAGCACCATGCAGTGTGGGTCTGTGCTCCCAGGGCAGATATCTAGGGCTGGGTATTTAGAAGTCCTGGGCTTCCACTCCCTCCCCGCTCTTATTCTCTTCCTCCCACCGGTGAGCTGGGGTGGGGGGAGTGCTTAGGTCCTGCTGGGTCACAGTTTTTACTTTACTCTTTTCCGTGAGATGTTTCTTCTCCTGGATGTAGACTGGCTGGTGTATTCTTACTTCTGGTCATTTTTTTAGGAATAGTTGTATTTGCTGTATTTTCAAAATATATGTGGTTTTGGGAGATTTCCACTACACTTCTTACACCACCATCTTTTCTTCTCTGGTAAGGTGTATTTTTTTTTTTTTTTTTTGCTTCTTGCAAGAATTTCATTTTCCTCAGTTTTCTGCAGTTAGAATATGATATGGTCACCTGTAAGATTTTGGGTCTTTATACTACTTGGTGTTTTCTGAACTTCCTATATCTGTGGTTTGGTGTCTGGCATTAATTTTAAAACATTCTTGGCCATTATTACTTCAACTATTTCTTCTTCTCTATTCTCTCTCATTTCTCCTTTTGATATTGCAATCACACATATATTACACCTTCTGAAATTGTATCACAGTTTTTGGATATTCTGTTCTTGTTGAAAATTATTTTCCTTGTTCCATTTCAGTTTGGAAAGTTTCCATTGACTAACCTTCAAGCTCACATGAGTGTTAATTCCATGTAAAAAAAGGTTAGATCACTGTACTGTGAATCTATTTATATCCATTTTGCTGTCTATGAGGGAAAAAACCTAAAATACTACTGGCTCATTCTATTTGTTTATGTGTTCAAAGAATTAAATGCATACAAATTTTGCACACTGTGAATGGTTATAGTGCATTATCAAGTGACCAACTTGTTTTGTTAGAGGATTGAGCTGAAAAATGTGGTATGGGGATACTATATCTAGTGTATACTTTTATTTCAATAAATTAAAACTAGTATGCACATAAAATAATGAAGTAACACACCCAGACACACACACACACACACACACACACACACACACACACACACACACA